>CM066048.1:92500272-93100272 GCA_033557465.1 Ichthyophis bannanicus | reverse complement strand
AACCCCCGGAATCCTTGCCCCCTTGAGGGAAACCAGCCCCTCTGAAAGGAACTCAGACAAGCCAGCCTAGGCCGCCAGACCTCTCTCTGTTGCGACTGCCCCTGACCAGGGAAGCTACTCTGTTTGTGTCTGTCTTCCAGAAGCCTGCCACCCTTAGACTCACCTAGGTCCTTCACCAGCTTGTCCAAATCTTCCGCAAAAGGCAGCTTACCCTTAAAGGGCAGTCTGCTAATACAGGCTTTGGAAGAACCATCTGCTGCCTAGTTGTGAAGTCAATTCTTTGCTTCGGTCTTTACTGAGGAAGATGTAGGGATGTTACCCAAGACTGAAGTGGTATTTAAAGGTGATACTGCAGAGGAATTGAGAGAAATATCGCTACACCAGGAAGATATATTACAACTATTTGATAAACTGAATAGTAGCAAATCACCTGGACCGGATGGTATACATCCCAGAGTGTTGAAAGAACTGAAATATGAGATTGCAGACCTGCTATTGGTAATCTGTGAACTTTCATTAAAATCATCTGTAATACCTGAAGATTGGAGGGTCGCCAACGTAACACCAATTTTTAAAAAGGGTTCCAGGGGTGACCCGGGAAATTACAGACCGGTGAGCCTGACGTCAGTACTAGGGAAAATGGTAGAAACCATCATAAAGAACAAAATTACACAGCATGTAGATAGTCATGGCCTAATGGGAGACAGCCAACATGGCTTTAGACAAGGAAGATCTTGTCTTACTAATCTGATCTGTTTTTTTGAAGGTGTGCATAAACAGGTAGACAAAGGTGAGTCGGTTGATATGCTGTAAATAGTTTACCCCTGTTATCCAAGTTACTTGCCCTGTTATCTGTAAACTCTTACATGTTAACTGTACTGAGCATTTTTGTTCCATGTAAACCGCGCTGATGCCGAATAGTGCGGTATATAAGAGACTGTAAATAAATAAATAAATAGTGTATCTGGACTTTCAGAAAGCTTTTGACAAGGTCCCCCATCAGAGACTTTTGGCAAAGCTAAAAAGTCATGGGATAGGAGGCAGTGTACTATTGTGGATCGGGAACTGGTTAAAAGATAGAAAGCAGAGGGTAGGGCTAAATGGCCAATATTCCCAATGGAAAAAGGTGAATAGTGGAGTACCCCAGGGATCTGTACTGGGTCCGCTACTTTTTGACATATTCATAAATGACCTGGAAAAGGGAATAACTAGTGAGGTTATCAAATTTGCAGATGACACAAAACTGTTTAAAGTTGTTAAAACCCAAGAGGATTGTGGAAAAACTGCAGGAGGATCTGGATAAATTGGAAGACTGGGCATCCAAATGGCAGATGAAATTTAATGTGGACAAGTGCAAAGTTATGCACCTAGGAAAGAACAACCCACACTATAGTTACACGATGCAAGGCTCCACATTAGAAACCACCACCCAGGAAAAAGATTTAGGAGTCATCGTGGATAACATGTTAAAACCCTCCACCCAGTGTGCAGCGGCGGCCAAGAAAGCAAATAGAATG
Source organism: Ichthyophis bannanicus (assembly GCA_033557465.1). Lineage (NCBI taxonomy): Eukaryota > Metazoa > Chordata > Amphibia > Gymnophiona > Ichthyophiidae > Ichthyophis > Ichthyophis bannanicus. The sequence continues at coordinate 93,098,755 of CM066048.1, read as the reverse complement.
CTAGGTATCATAAGGAAAGGGATGGAGAATAAAACAAAGGATATTATAATGCCTCTGTATCGCTCCATGGTACGACCGCACCTTGAATATTGTGTGCAATTCTGGTCACCGTATCTTAAAAAGGACATAGAGTTATTAGAAAAAGTACAGAGAAGAGCCACCAAATTGGTGAAGGGGATGGAAGGCTACTCCTATGAAGAGAGGCTAAAAAGGTTAGGGCTCTTTAACCTGGAAAAGAGACGGCTGAGGGGAGATATGATAGAGATCTATAAATTAATGAATGGAGTGGAACGGATAAACGTGGATCAATTGTTTACGCTATCAGAATATAGAAGGACTAGGGGACATGTAATGAAGCTACGGGGTAAACTATTTAAGACAAATAAGAGAAAATATTTCTTCACTCAACGTGTAATCAAACTCTGGAATCTGTTACCGGAGGATGTAGTAAGGGCTGTTAGTATAGCTGGGTTTAAAAAAGGTTTGGACAAGTTCCTGGAGGAAAGGTCCATAAACCGCTATTAAAAAGGGACCCAGGATATCAATGCTTGACCTAGTACAAGCACTGCAGAACCTGTGTCTTTTGGGGAAACTGCTAGGTACGTATGACCTAGATTGGCCACTGTTGGAAACAGGATACTGGGCTTGATGGACCTCGGTCTGACCCAGTATGGCATTTCTTATGTTCTTATGTTCTTAAGGTATCTACAAGCCGCCACCACAGAGGCCATATTTTTTTGACAAACTCCTAATGAGATCATATTGACTATCTGCCAGATAGGCCGCTCCGGACTCAATTCTCAACACTTCTCTCTGCGGCTCTACCGAAGGCTCCCTAACACACTTGTAGCTATTGGGACCACATCAAACACGCCCGGGCTATCCAAGCCCCGCACACCGATGCTTGCAGGGCCATAGCACTAACGTCAAAGGCTTGCTTCAGCAAAGTGTCCAGCTTTCTGTCCTGGACATCCTTAAGGGCTGCACTGCCCTCAACCGGGATGGTAGTCTTCTTGGTCACTGCCGATACTGCCGCATCCACCCTGGGCGACTCCAACAACTCCTTTTCAGTTTCAAGCAAAGGGTACAAAACACGACAATCGATCGCACTCCTCTCAATCCGGTCTCCGGCTGATCCCACTCCTCTTGAATCATCTGCCGAACCACCCTGTGGACTGGAAAGACTCTCTGAGATTTCCTAACAGCCTGAATCAATGGATCTTCCAGCATCTCATCCTCCGCAGGAGCCCCTGCGGTAATGTTGAGCACCTTCAAGGATTCTCCAATCAAAGCCAGCAACTCTTCCCGACAGAAAACTCACAATTCTTGCCTGCTCCTCTGGAATCTCACCTTCCTCTAGCTCATCTTCCTCTTCCCCTCTCTCTCTATCCAAGGCCTCTTTTCCTAGCGCCTCCGAACCAGGAGAAAGGGGTTCCTCTTCCACCTCCATTCTAGAACGTTTGGAGGGCATGTCCGTTTCCAGAATCGACTTGCTCTCTGCCTCACGCTTCCGTGTGCATCCCTGATCCCCCTGTTGATGCATACAGAAAGCCTTGTGTAGAAGCAGGACAAACTCCTGAGAAAATCCTCCACAGAGACCACCTTCCCTTGCAGAAGTCCCAGGTTGTGGCTGAGACGGGCCTTGCTGCTCCAAATCCACGGCCGGGAGAGACCTCTCCTCGAGGAATCCATCCCCCCCCCGCCCCCAAGACCTCTCCTGAATCTTGGGACACAGATGCTAGTTGATTCTGGGGCCCGCTATCCTGGAGCCCCTGTTCAACTGAGGCCGCCTCCAAGGCACAAGCTCTACACATACCTGTGTCCGAAACTGCCCCTCTGCGAGCTCCGCAGAGCAAACATTGCTGTCGTGCAGGCATCTTGAAAAATCCCAACTTTAAAAAAAAAACAAAAAAAACCCCAGCAAGTATCTGAAAAAAAAGAAAGCCACTAACTTTACATTACATACATACATACATGCATATATCAGACAGACATATATATTTGATATAGCGTAGTTACTCACCTGTAACAGGTGTTCTCCAGGAGCAGCAGGAATCAGTCCTCACATATGGGTGACGTCGGCGCCGACAGAGCCCTCGCGGAGCAATTTTCCCCAGCTTTCAAAGAAAGCCTTTGGGAATTGCAGCGCACATGCGCGGTCCCCTTCCCGCCCAAAGGTGCCATCTTGGCCAGTCTGATGACATAGCGAAAAGACAGCAAAAAATTTGCAAAAACTAAATCATATGACTGCAACTCCAAGGGGAGGAGGGAGGGTTGTGAGGACTGATTCCTGCTGCTCCTGGAGAACACCTGTTACAGGTGAGTAACTACGCTTTCTCCAGGACCAAGCAGGAAGTCAGTCCTCACATATGGGACTCCCCAGCTTAAGGCTACCGGAGACCCTAAGCACAAAAATGAGCTCCCTCTAGCTCAGCAGCACAGAAGGAAGGAATCTTCTCTGAATACGTCTCCAACCGGTAGCCCAACATCCGGGATGGAGGGTAGGAGTTGCTTAAACCTCGAAGAGATTACGGAGGACTGCCTGTCCGAAAGCACTGTCCCTGCGGGACTCCCTCTCGAGGCAGTAATGGGTTGCAAAAGTCTGGCTCGAAGACAAGTAGCGGCCCGGCAGATGTCTGCCAATGGAACAGAGCGGAGGTAAGCCACTGACGCAGCCTTCACCCTAACCCGATGAGCGGTGACTCGACTTTCCAACGAGAGGCCTGCCGCCCCATAAGTCCAAGCGATACAGTCAGCTACCCAGATGGACAGAGTACGCTTGGAGACAGGGAGCCCCAATTTATTAGGGTCGTAAGACAGGAAGAGCTGAACAGTCTTACGATCAAGGTAGAAGTTCAGCGCCCTTCTACAGTCCAGGGTATGCAAGACCATCTCAGCTCGGCTGGAGTGTGGCCTGGGAAAGAAGGTCGGAAGCACCACCTCCTGATTGATGTGAAAAGGGGAGACCACTTTTGGAAGAAACTTAGGGTGAGTCCGCAGGACTACCCTATTCTTGTAGAACCTAGTGTAAGGGGGATCAGACACTAGGGCCTGCAGTTCACTAACGCGTCTAGCGGAAGTGAGGGCTACCCGGAATAAGGTTTTCCAAGAAAGAAAACGGAGAGGACATGTAGCCATGGGTTCAAAAGGCGGACAGGTGATCCGCTGTAAAACCACGTTCAGGTCCCAGTCAGGGGCTGGGGGGCGCAAAGGTGGTTTAAGGAGAAGGAGACCTCGGGAGAACCGTGCCACGAGAGGGTGGCCGGAAAGAGGCCTGCCTTCCACCGGCACATGATGTACAGAAATAGCACTGAGGTGAACTTTGACCGAGTTGGACTTTAGTCCAAGATTGGAGAGGGAAAGCAAGTACTGCAAGACCACTGACACCGAGCAGGAGAAGGGATCTTGAGACTGTTGAGTACACCAGGTGGAGAAGCGACGCCATTTAAGGGCGTAGGATTTCCGGGTAGAGGGTCGCCGGGAAGCTAGCACGACCTCTTCCACCTCTGGAGGCAGCAGGAGGGGAGCAAGGACTACCCTTTCAGCAGCCAGGCCATCAGATGAAGAGATCTGAGGTTGGGGTGTAGGAGAGACCCCTGATCCTGGGTCAGGAGATCGGGTTGAAACCACAGAGGCAACGGAGTGTCTTCCGCCAGTTGCATCAGTAGCGGGAACCACGGTTGCCTGGGCCACCGGGGAGCTATCAGGATCACCGAAGCCTTGTCTTGGAGAACCTTGAAAAGTGTTTGAGACACCAGCAGCATGGGAGGAAAGGCATACAGAAGGCCCGTGGACCATGAGAGCAGAAAAGCATCCGCCGCTACTCGGAGGGGATGCGGTTCCCGAGAGCAGAACCGAGGAAGTTGCCTGTTCAGAGGACTGGCAAAGAGATCCAGAGTGGGGAGGCCCCACTGGAGAAAGATCCTTTGAACCACCAACGGGTCCAATCTCCACTCGTGTGGTTGGAGGATTCTGCTCAGTTTGTCTGCCAGGTAATTTTCTTGACCTGGGAGATAGACAGCTTTGAGGAGGATTCCTCGGCTGACGGCCCAAGCGCAGAGCTTTTGTGCTTCCCGACAGAGAAGGAAGGAGCCCGTGCCCCCCTGTTTGTTCACGTAGAACATGGCCACTTGATTGTCCGTCTGGACGAGGACGGACTGGTGAGTGGTAAGGTGGGAGAAGGCCCATAGAGCCAGGCGGATCGCTCTGAGCTCCAGGAAGTTGATCTGCTCGGCAGATTCCCACGGGGTCCAGAGACCCTGAGTACATGTCCCTTGGCAATGTGCTCCCCAACCCAGGAGAGAAGCATCGGTCGTCAGTACCTGAACAGGCGGAGGAGGCTGAAAAGGCATTCCGAGCACTAGGTTGGGCAGATGAAGCCACCACCGTAGAGAAGAGACCAGCGGGCTGGAGATTCGTACTGAGTCCTCTAGTCTCCCCGAGGCCTGACGCCATTGTGAGCGAAGGCACCACTGAGCAGGCCGCATATTCAGGCGGGCATTGGGGGTCACATGGACCGTGGAAGCCATATGGCCGAGCAGTCTCAGGAAGTGCCTGGCCGAGACCTGGGAATGGCTGCGAAAGCGGCTGGCGAGAGCCATGAGCCGTTGTGCCCTGTCGAGCGGCAGAAAAGCTCGCGCCTGAAGCGTGTTTAATCTGGCGCCGATGAACTCGAGATCCTGAGAGGGGAGCAAAGTGGACTTTTCGAAGTTTATGACAAAGCCCAAGTACTGGAGCAGAGTCACAGTACGTTGCGTGGCGTGAGTGGCCTCCGTGGAGGACGGAGCTCTGATGAGCCAGTCGTCTAGGTAAGGGAAGACAAAGAGGCCTTGAAGCCGGAGATAAGCCGCTACCACTGCGAGACATTTTGTGAAGACCCGTGGTGCGGAGGATAGGCCAAAGGGCAGTACTCTGTACTGGTAATGATTGCCTGCCACCACAAACCTTAGGTATTGTCGGTGGCTTGGGTGGATGAGGATGTGAGTGTAGGCATCCTTTAGATCCAAGGAGCATAGCCAATCTCCCTGCTGGAGGTACGGCAGCAGGATTCCAAGGGTAAGCATCTTGAACTTTTCCCTTTCCAGGAACTTGTTGAGGTTCCGCAAGTCCAGGATGGGTCTGAGGCCTCCAGTACGCTTTGGTACCAGGAAGTACCTGGAATAAAAGCCTTGACCTCTCAGGTGGTGGGGCACCGGTTCCACCGCCTGTTCCTGAAGAAGACTTGCCAACTCTTGAAGGAGTAAGTCCCGGTGAAGAGGGGGTCGCAGAGGCTCCCCTTGAAAGTAGGGGGGAGGTACCTGGTGGAAGTGTAGAAGATAGCCCTCTCGGACTATGTGGAGCACCCAGGCATCGGACGTGATGTTGGACCACCTGTGGGCAAAGTGGACCAGCCGGCCTCCCGTGCTGAGAGAAACCAGCGGAGGGGGAGAGGCTATGCTGAAAGAGTCAAAAACCCCCACCCTGCGGAGCAGGGGCCGGTGGCGCAGGCTTGGGGGCTTGCTGCCTACGGGACCCGTTACCCCGTCCCTTGGCCTGCTGACCCTGTTGGGGAGATGCGAGGCCTGATAATGAGGGTAGTGTTTATAGGCAGCCGCCTTCCTCGGGTAAAAGGGCTTTTTCCCCGAGCCCTTCTTCTTCTGGGAAGGGGCAGAGGTTTTCCTGGAGAGCCGAGTCCTGGTGAGAGTCTCTGTCTCGAGTTGTGCAGCCTTCTCATCCATAGGTTTGCCAAAGAGGTTTTCACCTCTGCAGGGGACATCGACCAACTTGTCCTGCACCCAGGGCTCGAGGTCGGATGACTGAAGCCAAGCCTGTCGGCGGGCACCGATGCCGGCTGCGGCTACTCGAGCCGATGCCTCAAAGCCATCATAGGCTGCTCGAGAGATAAACTTTGAGCACTCTCGAATACCAGTGGACAAGGCCTGGAACCTCCGCAAAGGGTCCTCGGAGAGACCAGCAGAGAATCCGGCTATTTCTTTAGCCAGGTCCCTGAGATACATGCCCATGTAGAGCTGGTAAGTCTGGACCCGACAAGCAAGCATGGAGCCCTGGAAACACTTCTTACCGAGGCCATCCAGGCTGCGGGCTTCCCTGCCGGGAGGCACCGAGGAGTGCATCTTCTGGCTCTTGAGCCTATGCATGGCCGATTCCACCACCATGGAATGGTGCGGCAGCTGTGCTTTTTGGAAGCCAGGGCTCTTGCGGACTCGATATATGGCATCGACCCACTTGCTTAATACCGGCGACGACGCCGGGCTCTCCCACATGCGGAAGAGAAGTCGTTCCAGCATCGGAGGAACCGGTACAGTAAAATGCTCCTTTGCAGGAGAGTCATACTGGAGGGCATCAAGCTCTTCGGCTCGAGGCTCCTCCTCGGGATCCGCAGGGAAGGCCAAGGCCTTGGCCATATCCCTCACGAAGTCCGAGAACCGGGCATCCTCCGGAGGGGACTGTCTCCGAGGTTCGGACTCGGGGGAGTCCGAAGGGATACACCGAGTCCGAAAAGAATCAGGTGACTCTTCCACCTCGGATTCCCAGGCGGACTCCTCAGAGGAGGAGTCGAGCGGCTCCGGCCGGGCGGGCACAGACGCCGTCCACCCCGACGCCGAGGGAGTCAGCGTCGACGACCTCGGCCCCGAACGGGAGGCCGAAGGGGACCTCGACTGAGGATCGACTCGAGCCCGCATGGACTCGAGGATCGGCTCGGTCTCCGGGGTCGACTTAGACGTCGACGTCCCGGCGGTCATGGCAGAAGCGCCAGCGAGGCCAGCGATCAATGCCCGCTGCTGGTCCATGAAGGCAGCCAGGCTGCTCTCCAAGGCCGTCAACCTGAGTCCGAACTCAGGAGACCCAGCAGCCCCCGACTCGGGCCCCGACGGCGTCGGGCCCGACGTCGGACCCCTCGGAGGCGAGTCCACGAGGACAACAGGACTTACGTGAGCAGACGAGTCCATCTCCAGACGAGGCTGTTTGGACGGCCGCTCCAGCTCCAAAGACCCGGGACGGCTATCGGGGCTATGCGACCTGGCCCTCGCGGAGCCAGGAGCGTCCACCGACGCCGTCCTCGCAGGTTTCTTCCTCCGATGATGTTCCCGGGTAGGAGACCCCCTCTCAGAGGAGCTCCGACGGTGTTCAGAGCCAGATTCCCTGGACACCGAAGCTTCTGACGAGGTCCGGGTACGGCTGGGGTCAGAGAAGATTCTCTCCCGCTGATGCTGCCGACTCCGCAAAGATTTCGCGGACATCTTGCTACAGGCCCCACAGATCATTTCTTCATGATCTGGGCCCAGGCAACGGAGGCAGCAATCATGTGTGTCAGTAAGAGACATTAGTTTCTTACACTGAACACACTTTAAAACCACTGGCGGCCATCGAGGGAAAAAGGGCCCCTGCGAGGTCGAACGTTCGTGCCGCCAGGGAAAAGTGAAAAAAGCGCGAATTTGTCACGAAGGACAGAAAAAAACGAAAAGAAGGGGAGGCCTCGCAACCGGCGTCGCGAGGCCGGACGGAAAAAGGACCAGCGACGAACCGAAGAAAATACTAAAATAAAGAAAGAAAATCAACTTTTCAGCGGTGACTTGTAGACAACGTCTGTAGGGCTCCGCGGAAAAAAGAAGACTGGCCAAGATGGCACCTTTGGGCGGGAAGGGGACCGCGCATGCGCGCTGCAATTCCCAAAGGCTTTCTTTGAAAGTTGGGGAAAATTGCTCCACGAGGGCTCCGTCGGCGCCGACGTCACCCATATGTGAGGACTGACTTCCTGCTTGGTCCTGGAGAAATATATCAATCTATATACACACACACACAATTACATTCAGTTAAAAACTATTTAAATGTTGCAGAACAAACGTTTTCTGCCCTCTGCACTGCCGTTTCCCAAAAAACAAACAGCTCTCCCCCCTTAAAGCAAGGCAGCCTGTTTGCTGCCCTACCACACGCCTGGCCTACAACTCTGGCACACGAAACCAAACGGGGAGACCAAATCCTTACCTTCCCCTTCAGATCCAGTCTCGCCGAGTGCCTTCTCCGCGGCCATGGGATCGCCCACCGACGTTGCGGCTAGCCTGCAGTGCTCTGCTGCACTCTCTCTTACCTTGCCAGCCGCCGCCCTCGTGCTCAGCTGCCTCTAGGGCTTCGGCAACGAGGCGGGAGACAGCATAGGAGGCCCTTCATGCGGCGGATCCGGCAGCACTGAAACCTTGCCGAACCGCTGCCTCAGCGATTACTTTCCTTTTTTTTTTTTGCACAGCACTGCCTCAGGTCGCGGCAAACCTCCTTCGATTTCACTCTAAATATGAGGAGTGGGGGGGGGGGGGGCAGAGGAGAATCTCACCCTGATGCTGACAGCCAAATAAAATTATATAGGATTATGAAAAATAAATGAAACCCCTTCTAAACTAAGTCTCTCCAGTAAGCCCTTTTTCCTCTGGCTTACTGCTCCTTCAGCTGCATTGGAGACTACTGAAGCTGGTGGGTGATGCCAGTGATATATATCTTCTGATGTCACACTAGACACACACCTTATGATGGAAACACACATTAGCAATACCATAAAGAAAATTTATTTCAAACTCAAAACCCTCAAACAACTTCGTCCTCTAGTATTTACACAAGACTTTATCAATATAATTCAAGCCACCATAACCCCACATTTTGACTTTGCCAATCTAATTCTAATAGGCTTATCAAAACAAAACATCAAACGAATGCAATTAGCACAAAACGCAGCGGCCAGAATTATATTGAAAATTAACTCACTCCAACACATATCACCAATACTAGCCTCCCTCCATTGGCTACCAATTCAAAGCAGAATAATCTACAAAACAATAATAACATCATTCAAGGCCTTATATGATATGGCCCCGACTACGCTATGTAACTTAATACACAAAGAACCATCTAAGCCTACACACAGAAAAGGACAATTAAACAAATTAAAGATTCCGAAAGATTATACAAGAGCCCATAAATCAACAAACAGAGCCTTTTCTCACATAGCCCCAACTATCTGGAATTCCCTCCCAGAGGAGCTACGAACACTAACGGAGATCATGGAACTCCGCAAAAAATTGAAAACTTATCTGTTCACCAAACACTATAACATAGATAACCCATCACCTGCTTTAGACAAAGGCTCAACAGGTATCTGTACGCTTCAAGTAAAAATCCTTCAACCCATACAGATAGCACACTTAAACACTCTTGATGATCCCACATCTTAGGTCCTTTCACTTCCATGTATATATATACATACATATATATTTGTATATAGTTTACTCTGTTCTGTATTATCTCACATTGTTTAGACTATATATTCTGCCTAGTTAACTACCTCGTTCCTCAATATAATATGATGTTCCTTGTAAATATGTTCTGTTATGACGTTCCCTGTAAAACAAACTTGCTTTGTTAATTGTTGTTCATTGTGAACCGCAACTGAACTTTGGAAGATGCGGTATATAAATGTGTATTAAAATAAATAAATAAAATAAATAAAGAATGACTTACTCAGTCTCCAAGCTGCAGGAAGAGGAGCACAACCCAGAAGAAAGGGACTGGACTGGAGAGACGCTTGGGAACTACACTTTCTCCAAGAACAAGCAGGAAGTCAGTCCTCATATATGGGACTCCCTAGCCCCAGGCTGCTGAGGACCGAACCATAACAGTACCAACAGCACCAGTCGGGTGGCTGTGAGTTGCAGAAGGCGAGCCCCTGCTGAGAGACTCTGCAAGACCCTAGTGTCCAGCAACACTATTATTCCAGTAGCCTGATCACAGAAGGTCAGAGGGCAGGAGCTGCCTACACTCCAAGAATATTACGCAGCACTGCCTGACCAAAAGCATTGTCCCTATGGAATTCACTTTCCAGGCAGTAATGTGCTGCGAATGTGTGAAAGGATGACCATAAGAACATAAGATATGCCATACTGGGTCAGACCAAGGTCCATCAAGTCCAGTATCCTGTTTCCAACAGTGGCCAATCTAGGTCATACATAGCTAGAAGTTTCCCCAAAAGACCACAGGTTCCACAATGCTTGTATTGGGTCAAGCATTGATATCCTGGGTCCCTTTTTAATAATGGTTTATGGACCTTTCCTCCAGGAACTTGTCCAAATCTTTTTCTAAACCCAGCTACACTAACAGCTTTTAGTACATCCTCTGGTAACAAATTCCAGAGTTTGACTACACGTTGAGTAAAAAAATATTTTCTCTTATTAGTCTTAAATAGTTTACCCTGTAGCTTCATTGCATGTCCCCTAGTCTTTCTATATTCTGATAACGTAAACAAATCAATCTACGTTTACCCATTCCACTCCATTCATTAATTTATAGACTTCTATCGTATCTCCCCTCAGCCAGCTCTTTTCCAGGTTAAAGAGCCCTAACCTTTTTAGCCTCTCTTCATAGGGGTATCCTTCCATCCCCTTTACCATTTTGGTGTCTCTTCTCTGAACCTTTTCTAATAGCGCTATATCCTTTTTAAGAAACGGCGACCAGAATTACACACAATACTCAAGGTGCGGTCTGCGATGCCCTAGCTTGGGCCCGAGGGCTTACAAGCATAGAACAGCCTTATAATGTCCTTTTTAAATAAAGCTTCCCTTGTTTGTCCCCAGGGATTCTGGGACTTGTAGTTGGCCTACTTATATAAGGACAAATGTAGTTGTGAGTCCGGTGGTTTAAGGCAGCAAGAAAAATTATTTTATTGTAGGATTCCCAAGGCATTAAAGCTCAAAACACAAATGCAAAAAGGATGCTTCTCCAACACAAGAGTAAATCAGGATAACAGAAAAAAATGCAACAAAAAGCCTTCTTTCACTGAGCAGCAGCTTTCATCCAAAAAACCTGTACAGAGCACAGCTCCTGGTGGTCATTCAACATAACAAGGTAAACGTTTCAGCTGCTGTTTTCTTTTCCCAACCAAGCTTTTACTGACGACAGCCCCTGGTCTTCAGAAGCTCATATACTTAGTGTATTGCCAAGTTCTACGCTTTTCCTTTGACCCTGTCACTCACTTAGCTCACTGACTAGGCATAAATATTCTGGCAAATACAGTATGAGTTAACTCTGTCACTCATTAGCTCACAGACTATGCATAGACACTTTAGTAAATGCAATATGAGTTTTATTAAATTAAGTCCTTTTGGAATAATAATAAAGCACAAAGGTAAGCATTAATACTTTTACCGGATATTATAGCTCATCACTCCAGGTGGGGGACTGTTCAGCAATCACTCTCAGGAGGAAAATCCAGGGAAAAACTACAGAGACACGCTTGCCTCGTATATCAGTTGCAGTCCCATCTTTCCTTCTGAGAGTCCCCCTAAAGTACCTTAACTAAGATCGTGCCTGCTGCATGATATTACAATTCATTGGTTAACATATACTGCACGCTCAAATCAGGATTGGCCAGGGTCAATCCTGTGCACATGGTTCACACCAGGATTGGCCAGGGCCAAATCTGTGCTCGTGACCAGCAGCTGAAAAAAATGTTAGCTGCTGAGTCACTGCATGAGTCACTCATCCAGCTTTTTCCAGCCAAGGGAGACACCCCCCATGGTTTTAGAAGCAGCTCAAGGCTTCTACATTATAATTGATGAATTCTTATCCTGTCTACATTGGCTAGGCAAATGTTTCTATATTGGCCAAGAGAATTGTTCAAAGGCCAAGGGAAGAATTCTGTCTCCCTCTCTGGCCTTTTAACACTCCCCAGGCTAGATGTGTAAAGATCTCTCACTAGACTGTAAATACAGCTATGGTCTCTGAGCTAGCAAATTGGCTCAGCATGAGTCCTCACAGGCAGAATGGCTCATGAGTTAGAATGGCTCATGAGTTCAGTACAATATCTTTGCTGATCCAAAAATTCAAATAAATCTTTAATTAGTAATACACTTAGTAAAACACATTCTTGGCTTTTCTCAACTCTTTGCAGTCATAAGAATTAATTGCTATATTGTTTCACAGTCTTTCAGTTCTGTTTAACAAAGCTTAATTCTCCTTGAGACAAAAAGAGCAATTCATTGGTGATATTTCTGAGTCAGAGTCTGGCATACAAGAATCCACCTGCGTCTCTCTGCTCCTATCTGGGTTTCTGTTTTCTCCATGCATAAAACTATCCACCCACCTCTTAGCAGATGAAGACGTTAGGTCAGGCTCCTGGACACTAGCTGTAGCAAACTGTTTTCCTGCAAGCTGTTTAGCTCTGCAAGTGCTGGCTTTACCTTGGGTGGGGTCTCTCAGACAACTACTGATTCCTTTCCTCCTGATATATCTTTCAGGCCATGGAACTCAGCCTTCTGGTGTCTTTCTCCACTGCTTCCCAGATAGTCACTCTCTTGAAAGTTTCCCTGGAACCTTTCTCCCTTTCCAGGATCTTTCAGAGTTTCTCCTTCTGGCTCTCTCTGCTGCGTCTCCTGTGTGTGTGTGTCTCCCTTCTCTCATGTCCATGTGCGTCTCTTCGATGTGCCTCCCCCTCTGCTGCGTCTCCCTTCCAAGTGCCTCCCTCTCTCTCTGCTCTGAATGTGCTTTTAAAAGCCGTTTGCTTCCGGGCACTCCCTTGCCTTTGCACAGGTGTGACCAATCACTGAGCAAGCTTGGCTCCCTGTCTGAACTAGGGCGTGGCCTGGCCTTAGCAGAGAGCTGAGTTTTTTCTTGCAAGCTCTGTGCACAAGTGAACTGTCACCTGTTTTAAAGGGAAAAACAGGGTTTTCCTCCACTTCCATCTCTTCCTGGGAGCTCTCCTCACCACAGGTCTCACCATGGAACGATACAGAGGCATTATAATATCCTTTGTTTTCTTTTCCCATTCCTTTCCTTATGATACCTAGTATTCTATTTGCTCTCTTGGCCGCCGCTACACACTGGGCAGAGGATTTTAACATTTTATCCACAATGACGCCTAAAATCTTTTTTCTGTGTGGTGGTTCCTAATGTGGAACCTTGCATCGTGTAACCATAGTTTGAGTTGTTCTTCCCTAGGTGCAGGGCCAGATTTACCTATACGCCATGGCGTAGGGCCCACAGCTTGCAAGGGCCCACAAGAGTCCCCATCCCTCGCTTTCTAGAGAGAGTTTAAAGTCCGGCGGAGAACAGTAACTTTTGCGTGGTAGCGAAAACGCCGAAGTCGCAAGCTCGGCCGGAGACGCGCCTTCCCAGGCCTCCGTCTCCCGCCGCAATGAACATGGGGCTCCCATTTCTACGCTGCCTCCGATGGCGGCGGCCATCTTACCCGGCTCCTCTTCACTTCCTGAGCCGTCGATGTCACTTCCGGCCAGCGTCAGCCTTCCCCTCGCTCCAAAGTGACAGCGCCGACCGCCTGCCTCAGCCTCCACGATGCCGGCAGCCTGCTCAGCTACACCAGGTCTGGAAGCGGTAGGTGCGGTCCTTCTTCTTCTTAGGGTCTTCGGCTTCGAGCGCGGGGGGGCACGGGCACAGTCGGGGGCTCGGGCACAGTTGCAGCAGCGCTCAGCAGCTGACAGCTCAACAACACACTGTGTTGGTTACATTGAACACGTTTGAATTGCAACAACACACTGTGACATCACGCGGAATGGCGCCCATCGCGAGGACAAGGCACATGCAAACCACGCGAGCATTACCGGGGGGTAGTCCTTGCCTGTCCGCTATTGGTTTGTTTCGTTGAGGCTTCCCAATTGCCCCTGGCTTCTCTGTACTGGGGTTGCTACTGCTTAGGCTACAGGCTACAAGCTCAGGGGTTTTTCCTGGTAGAACTTACCTAACTTAGGCTTCAGGCTGCGCTGCATATAGGTTACAGTGCATATAGGCTTCAGGCTGCATATAGGTTACCTGACCTAAAGCTGGTCCGTCCACTCATCTTCATGAGGTTCTAACTGCATGCATCAAAAGCTTTTTTTTTGCCGGTCAGCTATTGGTTTGTTTCCTTGAGGCTTCCCAATTGCCCCTGGCTTCTCTGTACTGGTTGCTACTGCTTACTAAGTGCTTAGGCTACAGGCTACAAGCGCAGGGGTTTTTCCTGGTAGAACTCAAGCGCTCTCAGTCTCTCTCAGTCCCCCCTTACAATAGTCATGAAAAAATATGAAAATGGCGCATCTAAACGAAAAAAGAAAATGCTAGAAAACGAATCAACCACCAAAATTCCCAAGATTACCAGCTTTCTTCTTCCATCGACGAAAATTCAAGCTGTCTCAGAATCAGAATTTCTGAATGTGAATGACGCGGCTACTCCACAACTTTTGGATACTACTGACACTACTCCTCAACCTTCCGATACTGCTGATGTTACTCCACAACCCGATGTACCTGAGGAGAATATTTCTAGTTCTCCACCACCACCACCTCATGATATGGGTCTCTGGAAAACATTCCTTCCAGCTTCTGACGTCGATTATTGGATTGTTAATGGTCCAGCTGCATGTCAACATCACGATGATAGTTTCATGTCATCAGAAAGAACTATGGGAAATAGAACACGCCGTTTTGCGAAGGAATTTCTTTACGGACGAAAAGCAAATGATGAGAAGTATTACCGAGACTGGCTGCTTTATTCGCCATCAAATGGGAACATTTATTGTTTTTTCTGTAAGTTGCTTTCAAGGTCCACGTCGCAGTTTGCCTCCTGTGGATTCAACGATTGGAGCAACTGCGGTAAAGTGATCAAGCTTCACGAAAGTAGTGCAGAACACCAAGCATCACTCAGTTCCTGGTTAGCACGTGTTTCAGCGAAAGGGTGCATCGACGAAAAGCTTCAGAAACAGTTGAACGAAGAGAAGATATATTGGCAGTCAGTTCTTCGGCGTGTTGTTGAAGTGATAAAGTTCCTTGCTCAACGTGGCCTAGCATTTCGAGGAGATACCGAATTATTTGGTTCTGTGCAAAACGGAAACTATCTGGGAATTTTGGAACTTTTAGCCAAATTCGACCCCTTCCTTGCTGACCATATATCTCATTTTGGAAATAAAGGAAGTGGAAAAATTAGCTATTTGTCTTCCACTGTATGTGATGAACTCATCGAGCAAATGGGACAAGACGTGTTGGCTGTCATTTTAAATGAAATTCACGACGCAAAGTACTATTCCATATGTATTGATTCCACTCCAGACGTTAGTCACATCGACCAACTAACTTTTATTGTGCGCTACGTTAACAAGTTTGGTGAAACAACTGAACGGTTTCTAAAATTCTTTCCAATTGAAAGTCACAAAGCCGACAGCCTTTACCAAGATGTGTTGAATATACTAAATGAAATGTCATTGTCTCTGGATAACTGCCGAGGACAAAGCTACGACAACGCAGCAAAGATGGCTGGGAAATACGCCGGTCTCCAAGCAAAACTGAGGGAAATTAACCCAATGGCTGACTACATACCTTGTGCAGCACATTCATTAAATATGGTTGGAGTTGCTAGTGTAAATTGCTGTCTGGACGCTGTTAACGTTTTTGGTCTCGTCCAAGAACTGTATGCGTTTTCGGTTGGTTCAACAAAGCGGTGGAGTTCATTGACATCAGGACTCACACCGAACGAAAATGGACGAATTCTGACTTTGAAAGCTTTATCATCTACCCATTGGCATTGCCATTCAGAGTCCGTGAAAGCACTACATCTCAACTATGCCAACATCTATACTATGCTGAATAGTATCGCAGAAAATGAAGACGTGAAGGGTGATGCCCGACGCTTAGCAGCAGCCTTGGCGGGTAAAATGTGTCTGTTGGAAACCGCATTCATGTGTGTTCTGTGGCACAAGATCTTGCAGCGATTTCAAAAAATCAACACTGCCTTGCAAAGTGTGTCTATTGACATCAGTGTCGGCGTTTGTTTACTTCTTTGGAAACATTCGTTGCTGGAATGCGTGATGACTTCGACAACCTGGAGAAAGAAGCAAAAGAGCTCATGGAGGACATCCAACAAGACTACACCTCTCGTTTCATTCGGAATCGACCAAAAAGATGCCAGGTTTTTGAAGAAGCAGGTGAGCCGAATGCTACTTTACAAGGTGCACAAAAATTCCGTGTTGAGAGTGTATATGTCATACTTGACAAACTGCTTGCATGTTTATCTCAACGCCGGAATGCTTACAAGCAGATTTCTGAAGACTTTGCTTTCATCAAATCACTGAAGGAGAATGATGTTGGCTCTCTCAGAGAAGATGTAATCCATTTGCAGCAAAAATACAATTGTGATCTGGAAAGCAGGTGTGAAGAGGAATTTGTGGCGTTTTCTGGAATGGCCGCGGATTTGAATTTGGATCGTGAACCCCAAAACCTACTGAAATGGCTGAAAAAAAATCCTGTAGTGGATTCAACATTTCCGAATGTTTCCACTGCCCTCCGCTTGTTTTCAACGCTTCCCGTGACTATCTGCGAAGGGGAACGTTCTTTTTCAAAGCTTTCCCTGATAAAAAATAGATTTCGTTCTACGATGACGCAGAAAAGACTGAATTCTCTGGCAGTCATGTCAATTGAAAATGACGTTACTTCTGCGTTGACTTTTGATACAATTATTGAAAAGTTTTCACAAACTAAATCGCGAAAGAAAACATTTTTATAAGTGGTAACTGGGCTGATGGGGGGTTAGGACTGGTAATGGGTTATAGGGGGGGCTTAAACTGAAAATGGGGTGATGGGGGGTTAGGACTGGAAGTGGGTTGATGGGGGGGCTAGGACTGGTATTGGGTTGGGGGGTTGCTAGGACTGGAAATGGGCTGATGGGTGGCTAGGACTGGAAATGGGCTGATGCAGGGACTAGAAAGGAATGGATGCTGGGTGAGGCTGGAACTAGAAGGGAGCTGATGTTGGGGGAGGATTAGAATGGGATGTGGCTGGAAGAGTAAAATGGAGAAGGGAAAATTATTTTGTGTGGGAGGGATAAAAAATCTACAATTGGCCGGGTACTGGGAGAGTAAGTGGGGATTGAGGATGGAGGGGTAAAATTTGAGTGGATGAAATAGGAATGAGGAAAGAGCAAAAGGAGAAAGATTAGTATGTTAAAGCAGATGTAGAGAGAGAATGGAAAAAACTAGAAGAGAGAAGAAAGGACAAATGGACAGCAGACGATGGAGAGTTAGCAGAAGACACGAAGAAACCAGAAGAAAGTGGCTGGAGCAATTGCAGCTGGAAAAAAATGCACAAAAGGTAGAAAAATATCTCTTTATTTTGAATTTATTAATTGGAATATGTCAGCTCTGGTAAATGTGCATCATTAACATCTGCGCTTTGTTTAGTACAAGAGCAAATTAATGTATAGTTTTATTTCCACAGTGTTGTACATTCCAAGTTTGGCTTTTGGGATTCCCAGTTTAATTATTGTCTTCCTGTTTCTAAATTGTGATTACTTGTTTGGTGATGGTCTATGTTCTGCATGTGTAACTGAGCTGAGGTGTTCTGTTTATATAATTCCTATTTGACATTGCCACTTGTTCTCTTTCCCCAGTAGGTCATGTTTTGTTGTTCTCTGAAATGTATTGGTTTAATATTTGCAGTGTTGCCTTTTGATTGATAGAGTATGGTGCTTTGTGAGTCCTGGTAGTGCTGTTAGGATATGGCGGGTTTGCTATGGGTTGGCACTGGATTATAGTAATGTAGAAATCGTTTAGTCTTTCTTTATCCATACACTCATGAAGAGGCACGTTTACTAAAAGTTAGTATATGGTAACATTATGCAAATATTTATGCAAATGAGGCCCCTTATGCAAATGAGGCCCCGCACCCCCCTTGGGCCGCCCCTGCTGGGGGCCCACAATTTTTGTTGGCATAGGGCCTCACTCAAGGTAAATCTGGCCCTGCCTAGGTGCATAACTTTGCACTTGCCAACATTAAATTTTATCTGCCATTTTGATGCCCAGTCTTCCAAAATATCAAGATCCTCTTGCAATTTTCCACAATCCTCATGGGTTTTAACAACTTTAAATAGTTTTGTGTCATCTGCAAATTTGATAACCTCACTCGTTATTCCCTTTTCCAGATCATTTACGAATATGTGAAAAAGCGGACCCAGCACAGATCCCTGGGGTACACCACTATTCACCTTTCTCCATTGGGAAAATTGGCCATTTAGCCCCACCCTCTGCTTTCTATCTTTTAACCAGTTCCTGATCCACAGTAGTATACTGCCTCCTATCCCATGACTCTTTAGTTTTGCCAAAAGTCTCTGCTGAGGGACCTTGTCAAAGGCTTTCTGCAAGTCCAAATACACTATAATCAACCGACTCACCTTTGTCTACCTGTTTATTCACACCTTCAAAAAAACATAACAGATTAGTAAGACAAGATCTTCCTTGTCTAAAGCCATGTTGACTGTCTCCCATTAAGCCATGACTATCTACATGTTCAGAAATGTTGTTCTTTATGATGGTTTCTACCATTTTTCCCGGTACTGACATCGGACTCACCGGTCTGTAGTTTCCCGGATCACTTCTGGAACCCTTTTTAAAAATTGGCATTACGTTCGCCATCCTCCAATCTTCAGATATTACAGATGAATTTACATGTTTTTGCTTCTGCAGCAAGTTTCTTCTCAAATTCTCCCTTTGCCTGCCTTATCAATGCCTAGCATTTAACTTGCCAGTGCTTGTGTTTCCAGTTTTCATCGTTTGGCTCTTTATTCCATTTCCTGAAAGATGCTTTTTTGGCAACAGCCTCTCTGACCTCACCTTTAAACCACGCTGGCAGTTTTTTGGAGTTCCTTCCACTTTTCTTAAAGCATGGAATACAGCTGATCTGTGCTTCCAAGATAGTATTTTTAACCACCACCCAAGCTTGATATAAGTCTTTAACCTTTGCAACTGCTCCTTTTAGTTTTTCTTAACTATTTTCCTCATTTTATCATAGTCTCCCTTTCGAAAGTTAAAAGGTAGTACTGTGGATTTCCTTACTATCCCTCCTCCTCCTCCTTAAATCAAACGCGATCATGCTATGATCACTATTGCCAAGTGGCCCCAACACCCTCATCTCTTGCATCAGATCTGGTATTCCACTAAGGACTAGGTCCAATATGGCTTCCCCTCTGGTCAGTTCATGAACCAGCTGCTCCAAGCAGCAGTCATTTATTTCATCTAGGAACTTTATCTCCCTAGCATGTCCTGCCATGACACTGACCCAGTCGATACCGGGGTAATTGAAATCACCCATTATTATTACTGTGCTGTAACTTTTGTTAGCTTCCTTGATTTCTTTGAGCATTTTATCATCCATTTGTTCATTCTGGCCAGGTGGTCTTTAGTACACCCCACTGCCATTGTCTTCCCCTTTTTACATGGTATTTCAATCCATAGAGATTCTACAGCAAATTCTGTTTCCTGTGGTGGCTCTACAAATTTCTGTCACCAGCACAGAACGGAGGTGGGCCACTGATATGACCATCGCCCTCACGTGATGTGCTGTGATTCTGTGCTCCAGGGAGAGGTTCATCCGTTCATAGGCGAGAGCAATGCAGTTTGCCCCCAAGCGGCTAGGTTACGCTTGATCACAGGAAGCCCCAATCTGCTGGGGTCATAGGACACAAAAAGCCAAAGGTGTCTTGCGGTGGCCCTGTGTCTACTGCAGATATGACAGGGCCTGTTTTACAGG
Organism: Ichthyophis bannanicus; assembly: GCA_033557465.1. Lineage (NCBI taxonomy): Eukaryota > Metazoa > Chordata > Amphibia > Gymnophiona > Ichthyophiidae > Ichthyophis > Ichthyophis bannanicus. The sequence continues at coordinate 93,079,210 of CM066048.1, read as the reverse complement.
CCAATGTGTGGAGTATGAGCTCATCCCTGCCAGCATGAGGTCGTAGGTAGAAGGTGGGGAGCACCACCTCTTAGATGAGGTGAAAACAGAAATACCACCTTCAGGAGGACCTTAGGGCGAGTACAGAGCACTCTCCTGTTCTTGAACAATCTGGTATACAGGGAGGGGGGGGGGGCCCTGAGCTGAAGTTAGGGCCACCAGGAAGGCAACCTTCCAGGATAGATATCTGAGGTGGCAGGTAGCCAGTGGCTCGAACAGTGGTCTAGTGAGCTGGAAGAGCACCATGTTGAGGTCCCATTCTGCTGCTGGAGGGCAGATAGGGGGCTTGGAAAGCAGAAGGCCCCGTAGGAAAGGGAAACCAGGGGCTGGCTAGATAAGGGCTTTCCCCCGCTGGGTGGTGGTGAGCTGCTATGGTGCTCAGATGCATCTGGATTGAGTTAGATTTCAACCCTGTGCATGACAAGATGCACTAGGTACTGGATGTTATCAAATCATACAAAAAACCCCCAAATATGATGAAAAATTTAACATATCTAATACCCATCCATCAACAAACAAAAACCCATCCTTCTCACTTTGTTTCTTGTGCCATTGCATGAAGTTCAACCCGGGACCGCGAGGACGGCATTTTTGTTGCATGAATGAAAAGTTTGGAGCACTTGAAACGGGGTTTTCCCGAAACGTGCACGTCGTGCAACTTTGTTATTAGCAACTAATTCGGCGAATAAGAAGTGAATGAGAAGAGTTTGGTTTTATATTTCTGAAGATAAGTGACTGTTTCATTACTATTACTGGGGTGATAATAAAATAAAAGAAGTTTGCCGTCTGGAGGGGGTTGGTTATGCTGTTCCAGCCCTCCCTCGGCAGGCTCCGACACAAGAAATAAAGTGAGAAGGATGGGTTTTTGTTTGTTGATGGATGGGTATTAGATAGCTAGGTACTGGATGTGGCAGGAGAACGAGTTCTCCTTCCTATCTGCACACCACAGAGTGAACAGAGGGCTTCCTGGAGGCTAGCAGGATTTCCTCAACCTCTTGTGGTACACTGAGCGGGGCCAAGGCTACCCTCTCAACAGCCAGGCCATTAGAGTCAACGACCCCACATTGGGGTGCAGAAGGGAGCCCTCCTCCTGTGTCAGGAGGTCCGGGGCTTGGCCCAGGGGTACTGGGAGTGTCGCTGCCAGCAAGAGCAGTAGTGGAAACCAGGGATGCTTGGGCCACCTGGGGGCGATCAGTATCGCCGATACCCTCTCATTCTGGATTTTGAACAAAGTCTTGGCGACTTGGGGAGTCTGTGGGAAAGCATACAGCAGTCCCTTGGACCATGAGATTAGGAATGCGTCTGCTGCTACTCTCTGTGGGTACGGCTGCCTGGAGCAAAAGTGAGCCAGCTGTACATTGTCTGGAGAGGCAAACAGATCCATCTCTGGTTAGTCCCAAAGGCAGAAGAGCTTTTTTGCTACTGCAGGGTCGAGATGCCACTCGTGAGGGCAGAGGACTCTGCTGAGTCTGTCTGTCTGCCAGGTAGTTGTCCTGGCCCTGGAGGTAGACTGCTCGCAGGAGCATGGCATTGTGCACTGCGACGCAGAGGGGGGCTACAGCCTCCTGGCAGAGGGAATACAAACCCGTGCCCCCCTTCTTGTTTATATAGAACATTGCAACCTGGTTGTCCGTCTGAACCAGCACAAGTCTGTTCTGCAGGAGGAAGTGGAACACATGTAGGGTGAGGGCTAACGCCCTGAGTTCCAGGAGGTTGATCTGTAGTAAAGACTCCTCCTTGGACCAGCAACCCCGAGTGCGGTGAACTCTGCAGTGAGCTCCCAACCCTAGAGTGAGGCATCTGTGGTCAGGGTACACTACAGTGGGGGCGCCTGGAAGGGCATCCCTGCCCAAAGGAGGCCCTGGTTCTGCCACCAGTTGAGGGATCTTGCCAGCTGGTGGGAGACTCTGACCCTGTCCCAGAGTCGGCCCGTGGCCTGGGTCACTGAGAACGTAGGCACCACTGGGCTATCCACATGTGCAGACGGGCTAGGGGTGTGACGTGGACCGTGGAGGCCATGTGTCCCAGCAGGTGGAGAAGACGAGCTGGCACCGTTGTGTGATGCTAGACCTCCCCTGCCAGCTGTTTGAGGCATTCTGCCCTGTCTTGAAGAACGAGGGCTCTGGCCCACACCATGTCCAGCTAAGCACCAATATACTCTAGGTCTTGCACTGGAGAGAGATGTGATTTGAGGTAGCTGATGACGAACCCCAGGTAATGCAGGAGGAGGATGGTACATTCTGTACCTTGAATGGCCTCTGTGGCCCTTGATAAGCCAGTCATACAGGTAGGGGAAGACGAACACCCCTTGTAAGCGCAGATGGGCAGATACCACCTGCTAGACACTTTGTGAACACACTTGGCGAGGAGGCCAGGCCGAAGGGAAGTACCCTGTATTGGTAATGGCCTCCCTCTACCATGAATAACGGGTATTGCCGGTGAGATGGTGAACCAGGATGTGGGTGTAGGCATCCTTTAGGTCCAAGGAGCAAAGCCAGTCTCCCTGGTGAAGGTAGGGCAGCAGTGTCCCAAGGGAGAGCGTTTTGAACTTCTCCCTCACCAGGAACTTGTTCATGTCTCTGAGGTCCAAGATGGGCCTAAGACCCCTGGTTCTCTGGGGGACAATAAAGTACCTTGAGTAGAATCCCTTACCCCAGAGATGCTAGGGAACAGGCTTTACCGCCCTGTCCCTTAATAGGCCTGGTGAAAGAGAGGTCGCACACTGGCTCTCCTGGAAAATCCCCCAGAGGTGGTAATTTGAAACGAAGGCGATAACCCTCCTTCACCACCTGGGAGCACCCACTGGTCTGAGGTGACCTCAGGCCATCTGTGGGTGAAGAGTGCCAAGCAGCTGCCTGTGGGCTGGAGGCCCCGCCCTGGGAGTCAAATGCTCCCACCAGGTTGAGCCAGAGGTGGTGTCTGCAGCTTGGGAGCCTTTTTCTTCCTGGGTCCGTTGCCCTGGCCCTTGGGCTGGGGTCCCTGGTGCTGCTGGCTTGGAAAGACCTGGTAGTGGTGACTGATGGAAAGGGCCCTTCTTCCTCAAGAAAGCTGGCCTTTTCCCAGAGGCTCTCTTTCGGGGGAAGGATAGAGGTCTTCTTTGAGAGAGTCTCTTCTTAGGTCACCACCACCTCGGACGCCTTGCTAGTCATAGGTCTTCCAAAATAGATTCTCCCCAGTGCAGGGGGACAGCCAGCAGTTTCTTGGACCCATTGCTCAAGATCTGAAATCTGCAGCCAGGCCTGACACTGAGCACTGATGCCCGCGGCTGCTGCCCGAGCCAGGAACTTGAAATAGTCCCGGATAGTGGTTACCAAGGTCTGGAACTATTACAGGGGTTCTCCCAGCAAGCCCTGCTGAGAAGCCAGCGAGCTCTTGGACAAGGCTCTTAAGATACAAACCTATGAGCTCTACATAGGGATGTATCTGGCAGACCAGCATGGACCCTTGGAAACAATTACACCACAGTGCATCGAGGGCCCTGGCCTCTCTACCCAAGGTACAGAAGAATAAGTCTCCTGGCTCGAGTTTTTGCAGAGGATTCCACCACCATGGAATTGTGGGGAAGGTGGGCCTTCTGGAAGCCTGGGCTCCTCTGGTACAGATGCCGGGGTATCCCACATCCGTAGGAGCAGCTGTTCAAGGATAGGAGACTCTATTGGTGCCGGTGCAACCTTCGGGGGGGGGGGGGGAAGACTCATACTAGAGGATCTCCAGCTCTTTGGTGCACGTGTCCTCCTTGGACTTGGTGGGGACAGAGGGCTCAGGCCATATCCCGGACAAAATCGTGGAATGCCATGTCCTCAGGTGGGGAACAGCAGAGTTCTGGGGGCAGACTGCTCCAAGAGGAAGTCTTGGTGTTCAGAAGTCTTGAGGAAGGCCTCGACGTCTGTCTCTCAGTCTGACTCAGAGCTCCTGCGCTTCGAGGCCTGCGCTGGGGAATTGAGACACCCCCCTCCCCCGATCGGTCTCTGGTCAGACTCCTGGAAACTAGCTGGGGAGGACCGGACACCCAAGGATCGGGACCTCGATCGGTGCAGAGGGCTGGCCCGAGGCCGATAGCGCTCAGGACCCAGCTTGACACCTGGGGACACCACTGCAATTGGGGGCCCAGTTGTCAGGGCAGATGATGCAGACGAACCAGACATCATCGCCTGCTGCATGATCAGGATAGCAGAGATACTCTGTTCCAGGACCGCCATTCTGGCCTTGATGCCAAAAGGCTCCGCAACTTTCATCATGGGCACCAAGGGTTTTGGACCCAGCACCAGTGCTCTGGCGAACGTGTCCTCTATGAGGACCGTGGCCTCGGGGAGCCTCACACGGTCACCACTGGCCGAGGACTCCTCCTTGGAGACCTTAGGAGGGTACTGCTCGGAGTTGCCCGAGTCCCGTCACGGTATCTTACCGAGTTTCCCCGGTAGAAACTCGGCTGGCTGAGGATTTTTTCTTTTCTTGCCAGGGTCTGGTGCCTTTCCAAAGGAGCCGCTGCCGTGGGACTCCGAAGACGCCCGGGTCTCACAGGCAGTGCTCGGCTTCGGGCTCAGTGTCAGGGAAGCCGGAGCAGAGCCAGACCGTGGGAATATCTCCTGCAACGCCGACCATTTCTTGTTGGTTCGAGGGGGTGTGGCCTGACACAGGTCACAGGGAGGTACTGTCATGGTCCAGTCCAAGGCAGTGCAAGCAGCAGCCGTGAGAGTCTGACAGACATAATTTGATTGCAATGATCACACTTTTTAAAGCCACCAGGAGACATGGTGGATCGCACCCAGACGGGGTAGATGACCCCCTGGCAAAAAAGGGCACAAATGCCAGCTCAAGGCAAGTCTCGATGGAAAAAAAAGAGAAAGGAGCCGAGAACAGCGCAGGAGCAGGCGGGAAGAGGAACCGGTACACAAACCGGGAAAATCTCACGAAGAGGATAATTTTAAAGGAAGTTTTCCAGGGATAAAGGACATGCGTCTGTTGGGCTTCACAGAAAAAAGGAGGCTGAGCAAAATGGCACCATTGGGCGAGAAGGGGACCACACATGCGTGGTAGCATATCCCAAAGACTTTCTTTGAGAGCTGGGGAAATGTTTCCGTGCAGGCTGACATCACCCATATGTGAGGACTGACTTCCTGCTTGTTCCTGGAGAAAAAGTAGTTGAGGACTCCCCCATCTAAGCCATAAGAGCATAGATAGGAGTATAGCAGCCAGGCTTATCTCCCTGCAGCTCATCTGGAGGAAAAAGTCCACCAGAAGGAAAAAAACATTAGTTTCCAGCTGGATAGCCAAATAGCCCCCCCCCATACGTCAGGGAGGAAGAAGAGGGAAGGCCTTTTCCACACGTGTTCCAACTCCTTCCCTAAGAGTCTCAGAGGGAGGAAGGGTAAATGGGTAAGAGGAAGGATCGGGCACCACCAGATTTCACACCCCTGACACCAGTAGATGGCAAAAAAAAAAAAAAAAAAACACCACAACACACACACCCCACACACCTCCAAAACACACATCCACTGGCCTGCTCCATAAATTGTCCCATCCAAGAACCATACATTCCAGACTACACAAGATTAGCACACCATCTGCTGGAGACTGAGAAATACTGGCGATGGCGAGGCCACAAAAGGACCAAAACACTTTCTCATGATGTCAAATTTAAGCCAATGGTTCTCAGTCTCCATCTGCTGGCAGGCATGTATAACCCACACGACTGGACTGAAGAGATAAGGAAGGAAATTAATAAGTAAGTAAAATTTCCCTTTTCCAGGAGCACTGCTAGACCAGTCCAGGCCAGAGTGTTCTCTCTCAACCAGCAGATGTGAGACAGAGAAAAACACCAGAACAGTGCTGACACAATTACTAGCACCTTACGTAAATACTGAACAGTGCCCCTAGCAACAATGGAACTCCTAACAAGTCCGCCAAAGGGGCCCCTATTCCCAACTATAAGAAATCTGAATAAGGGAACTATATTCAAAACAGAGAGACCGCATCCAGCTGATGGTGAGGCACCACTCAGGGGACCCCCAATCCGAAAAGCAACAAGCCCATGAGCATCCATGGGGGTGGGTCCTGGACTGGTCTAGCAGTGCTCTAGGAAAGGAAAATTAGTCTGCAAGTAAAAATTTCCCCTTCTAGAGTGCCTCTGCTAGACCAGTCCAGACCAGAGGGCAATACCAAAGCTACTCCATGCTCATCCATGTTGGTACAATGATACTGCCAGGTATCCCTATGAGCGTATCAAAAGTGAATTCATGGCTCTGGGACAGAGGGTGACGCAGATAAATGCACAGGTGGTGTTCTTTTTAATCCTCCCTGTTGAGGGTAAAGGTCAAGGCAGAGAAGCTTGCATTCCGGAGATAAATACATAGCTACCTGGATGGTGTCTTCAAGAGCATTTTAGTTTTCTGGACAATGGGTGCTGTTCCAAGGGTTGCAGAGCAGAGGTGGTATCCATCTGTCCAAGAAGGGTCAACAGTAGCAGACTGGCTAACCTACTGAAGAGAGCTTTAAACTAGATTTGTTATGGGATTGGTGAAGAAAGCCCCCAGGTAAGTGAAACATTAATACCTTTAGGAAAATGGGTAAAAGGGGCAACATATGGAAAGCAGTGTGTATAAATGCCAGTAGCATGAGAAATAAGATCCCAGATGTTGAAGCTTTAGTGGGAGGCTGACTTGGATTTAGTGGCAATTACAGAAACATGGTTCACAGACAACCATGACTGGAATGTAACTATACCAGGCTATACTTTATTCAGAAAGGACAGGTTAGGAAGAAGGGGACGAAGAGTGGCACTATATGTAAAAAATAATATTAAAGCTATGGAAATATAGGGCTTAGAAAGGGAGAGAGGAGGCACTGTGGGTTAAACTAGAAAGAGGGAAAGATACATCTATTTGCATTGGCGTGATATACAGACCTCCCTCACAAGGAGAAGCAGCAGACGGTGAGTTAATAAACATACACAGCATTGCCAGGAAAGGGAAAGTGCTACTGATAAGGGATTTCAATATGCCAGATGTTGATTGGCACATCCTTGCTACAGTATCATCCAGAAGTAAGGAGATCCTGGATTCTCTACAGGGAGAACTATTCATGCAACTAGTAACAGAACCCACACGTGAAGAGGCCATACAGGACTTAGTGCTTACCTATGGTTAAAGTGTTTGATGTTACAGTGGGAGATTCTCTCACATCCAGTGATCACCAGATGATGTGGTTCAGTATTAGGACTAGGGCCGATAAAATCCATTCAAAGAGAGGGTCTTAGACTTTAGGAAAACTAACTTTGCCAATACCTCAAGGAATCGTTAGCAGGATGTGAACAGCTGGGGAATGTAGAAAAAACAGTGGGCAAAACTGAAAAAGGAGGTATTTTAAGGGGAACCAACTTTTTTGTTAAAATGTTAAATAAAAAGGTAAAAAAGAAAAAGGAGACCGCTATGGTTTTTGAAAGACGTAGCTGAAAAGGTGAAGAAAAAGAGGGAGGCCATCATGAAATACAAGAGATCACAGAGAGGAAGACAGGCATCTATATTTGGAAAATCTTGAGAAGCTAGCAAAGTAGTCAGGCAAGCAAAGATTGAAAAAGAGGAAGTATTCCCTCCCCCCCGGCCCCCCATTTTATTGCATTGACTAAGACATTTTTCAGATATGTCAGTGAGACGAGTAGGGCAAAAGTGGTATTGACAGATTCAAGGGTGAAGGGGAGGAATATGTAGAAGCTGATGAGGATAAAGCGGAGTTGCTTAAGAAATATTTCTGTTCTGCGTTCACAGATGAACCAGGAGCAGGACCTCACAAAACACCCACAAACAGAACACAAGCGAGGGGCATCTTGAACAATTTTCAGAAGACTGTTTTTGAGGAACTAGCTAAACTTAAAGCAAAAGTAGACAAAGCAACGGGAGCAGATCTGATACACTTGAGAATACTGAGGGAACTTGGGGAAGTTCTAGCAGCTCCACTGACTGACCTTTTCAATGCCTCTTTGGAGTCGACAGTGATATCAGCGGACGGGAGAGAGGCACATGAAGTCCCTTTACACAAAAGCAGAAGTAAGGATTTGGTTGAAAACTACAGGCAATTAAACTTCAGTGGTGAGTAAATTATTGGAAGCACTGCTGAAAGAGAAAATAGCGAGGTTTCTGGAGTCCAACAGATTACTGGATCAGAGGCAGCATGTATTCACCAGAGGCAGGTCTCGTCAGACAAATCTGATTGATTTCTTTGACTGGGTGACCAGAGATTTGGACCAAGGGAGAGCCCTAGATGTGGTGTATTTAGATTTCAGTAAAGCCTTTGACACTATTCCACACAGGTGACATACAAACTGAGCACCCTTGGGATGAGCCATAAAGTTATTCGTTGGGTTAGCAATTGGTTGAGTGGGAGGCGAGAAAGGGTACAGGTAAATGGAGCTCACTCTGAGGAGGAGGATGTTACCAGTGGTGGGCCCCAGGGATCTGTCCTTGGTCCGATTATTTTTAACATCTTTGTTAGTGATATTGCGGAAGGGCTGTCTGGTAAGGTTTGCCTCTTTGTAGATCAGTGTTTCCCAACCCAGTCCTACGGGGCACACCGGCCAGTCAGGTTTTCGGGATATCCCTAATGACTATGCATGAGATATATATGCATTAGAGATATCCTGCCAACCTGACTGGTTTGTGGCCCTCCAGGGCTGGATTTGGAGACCCCTGCCTTACACCTCTGTCATTTAAGATTGTGAGTGGGCAAGGTGCAGATTTCCTAGACATCGAAAGGGTATATAGAATGTGACACATTCCTCCTCGATTCTCACCACCACCAAAAAGTTGTCTAATAGACAATATTTTGGTGGTGGTGAGAATTGAGGAGGAATGTGTCACATTCTATATACCCTTTCGATGTCTAGGACATCTGCACCTTGCCCACTCACAATCTTAAATGACAGAGGTGTAAGGCAGGGGTCTCCAAATCCAGCCCTGGAGGGCCACAAACCAGTCAGGTTGGCAGGATATCTCTAATGCATATATATCTCATGCATAGTCATTAGGGATATCCCGAAAACCTGACTGGCCGGTGTGCCCCGTAGGACTGGGTTGGGAAACACTGTTGTAGATGATATCAAAATCTGCAATAGATTAGACACCCAGAAAGGTGTAGATAACATGAGGGGGGGGGGGGATCTGGCTAAGCTTGAAGAATGGTTTAGAATTTGACAGCTGAGATTTAATGTAAAAAAATGCAAGGTCATGTATTTGGGCTGCAGCAATCCAAGTGAGCGATATGGTATAGGGCAAGGGTGGGCAACTCCGGTCCTGGAGAGCCGCAGACCATTCAGGTTTTCATGATGTCCCTAATGAATATTCATGGCCTTATTTCCATACAATGGAAGGCAGGGGATGCAAATAGATCTCATGAATATTCATTAGGGACATGAAAACCTGACTGGTCTGCAGCTCTCCAGGACCGGAGTTGCCCATCCCTGGTACTGGGGGTGAAGTACTTCTGTCCACAAAAGAACGGGATCTAGGAGTGATTGTGTCTGACGATCTCAAAATAGCTAAACAGGTAAAAAAAGACGATGGCAAGAGCTAGAGGGATGCTTGGGTGCATAGGGAGAGAAATGGCCAAAAGGAAGGAGGTGATAGTGCCTCTGAATAAGTCTTTGGTGCAACCTCATTTGGTGTATTGTGTGCAATTCTGGAGACCGCTCCTTCAAAAGGATATAAAACAGGTTGGAGTCTGTGCAGAGAGTGGCTACTAAAATGGTTAGTAGTTTTTATAAAGCATATGAGTACAGACTTAAGGATCTTAATATGTATACTTTAGAGGAAAAGCAGAATAGAGGAGATATGACAGAGACATTTAAATACTTTGTGCCATAAATGCACAGGAGGAGAATCTTTTGATTGAAAGCAAGCTCTGCTATGAGGGGACATAGGATGAGGGTGAAAGGGGATAGACTCAGGAGTAATATGTGGAAATACGTCTTTACAGAAAGAACGGTAGATGTGTGGAATAGTCTCCCAGTGGAGGTGGTATAGATGGGGACAGTATCAGAATTTAAAAAAAAAAAAAAAAGAAAAAAAGCATGAGACAGAGGATCTCTAAAGGAAAAAAAGGGGACTGTTATAGTTGTTGATGGAGTGGAGTAGCCTAGTGGTTAGAACACTGGCTTGGGAACCAAGAAACCAGGGTTCAATTCCCACTAGCACTCCTTGTGGCCTTGGGCAAGTCACTTAACCCTCCATTGCCTCGGAAGGCAGGCCTGGCAATCTACTTCCGGTGACACTGCCAAGAAAACCCAGGAGCTACTGGGTCGCCAGGAGTCAGGACTGACTCGAAGGCACACATTGCATTGCATAGTCCTTGATATGGAAGGGAAGACTAGACAAACATGATGGCAGAAAAAGACCACATGGCCTATGTTACTCCTCCATAAAGCAGAAAGACAGTGCAGCAGAGAACCTGCATGCCAATATGGGCTGCTGCATGTGCTTGCACAGTCGAGCGATATTGCCGCACAAATGTGGACAGGGAGGACTATGACTGCTCTACAAAATGTCCAGAAGCACCACTGGACAGCTCCACTCAGAAAGCCACCTGTGCTTGGGTTGAATGCACCAGCTTGCCAGCCAAGAGGTAGGCTGAAATAATGGCCTCCCTAAATCCAACAGCTCATGGTGAACTTGCTTGCCATGCATCCCTTGCAGGACACTACAGAAAAAGGACAAACAGATGGTCCAACAGCCGAAAAATGTTTGCGACCTCTACACAGTACATGTGGTTCCGGCAGAAATCCAACTTCTGCAGGTCTTTGTGTTGGCATTCCAACCAAGAAAACGCCAGTAAGAGAAATTACCTGATTTAAATGAAAAGGCATCAAGAACTTTGGCAGAAAGTAGGGTACCAGTCATAATGAGATCCTTCTGCAGAAAAGGACAAAAAGGGGTCTTGACACCCGAGAGCCTGGAGCTCAAAGATCCATCGTGCAGAAGTAAGAGTAACGAGAAAAATGACTTTCAAGGCAAAATCTTTGAGCATAGCGCACCGTAAGGGTTCATAGGGCACCCCTATGAGCACCTGGAAAATGAAAGAAAGGCACTAAACAGGAAATGGTCATGCCGGAAAGTGCAGGCTCCCTGCAGGAAGCGACCCATATTCTGATGCAAAGTTAGGGATCGGATCCTGAACCAGCCTTCAAAAAGCCAACAAGGCTGAAACCTACACCAGCAGCAAGGCGAGCACAGCTGGAAGGTGCACATGCCAGGAGGAGAGTGCCTCTTGTGCACACCACTGCTTGAAGAGCTGCCAAACCCAAGTATAGGCCAGCACAGTGGAATGGCATCCTCCTGCAAAAGTGTTATCACTACTACAGGGTGTAGCCCCTGTGCACCAACTGCTGCCTTTTAAGAGCCAAGCTGTAAGCGAGAAAGGACCCGGGTCGTCCATTAGAATGGGCCTCAGTCGCAACAGCCCCCTCTGCACCTCCAATGGGAGTGGCTGGGTGACTTGGGACAGACCAGGTCTGCATATTAAGGGCGACTGGGTCAATTGGGTGCCACAAGAGGGAGGAGTGGCTCAGTGGTTGGGACAGGTTACCTCAGGCCAGAGGGCCGGGGGTTCAATTCCTGCATGGGGACAAGCAACCTCAGGCCGGAAGGACTGGGGTCTCTAGTCCCATGGCCACTCCTTGTGGCCTTGGGCAAGCCACTTAACCCTCCGTTGCCTCAGGTACACTTAGATTGTGAGCCCTTTGGGGACAAGGGAATAAAAAGTACTTGTTAGTATACATGTAAACTGCACTGATTCTAAAGAGCGTGGTATAAAAAATAAATAAATAAGAATGATGAGATATGGGTGTCGCTCCACACATCAGAGCACTCTGGGTATCATCGGCAATGACGGAAAGAGAGTAGCAGCCCTTTCAGCCATGGCTGGACCAACACATCCATGCCCTTGGGTCCCAGAGTTCTCCGCCTGGTGAAGGATGGAACTTTTGCATTTGCCAGGGTTGCCATGAGATCCAATGGACAGTCCCAATGACACACTAAGCGCTCGATGGGCCAGAAGGCTAGCTCCCAGTCGCTGGGATCAAGGTGATGCTGGCCAAGGTAGTCTGCCTGGACATTGGTCCTCCCTTGCGATGTGCTGGGCTGAGAGATCCTGAAGGTGGCCCGGGGGGGGAAAGAGGCGACGCCTGGACACTTTGTGCTTCCCCTGGTGAGTCACATAGGCTACTGATGTCACGTTGGTCAGTCATTACCCAAAACAATCGGCCCCAGAGCAGGGTCTGGAAGTGGCAGAAAGCAAGGCAGATCGGCTGGAGGCTCATGCTATTGATGGTCCATCTCACCTCCCCCAGAGACTAGGTGCCCTGCACAAAGTGATGAAGACCATGAGCTCCCCAGCCAGTAAGACTGGCATCGGTGATCATCATCACATCCAGTCCAGCAGGATCCCTTGTAGTATGTTCTCACAGGAAGCCCACCAGCAAAGACTGGCACACACCCTCAGGGGCAGCTGCATATAGTAATTATTGGACAGAGGAGACCAGTGTCTCAAGAGTGCAGTCTGCAAAAGGATGCATGTGCGCCCTGGCCCATGGCACAGCCGCCAAAACCCAAATAGTTGATGCCAGAACTTGTGCCAATGCTCCTCTGCGAGATATTCCCTGGCTGTCCGGGTATCAGTGTGATCCAAGAAACTCCATGCTCTCGTAGAGCATGAGGCAAATCTTGCTGTAACAGACTACCCAGCTGAGGCACTCTAAGCATTGACGCACCCGAAGGATCGAGAGCTCTGCTTCGGAGTATGTATGGGCCCAGATGAGACAGACATCCAAATATGGATGCACGCAGATTCCCACACAGCAGTCACCATGACCGTGACCCCGGAGAAGGTCCATGAAGTAGCTGCCAGGCTGCAGGAAAGAGCGCAGAACTGGAAGTGGTGACCTAGGATAGCGAAATGAAGGAAGCGCCGATGATCATTGCGAATGGGGATGTGAAGATACGCTTCCATGAGGTCCAATGTCACAAGGAATTCTCCTGGTCCGATAGTCTGGATCATAGAGTGCAGCGTTTCAATATGAAAGCAGGGGATGCACAAGCTATGGTTTAGACCCTGGAGATTGAGAATCAGTTGAAGGCGCCGTACTTCTTGGGGACCACAAAGTAGTGGGATAAGCAACCCCCGACCATGCTCTTTAGGCAGTACAGGCACCAACTCCTGCAGAAGGAGGCAGCAATGGAGAGTGTCTGAATGGCCTGATGCTTGAGCAGCGAGCTGCAGGGAGATATCATGAAGGCATCCCGAACAGGACGGGTGAAAAGTAATGGCATAGCCATGATGGACGACATCCAAACACCCAGGTGTTTGAGATGTGAGCCTATTCCTGGTGTAAAAAAAAAAAAAAAAAAAAAGCTGCCCTCTGACCCACCGCACCTCGGAATTGGCCCCTGCCCTTTCAGCATGAGGAGTGGGAGGGAGAAGGACTGGTGGACTTATTAGAGCCTCCGGTTGGACCCTGTGACCACCAGGCTCCCCGAAAGGACCGTCTAATCTCTGGAGGACTGATACAGAGAAGACTGTTGGCTTGACCGGTACCACCATGACTTGCGATATGCAGAGCCGAGGTGCTGGAACTTGTGGATGCAGAAAGGCGGCAGGACGACTTCAGCTTATCCTTTGGCAGAGGTGCTGCGGCTTGGCTTCACCAAGATCTTTGGACCAGCTTTTCTAAATCCTCTCTGAAAAAGGAGCCCGCCCTTGAAAGGTGAACCGGCCAGGTGTGCCTTTGAGGCTGCATCCGTGAACCAATTTCAGAGCCAGAGCCAGCGGCAGGCTACATTGGTGGTGCCACAGTACAGGCAGCCAGCCAGGGCAGATAATAGAAACCATCAACCAAGACGACAGCCACAGACTCGAGATACGCCAAAGTGGAGTCCGCTGGTAGGAGTTGAATCCAACCTGCCAGGGCCCGTACAGCCAGTGAGCATACAGAAAAGGCAGTCTTTAGCAGATTTTCCACCTTGAGATCCTGGGGTCCTGGAGGGCTGCTCCCCTTCTGCCGGAATCGAAGTCTGTCACCACCATGACGAGAGAGAGTCTACTTTAGGATAACACAATCAGCGGTGGAGATCATCCTGGGATCGGGGTAGATGCAGCCCAGATGCTGTGCTGTGTGCAGGGAGGTATTGGGGACATCCCATTCGTCCGTGACCGCTGATGCAGTTCCGGCAGTAAAAGGGAAGTCTAACCCCCTCAGAGGATAGGGTCAGAAGTGGACTGGTCCGTAGGGCCAGTAGCTTCAAAAATCTGAAGTTCAGATGCCACCTGGCTGATGAGTGTGGTGACAACGTCTCTACAGAAAAGCATAATCGCTCTGGACACTGTCCTCCTCAGAATACAAACATTTGCCTTCCTCTAAACTGGAAGCAGAGGCGAGAATTCCAGTTCACTATTGTGGTCTTCATCCTCTGCAGAGTCCAATTCCCTAAGTGCCCAAGTGAGAGTCTTACACTGTCAATTGGTCCCCAAGACAGCACCGGGGGGCTGCCTTATGCTTGCTTGTGGCATCAGTGCTGCCCTGGTTAGCAGGCAGTGTGGAGAACTGCAGGAGGCACTACCTCTCAAGCATGCTTGAGCAATACAGCAAATTCCGATGTGTCACCCAATGTGCAGGGAATGCAGTGGGATAGTTGCCAGGGATCTCCTCCCCACCCCCCTCCAAGGGAGGTGGTCCGGGTGAGAAATATCATCCCCTTTCACATTGGAGGATTAGCTTCAGGGTGCTGATCCTCCAATGCAGCTAAGGGTGCAGGTGCAATGGCCAGGGCTGGAGGCGAAGTTGGGAGAACTAACAGAAGATATTACACAAAGATCACCAGATCTTGCCCCCAATGACTGGCCGAGATCCACGGCGCAGGCTGCACATAGCCTCTCCATAAGCACCCCGATGCAGTTTCCTCACAACTCAAACAGCATGGGGCTTTGCCAGTCATATCAGCAAGTAAGGCACAAGCAGCAGACAGTGTGAGAAAGGAGAAATTTCACTTAGTGTTAATTTCCTTTCCTGGAATCGTGTTAGACCAGTCCAGACAATCAGGTTATGTCCCCCTACCAGCAGATGTTAGAGACAGAGAAAAAACTGTACTGGAAGCTGATTGGCCAGGACCTGGTACCCATATAGGTATACCCCTAGGGGCCACCCTCAGTAAACCCTGACAAGCAACAAGAACAGAAAGAACAGTAAGAAACTATGTACAGTGTTAAGAAAGTCTGAAAAAGCAGTGGAGAATCCCTGCTCGAGATATGATACTGCCAAAGACTTTCACAAACTTACTGACTGTATTCAATCATGGGTGGGTCCTAGACTAGTCTAGCAGGATTCCAGGAAAGGAAATTAACGGTAAGTGAAATTTCTCCTTCCAATTCATCCTGCTAGACCAGTCCAGACAATCGGGTAGTACCCAAGCTAACTGCCCTCCGGGTGGGAAGACAGCACCGTAATAACCACCTTGGCCCCAAATGCAGCATCCTCCCATGCCTGAAGATCTAGCCAATAGTGATGGCCAAAAGTGGATAGGGAGGACCAGGTGGCTGCTCTACAAATATCAAGAGGAGTAGACAGAGCGCTCCACCCACGACGTCGCTTGAGCGCGTAGTCCAGATGGTACTGATTTTCCAGGGAGGATATAAGCGGACTCAATCGTCTCCCGCAGCCATCTAGAGATGGTCGACTTTGAAGCTGCTAGACCCTTACGAGGCCCAGCGAACAGAAGAAAAAGACGATCTGACTTACAGAAGGAATTGATAGCCTTCAAATAACGGTAAAGGGCCCTTTTGAGATCAAGTGTCCGAAAAGATTTCTGCTTTCCGGAGGACTGATCTTTGGGAAAGGAAGGCAAGAAAATAGGCTGGTTTGCGTGAAAAGGTGTCAGGACCTTTGGCAAAAAGGAAGGAATGGTACATAAGGTGACACCAGCCTCCGAGAAGGAGAGATAAGGATCACGGCAAGACAAGGCCTGCAATTCCGACACCCTCCGAGCTGAGGTAATTGCTACCAGAAAGGCTGTCTGTAGAGAGAGATCACAAAGAGATTTTTTGTGAAGTGGCTGTAAGCACCGTTGTTGTTGTTGTTGTTAAGTGCCATCGGGTCGGAGTCGGCTCATGGCAACACTCTGGATAGCTATCCTAAATTGTGTTCGGTCTTCAGTCAGGCGACTCATTGTTGACAGACTGGTACCTGTAGCTGCTGTCGATCCATCTCATTGCTGGCCTTCCTCTTTTGCGTTGACCTATCTTGCCAAGCATGATGTCTTTCTCTAATTATCTCTCTCTTCGCATGATGTGTCCAAAGTATGAAAGTCAAAGTCTTGTCATCTGAGCTTCTAAAGAAAACGTAGGTTTGATCTCCTCTAGTACCAGCTGGTTTGTTCTTCGGGCAGTCCATAGTATACACAGTATTCACCGCCAGCACAATAATTCAAAAGGCATCAATTTTCTTCCTGTCTATCTTTCTTTCTCCTCTGACTTTAGCTTCTCTCCGTTTCTGGGCAATTTTCAGAGTTAAGCACCCTTAGGACCAAGGAAAGATCCCAAGGAGGAACCACAGGACGGAAAGGTGGTCGGACCACCTTTGCCCCCCCTTCAGAAAACGTGTCACGTCAGAGTGTGATGCAAGGGAACAGCCATCTATTGGGCCCCTAAAACAGGTAAGGGCCGAAATGTGGGACTCGAAGAGACCCAAGTGCCAATCCTTTGTCAAGACCTTCTTGAAGAAAAGCTAGAACTTGAGGAATATGAACACGCCACAGTGATAGCCAATGGTCGAAACACCACGTTACAAATCTATGCCACACCCAGGCATAAGCTTGGGATGTAGACAGACGCGCTTTGAGCAAGGTTGCTACTACACCTTGGGAGAATAACCCTTGTCTTTCAAATGGCAACATTCAAGAGCCAAGCCGTAAGTGAGTAGGGAGCGGGGTTCTCCATGAGGACAGGACCCTGCCTTAAAGGTCCTCTGCGAGACCCGAGTCGCAGAGGAGGTGCTCGGGCTAGACGCACAAGGTCTGCATACCACGGCCGCTAAGGCCAATCCGGAGCTACCAGGATCACAGCACTCGAGTGCATCCTGATTCGTTGCAGAACCCTGCCAATCAGTGGCCACGGAAAAAAAAATGTAGAGCAGTGTTGACACCAGCCAAGGCTGTGCTAAGGCATCCAGGCCCTGTGACCAGTGTTCCCTCCTGCGGCTGAAGAAGGCTAGGGCCTTCGTGTTGAACGAGGGCACCATGAGATCCATCGTGGGACGACCCCATTTGTGCACAATCTTTTTGAACGCCCAGGGTGCTAGTTCCCATTCTCCTGGATCGAGGGCATGATGGCTGAGAAAATCTGCCATCACATTGGATGTCCCCATGATGTGCTGTGCGGAGAGAGCTTGAAGATGTCTTTCTACCCAATGGAAAAGGAGGAACATTTCTTTGGCTACTCCAAGACTTTTTGTTCTGTCTTGGCGATTGAGGTAGGTCACTGTCATCGCGTTGTCAAAGAGAACTTGAACTGCCTGGCAATGAAGCAGCGGCAGAAACCATATTAAGGCTAAGCAAACAGCTCAAGCTTCCAGTCGGTTGATGGACCAACGCGCTTCACGAGGCGACCAAACGCCCTGAGCCGTGCGACTTAAACAATGAGGTCCCCAACCGGAAAGGCTTGCATCGGTTGTTACCAAACTCCAGCGGGGTGGTTCTAGGGCAGTGATGGCTAACCTTTTTGAGCCCGAGTGCCCAAACTGCCGCACAAAACCAAAGAATTTCCTCAAAGTGCCAGCACGTCAATTAAAGCCTCATTTGCATAAGGTGCCTCATTTGCATAAATATTTGCATAATGTTACCATACACTAACTTTTAGTAAACATGCCTCTTAATGAGTATATGGATAAAGAAAGACTAAAAGGTTGCTACATTACTATAATCCAGTACCAACCGCCAGGCACATTAGGAACTACTACAAACGCTGCCCATTTAGAACCCATAGCAAACCCGCCGTATCCTAACAGCACTACCAGGACTCACAAAGCACCATACCCTAACTATCAAAAGGCAACACTGCAAATATTAAACCAATACATTTCAGAGACAACAATACATGACCTACTGGGGAAAGAACAAGTGGCAATGTCAAATAGGAATTATATAAACAGAATACCTCAGCTCAGTTACACATGCAGAACAAACCATCACCAAACAAGGAATCACAATTTAGAAACAGGAAGACAATAATTAAACTGGGAACCCCAAAAGCCAAACTTGGAATATACAACAACACTGTAGAAATAAAACTATAAATTAATTTCCTCTTGTACTAAACAAAGCGCAAAAATTAATGATGCACATTTCCCAGAGCTGACATATTCCAGTTAATAAATTCAAAATAAAGAGATATTTTTCTACATTTTGTGCATTTTTTTTCAGTTGCAATTGTTCCAGCCACTTTCTTCTGGTTTCTTCGTGTCTTCTGCTAACTCTCCATCTGCTGTCCATTTGTCCTTTCTTCTGTCTTGTTTTTTTTTTTTCCATTCTCTCTCTACATCTGCTTTAACATACTAATCTTTCTCCTTTTGCTCTTTCCTCATTCCTATTTCATCTACTCAAAATTTACCCCTTCATCCTCAATCCCCACTTATTCTCCCAATACCCGGCCAATTATAGATTTTTTATCCCTCCCACACAAAATATTTTTCCCCTCTCCATTTTACTCTCCCAGCCCCATCCCATTCTAATCCTCCCCCAACACCAGCTCCCTTCTAGTTCCAGCCTCACCCAGCATCCATTCCCTCCTAGTCCCTGCATCAGCCCATTTCCAGTCCTAGCAGCCCCCCAACCCATTTCCAGTCCTAGCAACCCCCCAACCCAATACCAGTCCTAGCCCCCCCCTCATCAACCCACTTCCAGTCCTAACCCCCCATCACCCCATTTTCAGTTTAAGCCCCCCCTATAACCCATTACCAGTCCTAACCCCCATCAGCCCACTTCCAGTCCTAACCCCCATCAACCCATTTCCAGTCAGCCCCCCATAGCCCATTGCCAGTCCTAACCCCCCCATCAGCCCACAGTCCATTACCAGTCCTAACCCCCCATAGCCCATTACCAGACAGCCCCCATCAGCCAACAGCCCATTACCAGTCTTAACCCCCCCATAGCCCATTGCCAGTCCTAACCCCCTCCATCAGCCCACAGCCCATTACCAGTCCTAACCCCATCAGCCCACCTCCAGTGTTAACCCCCCATCAGCCCATTTCCAGTCCTAACCCCACCCAACAGCCCACCTCAAGTCCTAACCCCTCCCCATCAGCCCATTTCCTGTCCTAGCCCCCCATAGCCCATTACCAGTCCTAAGCCCCCATCAACCCACTTCCAGTCCTAATCCCATCAGCCCATATAGACTTAGCTCCCCCATAGCCCATCTCCACTCCTAACCTCCCACATCCCATCACCACTCCTAACCCCCCCATCAGCCCATTTCCTGTCCTAGCCCCCCATAGCCCAGTACCAGTCCTAGCCCCAACAGCCCACAGCCATTACCACTACTAACCCCCCCAGCCCATCACCTGTCCTAACCCCCCACCAGCCCACAGACATTACCACTCCTCAACCCCCCAGTACATCACCACTCCTAACCCCCCCATCAGCCCATTTCCAGTCCTAGCCCCCCCCCCAGCCCATCACCAGTCCTAACCCCCCAACAGCCCACAGCCATTACCACCCCTACCCCCCCCCCAGCCCATCACCAGTCCTAACCCCCCCACCGCCCAACGCCATTACCACTCGTTCCCCCCCCCCAGCCCCTCACCAGTCCTAACCCCCCCCCAGCCATTACCACTCCTAACCCCCCCAGCCCATCACCACTCCTAACCCCCCCCCCCAGCGAAATTTTTTTACAAAGAAAGCTGTCGCTGCCGGGGCCGGGGCCGCCGCGGCAGAATCGAGTGTGCCGCGGGGCCCCCCCGCCCAGCAGAGCCTGCCCTCCGTCCCCGGTATCACCTCTCTCAGCTGCCTCCAGTCACACGCGCCGGCTTTCAGAGCGCGAGGGGAGTTTCTCCCTCGCTGCTCTGTTAAGCCCGCGGGGGCTGATGGGAAGTTCTGAAAGCCGGCGCGTGTGACTGGAGGCAGCTGAGAGAGGTGATACCGGGGACGGAGGGCAGGCTCTGCTGGGCGGGGGGTGCCCCGCGGCACACTCGATTCTGCCGCGGCGGCCCCGGCCCCGGCAGCTTTTTTTTTTAATGCCGCATATTTTGATTGCGGACCTTCCCGCGTGCCAGCTGCAAGGCCTTCGCGTGCCACAGCTGGCACGCGTGCCATAGGTTCGCCATCGCTGTTCTAGGGGAACACCCTTGAAAAGGTGAGATGGCAGAAGCCACCATTGCAGGTTGTTTCTGGTGGTTGGAGGAATCGGGAGCAGAACATTGTAGTCTGACACTGGTGACCACCAGGTCAAGTAAGGCCTGTTGTAGTCCACGCATGTGCGCTCTGGCCCACGGCACCACCTCTATGGTGGCTGCCATGGACCCCAGCACCTGAAAATAGTCCCACACGCACGGACAGGGTCGGGAGAGAAAGCTGCGAATCTGGAGCAACAGCTTGCGAAACCGTTCGTGAGTCAGGAAAACCTTGCCCTGAGCGATATCGAAGCGAGCTCCGAGAAACTCCAAACATTGCGTGGGTTGTAAGGAGCTTTTGGCTCGATTTACCGCCCAGCTGAGACTTTCTAAGAAAAAAAACCCACCTGGTTTACAGTTTGGAAGGCTTCCGCTCACATAAGCCAGTCGTCCAAGTAGGGATGTACTCTAATTCCTTCCCTGCGTAAGGCCACCACCACCATGACCTTGGAGGTGGTGCGCGGTGCAGTGGCTAGGCCGAACGGCATGGCACAAAACTGGAAATGATCGCTCAGAATGGCAAATCGCAGGAAACGCTGATGGTTGCTGCGAATAGGAATGTGGAAAAAGGCCTCTGCAAGATCTAATGAAGCCAGGAACTCCCCTTGCTTGGATGACTGATCGCAGGGTTTCCATGCGGAAGCGAGGAACACGGAGAGAGTGGTTGACGTCTTTGAGGATGAGGATCGTCTGAAAGGAACAGTCCTTCTTGGGGACCACGAAATAGATGGAATAGTGGCCTGTACCGCGCTTGGTGGAAGGAACGGGACAAATTGCCTGTAGGAGAAAAAGGCATTGAATCGTGGAGAGAATAATTTCCCTTTTATGGCGCTCTTCCTGGAGCAATAAGAAAGGCTTCCCGGATGGGTCGATAAGTCTCAAGAGCGTAACCTTGAGTTACCACCTGAAGAACCCAATGATCTGAAGTGATGAGCGCCCACTGCTGAGAAAAGAGAGAGAGAGACTCCACCGACCAGGGGTGGCATCTCGGGTGGGCGATACGTCCCATCAGCGGGAGGAACGCATGGTTCCGGTGAACTTGTTTGAACCCGAGTACGAGTCATTTGTTCTTTCGGGCTCCCCAAAAAGACTATCTTCTGGCCAAAGCGATTGGAAAAGGAAGGTGGTGTCGTTCTATTTGAGCGGTAACGGCGAGTATCTCTGAATCGAGAAGTCCGCTGAAAAGCAGCCACATAAGGACGGGATGGTCAGCGACCTGAGAACTTTGGTTTGTCCTCAGGTAGACATTGCAGCTTCACATCCCCTAGATCTTTAACCAACTTATCCAGGTCTTTGCCAAAGAGGAGCCTGCCCTTAAAGGGTAGCTTAGAGAGCTGCACTTTGGAGGAGACATCTGCAGACCACTGGCGCAACCAGAGCCATCGCCAGGCCAGTGACCACCGCAATTGAACAAGCGGAGAGCTGGAGCAAATCATAAAAGGCATCTGCTAAATAAGCCGTGACTGACTCTAGACGAGCTAGAGCCGGGTCTTCCGACAAAACGCTGAATCCATCGTAGCAAGGCCCGAGCTCCGAGACCGCCACAGGTGGCTTGGAGAGCTAACGTCGAGGAGGAAAAGGCAGTTTTGAGAAGACTCAACTTTCCTATCCTGCTGGTCTCGCAAAGCTGCACCTCCCTCCACCGGGATGGTTGTATGCTTCGTGACACCTGTCACCAGCGCATCCACCTTGGGATATGCGAGCCACTTATCCCAATCTGAGGGAGACCAAAGATAAAACTGGCCGAGATGGCGAGCTGTGCGCAAGGAGGCTTCCAGCGCTTCCCATTCCTGTGACACCATTTGTTGTAGTTCCGCTGGAAAAGGAAAGGCTTTTGATGGCTTTCTGATACCTTGCAGAATGGGGTCCGATTGCAGTTGTGATTGAGCCTCCTGAGATGCAGGAGGATCCGACAAGTGTAAAACTTCCATGATTTGAGCAATCAACGCCGGTAAGGTTAAATTAGACTTACCTGCTAATTGTAGTTCCTGGAGTAACTCCAGTCTAGTCCCGGAATCTCTGGGTTGTCAACTATTCCAGCAGCTTTGGAGACTGAGAAACTTCACTCCTGTGATGTCACCGGTATATAAAGGACTGGAACCGCCTCCTCTCACCAGTTTACCTATTGACAAAGCAGACTCACTGGAGCAACAAGTAGGCAGGCAACATAGTAAGATCCAAAAACAACTGCCCCACTGAGCTTTACAGGACCCTAAGCCCCAACTATGTACAAGCCCTCTGCTACACGGGCCATGCCTTGAGGTCCTCCTGTTTCTCACTACAAAGAACGATCCCCGGACCAAACCGCCCCAAGGCGTAAGCCGTCCCACCGTGAACCACGCCAAACCCCGTCAGAAAAAGGGAGCACTTACCAGTAATTCCTCATATGCTTCAGGCGACAATCCACCAGTGAGACAGGGCGGGATACGGGACTAGACTGGAGTTACTCCAGGAACTACAATTAGCAGGTAAGTCTAATTTAACCTTCCTGATTGTCCCTCCAGTCTAGTCCCAGAATCTCTGGGTAAGTACCAGAGCAGTACAGATACTCAACGGGAGGGAACTGTCACACCAGCCTGAAGCACTGCCGCTCCAAAACAGGCATCCCTCTCCGCCTGAACATCCAGGCAGTAATGCTTCACAAAGGAATGCAGCGAAGACCATGTCGCCACCTTGCAGATCTCCACTGGCGGAACTAAGCCCCATTCTGCCCACGACGCCGCTTGCGCCCTGGTGGAATAAGCCCGCAGCCCATCCGGCACCTTGCGGCCTCGCAGGAGATATGCAGACGCAATCACCTCTTTCAACCATCGAGCAATAGAGCCTTTAGAGGCTGCCTCCCCTTGCCGCGGCCCAGCAAACAGCACGAACAACCGATCAGACTTACGGAAACTAGCCGTGCGAGCCACATACTGTTTTAAAGCCCGGCTCACATCGAGACGACGAAGCTGATCCGCTACCGGTCCCTTCTTTTTGGTAACAAAAACCAGCAAAGCCACTACCTGGTTCATATGAAAAACTGAGACCACCTTAGGCAAAAAGGATGGCACTGGCCGCCACCACCACCTTAGAATCAAAGAAGGACAAAAACGGCTTTCGACAAGAAAACGCCTGCAGCTCGGAAACTCTTCTCGCCGAAGCAATGGCTACCAAAAACACCACCTTAAGGGTAAGATCCTTCAATGAGGCTTCCTCTAACGGCTCAAAAGGCGCTGTTCCCAACGCTTCTAAGACCAAGGGCAGGTCCCACGCTGGGACCGTTCTCTTATGCGGCGGCCGTAGGAGCACTACTGCCCTCAGGAACTATTTTCACATCCGGATGACTTCCCAAAGGACTGCCCCGCACCTTACCTCTGTAACAGGACAGAACTGCTAACTGCACCTTCAACGAAGCTGCCGCCAAGCCTTTCTGAAAACCGTCCTGCAGAAACGCTAGAACCTGCGGAACTGACGCCCTTAAGGGGATGAAGTCCCTTTCCGCACACCAGGCTTCAAAAACATGCCACACCTCTAATATATGCCAACGAAGTAGACCGACATTTTGATTTCAGTAAGGTGGTAATCACTGCAGCCGAATAGCCCTTCGCTCTTAACCTAGCCCGCTCAATAGCCAGGCCGTAAGCAAGAATCGATCCACCTGCGGCATGCAAAGGGGCCCCTAAGTCAGAAGATCTCTTCGAAATGGGAGCCGCCATGGCTCCCCCACCAGGAGCCTGACCAAGTCGGCATACCATGGTCTCCTCGGCCAATCTGGCGCAATTAGAATTACTCGGCCCCTGTGAAGCTCTATGCGCTGCAACACACGACCGATCAATACCCACGGAGGAAACACATATAGCAGCTGTTCCTCCGGCCAAACCTGAACCAGGGCATCCAGGCCTTCCACCATCCTTTCTTTTCTTCTGCTGAAGAATCGGCTGACTTGCGCGGAATTGAAGGTCGCCATCAGATCCATCACCGGCGTCCCCCAACGCTGCACCAACATCGCAAATACCTCCGGATGCAGAGCCCACTCCCCTGGGTCTACCCGCACGCAACTCAGGAAAATCGGCCTCCACATTGTCCACTCCTGCGACATGCGCCGCCGACAGGGCCACCAGATTCTCTTCGGCCCACTCGAACAAACTCTCTGCTTCGGCCTCCAGCGCCACACTTCTGGTGCCTCCCTGACGATTTACGTAGGCCACTGCCGTCGCGTTGTCGGAGAACACCCGAATTGCTTTTCCCTGAAGATAAGGACGTAACTCCTGTAACGCCCGTGCTACCGCTCTCAACTCCAACCTGTTGATGGACCATGTCCTCTCCACCGAGGACCACTGACCCTGAACCAGACGACCCTGACAATGGGCCCCCCAGCCCTGCAGACTGGCATCTGTTGTTAGGGATATCCATGGTGGCGCCTCCAATGACATTCCTCTCTCCAAGCACCCTGGACGTAACCACCACTGCAGGGCCCGACAGGTCTGCGCTGGACAGGCCAATCTCTGGGACAGTGGATCCTGCTGATGTGACCACCTTCTTAACGATGCGCTCTGCAATGATCTCATGTGGGCATGCGCCCACGGCACCAACTCCAAGGTCGCCGCCATTGTTCCCAACACCCTCAAGTACTCCCAGGCTGTGGGACACTGCTTGCTGAGAAATTGCCTCACCAGCTGCCTGAGGCCGAGCACCCTCTGCTGAGGCAGAAACACGCGACCTATGCATGTGTCGAAGCGAGCTCCCAGGTACTCGAGGACTTGCGACGGCTCCAAGTGGCTCTTTGCCACGTTTATTTATTTATTTATTATTTATTTATTTATTACAATTTCTTATATACCGCACTATTGTCAGCGCGGTTTACATACAACCAAATGACCATAACAAACTGTTTGGCTTCACATAGAACAGGAGAAAACAACTTGGATAACATGTTTATGCTTTACATAGAACAGGAGTAATAACTTGGATAAACGGGGAATGCAAACTAAATTACTTACATATGTACAATGAGACCGAGTATTGGGAATTCAGTGTGAACATGTGTACAATGGAGTTGATATATTAACTTGAGGGGGTGAGGGAGAGGCACTTATGTAGTGGTAGGGTTAATCTGGTAGTATTGAGTAAATAAATGGGATTTGAGAGCCTTTCTGAATTTTGATAGGTCAGTAATTGCACGGATGCCTGGTGGTAATGCGTTCCAACATTTTGGGGCATAGATACTAAATGCCCTGTTAGATGTTGCGGTTGTGTACTTTGTTGAAGCCTTTGGAATTACTAGCACATTTGTAGATGGGGTTCTCCTTGTTCTGTTGGGAGGAGCTGGCTGGATGATGTTGGTTAAAGAGGGGGAGGTGATGCCATGGATAGATTTGAAGGTGAGTAACAAAGATTTGAATGTAAGCCTTCCTTGAACGGGGAGCCAATGAAGTTGTATTAGGATAGGCGTTATATGGTCGCATCTTGCTGCTCCTACTAAGATTCTGGCTGCGGCATTCATGGCAAGTTGCAACGGATTTAGAGATGATTGAGGGAGACCTTGGAGAATAGCGTTGGCAAAGTCAAAGTGTGGTAAGATAAGTGCTTGGTATATTGTCCGGAAGTCTTCAGTGCTTAGAAGGGATTGCAGGTGTCTGAGTGACCGGATTTTGAAGTATACGGCTCTGACTATGTTGGATATATGGGTTTTCATATCTAGTCGTTGGTCGAGGGTGACCCCTAAGTACCGAATTGCTGATTTGGTTTGGAGCTCAGCTTCTTTAACTTTTATATGAGTTGGGGGGCAGAATTTCTGGTCTCTGGTGATGAATAGCACCTCAGACTTTTTGTGTTGGATCCTGAGGTTTTGTGATAGGAGCCATTCGGAGACTGTATTGAAGCATTCAATCAGTGGCGAAAGGTCCATTTTTTCTGTGGAGAATGGCATAAATAGGAGGATGTCATCAGCATAAATTAGACAGTCGACCTTGAATGATTCGATAATGTTGAAAATAGGTTGCATGTAAATATTAAATAATAGAGATGAGAGGGAAGACCCTTGGGGGACGCCTTGTCGCTGATGGAAGGGTTCGGAAGATCTTGAACCTGATTTTACATGCTGCCATCTGCCATCAAGGTACGATCTGCACCAATCGAGGGCGACGCCACTTATGCCCTTTTCTTTTAGTCGTTCTATTAGCAGACCATGGTGTACAGAGTCAAAGGCTGCCGCAATGTCTATAAAGATGAGGGCGAAACCTTGATGGATGTTGTCGATACCTGTGACGATTTTATTGAAGAGAGAGGTAAGTAGGGTTTCGACGCCATGGTATTCCCTGAAGCCATGTTGCCGATGGTCTAGTGGGGAGGCTAAATCTATATGGTCTTGGAGTTGCCTTTGTGCTTCCTTTTCGATTATTTTGGCTAATAGAGGTATACTGGCTATGGGTCTATAGGATTCAACTTTGCTTGGGTCCAGTTTAGGGTTCTTTAACAGAGGTCTGATGGATGTTTGCTTGAGTGGTGCAGGGAAAGATCCATTTGAGAATGATAGGTTCATCATTTTTGTGATAAGTGGGCTGAGTTCTGATCGTAAATTTTTAATCCAATATGCAGGGCAAGGGTCAGTTTGTGCAGTCGTGGTGTTGAGTGCTGCAATAGTATCTTCCACATGTTTCTTGGATGGTGTGGAGAACTTATAAAGTAAAGTTGGACTGGTGGTGCCTTGTGCTATGAAAGTGTTAACTTCATCAGTTTGAAGTAGCTTGGATTGTAAATGGTTGGCAAACTCTTGTGGGTGGATCTCTTCGGGATGGCTTGGAGATGGTTCCTTAGAGAATGATTTAACTAGTTCGAAGAGGTCACGAGGTTTGTTTAGAGATCTTTTGAGGGTGTCAGTATGGTATTGTTTCATATTTGATAGGATAGCCTCTTTGTAAATTGCAAGGTGAGTTCTGTAAGCTGACAGGTCTCCGGCTGAGTGGGAACGCCTCCATCTTTTCTCTAGTTTCCGTAAATGAGAGCGGGAGATACATAGTTCAGGAGAGAACCAAGGAGAATGTTTTCTATTATTTACGATGTTGTTCTTCGTAGGTTTTTGGGCAATAGCGCTAAGATTCTTATTCCATGAGGAGATTAAATTGTCAAGGTTGAGGGTTGCATTGTTGTATAGGGGAAGAGTTTCAGCCAGTATGAGATCTTTGTTGAAGGCTCTGAAATTTCGAGAAGTGGTGTTGCTTAAGGTTCCATTGTTGTGTAGAGAGTTGTTGTTGATAGGTATGCTGAAATTGATAAGCTTGTGATCTGACCATGGTACAGAAGTGAGTGATGTTACCAGCTTTTCATTTGGATCTTGTAATGACAGAGGGGCAAAGATCATGTCCAGTATGTTCCCTTTGGTGTGGGTGGGTTCGTTGATGATTTGTTTGTAGCCCAGATTATTAATTGCTTCTAGTAGGGCAGTGGCATGACTGGAGTGAAGTGAAGGGAGATTGAAATCTCCTAGTATCCAGTTTGATAAGTTGAGGTTGCGAGTGTTGGCTGCTAGGTCGAGGATGTTGCAGAGATCGTCAGTTGAGGATGAGGGTGCTCTATATAGCAGGTTGATGGCGCATTGATCATTTGCTATGGATATGATATCAAGATTGTTGGTACTGGAGGAGTCTGTTGTATGAAAGTGCAAGTCCGTTTTGGTTAAGATAAGGGCCCCCCCTCCTCTTTTGATTCCTCTATGCCGGGAGTGGCTTGTGAAGTTGTTGGGTAATAGTTGGTTGAGAATTACATTGTCTACGTCGGAAAGCCACGTTTCAGTTATTAAGAGAATATCCAGGTTGTGGGATGCAATTAATTCAGTGACAACTGGCCATTTATTACGAATTGATCTTGCATTTATAAGGGCGCAATTAAGAACTAGAGTGGATTTCTCTGGTTTAGTTTGTTTGTTATGTTGGAGAGCTATGTGTAACAAATATGATTGACGTGTGTGTGTGTTCTTTAAGTTGTTAGGGTAGGCAGAGTTTGTCCATGTTTTGGCATGGTGCTGGAGTATTGGGATATGATTAGTAGCGTGGAATAAGGCTAGGGACTCAACAATCAGCAAAGAAAAGATCATGAGGCCGCTCATTATGGCCGTGATGGGTGGGGCCATTTCAGTGTTGATCTTGGATGTTGAAGATCTGGTGTTAATTAATTGTTAATTGCCACCCAACCGAGACTCTGCAGGAGCTCGATCACCTTGGCCGTCGCTGACACACTCTCCTCCCGGGACTTCGCTCTTATCAACCAATCGTCCAGATACGGATGAACCAACACTCCCTCCTTTCGCAAGGCCGCCACCACCACCACCATCACCTTCGTGAACGTCCGTGGCGCGGTTGCAAGGCCAAAGGGAAGAGCCTGAAATTGAAAATGTCCC
Organism: Ichthyophis bannanicus; assembly: GCA_033557465.1. Lineage (NCBI taxonomy): Eukaryota > Metazoa > Chordata > Amphibia > Gymnophiona > Ichthyophiidae > Ichthyophis > Ichthyophis bannanicus. The sequence goes on along the minus strand of CM066048.1, from coordinate 93,050,381 downwards.
ATGGGAACCGCAAAGCAGAGGAATTTTTGATGCTGGCGGCGAATCGGAATGTGAAGATACGCCTCCGACAGGTCCAAGGATGTCAAAAACTCTCCTTTCCTTACAGCTACGATTACAGACCGAAGGGTCTCCATCTGAAAATGAGACACCCGGAGGCAGCAATTCACCTTTTTCAGGTCCAGGATGGGCCGCCACGTCCCCTCCTTCTTTGGGACTACGAAATATATGGAGTATCGACCGCACCCTAACTGGTCTGAAAGGACCGGGACAATGGCTTTGAGATCTAGCAATCTTTGAACTGTTTCCTGCACTGCTGCGCGCTTTGCATTGGCCTTGTATGGTGATAGATGAACGAGTCGGTCACTGGGCATTGCAATTCCAATGCATAACCCTCTCGTACGACTTCTAACACCCACTGATCTGACGTGAGTCGGGTCCAGGCTGGATAAAACTCCCGCAGTCGACCCCCTACGGGAATCGGATCCCCCTAGACCCGCCTGGCATCATTGTGATTTCCTAAAGGTGGAGGACGAGGAGGCGGATGCAAAACCCCTATTCACTCGTCGAAACCCGAAACCCCTGGGACTGCCCAGGAAAACGCCCCCGCTGACCCTGTCCATATCTTGGGGCACGAAACCTGCGAAAGTCCCGCTGCTGACCCCTAGGGCCGGCACTGGGGCACCCCTGCTTATCTTCCAGCAACCTATCGCCTTTGGAATCCCCTAAATCTTTCACCAACTTATCCAAATCCTCTCCAAACAGAAGCTTTCCGCAGAAGGGGAGCTTACTCAACCTTGCTTTGGAAGAACCGTCCGCTGCCCAGTTCCACAGCCAAAGACATCTCCTCCCAGCAACTATGGACGCCATGCTCTTCACTAGACCTCGGATAAGGTCATACTGAAGATCGGCCAAATACGCCGCCCAGGACTCTAACCTGGCTACCTCCTCGGCCTTCTCCCCCGAGGGGGCCCCCTGAAGCCGCTGCGCTCACCGTAAGCAGGCTCTCGCCACCCAGGCACCACAGACGCCTGTAAAGATAGCGCATTTGCCTCAAATACCTGCTTCAGGACCGTCTCCAACTTCCGGTCTTGGGCATCCTTGAGGGCCGCGGACCCCTCTACTGGGATCGTAGTCTTTTTGGTAACCGCGGACATGGCTGCATCCACTCTAGGAGCCTTAAACAACTCCCGGTCCTGGTCTAGCATAGGGTAAAGCCTCGCCATAACCCTAGATCCCTTAAGGGCGGCATCCAGCATATCCCATTCCTCCTGAATCATCTCCTTAAACACTCTATGCACCGGGAATGCTCTCTGCGTCTTGTGAACAGCCTGCAGTAAAGGATCCTCCAGGGTAGAATCCTCCGCAGCGCTATCGATCGGAATATTGAGAGCCTTAAGGGACTCCGCAATGAGTGCCGGGAACTCCTCCCTGCGGAACACCCGCACCACTCGTGCCTGATCCTCCTGCTCTTTAATTTCGCCTTCCTCTAGTTCCTCTTCTTCCAGCCCTGCTAAGTCCGCCTGCTCGGAACAGATATCCTCCGAAATAAGTGACTGCTCCAGTGGATCCATATCCACCCTAGAACGCTTTGCACTGAAGGCAGCCTCCGTGGCCCTCACAGGCGAACCCGGCCACTTCTGCCCGGCTCAGCCCCTGAGGACCCAGCTGCATGCGTCCCCTGGGAGTTGCTCAATGCCTTTTGCAGGAGAGCAATGAAATCAGGTGAAAAGATTGCCGCCAAACTCTCCGATACCGATGGCTGTGGTGGGTGGAGGGGTCAGGTCTGGGCCCAAAACTGTACTGGGTCCCGGATCTGATCCGGACAGGGGCTCAGAGATGCGCTCAGGACCTCCCCGAGTCCTCTGGATCCCCCACTTCTGCCCTCGACAAGAGTTCTTTAGTCTCCTGACTACAACCCCTACATACTCCGTCCAGCGAGACCGAACTCCTCTTGGCCCCACACAATAAACACAACTGCTGGGAAGGCATGATGTACCCCCCCAAAAAAAAGGTGAAAGGAAGCCTTTAAATTCAACAAGCAATTCAGGCTTGTTTTCGTCTTTTTTTTTTGTTTTGTTTTGTTAACTATTTATATTAACGGCCCGCAGACTCGCTGCCCGGCAAAGCCAAGCGAGTTATTGAAAAACGAGGCTCCGCCAAGACAAAAACAGCCACAGCACCCCCGGGCCTGCTACCGGCGTTTTTGCCGCACTTTGCACATGCGGTCTGGCTGGGCCTACAAATCTTGCCGTTCCCGCTCAAAAACCAGTCTTACCTTGCTGATGCTGCGAACTGCCTGCTGGCCTCTCCCTCAGGCTCACCTGCTGCACACAAGCCGCTGGGAAGGAATCTCACGCTCAAGCTGAAAACCGTGTCGGCACCTGCTGAAGCTGTAACCGACTGCTCAAGCGCTGGCAGGCAAGTCTTCTGCACGCGCTGAGCTTAAAACAGCTCTAGTTCCTGCTCCTCTCTCACCCGGAGCGGTAACTAGCTGCCGGTCCTCTCCCCGTGCATGCCCAACCTGATGACCTCCTCGGGGGGTGGGGGGGCTACCGCCCAAAAACCAGAGGACCTCAGGGCAAATACAGCCCGGCCACCTGAAACCTCCGCAGGTAGAGGCAGTTATGTATTACCTCAGGGGCTTCAAATCCCTAAATCCATTTTTTTTTTTTAAACCCCAAACAAAAAACCCCAATAACTCTTCTTAATCGTTCAAGTGAGCCCTGCAATCCCTGGGCTCACAACCCCACTAGCTGCTTTGGAGACTGTTGAAACTGGTGAGAGGCGGCAGTTCCAGTCCTTATATACCAGTGACATCACAGGAGTGAAGTTTCTCAGTCTCCAAAGCTGCTGGAGTAGGTTGACAACCCAGAGATTCCGGGACTAGACTGGAGGGACGATCAGGAACTCGTCCTTGTGAAAAAGGCGAAGATCTTGGGCATCTCCCTGGCTGTCAGCAGAGGTGACTGATGGGGGAGTATTCACTGCCCTCATGATCAGAACTTCTTGCATCCGAAGATATGTCATTCTCTGGTCCAGCTGGTGATGCCTCCGAACCCCACCAGATTTCCTTGGAGGGACGGACATTGTTCTTAGGGAGCAACTCGCTACGGGAGCGTTTCTAGTAAGACGTGTTTGCGCTGGCTTCGTTCAAAGGCGAGACCTGTGGCGCTGCCCCTAATGTGGAGGGCTCCGAGTGCCAGATGGACCAGGCCTGTTTAAAGAGACGAAAACTGTGCATCTGAAGTTGGCAAAGGCTCTTCCCCCGCTAAAGCTGTGGAATTAGTTGTCTGAGGAAGTACTAGAGGAGGGTCAGTGAACCCCTCTACTGCTTGCGCTGTATGAGGACTTGCTGCACAAACATACACAGCAGGAGGGGCATCTCTGACAGAGCACTCAGAAGCAGCCGAAGACTCTCCTGTGTGGGCAGAACAGGCCAAGCAAACTCTATCTTTAAGATCTTTAGCTTTTTTGCTGCATACAATGCAGTGTTGAGAGGAGGAAGGCATATTGAAAAAAGAGCAGCAAATGAAAACTGCAGCCCACCGCAGGCAGCCACGAGGAGAGAAGAAAACAAAATGTCCGCTGTCAGAAAAGACCACCAAAACAGCACGTTGTAAAAACACGGAGCTTACGAAATACACTGAATTAAAGCTGACCTGTAGGCAAGAAAATGAAATATAACCAGAATAAGCAGGCCAGGAGTGAACTGCAGTAGCCACGTTTGCAAAAATCGAGTTTGCTGAGGATTGGCGATCCGTTATGCAATCGCAGCAAAAACGGCTGTTTTACATAAAAGGTGTCCGACAACATTCTGCCTTTAAAACATGTCGTCGCATTCGTTGGTGCGCTCCCCCCGGCAGCACAGGCTACCCGCAGCTGATAAGGAAGAATTCAGCGCCCCAAAAACAATCCCGAAGGGGGGGGGGCGAGGAAGAAGAGCACAATCAGAGTAAAAACTCACTGTTTGAAGCCTCCGTGCAGCAAGTCGAACAGGGGAGCCAGAATGAGAGAAGGGAAGGCTGCAGAGTGTGTGAAGGCAACCCCGTGCTCCTGGCAGGTCAGGCCCTCCTGGCCCGGAGCCAGCAAAGGGATCCCCGGGGCTGTTAGGAGCTTGACTGATCCTCCAGACCAGGAGCTCCTGACGCTGAGGATCAAAGGAATCTTTGAGACTGGGACATGCAGGGAAACACCTCTTGTGTGCCCTGAAACCTCCAGTCAAGGAAATTAAAAGGTAACTTTGGGCTGCAGCAATCCAAGGGAGCAATACAGTATAGGAGGTGAAGTACTTTTGTCCACTAAAGAAGAGCGGGACCTAGGCGTGGCTGTGTCTGATGATCTTAAAGTAGCTAAACAGGGAGAAAAGGCGACGGCAAAAGCTAGAAGAATGCTTGGGTGCATACGGAGAGGAATGGCTAGCAGAAAAAAGGAGGTGATAATGCCTCTGTATAAGTCTTTGGTGCGACCTCATTTGGAGTATAGTGTGCAATTCTGGAGACCGCACCTTCAAAAGGATGTGAACAGGATGGAGTCGGTGCAGAAGGTGGCTACTAAAATGATTAGTGGGCTTCATTATAAAGCATATGAGGACAGCCTTAAGGATCTTAATATGTACACCTTAGAGGAAAGGCGGGATAGAGAACATAAGATATGCCATACTGGGTCAGACCAAGGTCCATCAAGCCCAGTATTCTGTTTCCAACAGTGGCCAATCTAGGTCATATGTACCTAGCAGTTTCCCCAAGAGACACAAGTTCCACAATGCTTGTACTGGGTCAAGCATTGATATCTTCGGTCACTTCTTAATAATGGTTTATGGACCTTTCCTCCAGGAACTTGTCCAAACCTTTTTTAAACCCAGCTACACTAACAGCCTTTACTACATCCTCCGGTAACAAATTCCAGAGTTTGATTACACGTTGAGTGAAAAAATATTTTCTTTTATTAGTCTTAAATAGTTTACCCTGTAGCTTCATTGCATGTCCCCTAGTCTTTCTATATTCTGATAACGTAAACAATCGATCTACGTTTACCCGTTCCACTCCGTTCATTAATTTATAGACTTCTATCATATCTCCCCTCAGCTGTCTCTTTTCCAGGTTAAAGAGCCCTAACCTTTTTAGCCTTTCTTCAAAGGAGTATCCTTCCATCCCCTTTACCATTTTGGTGGCTCTTCTCTGAACCTTTTCTAAAATCGCTATATCCTTTTTAAGATACGGCGACCAGTATTGCACACAATATTCAAGGTACAGTCTCACCATGGAACGATAGAGGCATTATAATATCTTTTGTTTTATTTTCCATTCCTTTCCTTATCATACCTAGCATTCTATTTGCTCTCTTGGCCGCCGCTGCACACTGGGCCGAGGGTTTTAACATGGTATCCACAATGACGCCTAAATCTTTTTCCTGGGTGGTGGTTCCTAATGTGGAACCTTGCATCGTGTAACCATAGTTTGGGTTGTTCTTCCCTAGGTGCATAACATAACAAGAGGTGATATGATTGAGATGTTTAAATACCTCCGTGGCATAAATGTTCAGGGAGAGAGCCTCTTTCAATTGAAAGCAAGTTCTGCTACGAGGGGACATGGGATGAGGGTGAAGGGAGATAGATTCAGGAGTGATATGCGGAAATATTTCTTTACGGAAAGAGTAGTGGATCCATGGAATAGTCTCCCAGTGGAGGTGGTAGAGATGAGGACAGTAACTGAATTCAAAAAAGCATGGGACCAACACAGAGGATCTCTAAAGGTAAAAAGTGGACTGTTGTAGTTGTTGATATGGAAGGACAGACTAGATACCGTCTCGCCCTCCCCCCCCCCCTTCCCGTGCCCACCTCCAATCCACACGTCTATCTGCATTCTACTTTGCTGGTCCCGCACACTGGAATTCTCTCCCCCCTTCCCTCCGCCTGGAACCACAATTCGCAACTTTCAAACAAAACCTTAAAACCCATCTCTTTTCACTGGCATTCAATATCCCCTCCCCTTTTGTATGAATCTGTCCCTGCTGTACCTACCCACCCGTTGTATCCTGTCCCGTACTTGCTGCATATTAGTCTCTATCCTTTACAAAATTGTACATTTCCTTTCCTTTCTGGCCATGGCCAAAGTTTTTATGTATTATGCTTTTATGTTTTGTATAATTTATTTTATGTATTTTATGAATTTTTATGTATTTTACTACCTGTACACTGCTTTGATTGCCCCAGAAAGGCGGTTATATCAAATGAATAAACCTAAACCTAGATAGGCCATGTGGTCTTTTTCTGTCATCATGTTTCTAACTAAAAGTAAATTAATAGAAAACAATTCTCAGAGAATTAAGGAAAAGCACCATCATCTGCTGGAGACAGAAAATACTGAGGGTGACCCCTAAGGGTACGCCTATATGGGTACCAGGTCCTGGCCAATCAGCTTCTGGTAGTTTTTTCTCTGTCTCCAACATCTACTGGCAAGGGGATATAACCCGATTGTCTGGATTGATCTAGCAGGATGAATTGGAAACAGCAGAAGACGCCCAAACATCCCTCATGGGCTGAGACCCCCAATGGTGTTGCAGAAATCTACTCACAGTTGATGTCCACCCAAAGTATGAGCTACTACACTGCTGCCCCAAACTCAAGCCTTCAGGGGTAGCATCAGTGTGTGTGGGGGGGGGGGGGGGGAGGGGGGGGGGGGAGATGTGCATAGCAGGAACTGCAGAACCTGCCAACAGTCGAAAGTGAAAAAAAGAAGCTGCAACTAAGGCTAGGCACCCCACTGGTCAGATGTTGCCCCCCCCCCCCTTTCCCATGCTGAAAGGGTCCCGACCAGAGGGTGTCTGCTACACCTCCCTGGGTCTGTGGCTCTACTGAACTGCCATAATCCTTGTGACAGGCACAGCAGCTGGAAAAAAAAATTCAGCTGTACTAGGAACCAACCAGCTTCTGCTGAGAGAAAAATACTGAACAGTGCCCCTAGCTATACTGGATAAGGCACTAGTGATGACATCACAGCACTGTTCTGGTGTTTTCTGTCTCACATCTGCTGGTTGGGGGCGTTAACCCTCTGGTCTGGAGTGGTCTACTGAGGCACTCTAAAAAACAGGCTTGGACAGAACTTGTTATGCCACAACACAAGTATATGGTCAATTTTTTACTGGAGCAAAATTACTGTTGAGCGATATATATAACACTTTATTGCTCCAATCCCCAGAACTGTAAGCTACTGCTCATTCCCAATACTCGAACATAAATGTGTTTCTTTAAAGCAACAGGTCTCAGACTTCAAAGAGCTCCGGTCTTTATCTTATGTCGACCTAATGCTCTGCTTTGCATCAATGACCCGTATGTTGCTTTATCATCTATATTAAACTTGTACAATGTTATTAACCTTTGATCTCTATGACAATTTCAAAATCTGAACTTATATCAAAATGAGTGCTTATCTTCAAAAGCTGCCCAACGCCAATTTCAGCGCTGCTGCGTTTCACTGCCAAGCTGTTTCATCAGGGGCTGAGATTTTTTAACTCGTCCTCACTTCTTCAGTTCCAAAAAATAGATTCTTTCCATTCTTGTACATTAATCATGCGTTCGTCGCGCTCTAAAGAGGGAATCATAAGTTAGTGCTCCGTCCTCTAAACATCAATTATGTGCCACTGTTCCCACATCGATCTATGCAATAATACGACAGGAGTACATACCGTGGGCGTCTTAACTGATCTCATATCTCTTTCCAAACCGTTTGTTTCTAACAACGCCGCACATGCGGGCCTCTCTCTGGACGGATTATATAGCTGATTGCATCCTGCCTGTCCTAATTTAAACACACAGGTTCCAATCAATTTGTGAATTCAGCCCTCCTGGTTGCACCGACTGCAACTTAAAAATCCATCTCTGTTCGGTCACTATTAATTTATTTATTTATTTTATATTTATTTATTACAGTTTCTTATATACCGCGCTATTTAGAATCAGCGCGGTTTACATCATAACAAAACGACCATAACGACAAACTGTCAGGTTTTACATTGAACAGGAGTACAAACTTGGATAACTGGGTTAACTATATACATAAACTATCTACACTGCAGTGTGAGGGCATTTCTAGATTGGCTCATTTCTTGATCACGAGATTTTCCTCCTGATCCTGTTGCATTCCTATCAATACAAAAGCATTGTAATTCTTCAAATTTATGATGTTCCTGAAGGCAGTGTTCAACTATTGGTGCAGCCAGCGCTTTACATTTAATCCTACTGCGATGTTCCGCTAGTCTGATTTTAAATGGTCGAGATGTCTTCCCAATGTATAGTTGTTTGCAAGGGCATTCTATAGCATATACTACATATGCTGTATTGCAAGTTGTATGGTGCCGCAGCTTATAAGTTTTTCCATGATATTCAAACGAAGTAATTTCCTTAGTTACTGCACACATTTGACATGACCCACAACGGAAATGGCCCGCCGGTTGATTCAGTGTGCTGTCATTCATAATTCGTAACTTAGTGGGACTTAAAACTTCTTTGAAATTGCGATGCCTCTGCCAGACGCATCTTATTCTCACATCCTTGAACGTTGAAACGCTTCGGAGCACGTTCAGATGTTTATTTAATATTTTTTGTATGCTGCTGTTAAACGGAGTGTGCTTCGTCACTAGATTCATTACTGTAGTATCCGAGCTGGGTACACGTGGTGTTAATAAGTAGTCTCAGTTGTTAAACAAAGCTCTTTTATAGGCTCGTTCCACTACATGGTGGGGATATCCCCTATCATAAAATTTAGACTTCAATGACCTGGCTTGATGTTTAAAATCTTGTATATTCAAACAGTTGCGCCTATATCGGAGAAACTGCGAGAATGGAAGCCCATCCTTTAACCCTTTCGGGTGAATGCTGGAATAGTGGAGAAGTGCATTCCTATCAGTGGGTTTATGATGCACCGTGGTGCTCCATCCACCTTCCCCTGGTTTCACTTCCACATCCAAAAACATTATGACTTCCTGGTTATAGGTACATGTGAATTTAATAGAATCCTCCCTCGTATTCAACCATTCCACAAATTGGAGTAAATGCGGGGCTCGTCCTTCCCAGATGACAAAGATGTCATCTATATAGCGGCACCATAGTTTTACGTGCGAGTTGAATTCCGATTGTTTTAACCACCGCTCTTCAAAGGATCCCATGAAGAGGTTAGCTATAGATGGGGCACATGTCGCACCCATAGCCACTCCAATCTTCTGGTGGTAAATTTGTTCACCAAATTGAAAATGATTGTGAAAAAGTACCAGCTGTAGTATTTCCTCCATAAAAAGAAGATGTTTCTCAGAAAGATCACCCCGTGCTGTTAAAGCTCCCAAAGTAAAACTATGGTGTCGCTATATAGATGACATCTTTGTCATCTGGGAAGGACGAGCCCCGCATTTACTCCAATTTGTGGAATGGTTGAATACGAGGGAGGATTCTATTAAATTCACATGTACCTATAACCAGGAAGTCATAATGTTTTTGGATGTGGAAGTGAAACCAGGGGAAGGTGGATGGAGCACCACGGTGCATCATAAACCCACTGATAGGAATGCACTTCTCCACTATTCCAGCATTCACCCGAAAGGGTTAAAGGATGGGCTTCCATTCTCACAGTTTCTCCAATATAGGCGCAACAGTTTGAGTATACAAGATTTTAAACATCAAGCCAGGTCATTGAAGTCTAAATTTTATGATAGGGGATATCCCCACCATGTAGTGGAACGAGCCTATAAAAGAGCTTTGTTTAACAACCGAGACTACTTATTAACACCACGTGTACCCAGCTCGGATACTACAGTAATGAATCTAGTGACGAAGCACTCTCCGTTTAACAGCAGCATACAAAAAATATTAAATAAACATCTGAACGTGCTCCGAAGCGTTTCAACGTTCAAGGATGTGAGAATAAGATGCGTCTGGCAGAGGCATCGCAATTTCAAAGAAGTTTTAAGTCCCACTAAGTTACGAATTATGAATGACAGCACACTGAATCAACCGGCGGGCCATTTCCGTTGTGGGTCATGTCAAATGTGTGCAGTAACTAAGGAAATTACTTCGTTTGAATATCATGGAAAAACTTATAAGCTGCGGCACCATACAACTTGCAATACAGCATATGTAGTATATGCTATAGAATGCCCTTGCAAACAACTATACATTGGGAAGACATCTCGACCATTTAAAATCAGACTAGCGGAACATCGCAGTAGGATTAAATGTAAAGCGCTGGCTGCACCAATAGTTGAACACTGCCTTCAGGAACATCATAAATTTGAAGAATTACAATGCTTTTGTATTGATAGGAATGCAACAGGATCAGGAGGAAAATCTCGTGATCAAGCATTAATAGTGACCCAACAGAGATGGATTTTTAAGTTGCAGTCGGTGCAACCAGGAGGGCTGAATTCACAAATTGATTGGAACCTGTGTGTTTAAATTAGGACAGGCAGGATGCAATCAGCTATATAATCCGGCCAGAGAGGCGCCCGCATGCGCGGCGTTGTTAGAAACAAACGGTTTGGAAAGAGATATGAGATCAGTTAAGACGCCCACGGTATGTACTCCTGTCATATTATTGCATAGATCGATGTGGGAACAGTGGCACATAATTGATGTTTAGAGGACGGAGCACTAACTTATGATTCCCTCTTTAGAGCGCGACGAACGCATGATTAATGTACAAGAATGGAAAGAATCTATTTTTGGAACTGAAGAAGTGAGGACGAGTTGAAAAATCTCAGCCCCTGATGAAACAGCTTGGCAGTGAAACGCAGCAGCGCTGAAAATGGCGTTGGGCAGCTTTTGAAGATAAGCACTCATTTTGATATAAGTTCCGATTTTGAAATTGTCATAGAGATCAAAGGTTAATAACATTGTACAAGTTTAATATAGATGATAAAGCAACGTACGGGTCATTGATGCAAAGCAGAGCATTAGGTCGACATAAGATAAAGACCGGAGCTCTTTGAAGTCTGAGACCTGTTGCTTTAAAGAAACGCATTTATGTTTGAGTATTGGGAATGAGCAGTAGCTTACAGTTCTGGGGATTGGAGCAATAAAGTGTTATATATATCGTTGGACAGAACTTGGTCTGATCCAGTATGGCATTTCTTATGTTCTGAAGACAACAGAGCAGACTGAAAGAATTCCAGTAAAAAGGGTCCTTATTTTGTGGTGCTTGAAGCATGATCCCTCATTTTCTTGGCTTTTTTAGTGCTGTCTCCACTAACTAGCAGGTAAAGATAGTAGCTCTCAAACCCTGGTATTAGCTGAATTTTGTATTTGTCATTCATGTTTTATCTACTGGCTGATAAAGAGGAGCTTCGTATGTCTTTAATTTGTAGATCTTTAAGTATTTGGTGGACCACGCCTGCCTCCATGTTTTCAGGGACAAGTATTCATTTTATTTAGTTAGACATATTCCCACTGAATCACCAACCTAGTGTTCTCACACACACACATCACAAAATAGTAATACAAGAATTAATACACTAACACCAAGCAATTCACATAGAATAAACAGAGCCCTTATGGCTGCCACCTATCAATATGAAGTACTCAATTATGCATCAATATTAAGTAACCAAGTTTTCACTTTCTATCCTTTTTTGGTAAATCTGTGTATTCTTGCTTTATATGGCAACTTGTTCCAAGGTATAGCAGAAGCTGCACAGGCAAAGGTTTTAGCTCAGTCACAAAAGATAGTCTCCTTCAAAATAAAGGGGTGGCAAACACCACTATCTGAGTTGCACACAATGGGTAGGCTTGCTTTTAATTAACAAATTACGTAAATAATTTGGGCCCTAGCCTGATCTTTTATATCATTAGCTGGTCATTTTAAAGGTAATCCTGGCAATAACAGGAAGTTACTAAAGACCAAATTATGGTATCCAGCTTCTGAAATGACAAGCTACTGAGTGTTGAACCTATTTTAAAGGCAAGATAGTACTCGTTACATTGAGCAGGGCTGCCCAAACTCTAGAAGGGGATGGCTTACTTTGCTAATTGTAGCAAAGCACATTATAATGCTGAATGATGTCTAGCATGGAAGCTCTTGCCTTTGGCAAATCAGCTATAATATTCAGGAGGAAACAGACATTTTCATCATAAAATGAGGGCATTACAACTTGGGCAAAGTTCCTTGAAAAAATTCTGAAACAGAATGGGATGCTTATGGCACCAGGGCCGGCCCCAGAGTTGGTTCAAAGTGTTAGCCTGGAGGGATGTAAAGCTGAGGTTCTGCCTAGGGTGCCATCAAAATTTATAGTCTAGCTTTGACTGACCTGCTCTGTCACCACAAGAGGTTGCCACCCTAAGCAACTACCTAGTTTGCATGATATATGAGCCAGCCCTATAATGTAGCTATCATTTGTCTTGGACAGATTTCCTGCTCAGGAGAGGATACCTTACCATCATAATCAGATTCCTACCTATTGTCTTGTGAAGTGTGCACTTGATGGGGCAGACCAAGATGACCATTAAGTTATGCTAAATGATTCTGTCCAGATCTGACCTGGTTCTCTGCCTCTGAGAAGGGTAACCTCTGGAGGACCATCGAAGGCAAGAAAGACTGAGGGCACCAGCTTTTCTGCACACCTTGCCATTGATGAAATTTTTCCTCAATAATGAGAAATTCCCACCAATGGCAGCTGTCAATCCCACAACTCACTTAACCATCCTTGTTCAAGCAGCAAAAAAGGGACAAAGACTAAAGCTGCAAACCCAACAACTGAAAATAAAAAGGTTTAATGCAAGTCCTTTGTCTTAGTTTTTTCTTTTTTTCATTTTGATATTAAGTGCAAATTTTGTGTTTAAGCAAGAACCAGACTGTAGTGCTATGGACTCCTGAGAGCAGGGTAGAAGGGGGAAGTGGGAAGAGAAAAAAAAAAAAGGGCAGGAGTCGGGCCAAAATCACCTTTGTAAAACAAAATCCTGAACCATTCCTTGTTGGCAGCCCTGCTCTTTAAAACCCATGTCCCCAACCCCCCTCCCCCCCCAAAAATAAAAATAAACCAAATAAATAAAAAAATATATATTTGAGTTCTAAGGGCGCTCTCTCTCTCTCCTGCACCTTGAAAGTGTAATTTGTTTTCCTGGTTCTGGCAGGTGGGTTGGAGTGGACTGAATCAATCCTCTGGTAGCATTCCCTAAAAAGAAAAGCAAAATAAATTAAAAAAAAAAGGTTAAAAATCTCTCATTGAGAAGTCATGAGCTATAGATGCATTTTTAAAGATTTCCAAGCATGGTTTACGTTCAGATTAAGAAAAAAGGAGGGTCTGATGCTTTTTACTACATCTGCTACTAAAATTCCTAAAACACTACTAGACATAAGCTTTAAGGAGATTCAGAACATTTTATTCCACTGTGACTGCTAAAAATCTTGGGATTTGAAGAAGGGAAAGTAGTCAGAGGGATGAATACAACAGACCTGAAATCACCTCCCTCTGTGTAGATGAGTTATCTAGGACAGTAGGGGCCCATTTCTGCTGCTGTCTAAACCGCATTTCTACATGTGAGGCCTTCAGACCAACCTGCAGTGCCTTCACTTTGCCATGGCCTTGATAGCAACAGCAGCTTCCTCTTCCATTGCTGACAGCACAGTGATCTGGGGGGGCGGGGGGGAGAGAAGAAAAAGGATGGTATTCAGCTGCTGCCGCACAAGTCTGGAGTGCATTTTAATGCAGGGAAGATGACTGGGAAAAGTCATTTTACAAAGGGAGATGTGAAGAACAAATTGAAAGGGATGGAATACACTAGCAGGAGGCAAAGGCTGCTCTTACAGCCCTGTAACAGCAGAGAATGCAAGTTCTCACCAGGATTTCTTCACCAGCCTCATATTTCTGTTCAATCTCCTTCCCCAGGTCCCCCTCAGGGAGCCGTAGATCTTCACGCACATCCCCGCTGTCCTGCAGCAGTGACAGGTACCCATCCTGGATGCCAATAAGCTGTAATAGAAAGAGAAATTAGACTTACCTGCTAATTGTTGTTCCTTGAGGCTCTCTAGTTCAGTCCTCACCTCTGGAGTAGTGCACCTCCTCCTGCAGCTTGGAGACTGGGCATGTGACAACACTGGCTATATCCTGCTGGCTTCTCCCACCAGACCTCCAGTGACCTAATAACAAAGCAGACTCAAAGGAGCAACAAATAAGTAGTTAGAATATCAAATCAAAACTACAAAAAACTCTTAAACTGCACCAAATCCCCGTTAACCAAGAGGATAACTCTCACTCTCACTCCCCCAAAGAAAACAGACTAGGAAAGTGAGAACAAACAGAAAAAGATGGAAAGATAGTATTAGCACAGAACACAGCACAATATTTCTCTTGATCCGCTGTCTGTTCATTTCTTCCACTCTTCTCGGTACCATCAACCTGCGGCAATGAACAAGTCCCCGGGTGGGAATCAGGACTGAACTGGAGATCCTCAAGGAACAATTAGCAGGTAAGTCTAATTTCTCTTTCCTTATCGTCTCTCCAGTTCAGTCCTCACCTCTGGGATGTAACAGCAGTAATTAATGGGAGGGACCTTTCCACCCGGACCGCAGCTCCAAAACCAGCATCCTGCGCTGCCTGAATATCTAGGCGATAGTGTTTACTGAACGTATGCAAAGACGACCAAGTCACTGCTTCACAAATTTCTATCGGTGGAACTAAACTATGTTCCGCCTACAAAGTCGCTTGTGCTCTCGTAGAATGCGCCTGTAGCCCCACAGGCACCTGACACCCCTGAGCAATGTACGCCGATGCTATTGCTTCTCGAACCCATCTGGAAACTGAAACCTTGGCAGCCGCTTCCCCTTTATGTGGACCACCAGAAAGGACAAAACTCTTTGATTTTCGGAAAGACTCCGAGACTTTTAGGCATCGTCACAAAACTCGTTTTATGTCTAAGAGACGCAAGCCACGATCCGACGTGTCTGCCCCCAAACTTTCCAAAACTGGAAGGACAACCGATTGATTTATATGTAAACGGCGAGACCACCTTCGGCAGGAAGGAAGGCACTGAACACCACCTATTCATACGGCACTACCCAGAGATCAGCCTTAAAGATCTATCTGCAAACTCTCCCACTAATCACCACGGCTCTCCCAATAGCACACCCAGCACACTGGAGGGCAACTAGCCCCACCGGTGCAACCCCAAGTAGATTTCAGGTGTATAATATATTATTAATGTAAATAATTTGTAGAAAGTTACCCCAGTTATGTCCAAGTTACAGTCCCTGTTCTCTGTAAATACAATGCAGCCCTGACTGCACTGTATAAAGTTCTGTTAAATGTACACCGCACTGATGTGAATAGCGCGGTATAGAAGAGACGTTAAATAAATAAATAAAAAAAATAGAGTATCGACCAATACTGTAGAAGTCTGGTGGCACCAGCACCACCGCTCCGAGCTGTAACAGCCGAGCAAGGGTTTGACGTACCACCGTCGTCTGTACTAACCCCCTGCAAGGGGATAATACGAAGGAGTCGAGAACCGGACGAGCAAATTCGAGAGCATAACCCTCGTGAATGACCTCTAGAATCCACTGACGTTATCTGGACCCAGGCAGGAAGAAACTCGTGAAAACGCCCTCCTATCCTCTGATTTCCTGCCTGAGCCCACTTCGCTTCATTGGGGTTTCCTGAGGGCAGAGGAGGGGCTAGCAAAACCTCTGCCCACCCCTCGAAACCCCCAGCAACTTTGGCCTCGTGAAGGGAATCTTCCTCTTTGAAAACCGCCCAACCTGGAGGTACGAAAACACCTAAAGTCACAAAACTGACCCCACGGCACCCCTGGTATCTGATTTTGTTTTGCCTTATCCTCCGGCAGGCGGCCACCTTTCGATTCTCCTAACTCTTTGACCAGCTTGTCTAGATCCTCTCCAAACAAGAGCTTCCCTTTAAAGGGGCAGCCTGCTGAGTCGAGACGTCAAGGAACCATCTGCCGCCCAACTTCTTAACCAAATATACTGACGAGTGGCTATCAGGGAAGCCATACTATTTGCCAATGATCTAATCAGGTCATAATGGACACCTGCTAAATAAGCAGTCCCCGACTCGAGTCTTGTCACATCTGCCACATGATCCTGCCCCTGTTGCTGAGGCTGCTGTAATCTCTGCGACCAACGAAGACATGCTCTTGCTACCCAAGCACCACAAATAGTAGCTTGTATAGCAAGAGCATTAACCTTGAAGGCCTGCTTCAACAAGGTGTCCACCTTCCTATCCTGTGCATCTTTCAAAGCCGCACTACCTTCCACCGGAATGGCCGTCTTCTTCGTGACAGCCGACACTGTTCCATCTACACGTGGAGAATGGAACAAATCTCTCTGCTGATCTGCCAGCAGATAAAGCCGATTCATAGATCTAATTCCTCGCAATCCTGCTTCCAGACCATCCCATTCATCCTGAATCATCTGCTTAACTACTCGATGAACCAGAAACACAGCTTGCGTCTTATGTACAGCTTGAATGAGAGGATCCTCCAGCCCCTCATCCTCCGCCGGCTGTACAGATGACAGATTGAGAGCTTGAAGCGGCTCCGTAATGAGCACAGCGAGTTCAACTTTCCTAAACACTCTGATGATCCTAGTCTGGTCCTCAGGCTCCTGAAGTTCTCCTTCCTCCAACTCTTCTATTCCTGCTTCAGGTTCTATATCAAAGTCTTCCCCTTCCGGCCACTCCCCATCAAGTGTCTGGTCATCCAGCAATCTTGCCCTCTTCGCTGGTCTAGAGACACTAAGTCCAACCTTCTCCGCGGTAACCTGGTTCCCTGACTCCCCACCAGAGGCGAATCCACGGCTGACACCTGACTGCACACATATGCCTGATGCATCAGCAACACAAAATTCGAGGAACCCTCCCCCAAGGGCCGCCCCAGATGCCGAAGGGGAACCCCCCCCAGGGCCGCCCCAGATGCCGAAGGGGTAGAGGATGTTCCCGGTATGGCCAAACTGTCTGCTAAGGGCACAACAGATGACTCCAGGGAACACACACCTTCACCCCCACTGGGAACTCCCTGGTTCCCCTCAGTAGGCTTGGTGAAGAACTCCTGCTCCATACTGATCGCCTCCGTAGCGCAGCCCCGACAAACACCTGCATCAGACACTGCGCCCCTACGCGACCCACAAATCAAACACTGAGGGTGCGACGGTATTAGCGGGTCCCCGACCCAGGGTGCCCCTAAAAATGTCAGTCAACAAAGCACTACTGAACTGTGGACTTTGCCTCTACATTTTTTTTTATTTTTTTTTTAACCACCTAAGAAATTAACCACTCAAAAAACACTAAAACCAGACAGACAACCAACACCAAAAAATTATCAGTATAAGCTATGGCAATGCTCCGGTCCCCAAAAAACAGACTCTCCGATTGCTAACAAAAGCACGGGAGGAATACAGGCCTGTGAATTTCCTCAGCCATGCTCAATTAAGAAAGCGCTGCACATGCGGTCGCAGGCCGCGAGGATCCCTGCGCTGCTAGAAAAAAATGGCACCGGGGACTGCTCTTGGGGCCAGAAGGGAATTTAACCAAATTACCTTTCCCTGCTCGGAACCCCGACAGCTCTATTCTGCAGAGAGCTGCAATCGGGCTGGCCGTCGCACCTGACTGAAAAAGTGTGGCGAAGATCCGTGGTGTTTTTCTACCACCGGCGGGATCAGCAGTGCCTGCCGAAAAGACAGCGCAGCACCCGGTAAGGCCCAGCACAACTCCCCTCCGTACAGTCCTGGAGTGGAGAGCGGGCAGACCACTTTTCCACACACGAGGGGAGAAAGCTGTCCTCTTAGATTTCCCCTTCCACTCTTCAATATACAGAATCCTGCACGGGACTAGCAACCCAAAAGAAATAAAGAACCTCACTGTAAATAACCTAAACTAATGCTCCTTATCCGCTCCTCAGTGAGCCCATCACCTAGGCTCACTACCTCCAGCTGCATGGAGACTGGGCACACTGGGGGGCTAGTGGGAGAAGCCAGCAGGATATAGCCAGTGATGTCACAAGTTTGACATGCCCAGTCTCCAAGCTGCAGGAGGAGGTGCACTACCCAGAGGCGAGGAATGAACTGGAGAGACGATAAGGAACAATCCTTTTTCAAGGAACACTAAATCTACAGCGCTACCATCCCACAAACAGAATTCTGTTGAGGTGGGGGGAGGGGAAGGGAAAAACCAGTGTCACTCCACAGGGATCCCATCAGACCCATTGGAGGAGGCAGGCGAGACAGAGGACAGGGTACCAGTGAACTGCTGGTACAGTTCTAATCACAATAGTTGCAGTACAGCCACATCAAAGGTAGCTACAACCAACTATATCACTCCTGTGAATGGCCAGAATCTTGAAGGAAGGGATATCACCTTCTCTAGGCTGCCTGGAGCAATGGTTAACCTGGCAGTGGGTGTGGATTCTACACCACAGAACAATGTAGGCAATCAAACTTGTGTAGCTGAGCTGGTAGATATCTACAGATAGAACAGTGGAGGTAAATGACAATTTGGTAGGACTAAATAGTCCTTATCTGCCAAAATCAACCATATACCTGGAAGTCATTTCTTTTGATGTTTGGAACATCCATATTGTGTGTGGAAGGACAGATATCTTCATATTTCTTTCCAGTAAATATGTCAATGCCAACCAGATGAACCTGCAAATAGAAATTGCCAAAATCTGCAATTCTAAAAGAACAGAAATAGTTCTTTGAGAGTCTCCCCAAATTGATCAACGCCTTCTCCTTCCAAAAGGCACTAGAACGTCAGAGCAAAAATCATGGTCACCATAGTGCAGTGTCACAGCGGTAGTTTTCATACAATCTGAATATAGCTCAATCATATTTACTGCTTTTCAAGAAGAAAAAAGCCATCTACAAAACTAAGCAATTACAGGCAAAAAGACAAAAAAACCCTCTTAAACCAAAGAAACGAATATTCCACAAAACACCAGCTAGAGTATTACAGGAAAAGGAAATTTCAAAGACAAAATTACAGAGCTCATTACTGTCAAACTTGAGGAATTAGAGACAAAAACGTTGTCACAGTTGGCATATGATCTGTATGTGTGTGTGTGGGGGGGTAGGGGTAAAAGGTTTGAGGGCACACCTTGGCATGTCCATGCTTGCCAGTCTTAGAGGTGGACATCTCCACAATCTTGCACGGCCGGGACTTGAGGATAACAAAGCCGTTCTTGCGCAGGGCTGAACATTGCATAGGATAGGTGGAGGAGGCCCCTGCATCTCCGGTCTCAAAATCCAGGTCATCGGCCATCTCAGCTGGGGTATTGGTTGGGGGGGGAAAGGGGAAACTGTTGGGGAAAACGTATTAAAAGGCAGGATTTAAAAGCAATAGTTGTCAGTGCCCAATGACAGCTAAATGAACACTACCTGAGCTTTCCATTCCATTGTGTATCATGTTAGCTCTCTGTAAAGAGATGGTGATTTTATCCAATAAATCTGAAGGGGTCTTCAGAAGGAAAAAATGGGTGGGAGACTGCCTGATCTAGATCAGACTTCATTTTCAGCAATCAGGCAAGAAAGAGGTGGTGCGAGTTCAATGCAGAATGACACATAGCTGCTCTCCCTTCACAGCTCCACTGACTGCAATCTTTGGTTACTGTTAAAGGCCCAGCAGCTATTTCTATCATGGTATGCTCTTTCACTTGCACAGCTGCTGGCTCTTAACCTAAGTCCTGGGCAGCAATTCACAGCAAAGCAATGGTTCAATGCAATATTAGACACAGATATGTAAGTAACAGTCACTCTTCCAGGCAAAACTACAAAACCCTAAGAGAGCAATCTCTAACCTTGGACATGAAAGCTTCTGCTTTTGACATCATGGCCTATGCCCAAAATGAACCCCTATTTTATTACCCCTCCATGATGTTTTGTTTCCCACTCACCAACCTCCCTTCTCCAAACCCCCAATCCCAATTTCCATCATTTCTAAACCTTCCGACCTTTACATTTTCTTTCCCACCCAAGTAGTACCATTATGCTTTCCCCTTAATCTAGAGTCCCCCTAAACTCATTAATTCTTCCCACCATTAACTTTTTCTTCTGCTGACCTCCTTGCCTCTTCCTCTAGTCCACTATTCCTTATTGACACATCCCTCCTACAAACTCCTTATATACTTTTATTGACTTCATCTTCCTTCAGACCCCCATGCCCTCTTGCTTGAGCTCAACAGTAGAGTTGCCATTTGGTTCCAGATTTACCCAATAATTTGCATCTCAGTTGCATCCCCACGCTATAAATAGCACCACAAGAATCAACGTCCAGACACACTCACACGCATACACTACTCACTGCATGTGCACACTATACACTGTATCTTATTGATTGTTTGCTATTCAGACCGCCTTGATTGCAGGATAAGGCGGTATAGAAACACGTTTAAATAAATAAAAAATAAAATGTCCCTGCAATAAATAGGACTAGAGCAAATCTAGAACCACCTGGCAATTCTAATCCCAAAACCCTCATATCACCCAGACTCTCCCTTCTCCTACAAGCCTAGTGATCTTTTTCCTATAAAGTTTCCATTCCATTTCAATGACCCCTTCTGCTGACTCCAACTGCCTTATACTATCACATAACCCCTTTGCCACCTCTAATCCCCCAGTACCACCCTGGCACCCCCTTTCCTCCTCCTCTAATCCCCCCCAATACCACTCCAAGCTACCCCAGCGCGCTTTCCTCCTACAATCCTTCCCCCAAGCTACCCCATCTCTCTCCTGTTCTTACAACTCTCCCATACCATCACCCCCTCTCCTCTTCCAACAACCCCCATACCAACCGACCGACCGCCCTCCATAGCATCCTAGCGGTCCTTCATCCAAATTCCTCATTGACCATTCCTTCTTCCTAAAGTTTCCTCCAAATCCATCCTTTGCCTTCTTCCCTTCTTTTATTTCTCCCCACACCCCCGTAGCCCCTCCCCCAAGGGCCTGGACTCAGCCCCAGTTCCACAAGCGGGCGCTCGCGCCCTGACCGTTATCCACCTTGTTTCCAAGGGGCAATCTCGCGCACTACCTCCCCCGCCCAATCAGAAACCAGTCCTCTCACTGCGCGCGCCCTCACCGTCCACGAGCTCTCTCCAAAGGATCGCAACCGCCGTCACTGCCAAGGCTCAGGCTGCTGCAGCACACGGAACACAGTACGCAGGCGCCGCGCACCCCCTGCTCCGCGCCTGCCTGTCCGTCCCGGAGCGGCTGCGCTTGCGTGTTAAGTCTCGTTCACACCTCCCAGGCGTTTGCCTCGCCTCCTTTCGGAGCATACGCATGCGCTCTGCGACCCTCTCTCGGCCGGTGGCGCTTGCGCTCGTGTGGTTTGCTCCTCCCCTATCGATTCGGTAGTCTTTCCTGTTTCGGACGCTCGCGTGCTTCAGGCCGGCTACGCAGGCGCCCTACGCTTCTTCATTCTCTGCTGCTGCTGTCAAGTTGCAGAGCAGCCACGCCCCATATTTCGTCTCCTCATATTTCTAACTTTGTATGATGGGGGAGGGAGAGCCTGCGGGCGTTGCACTGCAGTTTGCAGTTACACAACAGAAAGAGTCAGGGAGGGGAAGCATATAGAAAAAGTACAAGAACCTATATGGCAGTCTGCAGCATTTTCCTGCACCACCTTGAATTCTGTAGTCTGCTCCATTTTCATACCCTCTTGAGCCCTCTTCAGCATGAATGAAAAGTAGGATCTTTTTAAGTATCTGTTCAACTGTACATAGTTCCCTAACTGTTAATTGTTACTTGTTAACTGTAATTACCTAACTACAAATTGTTATATGTAAAAACAGATCACTCTGTTTATTGTTGTTATATGGAAACCGCACCTGATCAATGGAAGGAGCGGTATATAAATAATCATTAAATTAAATTAAAATTAAGTATCTTTTTTATATTTTATAGCTAAAGTTAGATATTTTCCATTAATATCTTCATCTTCATGAGCAGAAGTTGAAAAAACAATGACAATTGGTAAAGTGATATAGACATTCTATTTCCTGGGGAGGGCTTGTATTTATTTGTTGATTATGTTAATTGTTCTAATCAATTATACATTAACAAGATTTTTTATATTTTATAGTTCGTTGTTCAGACTGATAGATCTTACATGATTATGTATTTGATATGATCCTTAATGATTATTGCAACTGATAGCTGTGTTCTATATTTTCCTTCAACGCAGCTATCACTTGCAATAAGGATCATATCAAATACATAATCATGTAAGATCTAAGTCGTGGATTATTGCAACTGACAGCTGCGTTCTGTATTTTCCTTAGTAGTTGCATTAAGGTCTTTTTTAATTATTCTATTTATATATTTAAAGAGATGAAAGCAGATGTTCATACTTTGATCAGTAAATGAACTGCAAAACTGATTCACGACGTCTTGCATCTTGTCAGCATAGACAACTATGACTATCTGAATATTATGTGTGACAAATAAAAAATGTTGTTGTCATTTAGTTCAGAAGTGTTTTGAATGTAGTTTTTATTTATTTATTTATTTATTTGCGTTGTAACGTGAAATATTATTTGCTTTCATGCCGAAGGAACATAAAGCC
Organism: Ichthyophis bannanicus; assembly: GCA_033557465.1. Lineage (NCBI taxonomy): Eukaryota > Metazoa > Chordata > Amphibia > Gymnophiona > Ichthyophiidae > Ichthyophis > Ichthyophis bannanicus. The sequence continues at coordinate 93,027,836 of CM066048.1, read as the reverse complement.
TGGGATAGACACAGACAACCATCATGATTTAAGGATAAAACTTAAGATAGCAGGTTCCGAGATACTGCGTCAGACAGGGCAGTGGTAGATCCTTTTGATTGGAGGAGCCAAACCAATCAACGTCTAGCTACGCCCCAGCTCTCTATCAATGAGTTGGGCAGAATATTGATTGGACCGTGTCCCCACTGGTCCACAACATTCTTCTCTCTTTTTTCTGTTTTGGCTATCACTTGGAGTTTTTTGTGATTTTATTTGCTTATTGCAAACTTTGCACCGCTTTTTGTGCACAGCCAAACACAATCTCACAATAAGACTTTGCCATTTGTTTTCCTGATCATTTTCTATTTGATGTCTCCTGTTCACAATAATAATAGCATATTCCTTATCGTCTCTCCAGGCCAGTCCCGGAATCTCTGGGATATAGGTTCCTCCAGCAGCTTGGAGACTGAACAATAACATTCTTTGATGTCACCAGCACAAATACCCAAGGGACCGCCTCCTTGCTCCAGTTTGTTCAGTCTCCAAGTAGCTGGAGGTTGATGAGCCTAGAGATTCTGGGCTCACTGGAGGGACAGTTAAGCATTTTTTGAATTTATTTTTGGAATTCTTTGAATTTATTTTTGTTAAGTAGTACAGTTATTGTGGCTTTAAAGCTTCAGAAGTGCCCCCACCCTCTCCTTTAAATTTTCTCCTCTGCCGGTTTTTAAAGCCGCGTTTGTGTTCTGGCTCAATTTATTTATTAACAAGTCTCCCAAACCTACTTACCATAGGTGAGGAGTACTTATTGGCAGAGTAAGGACAGCTCTTTGTTGTTGTCGGGTAAGTGTTTTTTTTTCTGGGAGGCACTGTTTTCTGTGAGCTGCGTCCTTTTTGTTGAGCCGCTGGAGTTTTTCAATTTTTTTTTTTTACTTCCTGGTTATGCGGCGCATCCGGTTTCTCCTCCGACGCCGGAAAAAGCTTAGCGTCGGGGAGCCGGTTAATTGGAGATAAGTTTCAAGGGGCTGGTTTCCTGCAGGCCACGCTGTTTGTTTCCTGCTGCAAAGTTATTCGCTGGTGGCAGTTGCTGCAGGCCGCGCTGTTTTTAGCACGTGCACAACGAAACACCAAACAGTAGTTAAGTGTGAAAATGTTGAACAGTGAGTTTTTCATTCTTCTTAGGTTTCTTTCTGAGGGAAACTTTGTTTTTAAAAGATATAGAAAATTTTTATTTGCTTTTAGTTAATTTCATTTTAAGCTTTTTACTGACTCTGTTATTTTTTTAAAAAAAGAGAAAAGAGATAGCATTCTAATAATTGAATTTATTCACAGTAGTGTCTTTTGAAACTAGATTAGAGTAATGCCTTCTAAGCCACAGTGTTTGGTTTGTGACTCTAGAAGAGGAACATTATCTGACTCGGGGTCTGTAAATCCTGTGTTCAGGAAACTGAAGATGTGCAGCAGGGTTTGGAATCTAGTGCTGAGGGGGCTAGACTTGCTTCCTTATCTTTAGGGGATGCTAATTCTCCTCCGCAGCTCTTCCCAGAGCCTGTTGCAGGGCCTTCTTCTGTTCCAGATGTGCCGCAAGAGCCTTCAATTTTTTCATCTGGTTTGGCATCATTGTTTTCACAGGATTTTTTGTCTCTGCTTCAGCAGACCTTTGGAAATGGTCAAAAAAGCTCCCTTCCCTCTATGGTAGCTGATCTTGGGAAGAAGCGGTCGGCTATTCCTTTAGAGATTGTTGAAGGTACTATTCCTGTCAAAAAGGTTAAAACAGGAAAGGATCTACAGGAGCATTCTATACCCTCTGAAGAGATTCACTCGGATCCTTTGGATCCAGATTTGTATGTTGAGGATGAATTAGAAAAGGGGAGAACTTACGGATCAGGAGGATCAGTCCAGAGTACTTTGTGTTTTTCGTCTAGAAGAGTTACTTGTATTGATTATGGAAACTCTTAAAGCACTTTATATGCCAATGTCAGGACCAGAGGAAGACTCTGCTTTGGAGGATCCTTTGTTGCAGGCATTTAGGAAGACGCAAAGGTCTTTTTCCGTTCACAGAGTGGTAAAGGTGATGATTCAGCAAAGGTGGGATAGGCCTGAAGCTGGGCTTAAGGGGTCCAGGGTCATGGCCTGATTATATCCTCTACTGGATCAGGATCGGGAGTTGTTTAAATCTCCGAAAGTGGATGCGGCGGTATCAGCAGTTACTAAAAAGACTACAATTCCGGTGGAAGGTGGTGCCGCTCTTAAGGATAGCCATGATAGGAAGTTAGATACTTTATTAAAACAAGTGTTTGATGTTAATGCTCTATCTATTCAGGCTTCGATTTGTGGAGCATGGGTAGCCACAGCATGTCTTTGTTGGTCTCAGCGGGTACATGGAGAAAATGTGGAAGACTCTGCGACAGAAGCGTCTAGATTAGAGACTGGAGTGGCTTATTTAGCTGACATACATTATGACCTTATTAGAGGTTTATCAAAGAGTATGGTCTCTGTTGTGGCAGCTAGAAGATATTTATGGTTACGTAACTGGGCTGCAGATGCTTCTTCTAAAGCAAGACTCTCTAAGCTTCCTTTCAGGGGTAAACTCCTTTTTGGGGAGGACATAGATAAATTAGTAAAGGACTTGGGAGATTCTAGAGGTGGCAGGCTGCCAGAGGACAGGCAGAAACTAGGACACCCAATTCAGGCGTCTAGGGGCTTGTACAGAGATTTTCTTTGTTTTTGTTCCGCACGTTTCGGTCAATTGCAAAGAGGCCATCAATTTTTCAGGAGTCAGGGGTTTCGAGGTGCAAACAGAGGATTTGCAACCTCCTCTTCCTCTTCGAACTCTAGAAAATCACAATGATATGAGGAAGACCCAGGCGGATTTTATTCCTTTAGGAGGTCAGCTACGGGACTTTTATTCAGCTTGGGTTCAAATCACATCCAATCAGTGGGTGTTGGAAATCATTCAAGAAGGTTATGCTCTGGAGCTTCAACGCCCGGTCGTCGATTTGTTCATTCAATCTCCTTGCAAGGCACGCATCAAAAGTGCGGTGCCCGAGAGCTTGCAAAGACTTTTGAATCTCAAAGCTGTTGTTCCGGTTCCACCAAGCCAACGCGGCTCCGGTCGATACTCCATCTATTTTGTGGTTCCAAAGAAAGAAGGGTCTTTTCAACCAATTTTGGATCTTCAAAAGGTAAATCGTTACCTTCGGGTAACTCATTTTCATATGGAAACACTGAGGTCTGTAATAATGGCAGTAAGAAAAGGGGAGTTTCTTACGTCTCTGGATTTGACAGAGGCATATCTACACATTCCCATTCGTCAGGAACATCAGAAATTTTTGAGGTTTGCAGTCCCAATGGGTCATTTCCAGTTTCAAGCGTTGCCGTTCGGTTTGGCAACGGCTCCGCGAACGTTTAACAATGTAATGGTGGTCGTTGCGGCAGCATTGAGAAAAGAGGTAATTCTAGTCCACCCATACTTAGACAATTGGTTGATTGGGCAAAGTCCGAGAAGGAAAGCAAGGTGGCAACAACCAGAGTAGTGGAATTTTTACAAAGTCTGGGTTGGGTTGTCAATATGGCAAAGAGCAAGTTAATTCCGTCACAGAATTTAGAACACCTGGGTGCTCGATTCGATACAAAGATAGGAAGAGTATTTCTTCCTCAGTCGAGAACCCTGGCGTTGAGACATCTGGTGCAAAGTTTCTTGACCAGAGAAAATCCCACTGCATGGCTTTATTTGCAGTTGCTTGGAACCATGGCAGCAACCTTAGACTTAGTTCCATGGGTGAGAGCTCTTATGTGGCCATTATAGAGAGCGTTACTAAGGAGGTGATCACATCAGAGGGATCCTCTCTCAAGGAGATTACCCTGCCTTCCAGAGACGCAGCAGGCTCTACATTGGTGGATAAAACCGGGGATTCTAGAGGTGGGAATGCAGCTAGAATCGCCTGTTTGGATTTCTCTTACGACGGATGCCAGTTTGAAGGGCTGGGGAGCTCACTCCCAAAAGACGCTAAGCTTTTTTCCAGCGTCGGAGGAGAAAGCAGATGCGCCGCATAATCAGGAAGTAAAAAATTGAAAAAATCCGGCGGCTCAACAAAAAGGACGCAGCTCACAGGAAACAGTGCCTCCCAGAAAAAAAAGCACTTACCGACAACAACAAAGAGCTGTCCTTACTCTGCCAATAAGTACTCCTCACCTATGGTAAGTAGGTTCGGGAGACTTGTTAATAAATACATTGAGCTAGAACACAAACGCGGCTTTAAAAACCGGCAGAGAAGAAAATTTAAAGGAGAGGGGGGGCACATCTGAGGCTTTAAAGCCACAATAACTGTACTACTTAACAAAACTAAATTCAAAGAATTCCAAAAATAAATTCAAAAAATGCTTAATTGTCACTCCAGTGAGCCCAGAATCTCTAGGCTCATCAACCTCCAGCTGCTTGGAGACTGAACAAACTGGAGCAAGGAGGTGGTCCCTTGGGTATTTATGCTGGTGACATCAAAGACTGTCATTGTTCAGTCTCCAAGCTGCTGGAGGAACCTATATCCCAGAGATTCCGAGACTGGACTGGAGAGACGATAAGGAAGGTGAAATTACACTTACCTGCTAATTGTTGTTCCTTAAGGAACTCCAGTCCAGTCCCGCCCGGATTCTCTGGGATATAGGTGACTCCAGGAGCTTGGAGACTGAACAATGACATTCTTTGATGTCACCAGCATAAATACCCAAGGGACCACCTCCTTGCTCCAGTTTACCTATTGTTGTGTTAAATCACTCAAGAATGGGTGTCCTTTCACAGAGGGTAAACTGCCTATCATGAAATTTATATTTCCCTCTAATTGTATTCTAGGCTATGAAGCTTCTCTATTGCAACTTCATATTTTTTACTTTTTACTCTCACTATATCAACATTTTCACGCAGATCTTTGGAAGGAATTAGAGGTCTCAGACTCGTCACGGCACTGGCTTTAACTGACTTATTGCCCTCAGCCTCTGTGCCCTTTTGCATCAATGACCTCTATTCGTTCATTCCATTAGTTTCTGCAATTGATCTTTGTATATATATTTACACTTTTTAAATTTTATTACTGATTTAATCTTTTAGTGCATATATTAGCATATCAAATGCCCCAATGCTTATCTTATTGTATCGAATGCCCCAATGCCATCATCCGGCTCCGTTCATGCGTTTCACAGACGTGGGTTTCTTCAGGGGGAGTTGTATATCCAAAGCTTCCAATATATTATCTTCATAAATTGTACGGCGCGTTCGCTAATTCAAAATTGCAGCACTCAATGTCATTCACTGTTGAATACTTCACTTAGGCTCTAAGCAGACTCGCCAGAACAACAATTAAGTAGCCAACATAGCTATCAAACTTTAACAAACTATAATAAACATTAACATACTTCAACTATAAATTAAGACATATAATGTGCCCTTAAAGAAATACTATAAATTTTCCTATTATAGTCTGCCCTCCGTCTCTATAGAAGAATAATACTCTATAAAGATCCCCAAAAGTATCACCCTCCCTATATAAGCCATAAGGCTTATCATGACCATACCATATCTCTATACTTCAGGCCTGTAGTTCAACTAAACGCAGGGAGGGATGCGGGACTGGACTGGAGTTCCTTAAGGAACAACAATTAGCAGGTAAGTCTAATTTCACCTTCCTTATCGTCTCTCCAGTCCAGTCCCGGAATCTCTGGGATATAACAGAGCAGTAAAAACCTTTAACGGGTGGGTCCTGCTAGGCCAGCCTGAAGCACTGCCGAACCAAAACAGGAATCTCTTTCTGCCTCTATATCTAATCTATAATGTTTAACAAAGGAATTTAATGACGACCAAGTAGCCGCTTTACAGATGTCCACAGGCAGCACCAAACTGTACTCAGCCCAGGACTGTAGCTTCTGGTTCCCACAACGGTTGCCCAAAATATCACCAATCAGAGAATTACTTAGACGGCAGTTGCTTTAGCTCAAAAGACTTTTATTTAGAATAACAAAAGTGATTATAAAATAGCAAACAGCAAATGCCTATCTAGAGATGGCAGACAGTACTTTCTTTCTCTGTGAAGAGGAAGAAAGTACCGCCCACTCTTACATGAAAAATAATTGCCTTATATACATTTCTCTCCGTCTCAAATGTCTGTTCAGTAATCCATCATTCATTCTTAAGTGTCAGCAGGACCCTGCAACACTTTTCCTAGGGGAGAATCTCCTTACATTTGTACATCTGGACCCTGCTCATTTATACATGGCCTATGACCTCTATACATCTGGAAATGCTTTTAGGTCTATTTATCTATGCATGGCCTGTGACCTCTGCCCCTTCCTGTGTATTTTCTTCTTCTGGCACTAATTGAAACCTTCAGGGTAGGAGAGTGTGTTTATGCTCATAAGTTTGAATTCATTGCATTCCTGGCTTAGCCTGTACTTTTTCTTGCTTAGGCTCAAATACTGCTAGGCCCAATATTTTTGCATACTCCTATGCAGAATATGGTTACCCAGAATTCTCCATAGCAAATCCTCCATAGCAGGCCACATCTACTCCTTTATACCCACATGCTTGTCTTCTGTGCCATCCATAATATCATCAGGCAAGGGTGCAGTCATATAAAGCTAATATGAAGCCAATATATATATAAGCAGACCCAAGGCAGATCTAAGTCAGATTTCCCTACAGGACACAGCTTGTGCCCTCGTTGAATGCGCCTTAAGCCCATCAAGAATTGTTCTACCCTTTAACAAATACGCTGAAGCTATAGCTTCCTTGAGCCATCTAGCAATAGAAGCTGCCTAACCTCTCTTTGCACCTCCAAAGAGAACAAACTATCTGTTTTACGGAACTCCTGTGTTCGATTTAAATACATCTTTAACGCCCTACGAACATCCAACAAATGCAGCTCCTTGAATTGATTCTCCTTTGTATCTTTTTCAAATACTGGTAATGAAACTTCCTGATTGATATGAAAAGCCGACACCACCTGGGGTAGAAATGAAGGCATTGGCCTTAAGACCACTTTTTTCTTGAAAAATAATAGAAAAGGTTTTCTACAAGACAATGCTTGCAATTCTGAAATTCTTCGGGCCGACAAAATAGCTACAAGAAAAACTACTTTGAGCGAAAGATCCTTTAATGACGCTCGAGACAACAGCTCAAACGGTTCGTGCACTAAAGCCTCTAAAACCAAATGGAGACTCCAAGACGGAACGTGTGGTCTACACGGTGGCCTCAATAACGAAACTGCTCTCAAAAAACGCTTCACATCCGGATGTGCACCCAGCACTTCGCCTTTTATTCTCCCTCTATAACAAGAAAGGCCTGCCAACTGCACTTTCAATGACGCCGGTGCTAAACCTTTCTCAAATCCTTCCTGCAAAAAAGATAGAATTTCAGAAATAGAACTTTAAATGCTTCAAAACACTTGTCTTCACACCACGCCTCAAATATCCTCCATGTATGAATATAAGCCAAAGAGGTAGATCTCTTCCTTGCTTTCAACAAAGTGGAAGTCACCACCGAAGAGTATCCCCTGGCCTTTAACCTCGCCCTTTCAGGAGCCAAGCTGTAAGCGAAAATCGATCCACCTGAGGCATGCGTAACGGACCCTGACTCAACAGATCTTCTCTTATTGGTAAGAGCCAAGGCCGGTCTACCAACAATCTTATGAGATCCGCGTACCATGGACGTCTTGGCCAATCTGGAGCTATCAATATTACTAGCCCCTTGTGCCGTTCTACTCTTTGTAGAACACACCCTATCAATACCCATGGAGGGAAGACGTATAGAAGCTGTTGCTCCGGCCAACTTTGAATAAGTGCGTCCAGACCTTCCGACATTCTGTCTCGCCTTCGATTGTAAAACCGATTGACTTTCACTGACTTGAAGGTTGCCATGAGATCCATTACTGGAACTCACCAACGACTTATTATCAATTGAAACACCTGGGGATGGAGAATTCACTCTCCTGGATCCACTTTCACCCGACTCAAAAAATCGGCTACCACATTGTCCACCCCCGCTACATGACTTGCAGACAAAGCTTTCAAATTCCTCTCGGCCCACACGAACAACTGCTCGGCTTCGGCCTCCAGAGCAACACTGCTTGTGCCCCCTTGATGGTTGATGTAAGCTACTGTGGTTGCGTTGTCTGACAGAACGCAAACAGCCTTCTCCTGAAGATAACATTGAAATGCTTGTAGAGCTAAGGTTACCGCCTTCAACTCCAATCTGTTCATTGACCAAACTTTCTCCTGTTCGGTCCATTGACCCTGAACGAATCTTCCTTCGGAGTGAGCTCCCCAGCCCATCAGACTGGCATCTGTCGTAAGAGGAATCCAAACAGGCGATTCTAGCTGCATTCCCACCTCTAGAATTCCCGGTTTTATTCACCAATGTAGAGCCTGCTGCGTCTCCGGAAGGCAGGGTAACCTCTTTGAGAGAGGATCCCTCTGATGTGACTACCTCCTTAGTAACGCTCTCTGTAATGGTCGCATATGAGCTCTCACCCATGGAACCAAGTCTAAGGTTGCTACCATGGTTCCGAGCAACTGCAAATAATGCCATGCAGTGGGATTTTCTCTGGTCAAGAAACTTTGCACCAGATGTCTCAACGCCAGGGTTCTCAACTGAGAAAGAAATACTCTTCCTATATTTGTATCGAATCGAGCACCCAGGTGTTCTAAATTCTGTGACGGAATTAACTTGCTCTTTGCCATATTGACAACCCAACCCAGACTTTGTAAAAATTCCACTACTCTGGCTGTTGCCACCTTGCTTTCCTTCTCGGACTTTGCCCGAATCAACCAATTGTCTAAGTATGGGTGTACTAGAATTACTTCTTTTCTCAATGCTGCCACAACGACCACCATTATCTTGTTAAACGTTCGCGGAGCCGTTGCCAAACCGAACGGCAACGCTTGAAACTGGAAATGACCCATTGGGACTGCAAACCTCAAAGGTTTCTGATGCTCCTGACGAATGGGAATGTGTAGACACGCCTCTGTCAAATCCAAAGACGTAAGAAACTCCCCTTTTCTTACTGCCGTTATTACAGACCTCAGTGTTTCCATATGAAAATGAGTTACCCAAAGGTAACGATTTACCTTTTGAAGATCCAAAATTGGTCGAAAAGACCCTTCTTTCTTTGGAACCACAAAATAGATGGAGTATCGACCGGAGCTGCGTTGGCTTGGCGGTACCGGAACAACAGCTTTGAGATTCAAAAGTCTTTGCAAGGTCTTGCGCACTGCTGCACTCTTGATGCGTGCCTTGCAAGGAGATTGAATGAACAAATCGACGACCAGGCGTTGAAGCTCCAGAGCATAACCTTCTCGAATGATTTCCAACACCCACCGATCGGATGTTTGAACCCAGGCTGAATAAAAGTCCCGTAGCTGACCTCCTACAGGAATAAAGTCCGCCTGGGTCTTCCTCATATCATTGTGATTTTCTAGAGTTCGAAGAGGAAGAGGAGGTTGCAAATCCTCTGTTTGCACCTCGAAACCCCTGACTCCTGAAAAATTGACGGCCTCTTTGAAATTGACCGAAATGTGCGGAACGAAAACGACAAAAATCTCTGTGCAGGCCCCTAGACGCCTGAATTGGGTGCCCTAGTTTCTGCCTGTCCTCTGGCAGCCTGCCACCTCTAGAATCTCCCAAGTCCTTTACTAATTTATCTAAGTCCTCCCAAAAAGGAGTTTACCCCTGAAAGGAAGCTTAGAGAGTCTTGCTTTAGAAGAAGCATCTGCAGTCCAGTTACGCAACAATAAATATCTTCTAGCTGCCACAACAGAGACCATACTCTTTGATAAACCTCTAATAAGGTCATAATGAATGTCAGCTAAATAAGCCACTCCAGTCTCTAATCTAGGCGCTTCTGTCGCAGAGTCTTCCACATTTTCTCCATGTACCCGCTGAGACCAACGAAGACATGCTGTGGCTACCCATGCTCCACAAATCGAAGCCTGAATAGATAGAGCATTAACATCAAACACTTGTTTTAATAAAGTATCTAACTTCTTATCATGGCTATCCATAAGAGTGGCACCACCTTCCACCGGAATTGTAGTCTTTTTTAGTAACTGCTGATACCGCCGCATCCACTTTCGGAGATTTAAACAACTCCCGATCCTGATCCAGTAGAGGATATAAACGGGCCATGACCCTGGACCCCTTTAGCCCAGCTTCAGGCCTATCCCACTCTTGTTGAATCATCTTTACCACTCTGTGAAAGGGAAAAGCCCTTTGCGTCTTCCTAAATGCCTGCAACAAAGGATCCTCCAAAGCAGAGTCCTCCTCTGGTCCTGACATTGGCATATTAAGTGCTTTAAGCGTTTCTATAATCAATACAGGTAACTCTTCTCGACGAAAAACACAAACTACTCTGGACTGATCCTCCTGATCCGTAAGTTCTCCCTCTTCTAATTCATCCTCAACATCCAAATCTGGATCCAAAGGATCCGAGTGAATCTCATCAGAGGTTATAGAATGCTCCTGTAGATCCTTTCCTGTGTTAACCTTTTTGACAGGAATAGAACCTTCAACAATCTCTAAAGGAATAGCCGACCGCTTCTTCCCAAGATCAGCTACCACAGATTCGCTGCTATTCAACACACCAGCCACACGCTATCACCTCTTACTAAAACCAGCGCAACTAGTGTGTTGCAAGCACCCGGGAGGTGTGTTGCAGAGCCGGCACATGAAGGGGCAGGAGACACAGTGAATACCTGGCAGATGTCTCGCATAGCTGACGCAAGCAGCAACAGTAGCAAGAGACACAACTGCACCGGCTCCGGCAATTCTTGTTTAGCAGATAGTGCTTAATGGGATTTCACTTATGGGTGTGCTCTGCACATCTCGAACTGAAATCATAATAAAACCCCCCGATACTACAATGCGGAGAAGGAGCACAGCTGAATATGCACTACACCAGCAAGACAAGGGGAAAAGCTGCACGATCGGGAAGGGGGTAAAAAGATACTGCATTGTTGATAGCGAGGGGAGGGTTGAGAGAAGATAACTGGGGTTTTTTTTTGGTGGGGGGGGTAGTGAAAAGGAGATGGAGTAGGGAAATTCTGGACCATAAAGACAGAGGGGACAGGGAGATGATGAACTACAAAGGTGGGGCAGATATCTGGCTATATGGGTGGAGGGGGAGGGAGATGATACCAGGCTACAAGGGCGGATGGGGGAAAATAGAAAGACAAAGGGAAGATACAGGACTTCATAGGTTGGGGGGGGGGGGGAATGCCAGCAAGGCTGGATTGGTGGGTGAGAGAGAGAAACATAAGGAGAGAGAGGATGTTGTGCTATATAGGTTGGTGAGTGGGTGAAGAGGGAGATGCTAAGCTACATAGAATGGGTGGGGGGATGGCCTAGGTGAAAAGAGAGACAAGGGAGTTGCTGGGCTACAGGGGTAGGTGGACAGATGGATGGGTGGATGGATGGATAGAGAATGAGAGAGGGGAGATGTCGAGCTACAAAGGAGAAAGAGGAGACTCTGCATCAGACATCCTTTCTCCCCCTTTTCAATTCCATGATAAAGGCTGGTTTTGGATCCTGATCTCTTGCTTTCCTTATGTCTCCTTACCCTTCCCTATTGCACCCTTATTCTTATCTTTTGTCTGTCTTAATTAGATTGTAAGCTCTGATGAGCAGGAACCATCTTCATCTATGTACAGCGCTGCTATGCCTTGTAGCGCTATATAAATGATCAATAATAGTAGTAGTAGTAGTAGATGCTGGGCTACAAGAGTAGGTGGGTGATTAGAGGAGAAAGAGAGAGAGGGTTGATGCCAGGCTATAAGGGTGGGTGGGGGGAGAGAGGAAGAGGGTAGATATTGGGTATGGTGTGGAACCTTGTGGGGGTTGTCAAGGAGACACAAATGAGAGGAGAATGGCGAGTACAGAGTGTGGAAGTGTGGTAATGGGGAATGGGTGAAAGATAGAAGGGAATAAGAGACCAGGGAGGGACGGAGATGAACCTTGTGTGAGGTTGTCCAGGAGACACAAAGTGAGAGAAGAACAGAGGAAGATAGGAGGAGAGACGAGAAAGGATAAATGGACAGTAATCCCTGGAAAGCAGAAAAGAGAAACTGTCATCAATATGATTTGGAAAATTGAATACCCAGACAACAAAGGTAGAAAAAAGTATTTTCTGTTGAATTTTTAACTGGAATATGTTAGTTTGTGGATGTTTTTCTATTTTTTTTTTCAGTACAAGAGGAAATGCATGTCTATGTTTAGTTTTCCAGTATCACAGTACCTGCTGAGTTTGACTTCTTGGGATTCCCTGTTTGATTTTTTGTCTTCATATTTCTATTTCTAATTTGTGGTCCCTTGTTCTGTCTTAGTGAGAGTCTCAGAGTTTTTGGATCTGATCAAGGTGCAGTGGCATTAGTGTGTAGTTTTTATAGAGATCCATAGTAGTCCCATTTGTTCTGTGTTATCAGAAGCAGGTATATTAGTGTTCTACAGCCAAATGAAATATTAGTAGTGCTGCCAATTCTTTGTTAGGGTTGTAGTTGTTTGAATCATAGGAATTAGTGCTGTTGTGGTATGGCATATTTACTACATATGTGAGTGGTGATTTTTTTTCAGATTTTGTGTTCTTTCACAATGTGCCTGGTAGTGGGAAGAGTTATGTTGCTATCTGCCACAAAATGCTGCTTATACCACCTCGGAGGTGGTATAAATAGCACATCCAGCAGAATCTACTGGCTCGTGACCTGAATCAGCCCTGTATGTGCTGCAGGGCAGCCTGCCCCCCACCGGCTCTCCCCGTCCTGAAGCACAGGACGTATGAGGAGTGCCGTTGGGGGAATAGGATCCAGGCAGATTGCGCAGCCCCGCAACCTGAGTTAGAGAATGAGGACCTTAATTATTATACTGTGTTAGATCAAAGGTCCGTGAGGGTCACATGTGCAGTGTGTCACATATACAAGCATCGTCATTCAGGTGTGTCCCGACAGAATAAAGGTTGAGAATCACTGACAAACTATTGTAACCTAATTCTCGCAGATCTCCCACAGAATCATCTTTGTTTATTGCATGTATTCAAAATGCAACTGCATGGCTTATCTTCCTTCAATATTGTTACGGAGATGTAACCCCTCTCTTCAGGTCATGGCTTCCCATCCACTTCCGCACACGATTCAGACTTCTATTGCTCACCTGCAAATGCATTCACTCTGCAGCTCCTGATTACTGTATCTTTGTATGCATTAGAATTGATATACTGCGTATCACTTATCTACCATCTCCTTACATTCTTCCTCGTGAAATCCACTTCTCAGGCAAGTCCCTCATCTATGCCCTTCTTCTACATTGCTAACTCCAGACTCCGCTCTTTTAACCTTGCTATGCTACTTGCCTGAAACAGGCTTCGTGAGTTAGGGCATCATGCTCCTTCTCAGGGTCGGGTGAGCCTTTAGGCTAGATGGTTGGCTAGAGCGGCAGCTTCTGAGGAGCAGTTAAAGCAAAACAATAGATCCTGACAGACACACAAACTCAAAGAGCCATCAGCACATTCTTTTACCTGCAAAGAGAGCAGATACTCACACATATATAAAGCAAAGTTTAATATTTAAAAGTCTGTTGTTCAATGATGTCTTTTTACAGGATTGTTGTGGGAAGGGTGGTGTTGAAATGATTATTATGATTAGTTAAATTATCAAAATCTTCGTAAGGCTGAAAGTTCACCTTGGGCGCCTAGTATCCTTGCATCTGCCCTGCTCCTGCTCCAGCTATACTCAAACCCAGACTGAAAACTCACCTTTTTGAGTTTGCTCTTGCATCTTGACCATGTCTTTTCTTGCATTCTACTAGAATGCATTATTTGTTGCGTTTGTTTATCTTGATTACATTATAAAATCTATTGAGCAAGGGCGATCTATTGTGTATGTTTCTATTGCAAGGGTTCTCAACAATAACCAAAATAATATGCATGAGAAAGATTTGCATGCACTGCCTCCATTGTATGAAAACCTTTCTCATGCATATTCACTATGGAGGTCATCCTGATCCTCGTTTAACGGGTCTGGATGTCCGATCTGGACGTCCAGACCTGCTAAACATCCGGATTGCACTGGCGGACACAGAGCCCCCCGCACGTATAGGCGACTTGTACAGGGAACTCTGTTCATGGGTAGGAGGGCGAGGGGAGGAGTGAGGGTGGGCAGTGGGCGGGAATGCGACCCCGGATGTACAGGGCCAATTCTGAGGTCGGCCCTGAACTTCCAGGGTTGGCCAGTTAGACAGGGGACATGCCACCTTGGAGGTGGAATAAGTCCCCCTGGAAATCGGAGGACAGTGGTGCTGAGGGGCGACAAGGAGGTGAAGGGGTTCCCTGCAGCCTGGCCATGGGAGGCCCAATCAAGGACTGGGCTGCAGGAAACAGGCCAGATACTGCTGCAGCCAGGGATCGCGACTCCTGCATGGAGCCACAGCGCCATGGCGATGAGACGCCATGGCACTGTTGCTCCATGAAGGAGCCTGGCTGAGCTAGCTGGGGAAGTGGCTGGACTTCGGTGTGCCTGAATCGGGGCATCTCCCAGACATCTAGCCACTGTGATGCGATTCTGCTTCTGTGGGGATGTCTAGCTCCCGTGAGAGTGGAATCAGGTGCATCTCCAGGCTGTCTGAACATTTGGACGACCCAAAGACGCACATGTCAGAATGGGCCTCCACGGTTTTCCTGAAAACCTGAATGGTTAGGTGTGTCCCGAGGACTGACTTGAGAATCCCTGCTGTACAGCATTGTGTATACTTGGTAGCACTTAGGAGTGATAAGTAGTAGTAAAATCCCTTCTCTCCCTCTCTTATGTTACACAATAGATCTGAAGCATCTATAATAATCATGAACTTCATCTTAATATTATAGAACAGTGTGGAGAAACATACAGCGATGATGATTTCCCTTGTTTCCACAATGATCTGTTTTCCCCCTTTTTCACATTATACAGCAGCACTTGAGAGAAGGCCACCAAGCTAGAGAAGGAAGAAAAGGTGCTCCTTTCACTGTGATGCTTCAGTCTGCTAGCCCAACCCATCCCTCTTCTCCTAAGACTATGGTTCCTAAACTATGGGTCAAGACTCCAAATGGGGTCACTCACTTCATCAGTGGATGGGGTCATAGAAACAGAGCTGCTCCCCTCCCTCTGGGCCTTCACTGTGACCAAGCTGACTAATAGCAGTCAACATGGGGCTTGTAAGTCAGTGAATGTTCACAGGCCCTGTGTCTCCTCCTCCAATGTGTGCTTTCTGTAAAGACAGGAAACTCATGCAGAGTACTGGGATCTGTGAGTGCACACTGGCAAAGGGGATCCTATGTTGACTGCAGCTATCGACATCACTGCTGTTGCTGCTGCTTCTATGTTTTGTATAAGTTAGGGGAGGAGGAAGTAAGTGGATGAGAAAGGGGAGGGAAGTATATTGACCTCATCAGCATCTGGGGCCACATGAATTTTTTAGTGTTTAAAATGGACTTTATCTTTATTATTGTGCTTAATATACTTCACCTTCTGACATCAGGGCAGTTTACAATATAAAATAAAAAGCCAGGAAAAGGAAAGGAATTACAACAAATTGACAGGACAGGATAATGTCGTCGGCATAGTAGTATGCCGACAAACCAGATTGTTGAATCAGTAAGGTAAGGGGAACCAGAGAGACATCAAAACGAAGTGGGGCCAAAATAGATCCCGGGGGGACACCACAAGGCAGAGAAGTAGGGGCTGAGGAGGCAGTGCCTGGAGTGACAGAAAAGGATCAGGACAAAGGAAGGAATGGAACCAATGAAGAACTGAGCCGTGGATACCAACTTCCCAAAGGCACGACAACAAAGTGGAATGATCATCCCTAGGTCAAAGACAGAGAAGAAATCAAGTGATACAGCAAGGGAAATGTCACCACAGTCATGTGAAATATGGAGCTCATTGAGAAAAGAAGAGTATGACACTTTCAGTGCTATGACCAGTTCTGAAGCCGAAATGGCAGGATCCACTAATGGATAGAGTCAAAATGTGAAGATAATTGAGCGAATACAAACTTCTCAAGAATCTTGGAAAGAAATGGGAAATTGGAAACGGGGCGATAGTGTGCAGGGTCTGTAGGTCAAGGGAGGGCTTTTTAAGGAGGTTCAAACTAGGGCATGCTTCCAGGAAGCAGGAAAGATACCTGAGGAGAGGCTAGTATTCAGCATAGTGACTATGGGGTGGGGGAGAAGGGTAAGAGAAGGTTCCACTAGCCAAGTGGAGGGGATAGAATCAGAGTAGCAGGTGGTTTTATGCGAGATGGAGAAATTCAGCAAAGGTAATGGGCCGAAAAGTGAATCAGGTGTGTGAAAGGGTAGGTGATGCAGGAGGAGATGAGGGAGCAGAGAATGAAAGAGGAGGAGGGGGCAGGATGTGAAAGAGGAACAGAGCATCTGAACTTTATTGGAGAAAAAGGAGGTAAGTTGAGTTGGGCTGGGAGGCGAAGAGATGGAGGTAGAAGGGGGGATGGATGCACAGACGAGAGGGATCTCACAACCAAGTAGAGTTGATGGGAGGAATTTGAAGAGGAAGTGATAAGGTTTGAATAGTATGATTGTTTGGCGCTGTGGGCAAGGGAACGATAGTGGCGATAGCAGGATTGGAAATGATGTAGGGCCTTTGGAGTGCAGTGTTTCCGCCAAAGGTGCTCAGAGTAATGAAGATGGGTGCAGTGTAAATGAAGACCAGGATGGTACCAGGGATGACTGGAGGAAGTGCAGAAGGAACATGGATAGAGGGGGGCCAGGCGATCAAGGGCAGCAGATAGACATGAATTCGAGGTGGAGACTTGAACATCTGAAGGGAGAGTTATGAAATCAGAAGGTAAACTGATCAGATGGGCGAAAGCGTTTGAGGATGGAGGAGGAGATATGACGAGAGAGTCGAGTGGAAACTGAAATAGACGAAAGAGCCATGGGAGCGCAGGAGGGTGCAAGGGTCTGCAAGGAAAACGCAATGCAAAAGTGAGCAGACCATGACACAGGAATAATGGAAATAGAGGTCAGGAGGACAGATAGAGGGAGTAATAACCAGCCATGTGAGTGGGAGAAGAGCTGTTTTGGGAGAGAGTGAGGTCATGAAGATGGGTGATAAAAATGTGATCCCGAGAGGAGGAGGGGGGGGGGGGTGAAAATGGATGTTGAAATCGCCCAGATTCACTACATGGGGGAATTGGAGGGAAACCTCAGAAATAGTGAGGAGGGCATCCCAAAGGGAGGGGGCAAAGCGAGGGCAGAGAATAGATCAGAAGAAAGTAGGAGAAAGGAGACATGGATAAGCGTTGAAGAGACTTTGGGTAGTGGAGAGCAGGGGTATGGATTAGAGTTAGCGGTAAGGAGGAGTGCAAGAAGACAGCAATCCCACCCCCTGAACGACCCAAGCGAGGGATGGCAAGAGCAGAATAACCCGGAGGGAGACAGCAGCCAAGGAGAGGGTCATCGCCTTCCTTTAGCCACATCTCTGTGACAAAAAGAGCATCAAGGGAGTGTTGGGCAATAAGGTCCTGGACCAGCAACATTTTAGTTCTGAGGAAGAGGCAGTTGGTGAGAGCTAAACAAAGAACCAACCGGGAGGTAGCAGCGGAGCAAGTGTGGAAGAAAGGAATTGATTGGACAAAGGGAACAGGAGGTGCGTCAACTGCTCCTTTGCCATGTGCCACCACGGCGCAGAAGGCTTGCTTTTGAAGTGTAGAATACCTTGAGATTCGTGGCCGCATCACTTCTGGGGGGGGGGGGGGGGGGAATTGGTTGTGAATGACAGACATATTCAGGACCTCCATCCTGCTCCCCTCCAAGGCCAGCAGCAGTGGCAGTCGCAAGGGAACCGCGACACAGCACTTAGCAAAGGCTCTACTGTGGTTCCTGCTTGTAGTCATCTTCGCCTTTACCCCCCTCTGACCCAGACTTGGGCCCTGCTCATATTGGAAAAAACGTTTGAGAAGCACTGGTCTGGCAAATGCAGTTCTCCTAGGACAAGCAGGATGAGTCAGCCACACTTGGTGATGCCATCCGATGGCACTGAGATGGAAGTACTCTCCATAGCTCAGAAGGGCTTTTCGCCCTTCTGAGCATGGGCCAACTGGCCCCACCTCGCCCCTAGCTAGCCAGTTTTCAGTCTTCTGCCTTGCCAGCAAGATGGACTTTTCTACTCTCCAACTGAAATATACCTTGTTACAACAAAGAAGAAAATTTCTCACCTATGCTTGCATATGTATATATGAATTTACAATTCTCATTAATGTTGGGTCCAAAGCTCTTGTTTTCAGATCAGTTCCTGTGGTTTCTTCTGACTAAGGGGCTGAGGCTTGAGCCCCTAGGCCTACCAGCCATGTGCTCTCAGCCTGCAGCGGATATTCCCTGATGGATGCCACTGCCCAGGGATCTGGGGCAGATGCTGCTCCCCTTCAGCCAGCCTCGTGTGCTTGAGGGACCCCGTTGCCAGCTTCTGCCGCCGCTCAGGATGTGCCTCAGGGCCTCCATCCCCAGCCGCAGGCTCCCATGGTCAACACATCTCCTTATGTCAGTTTGGAAAGACGCTGCTCACCTTCGGCCAGCCACGTGCATTCGAGGGACACCGCTGCCAGCAGCTGCCGCCGCTCAGGATGTGCCTCAGGGCCTCCATCCCCAGCCGTGGTCTCTCGATGGTCGACGCAGTTCCTGGTGACGGGGACTTTGCTCTCCGGAACGCCCGGGGCATCACCTCTGTGGCTGCAGCCTCCAGAGCTCCTGACCGCCACCATGATCGCAGCCTCCAGAGCTCCTGGCCGCCGCCATGATCGCAGCCTCCAGAGCTCCTGGCCGCCGCCATGATCATGATGAGGTCAGCACGTCCAGCTCCGCTCCTGGCCGTCAACATGATCATGATGAGGTCAGCACGTCCAGCTCCGCCTCCTACGGCACCATAGGCCAACGCCATGGCAACGACGGAGCAATGCTGTACGAGAAAGCAGTTTAACATCGGAGCTCCTCCCCGCTCAATCTCTCGTGCCGAATACCCGGAGTCTGAGAGCCATCCATCCCGGCAGCACAGTACTGACTCTCTGAAGTCCTGCAGCGGGAATGTGGCCAGATGCGCCGTCCTCCCGGCAGGATGTCTGTGTCGCCAAGGCCGGGTCTGACCTAAGAAACTCCAATAACGTTCAGTGCGCCGATGGGGACAGCACTCCCGGCATGCATGATCAGCACTCTGTGAGCTCCTGCTCCGGCGCTGATGTCATGATGCTCTCAGTATCCACAGAGGCGCCAATCATCTGGAGCTCCACTCCCCTTCTCCCAGACCCTCCCAGCACGCGTGATCAGCACTGCGCTCTTGTTCCGGTGACGATGGCATGAGGCTATCAGTATCCACAGAGGCGCCAATCATCTGGAGCTCCACTCCCCTTTCTCCCACGACAAGCAGGAGAAGTGGTTCGCAATGGGCGTCAAGGCTCGGTTCCATGGCAGAAGAGGCCTCTCCACGCTGCAATTGAATGGCAGCAAAGCAACCAAATTGCGCTTTGCCGCAATTAGGCCCACATAACTTTTGGGCCAAAAGGGAATCGGTGCTGGAGACAGCATCTTGTACTGGAGCATTTCCCCGCAGATGGGTTTGAAATTCCCACTCACCTCCAGGCATGCTTTTCAAGGGCTCTTAGCACCATGCGGGTGCTTCAGATAGAGCTATTATCAGACAAAGGATGTCATGAAAAGCAACAACGTCATCACCTGCCGACCTCACCGCTGAGTACAGCACATCTACCGTGCCAACTGAGAGATGTGACCCCGTTGGCATGGAGCCCAGGGGCTCTAGGTGACACAGCACTTTCAGGCACGATCCACGGCATCGAAGGCCTGGCTCAGGATGAGCAAATCCCTATAACTCCTGCCAAGGACTCACTGTGCGGTCGGTACTGCCTGAAGGCCGGTCACCGACCCGACTCCTGAATCTACTAAACAAAGCCCTACACCAAAACTCTGAGCCTGAGTAATGGCTCGTCATGCACGGTTCCCACCTTCTAATCCAGAAATCTCTGGTTCGTGGCCTTCCCTCCTGAGTGTGTTAGTTGGTGCAAGGCCTCTATAGGCAAGATCCAGGGCCTGAGTCAGTGGGCAGATGGCTCAGTGGTTTGGTATGGGTGTCAGTGAGCAGTGTTTGGGCTCTTCAGTGTACTGGTTTGATTCCCTCATTCCATAGAACCCCCTACACCTAGGATCGGGAATGCCAGCTGGAGCGGTAGACCGTGAACCATCCTATACCCGTGACTAGAAGCAAATCATGGTTCCCCCCCCCCCCCCCCTCCCAGCAGTAGGTCTTTTTCCTCCATAAACCCAAGTGGAGGAGTAGCCTAGTTGTTGGGACATCTCCTAGCACCCAGGAGATATGTGTTAAATCCACCTGGTCTCCTTTGACCTTGGGCAGGTCGCTTTTTCCCTGGAAGTGGCAGCACAGTATACCCTGTACAGTTGCTATAAAAATGAAGAGTGTGGATTCATGTCCAGCCAATGAGACAGGTGTCTTAACTATGTCCCTGTAGTAACATGGTGGGCCATAAAAAAAAAAACCACCACCCAGTCGTAGCACAAACTACTGAAAGGTCTGACCTTCCCCTCTGGATATGGCTTACCCCTAAAGAACCCCACGGCTCGGCTATGGATCTGGCTTACCTCTAAAGAACCCCACGGCTCGGCTATTTCAAACCCGGCCGACTTGACCCTGCTCCAGGGACCCACGGAAAGGGAGTAAGGGGCAACTGCTCGACTTGTCAGGCCACAGTCCAACATGCCCATTGTCCTTCATGTCAGTAACAAGAATGCACAGGTCACTATGTTAAAGCTAGCCCTTTGGGTGCCTGCCCGAAGAATTGTCCAAGGACTAAAGAACGGCTGACAACAGAATACTCGGCAACCCACCAGACGTGCATGAGACGCACTCCTCATGACCCCAAAGGAAGCCCTGACAATTCACCACCGGTTGCAGTGGCAACAGGGTGGTGCAGTATACATAGTCAATGTTGAGCAGAAGGTCACAGTTCAGATCACAGCTGTGGATCCTGCAGTGCATGTCCCAACTTTCAGCCAGGGAGATTAAGAACCCGTACTGACTTCAGGCATGACCATTCATGCCCAGCTACCCTCTGAGCATCACCTATATCTGTGAGCTCCACCTGCATCTGGGAGTGTGAAGGACGATATTCACAACCCCTAGGACACAGAGGGGGTACCTCACGGCCTACTGTTCCCACAGAGACATCCAGAACTCGGGCACAGAGGAGGTACTTCGTGGCCTACGGTTCCCACGGGGACATCCGGAGGATGCACCCCATTGCCCGCACGACCTCAAGAACCCTTGATCTGCCAGCCCTGGAACATCCGCTTGATGCGCATTGTAGATCCTACATCTGAGGTGTCGCCTCCCATATACTTTGCTGACTAACCTGCAGAGGAACAACTCACGGGATCCACACCCTTCCAGACTCCATCTGGGCGGACAGGCCAGCAACATGTGGTGACAGTTCACCTCTGTGGAAAAGGTATTGATCTTCTCTCACCTTGTACACAAGCCGCCACTGCCCACCTCTGCCTTGCCATCTCGGGGGCCCTGTGCAGCAAACCATACCCGCCTGTTACCCTTGAGTCATCTAGTGAGCCGCCCAATACTCAGGCAATTCTCCAGGCAATCTTCCTGTAACTGGGAGAAACACCTTCATCATCCCCTTCACGGTCATCTTCTCCGCCCTGCAAAGAGCACCCTGCCCCAGTAAGCTCTGTGGCACCTAACTTAACGTCAGGGTAAAGTAACAGGCTCGTGGCCAGCTTGGGATCCCCAGTCTGGATCTTCCTTATATTAACTCAAGGGCAGCACTCTGACTCTGCCTGCTCAAAGGCGAGTATATCCCACTAGCGGTCACAGGTCAGCGGGTCACAGGTCAAGTCATGGGAAACTACTGTAGCAGCCAATCAGCTTAAAGCTCTAATTCTCTCACTCACCCACAGAAGGAAAACTCACAGACAGGCTGGAATGCAAACACAGGATCTTTAATGTGCGCACAGGCCCAGACAGAGAACCAGCAATCTCCACAAAAATTCTGAGCCCCGAGGGACGTCCTACAATACCTTATATACTGTACATTTTCAAACTCATTCTACAATCCCATTTGTCTCAGATATTTCCTGTCCACCAACCAGCAGCCCCTGGGGAAGGTACCTGGGTGACCTGTCCAAACCGGTGTGCTCTGGTCTGCTGATTTCTGGGCAAGGGGATATTGTGCTCAGACCTGGAGTGGGGGAAGGGTGCCTACTGAAATCTTAATGTCTTCTCTTAGCAGGCTGATCACTTATGTAAGAGCCTCATGGCTTTGGGGAAGGGCCAGGCTGATCACTTATGTAAAAGCCTCATGGCTGTCTCACTCCCCCCTTTTTAAGTGAGACCTCAACCGCTAGGGGCGGTAGAGGGCAGTATTACTGGAGGCAAGCCGCAGAGGGGTGTATTGGGTCAGGGCCATGACAGTGGTAGCCGCCTTGTGTTCTACCAGGGTATCAAGGATGGTGGTAATGAAGCAGTAAAGAATGGGGATACAACATGGCAGAATGGCACATAGCAGTAAAATAAAAAGAACCCCTACCACTGGGATTTTAGTCCCCCTAGCCAACTGAACCACTTCATAAACCACCCAGGATCCATGGACGGGTCAGTAATATGATTAACTAGATCACTTAGGTCTTGGATAGAGTGTTCAATGGAAACACTTGCGTCAGTGAGTTTAAAACAACACATACCCTATACCCTCTGTAGCAACTCCTGCACAAAAGTTTTGTTCCATGTGCAAAAGTTGCTGTACTGTCTGTAAAAGGTTGCAGGGCCTGCAGAGGCCTCTTTCCTTTGGGACAAAGGAGGGCCGTGTGCAAAAAGTCTGCAGAGGCCTCTTTCCTTTGGGGCAAAGGCTCTTTCCCTGGGATCCACCCTTATCAGCATATTAATGGCTTTTATTCTTGCTAGTGTTGAGTCATTCTGGCTGCACCCTGCCATTCCCTTTGCTTCATTAATCACTGGCACTGTAGTCTTCAGGGCATATGAGTACTTTGTATTGAGGCAGCCATGAGGCTCTTACACAAGTGATCAGCCTGACCCTTCCCCCAAGCCATGAGGCTCTTACACAAGTGATCAGCCTGACCCTTCCCCCAAGCCATGAGGCTATCAGCCTGCTAAGAGAAGACATTAAGATTTCAGTAGGCACCCTTCCCCCTACTCCAGGTCTGAGCACAATATCCCCTTGCCCAGAAATCAGCAGACCTGAGCATACCGGTTTGGACAGGTCACCCAGGTACCTTCCCCAGGGGCTACTGATTGGTGGACAGAAAATATCTGAGGCGAATGAGATTATAGAATGAGTTTAAACTTGTACTGTATATAAGGCATTGTAGGACGTCCCTCTGGGCTCAGATTTTTGTGGAGGGTACCGGCTTTCTGTCTGAACCTGTGTGCACATTAAAGATCCTGTTTGCATTCCAGCCTGTCTGTTGGTCTTCCTTCTGTGGGTGAGTGAGAGAATTAGAGCTTTTTCACAGCATTTGCTGCAACATTTCTTGGTGACCATGAAGGGACCAAATTAAATTAAATTATGGTTAAAGAAAAGCCTCTCTCATCACACCCACGGTGGGAAGACTACTGCTTTTTGCAGGATCAGGGCCTCCACCGGTCAGGGACCGACCCCTCCAGGTGATTAACGATCCTTGGCGCCACTGGGCCCCTTTGTGCTCCGAAGGACTCTTTGACTTGTGTGGTCAGTCGGTCCCTGCGGCTGACCCCCCGATTGAAAATCGGCTGGATAGACTGGCATCCAAACTCTTTCTGATCAGAGGTCTGGTAAGTACTGCCTTACTGTTTTGGGTAGTAAATTCTGTGAACCTGTAGCGGCCCGATCACCCGCAACGAACGGTCCTAGTAGGGACCCCAGGGGGGGTTTTCTGATGCCACCGTTCGTCCAGTTTTGAGTAGAAATCAGAGGGGGGGGGCGCTTGCGAGTACCGGTAAATAACTGCAGTAAAAATTTAACCTTGTCACCTCGGGCCCCTTAAAAGGTATTTAGAGTGCAGCGCTGCCAAAGCTATTAAAAAATATATATATTTTTGCCCCAAGCTAATTTAAAAAATCATACTGACCGTAATTTGTCCGTGGACGCCAGCTGGCTCTTCCCCTTTGATTAGGATCCGTAGATTTTTGTGTGCCGGTTAGGATCCGTTGATTCTTGCATGCCGCGGGCCGGCTGGCCCCTTTAAACTGCTTCTTTTTGTGGATTTTGTGTGCCGCGGGCCGGCTGGCTCTCCCCCTTGGGGATCCGTTGATTTTGTGTGCCGCGGGCCGGCTGGCTCTCCCCTTTGATTTGTTTTTCTTTTCTCCCCTTTCTTCTCCTGTTCCCTGCTTTTGTTTCGATCTGGAGCTGTTTGACCCGATGCTCCCGCTGCTGATTTGTGCTGCCCCGATGCTGCCGCTGTGTTCCCGCTCCTAGTTTGTGCTGCCCCGATGCTGCCGCTGTGTTCCCGCTCCTAGTTTGTGCTGCCCCATGCTGCCGCTGTGCTCCCGCTGCTAATTTGTGCTGCCCCGATGCTGCCACTGTGTTCCCGCTCCTAATTTGTGCTGCCCCGATGCTGCCGCTGTGTTCCCGCTCCTAATTTGTGCTGCCCCATGCTGCCGCTGTGCTCCCGCTGTGCTCCCGCTGCTAATTTGTGCTGCCCCGATGCTGCCGCTGTGTTCCCGCTCCTAGTTTGTGCTGCCCCGATGCTGCCGCTGTGTTCCCGCTCCTAGTTTGTGCTGCCCCATGCTGCCGCTGTGCTCCCGCTGCTAATTTGTGCTGCCCCGATGCTGCCACTGTGTTCCCGCTCCTAATTTGTGCTGCCCCGATGCTGCCGCTGTGTTCCCGCTCCTAATTTGTGCTGCCCCATGCTGCCGCTGTGCTCCCGCTGCTAATTTGTGCTGCCCCATGCTGCCGCTGTGCTCCCGCTGCTAATTTGTGCTGCCCCGATGCTGCCGCTGTGTTCCCGCTCCTAATTTGTGCTGCCCCGATGCTGCCGCTGTGTTCCCGCTCCTAATTTGTGCTGCCCCGATGCTGCCGCTGTGTTCCCGCTCCTAATTTGTGCTGCCCCATGCTGCCGCTGTGCTCCCGCTCCTAGTTTGTGCTGCCCCGATGCTGCCGCTGTGCTCCCGCTCCTAGTTTGTGCTGCCCCGATGCTGCCGCTGTGCTCCCGCTGCTGATTTATGCTGCCCCGATGCCTATCCCTGTTTTTCCCTTTGGGCCCAGAGTCAGCAAAAACAGAGTCACTGAAGGAGAAGCCTGGATGTCCATCACTTTCCTTCTTTCCTCATCTGTGAGTGGAGAGTGAGCCGGTGTGGAGAGCACGATGAGGTAGCAGCCATCTTGGGAACACCACGTGTAAGAAACCCTCTGCACCCAGGAGCAGCTGGATCGTTGTCGGGCAGTGGAACGCACGTGGAGGCAGCCATCTTGTGAAGACCACGTGTAAGCTACACTGAGATACACTTAAAGTGATTCTGGAGCTCCATCTAGTGGACATTAGCAGTATTTCTCCTACTACTATTCCTCATGGTTAAAGTGATCCTGGAGCTCCATCTAGTGGACATTTTAAAAATAGCTAGCTATACTTTTTAACTCTGTTATCCAAATCAAATCTCATGCTGCAGCTGAAGTGTATATCTGTAAATTTTTTCTTTCCCTGAATTGAGATGAGATTAGATGTGTATTTTGTAATATTGCATTTTTCCTGAATTGAGATTAGATTAGATGACGTCCTTTGTAAATTGCTTTTTTCCTGAAGTGAGATTAGATAAGATCTGTATTGTAAATTGTATTTTCCTGAATTGAGATTAGGTTAGAAGATCTGATCTGATCTGATCCACACTGTCACACTGCATTTAATCATTGAACTAGAATTTGAGCATGGGGTCGGGAAAGTCAAAAGTGAAAACGCCCCTACAGTGCATGCTTCGCAATTTTAAATCTGGGTTTAGAGAGGATTACAGAGTACCCCTCTCCGCCTCCAGATTATCTTTTCTGTGTGAGAGGGAATGGCCAGCCTTAGTTAGGCTGTGGCCTCCCCAGGGGTCCACTGACCTAGCCACTGTGTCTTTGGTCCATCAAATTGTAGCAAAAGAGCACCCTGATCAGTTTCCATATATTGATTCATGGCTGGCCATATGCCAACTCAGACCAAGATGGTTCCAGCGCTGTCACAAGGATCAGTGTAGAATAATGGTGGCAGCCATCGGTCGCCAAAAGGGACGGACACCCGCCCCTATCTACCAGGGACGGGACTCTCCTGATATTCCTCCATGCCCCCTCCCTCTACTTCAACCCCGTGTCCCATCCGTACCACTGCAGGATCCGCCCACAGCTGAAAGGTCAGGAAGACTTCCTCTCGGGGTGGGTGATGCCAGATTTAGGGAAGATTCTACGGATTCCGGACCCTCATCTTCAGATACCCCTCACACTTCCCCCAGTGCCACCATCTCCTACCCTGAGAGCACAGAGGCTGAGCTTGAATCGTCCACCCCGGTAGCCTGCCGCCTGCGGTCGCGTGATCTCCAATTGCCACTACGACAAGTACAGGGGCTCCCGTATATTGATGCTACTGGAAAGGTGGCAGTGGGACCATCCAGCCTGATTTATGTCCCTTTCTCCACTACGGACC
This sequence comes from Ichthyophis bannanicus, assembly GCA_033557465.1. NCBI lineage: Eukaryota > Metazoa > Chordata > Amphibia > Gymnophiona > Ichthyophiidae > Ichthyophis > Ichthyophis bannanicus. The sequence goes on along the minus strand of CM066048.1, from coordinate 93,001,137 downwards.
TGTTGAACTGGAAAACCCACTATGCCTCATATACTGAAAAGCCCCAAGAACTGACAGATCTTATGACCAGTATTATGCAAACACACCAGCCTACCTGGTCGGACACTAAACAATTGCTTTCCACCTTATTCAATACAGAAGAACGGACGCGCATTGTACGGGCCACCCTCGAGTGGCTGGAGACACATCCTGCCCGTGAGGGAGTTATAAATCCACGGCAGCAGGCAGAGGCAGATTTCCCGAATGAAGACCCCCGCTGGGACCCGAACGACCCTGTTGGAGCACTGGCTCTCACTCGATTCCGGACTGCGCTCCTCGAGGGCCTTAAGAAGGGGGGGGGGCAACGAGCTATGAACATCAGTAAAATCGCAGAAGTTCTCCAGCTTCCTGATGAAAGTCCGGCAGCATTTTATGAGCGTCTGGCTGAAGCATACCGATTATACACCCCCTACGATCCAGCGGCCCAGGAGAATCTTCGTATGGTGAATAATGCCTTTGTGGCACAGGCACAAGGTGATATACAGCGGAAGCTGCAGAAACTGGAAGGGTTTGCGGGCATGAATACAACACAATTGATGGAAGTGGCACAAAAAGTATATGTAAATCGTGACCAGGAGCAGAAGCGAGAGTCGGAGCGTCGGATGAAGAAAAAGGCAGACTTCCTAGCAGCCGCCTTAGCCGAGCGGCCACCAGTTCCAGCCTGGGCCAGAGGAGAAAATAGGGGATGAGGACGAGGCCGCGGATATGGGGGGGCCGAGGTTTCCCCTAGGCCCCACTCAATGTGCCTACTGCAAAGAGGAGGGACATTGGAAGAATGACTGTCCAAATCGTAACACAAGGCGAGGGAGATATCCATCCACGAGGGGTGTAAGAGCACCCGTACGAACTACACGGGAGCAAGATCAGCATGATGCTTTCCCGCCTCCACCGGTTCCAGCTTTCGAAGGCCTTGCAGCTATGGAACATTATGACTCGGATGACTACTAGGCCGGACCGGGCTCCAAGTTTCTGTTGGGTCCCCAGGAGCCTATGGTCAACATGAATTTAGGGGACTGGAAAATGCAATTCATGGTCAATACCAGAGCAACACACTCAGTGGTCACCCAACAAGTAGCCCCGATCTCCTCCCAGTCAGTAACTGTTGTGGGAGCTACGGGGGGAGAGGGCCCAGAGATCGTTCCTGCAAAACCGCACGTGCCAGTTGGGGGGACGGACCATCACTCACCAGTTCCTGTATATGCCTGAATGTCCCATACCCTTGCTGGGTCAGGATGTTCTGGCAAAACTCCAGGCCCAAATCTCATTCGGGTCTGACGGCCAGGCTGAGCTCGAAATACCCAGCCTGGACCCAACAGTTTTGGTACTGTCCGTCCCCCGAGAAGAAGAATGGCGGTTATATGAGAACAGGCCCAAATCTGATGTGGCTACCCGGGATACGTGGGAATCAGTGCCCCTGGAGTATGGGCTGAAAGAAACCCCCCTGGAATGGCCATCAACATCCCTCCCGTATGCATTGAAATGAAGCCGGGAGCTTCCCCGGTACATGTGCGACAATACCCGCTGCCGCGGGCAGCTGTGGAAGGAACTCATCATCATCTGGTGCAGCTACTACAGCATGGTATCCTGCGGCCCTGCCAACCGGCATGGAACACTCCTTTGCTGCCAGTCCGAAAACCTGGAGCCAAAAATAAAGGCTCAGTTATGCCAGTTGGAAGTGAAGTATCTGGGATTCCATCTGTCGAAAAGAAGCCGACGGTTGGGGAGCGAGAGGAAGGAAGCAGTGTACCAGATCCCAGTGCCAACAACCCGCAAGCAAGTATGTGCCTTTCTCGGGGCCACTGGGTACTGTCGTATCTGGATTCCCAACTTCGCAAAGATCGCAAAGCCCCTCTATGAGTCTACAAAGGGCCCAGAGAAGAGCCCCCTTGAATGGGGTCGTGACCAACAGGAGGCCTTCGAACATTTGAAAAGGGCATTACTGTCATCACCAGCCCTAGGCCTTCCGGATGTCACCAAGCCTTTCACCCTCTATGTGCACGAAGCAGCAGGAACAGCTTTGGGGGTCTTGACCCAACAACTGGGGTCTTGGCCGCGACCAGTCGCCTACCTGTCTAAACTGCTGGATCCAGTGGCCAAGGGATGGCCACCTTGCCTGGGAGAAATAGCAGCAACAGCCTTGTTGGTGGAAGAGTCTGATAAACTGTCCATGGGCCAAGGCCTTCTAGTCACCGTCCCACATTCAGTCCAAACCTTGCTAGAGCAAAAAAGGAAGTCACTGGTTCACCAGCTCCCGGATGTTGAAATACCAGAGCATGTTATGGGGAAATCCCAGAGTGCAAATAACTACCAGCCAAGCCTTAAACCCTTCTACATTCCTGCCTGTTGGCCCAGGACCACCTGATCACGACTACCTGGAAGTGATGGATACAGTCTTCTCCAGTCGCCCTGATCTGACAGATGTGCCGTTAAGCAATCCGGATGAGACCTACTTCGTAGATGGAAGCAGTCTGTTGTTGGAGGGCCGCAGGTGTGCGGGGTACGCGGTGGTGACGATGGAAGAGAGAGTCAAAGCTCAGCCTTTACCCCTTGGAACATCCGCACAGAAGGCGGAACTCATTGCCCTTACCCGTGCCTTAACCCTTGGGACTAACCATCATGTGAATATATACACAGACTCCCGGTATGCCTTTGCCACTCTCCATGCCCACGGGGCCCAGTACAGGGAAAGAGGGTTAGTTACTGCAGCTGGCTCTGAGATAAAGAACGGCCCCCAGATATTGGCTCTGTCCCAAATACACCCCTCTGTGGCTTGCCTCCAGTAGTACAGCCCTCTACCGCCTCTAGCGGTTGAGGTCTCACTTAAAAAGGGGGGAGTGAGGCAGCCATGAGGCTCTTACACAAGTGATCAGCCTGACCCTGCCCCCAAGCCATGAGGCTCTTACACAAGTGATCAGCCTGACCCTTCCCCCAAGCCATGAGGCTATCAGCCTGCTAAGAGAAGACATTAAGATTTCAGTAGGCACCCTTTCCCCTACTCCAGGTCTGAGCACAATATCCCCTTGCCCAGAAATCAGCAGACCTGAGCATACCGGTTTGGACAGGTCACCCAGGTACCTTCCCCAGGGGCTACTGATTGGTGGACAGAAAATATCTGAGGCGAATGAGATTATAGAATGAGTTTAAACTTGTACTGTATATAAGGCATTGTAGGACGTCCCTCTGGGCTCAGATTTTTGTGGAGGGTACCGGCTCTCTGTCTGAACCTGTGTGCACATTAAAGATCCTGTTTGCATTCCAGCCTGTCTGTTGGTCTTCCTTCTGTGGGTGAGTGAGAGAATTAGAGCTTTTTCACAGCATTTGCTGCAACGGTATCACCAGCTTTGTTTGGCCTGTTTAACTTGTCCAGGCTTGCCCAGCTTGCTCAGGCCTGGCATGTCTTTTCTTGTGCTGGGTCCATTTTCTGTGCACTTTCAGGCCTGACCTGTTTCTTAGCTGGGTCCATTCTCTGTGCACTTCTGTTCAGAGTATGGTTCCCCCTGGCTTTACTCTTGTTGTGCTGGGCTCTGGGTACTCATTTTCTTAGCCCACATGTTTTTTCCGTGCCATCATAATGTATTACAGCCTCAGGCAAGGATGCAGCCATACTAGACATACCTATCAGCCAATTTCCCTTCATTCCCAATTTTTCTTTTTCTTTTCTTGTGAATGGGGCAAAGGTAACCCCACTAAGGGCAATGGACAAGCAACCATTTGAGACAGATATTGAGACAGATAGGGGTCATCAGAAAAGCAGCTTCTGGTACTGTTCCCTAGAGCCAACATACATTGTAACATCATTTTCTTGCAGCTGGTCAATAACATTGAAAACACATAACATGAAAGTATGTCAAAAGCAGCAGTGCTTAATAATGTGATAAAGAAAGTTCTGAGAATAGTACAGCAAAAACTTGAGCTGGTGTGGGTATTGCAGTTGCTAAAGCCGAAATGGCTTGTAGATTTCAGTTACTTTCTAAGAAAACAATATTAAAAGGATAACAATACAATCATTCACAGAAGCCCCCAAAACCCCCCAGTCAGTCCAATAGTTCTTTTTCCTGCCTCTCAGCAGTTCCCCAGGACCTCGCAGTGTGCCTCACCTTTCTCTGAAGTTTGTTCTGTTTCTCTCAAAATTTGAACCTCTCATTCTCATAGGCAGATACCTTGGCCCGTTTTCAATGTGACACACTGATCCAGATGGGACTCCTTCACACATTTCAGCGGTGGGTAGTTCTGAGTTCTCAGGATGGTCTGCTCCATCTGGACTCTGGCCATTTCCCTCTGCTGGGCTCTCTGGATTGCAATTCGGTGACATGGCTCCAGGCCTTATTCAGGAATAAGATGCTCATCTCTTTTTTTCTTTTTCTTTTTTTGTTTACATATTCATTAGCCAGATACATCACTTCAAATTACCTTCATCAGTTTAATGTCCATCAAAAGTCCTTCTTCTTAATATCCCACTTCATCCCTCACAACACTCCCCCATCACCTGCATCATTCCACCAATCACATACATAGGTACTAATGTATCCTTATTATTGCTGTGTATACTGGACCTCTACATAATGTACTGCTACCAGTATATTTGGTAACAAAGTGCACGTGTATAAACTAAAAAGATTTGTCTCCCACAGTGCTATAATATACTGTACTCCTGAAACTGAAAAACCCTCAAAACAAGGTACACTTTTTCTCTGGACCCCAATGCGTAAAATTCAAATACAGAATAACAGGTGAATTTATTCCAACATCCAATAGTATAGCATCTATGATGTTACTGTTCTGTTCATCATTTGTCAGCACAGTGCTTAACAAGGCAAAGTAAATAGAAATTACACTTACCTGGTAATTGTCGTTCCTTGAGTGACGACAGTTTAGTCCTCTACTTCTGGGTTGTGCACCTCTTCCTGCAGCTAGGAGACTGGGCATGTCAAAGTCGTGACATCACTGGATATAGCCTGCTGGTATCTCCCATCAGCCTCCAGTGTACTATTGACAAAGCAAACTCAAAGGAACAACAAATAAGTAACTATACCATAACTTTAAATAACTCCCCATTCCTCAACCGGAGGAGCCTTTTAAACCGTATCCGTCTTATATTTTCTTTTCTCTTTTCTTTTCTTTTTTCTTTTTTTTAACTTTACATTCATGTCCCCCCTATGCAAACACGTATCCTATACCATCACCTCGTTTAAATAAGAGAAAAGAAAGAAAGAACAGAGAGGGATACTCACTGTGATCTAGAAACTGAAAGGATCTGTCTACTCCTTGAGATTGATGCTCCACTCCGCCTGAAAATAAACTGAAGAAATCATACTCCTGGGCGGGAATGAGGACTAAACTGTCGTCACTCAAGGAACGACAATTACCAGGTAAGTGTAATTTCTATTTCCTTATCGTTCCTCCAGTTTAGTCCTCTACTTCTGGGATGTAACAGAGCAGTAATCATTGGGAGGGACCTATCCAGCCAACTCACCACACCGCCAACCCAGAACAGGCCCCCTTTACTGCCAAAACATTTAGGCAGTAGTGGTTACTGAGGAAATGAAGAGACGACCTGGAAGCTGCTCTACCAATCCCCCCTGGTGGAATGACACAGTGATTCACCCATGAAGCCGCTTGTGCCCTGGTAGCAAGAGTCAGAAAGCCCCCCGGAATCATACAACCTCGCCAGCAGAAAGCTGAGGCAACCACCGCCTTAACCCAGTGCGAAATGGCCGCCTTCACTGCTGCTTCCCCTTTGTGGGGACCTCCAACCAGCACACAAAAACAAAGAAACGAACATCGCACCCTGCATGTAATGTTTCCTATCGGCGTAAGCTACGAATAAAAACCTCCCCTTCCAGAAAAACCGAGAACTGGAAGAGAAACCAATAGGCTCAGGAGAAAAATCAGAAACCACCTTTTGGAAGGACGACAGGACTGCTCGCAAACACCACCCTCTATCCAGAAAGGGTGAAAATGGCTCATTACATGACAATGCCTGAAACTCCGAAACTCGTCGCACCGAACAATGAGCTATCAAAGCCACTGTCTATAACAGCAAATCCTTTACCGACGCCTGGAGTAAAGAATCAAAGGACTCTTTAGCTAACGCCTCTAAGGCCCAATCGGGATTCCCCGGCGGCACCCGAACTCTCCTTGAGGAGCGCAGTCGGATCCCAACTTAAGGAAACGCTACACATCGATCCGAACACCTAGCGCTATTCCCTTCACAGACCTCTACAGCCGGAAACAGTTGCTCGCTGGATCCTCTAAGGAACTGGCCGCTAGTTCCTTCAGACACTGTCCTGCAGAGAACTCAGACCAAGGATACAGAAACCTTTGTCGCCCGGACTTGCCGCCGTGAACAGCAGCCTTCCAAAAGGCGCTAAGCATGGACCTACGTAGCAGAAGCAGCCTGCCTCCTTGCTCTCAACAAGGCGGCGAAGACTGCCGCAGAATAACCCTTCTACTTGAGCCCCGCCCATACAAAGGCCAAACCGTAGGCGGGCACCGATCCACCTGAGACATTCGTCACGGACCTAGCCGCAGCAGAACGTCTGCTACCGACAACTTCTAGGAAAAGCCTGTCGAGTAGGCGAATGAGAAAAGCCTAGTAGGCCGTCTCGCCCAACCGGGCGCTACCAAGAGCGCCTTTCTCCGAAAGCCTCAATACGCCAACTAGTTGCCCTATGAGAGCCCACGGGGAAAGGACAAGACAAAGACTTAATTGGGAGCTTACTGACCCTCGACTTGGACGAACCATCAGCTGCCCCATTCCTCCACCAGAGAGACCTCTGGGTGAACCCCAAGGAAGCCAATAATATTAGCTAGCGCTTGAATTAAGCCATAATGCACATTTGCCCCATAAAGCAAATCAGGCTCTAGTTGATTCAACTCCCTGATCCTTTCCTGTTCCAGGCGAGTAGACTGCCGTAAACACTGCGACCACCTGAAGCATGCTCTCGCCTCCCCAGGCTCCAAAAATGGGAGCTTGTAAGGCCAGAGCATTGCCCCCAACGATCGCTTCAGTGAACCATCTACTTTCCCATCTTGCGATAAAGAAGATTGCTAGGGCTCTGTTCCATACAGTGAGTCCGCACCCCCTGGTAGGGCAAGGTGTGCACCCACCCACGTAGTACCCAGGCCTGCCCCTGCTTAAGCCTCAAAATGTCAATCAAGAACAGGCGAATTCAGGACAGCTGAATACTTTCTTGATTTTCTTTCTTTCTTTTTTTTTTATTTTTTATCATTTATTTATTTATTTTTACAAAGACACCTCTAAACCAAAAATGCCGTCAGCATATGTTAAGAGACGCTCTTTCCGTGCCAATATGAAGTAGAAAGAACTCCCAAACACAGGCATACTAATCCATGGCCTTCCTGCTAGAGTTAACGCCCGATTCCGTCTGACTGCACAAAGATGGACTGTATATTTTAAGATCAACTAGCACCTGGTGATATGAAATACAGCTCTCATTCCGCAGTGGCAATTGAGTCAGCAATGAAGAAGCCGAGAAACTGCAGACAAGTTCCCATTATACCACCTGGTAAAGACTCCACTTTTAGACCACTGAAGCAAAAAAGCATGCGAGCATGCCTTGTGTCCTGCCAGCCGCTGATCGAATTGAAGGGATTCAGTGTATGCAGGGCATTGTCCAGAGAACGCAAGGCCCCTCCTCCAGGCTGACTCCACATCCACAGTCTAAACCGGCAGTCACCTTGGCTGATGCCGATCAGCGCGGAAGCCATTTTGTAAGCCCAGCATATGAAGTATGCCTACTAGAGTCTGAGCCGCTGCCATTGCTGCTAGAGAACTAGCCTAGCTGCTTCTGGCCCCCCATTAAGGCATTCACCGAACACTAGCAGAGACTCTCTGTACTGGAGAACCTCTGATAAATGGAATGGGAGCATAGATAGCTCCAAAGGCCAGAGTTCTATTTTGTAACCCCTCTCCGCTGAGCTGCCTTTTCCATATGTAAAATTAAACCACATATAGCCAAAATTAAGACATTACAAATCTACCGTAAAATCGTATAATTTGGCAAAGTCAAACTAAACGGGAACATTTTCCATTAAGAAACCACACAACTATAAAATTCTTCCCATGACATAATGCTTATGGCAGAGCATTCCCCATCTGTGGACTGGCCATGGCTCTCACCCAAGCACCTGTTACAACTGTCCAAGAGAGTTATCACCATAATTCCTTTTGACTTGAATATGTTTACAGCGGAACATAGCGCTATATCACAGCAGCTAAGCCAAAATATTATCCTGCCAAATAAACCGACTTTAACGCTTTATAGGACCTTCTATGGATAGCGGAAGGAGATTCTGGTAAATCAACATAGCTATGCCCTGTTTCTTTGTTTTTGTTTTTTTTTAAAGGATAGGACTCCAAAAACCAAGTTTCCGCCAACTCCAATGAAATCAAAGCAGATCCGCTAAAATTACCGGAACTGCTACTATAGCTTTGCAAGAAGCTACCAGCCCCCGCTGCACCCAGTTGTCCTTCCCCCCCTTATCCTGGGAAATTCTGCATTGCAGGAGGCGTTGCCCACCCCATGCCAGCCTACTGCATCTGCCAGGGAGCTGAAGAGCAAAATAGAAAGTAGAACCCCTGGAAGCAAACAGTGTCCCGTCCTTGGGATTCAGGCGCAAAAGGTAAAAATCAAAAGTAAAATCAACAGTGTTAGCTAAAAATGAACAAGACTATCTCTCACTAAAGCGAGTTTCTTTTTCTTTTTGAAATCCCACCGAAGTCCGTGGGACCCAAGCTTTCGAACACAGCCCCTGACACTATGCATTAACCACAACCAGAGAAATGAAATGAAACCCTGCTCTAGTAATAGATGAGAATTTCCTGGGAAGGGCCTGCTAAGTGTTGCTATGAAACACACAAGCACCTCCCCAGGCCTTCCTGAAGTCAGAGAAATAGCAGTGGAATACACCGACCACCTTGCAAATGGAGGTCTGAGAGGTTGCTGCCTGTGTGAACCTGATGAGTAATATGATTTTGTATTCTACCACTCACCCCCCAGGGATGGGGGCACTGAATACTATATGTGATTCATGAGCAGCGCTGTCATTCAGCGGCCTTTAGGGCAGCAGAGCCCGACCAATGATACAGAAATTAAGAGCTTTAAATCTTGGTCATATAAACTGGATTCTCAGACCTTACATCACATCACCGAGGCTCTGTGGCTCCCTGTGGCTCTGTGGTGATTTCTTTCCTGACCTGCAGATAATGGCTGCATGAATACCCACAGTCATAGAAAGGCACTATTGAGTGTACCAGCTGCCCTCTGGTGGCCATAGACCGCAGCACAGGCACTTCCTGGTTGACAGTTTAACTGTCTATTTTTTTATATCCTAAGGTTTCCTAAACCTGTCCCTGTGAATTTTGGGCAACTTTCACTATAGAATACATAAAGGCACACTTCTAGGCTTTCCCTCCTGCCAACTACAAGTTAGGACTCTGCCCTTGAACCTAAAAGCTGGCAATTTGCCTAATATCCTGGGCCTGAACAGATGCTCCTCAGAGACATGATTAGGAGGGAAAGACTATGTGGTATCAGGGATCAATGCCAAAACTGCTGTCCTGTTTTTAAGTTTATTCTTATTTATTCTATAAAGAGGATTGACAACAGTCCCCCTTAATGCTGAGGAACCCCCTGAGCCTCAAAAAAAAAAAATCCTACAAACAAAAGAAAGAAACAAACACTAGGCCCAAAAATCTAGCTATTCTGCCTGTTGTTTTCCTCACGCAGGCAGCTCACTGCAACTCTCGCCATGCGGTCCAAATACCTAGAGAGGAAATGGCTGCCCCTTCGCCAATGAATTTTGGCGCCAAGAACAACAGCCGCTGCAAAAAGGAGGCCTCAGCAGACCGACCGAGCCCGAAGGCCTTACCTGCAGGGCCAAAAGCCACACAGCCTGGTCCTACCTCCTTGAATTCCTCCGATCCTCAAGCTGCGCTGATGTGCCTGGCAGCCGCAGCGAGGATCGCTCAGCCGGTTCCACAGAGTAAAATTAAAATCCCGCAGCAACGGAGAGGCTCCGTCTCACACAGCTTCAGTGTGGCTGTACGGGTCCCGGAGCTTTCTCCCGTACAGTCCAGGGAGAGAGATCCGCACCGGCAAATGCCTGCAGCAAGTGAAAATAACTGAGAAGGAGGGAAGGCGAGAGCTGCTACTAATTTAAAGAGCCAGGCTCAAATTTAAAATTACTGTAAATAAGGAAATTTGCTCCTAACTAAAGGGAACTAATCCCTGATTGCCAATTAACCAAAGGTAACTGAATTAAAAGTAAAATTAAAAGTAAATTAAAGGTAAAAATCAAAAGTAAAATCAGAATAGAATTTGTCACACTAAATGCTCCTTATCTGTTCCCCCCAAGTGAGCCCAGGAACTAGGCTCACTATGTCCTCCTGCTGCAAGGAGACTGGACACACTGGAGGCTGATGGGAGATACCAGCAGGCTATATCCAGTGATGTCACGACTTTGACATGCCCAGTCTCCTAGCTGCAGGAAGAGGTGCACAACCCAGAAGTAGAGGACTAAACTGGAGGAACGATAAGGAATTACCTTGAATCCTACAGTTCAAAACAAGCATGAAACTGATACTTTTCTATAAAAAGGTTGGTGGATACCTGGAATGCAATATCATTGTAGTATCAGAAAAATGAATACAGTTGATCAAGGCAGTTTAATGTACCAAGCAGGAAAGAATGCAATCATCAAAACAGCATTTACTGTCTGCAGAATAAAATGTCAAAGATGGCATATCATGCAGAAGTATTACTTGTTTAATTTTGTATGTGCAGTCAAAACCAAATATATGTACCAGAGATAAAATTCGGGCTTTAAAAAGACAAGTAAAAAAAATCTTTATTTCTTCATAATCTTATAAGGATTTTCTTCAGCCTTTGTTTGCTTCCAGCAGACATTTGAGGATGCTCAAAGGAGGCACCCCCCATGGTTCTAGAAGCTCAAAACTCTACAATTAAAATTGATGACAAGAGGATTGTTTGGAGGCTAGGTGTGGCTAGGTGAATTGGGGTCTTTGTTTGCTAGGAGAAAGACTCCTAGGTGATTTTTTTTCTTTTGTCCTCTCTAATGGGCCTCCATTTATCTGCTAGAAGAAGGAACTCCTCCCAGTATCTTTCTATAGCTATGCAAACCATCTCAGCAGTTTCAACCACCCCTTACTCACTGCTGAAAGGTGTGATCTAAAATTTGGTTCTTTGACTATTGACTATGCATGAAACATAGTAATGAAACTGGATATGCATTAAATAAAGCAATTGTCTTCCTTCACTCTCTAATGGGCCTCCATTCATCTGCTAGAAGAAGGAACTCCTCCCAGTATCTTTCTATAGCTATGCAAACTATCTCAGCAGTTCCAACTACCCCTTACTCACTGCTGAGAGGTGTGACCAAAACACTTTCTAAACCAGGGGTCTCAAACTCAAATTGCTTTGAGGGCCAAATGAGGACTTGTAAAATAACCCGGGGGCCGCATGAGACGTGGGACCTCATTTGCATAAGGGACCTCATTTGCATAAATATTTGCATAATGTTACCATACCCTAACTTTTAGTAAACATGCCTCTTAATGAGTGCATGAATAAAGAAAGACTAAAAGATTTCTACATTACTATAATCCAGTGCCAACCGCCAGGCACATTAGGAACTACTACTACAAACAAACACTGTCCATTTAGAACCCATAGCCACAAGTATCCCTTTTCTGTGGTACTCTTACTTTCAACCATGATCGATCATGCACGCATCACTGGCTTCACATATTTTCAGCAGAGTGGCATTTATAAATATTGCAAGTAGCCAACCATTTTATTTCATCTTCTGATCTACAAAACTTAACTGTAGCTTACAAAGATCCATAACTCTTGGCATGTACAGTTTCTCAGACTGAATCATAAAGCGAATGAATTCGCACTTCTGTACATGCAGCAGCAGCACCGTTGATTACATTGACTACCTCCTCCTTTAGCTTTCATGACCTCAAAACCAAAGAGCTCCTGCGCCATATTTCCAGTCACAGACAAGAGATGACTGGCTGAAAGTTGCCACTATTCTCAGCCAGCTCGTGCTGTCTGCCTATTGACTCTGTCAGATGTGCAACAGCTGGGCTGCAGCCTCCCTGCTCCCTGCTGTACTAGAGCGCGGAAAGTCCCCCTCCCGCGGCAGCGGCCGGGGCCCTTCCTCCTATACTCACGCTCCACATCGTGCAGCTTGGCCCTCTCCTCCTCCAGCTTGCCCTTCAGGCTGTCCGCCTCATTCTTCAGCGATGCCAAGGTCTCGTTCTCATGTAGCCCCTCAGTTGCCATCTTTGCAAGGAAAGAGAAAGAGAGCTAGTGAGGAGTCAGGCTCCAGAGGAGAAAGATGCTGCTGCCGCTACCAGAGCATCCGCAACCTCATCCGCCGCCACCTGCTTCGGGGCTCGACCAGCTCCACCCCTTCCCGCTCAACGTCACCGGCTTGCGTCACAGAGAATGCTCGCCAGGACCCTGCACGCGCCCGGCCAGTAGAATGAGTACACGTCATATAGTGGCCCGAATGCGGCATATGGGCGGTACTTTGTAGGTCGCGCTCGCACGGGAGGCAGATTGAAGCCGCTGCTGGATGGCTCTTAGCACCTGCATAGAGCTGCTTCCTCCAAGTAGACCAGGAAACTACCTTCACAGAAGCAAGCAAAGGCCAAAAGATAGGTGCCCAGAAAGAATTAAATTTGAAAAGCCTTGATCTGCAATGGTACTACTGCAAGAGGTCAACCTGCCAACTTAGGACTCTGCCAGGCAGAGGAGCCCGCGGGACGCTTAATGCGGCGACGGCAAGTTTGGATTTATTTTTTTTTTACATGCCGGTAAGTGCTTCGCGGGCCGCATAAGATGCCCTGTTTGAGACCCCTGTTCTAAACTGTCCCTCTCCCTGCAATCAGTAGACCTGGTGTTTTTCACTGTTTGGGGACACGGGCGATTTGTTAATAACTTCACCTTTTACTGATAAGAGTATCAAAATCAATCCTGAAATATAAAGACCTAATGTCTGGACAAAACCTTTCTTTCCCTAATCTTTCCCTAATGTCACAACTAAACACAGAGACACTCTAACATTTACAGAGACACTAACAGTTTCTACATAACAGCACATTAACTATATGGACCAGCCATGAATCTATATAGGGAAACTGGTCCGGATGCTGCTCCGCTACAATTTAGCCTCCGGACCCCATGCTCTAATCATAATTTTCAAATCACAAGTTACAGTGTAAATTTTCTAATCTCACTTCTGGGAATACAATATACAATATAATCCAGGTAACAGGCAGGGTTTTGGTTGCGCAAAACAGACAGGACCACAAAGGGAAAAAGAAAGAGGGAAAACAGAAAACAGAGACGTCTCAGCAGCAAATACTCATATACTCTCTTTCCTCAGTAGCAGCTGCTACAAATAACACACTACACACACACACTCTCTAGCTGCACCATAGGATCCAACCTTTACCATGTGGACAATAGCAATATGAGAAATATAGCTAGCTATTTTTCCAATGTCCACCAGATGGAGCTCCAGGACCACCAGCACAAAAGAAACCCCCAACACTAAAAGCACATGGCAACACAAAAGAAACCCCCAGCAACACAAAAAAGCCCCCAACACTATAGGAGCACATGGCAACACAAAAGAAACCCCCAGCAACACAAAAAAGCCCCCCAACACTATAGGAGCACATGGCAACACAAAAGAAACCCCCAGCTACACAAAAAAGCCCCCAACACTATAGGAGCACATGGCAACACAAAAGAAACCCCCAGCAACACAAAAAAGCCCCCAACACTATAGGAGCACATGGGGCAAAGGCTCTAAATAAATCGCCCCGATCATCGGAGAATTGCGATCAGCGCAATTATTCTTGAAAGGCACACTTAAGGGGGTTAAGTACTAATATTTTAGGCAATTTTTAATAGCTTTGGCGGCGCTGCACTTTAAATACCTTTAAGGGGCCCGAGGTGGCAAAGTTAAATTTATACTGCAGTTATTTACTGGCACTCGCAAGCAAGCGCCCCCCCCCCATTCCTACCAGATTTCAACCAGATACCAGATACAGACAGGACAAGCAATGGTTTCAGAGCCCCCCAGGACCCCTACTCGGAATGCTCGCTGCGGGTGATCGGGCCGCTACAGATTCCCAGAAATTACCAGGATTTACAGATAGAGTACAGAACTAGCCCATACAGTAAGGTAGCAGTACTCACCAGAACTCTGATCAGGCAGATAGTTTGGATGCCAGTCTATCCAGCTGGTTTTCAATCGGGGGTCAGCCGCAGGGACCGACTGACCAGACAAATCAAGGTGTCCTTCCGGAGCACAAAGTGGCCCGGGGCGCCAAGGACCGTTAATCTCCTGGAGGGGCCGGTCCCTGTCTGGTGGAGGCCCGATCCTGCAAAAAGCAGTAGTCTTCCCACCGTGGGTGTGATGAGAGATGCTTTTTATTTAATTTAATTTGGTCCCTTCATGGTCACCAGAATGTAGCAGCCAATCAGCTTAAAGCTCTAATTCTCTCACTCACCCACAGAAGGAAACTCACAGACAGGCTGGAATGCAAACACAGGATCTTTAATGTGCGCACAGGCCCAGACAGAGAACCAGCAATCTCCACAAAACTTCTGAGCCCCGAGGGACGTCCTACAATACCTTATATACTGTACATTTTCAAACTCATTCTACAATCCCATTTGTCTCAGATATTTCCTGTCCACCAATCAGCAGCCCCTGGGGAAGGTACCTGGGTGACCTGTCCAAACCGGTGTGCTCTGGTCTGCTGATTTCTGGGCAAGGGGATATTGTGCTCAGACCTGGAGTGGGGGAAGGGTGCCTACTGAAATCTTAATGTCTTCTCTTAGCAGGCTGATCACTTATGTAAGAGCCTCATGGCTTGGGGGAAGGGTCAGGCTGATCACTTATGTAAAAGCCTCATGGCTGCCTCACTACGACACATCACCAAGGTGCAGCAATGTGGCTCTGTACTCCACCCTGGACGGTGAGGAAGCAGATGCTCCAGGCAGTCCTTTCCCCTTGACTCATATAGGAGTTCAACCCTTAGGCACACTCCATCAGTAGGGCTGACCGCAAATAGATCTGCTCACCACGTGGAGAACAGGAAGTGCAACTGTTAAAATGGGCAATGCCCTCATTACGCTCTCTATCCTGTACCAGTGCACTTCTTCCCCAAGAACCTGTGGCTCCCTTCAGCACACAGTCCAATGCCAAGTGGGCACCTGGGCGCCTCCGAGGCCATTGCTCTTCCATGACATAATGATCTGCAATAGATCCCCAGGAAAGATATGTCGCATAGTCGCTCTGAAAAGCTCCACAGCCCCGCGCATCTGTATGCCTAGGACATACACCGAACAGTGCACATGCCTGGCTGCCCAGTCCCGACAGCCTATACCCCTAGGGGACTCCACCTGCATCTCTATCTGCCCGGATACAAGCAAGGGCTCAGGCCAGGGGCACGTGCACTATGCACGCACAAGCCATAATTTGTGCACCTCATGCAGTAGCCATTTTGTGTTGAGAAGTATAAGGTCGTGAGTCTTGTCAACCTGGCACCCCCAACAATCTGGACTGCCACCTCCGCATACTGCCTGACTACCACCTCCACATACCGACTGGTGCCGGAATTGACTTCCGGACACTGCGGGCTTAAGAATCAACCTACCACTCTTGCAGCACCCCCGAGGCCCCCCTGCTCACAGCGATCACTGACTGATAACAAAAAACGTAAGATACACCATACTGGGTTAGAGCGAGGCCATCAAGCCCAGTATTCTTTCTTACATTGACCAGTCTAGGGCTGTCTCCCCAATGACACAGGTCCCCAATGCTTCTATTGAGTCAGGCAGCGATCGATTTCCGGGTCTGGTAGCACGTTCCAGAGTGGAATAAAAAAGGGCCTCTCTTATTAGTGAGGTATTAATGCTCCATTTTACACCACTCTCGTGGACAGCGATATTGAGACCGTCGCTTCTTCACTGCGGTGACTCCCGCATTACTACTGATCGATGTACCTACGTTTCTGTTGCCGCACAGGTGTGCTCAGTAGCTACACCCTCTGCACATGCGTGCTCTGCACATCTCCACATCCATGCAAGCCATCGTACATTGCCTTGTAATGGCATGCAAGCCATTGTACCTTGCCTTGTAACTGCACCCTCTCACAATGTTGCTACGGCACATGCGTGCGTGCTATGGCACATGCGTGCATCGCCACCACAGGCCTACATGTTCTCATTACAACATGCTGCTGTACCGCAATGGCGCATGCCTAGTCCTGAGGAAGTGTCTGGGCCTTCCCCCGTCCATCACAGTGCATGACAGCTTGGGAGGCACCAAGTGTGACTGACTCATCCTGCTTGTCCTAGGAGAAAACGGAGTTACTTACCTGTAACAGGAGTTCTCCATGGACAGCAGGATAAGTCAGCCACACATACCCGCCCACCTCCCCTGGGAAGGGGTCGGCCTCCATTTCTAGTGCCCGCCTCTTAGCGGCAAAGGCTCAGCTAGTGACGTACTGGCTAGCTAGGGGCGGGCAGAGGGGTGAGGCCAGTTGGCCCATGCTCAGAAGGGCAAAAAGCCCTTCTGAGCTATGGAGAGTACTTACATCTCGGTGCCGTCGGATGACGTCACCAAGTGTGGCTGACTTATCCTGCTGTCCACGGAGAACTCCTGTTACAGGTAAGAAACTCTGTTTCATTATCCCAGATAACAACTAAGCCTGCTTGAGGGGAGGAAGGGGGTGGCCTTTTAAACATCTTTATGATTCAAATAACTTTATTGGCATGACAATTTCACATGTGTTGCCAAAGTAATACATTTAGTAGTTAAGGTAGAAAAACTACTTCCGGTGATAAATTGCCAAGAAAACCCAGAGGTAGCTGGGTCGCCAGGAATCAGCACTGACTTGAAGGCACTAAAAAAAATAAATAAGTGACAACAGTAACATATGTTGGATATGTTTACCAAGAGACCACTCTATATTCTTGGGATGAATGAGTGCTTGTAGTAACCAGGAGGCTGTTCAGTCTATCTAGCACTCTCTTTGTTAGGAGGATACGGATCCCGAGTATAGTTATTCTGGAGGTTTCACGCATTAATTATTTCATTATTAAATCATCATAAACCGTACGTATGACTTCGAGAGTGAAGCAGCTGACGGATGAGTTTGTAGGCGGGGCTTAATCTCTGCATTTTATGAATTGCCCGTCCCAGGGTGGGCGGAGCCGCTTTGAAGCACGCGCCTTCCTTTTTTTCCCCTCATTTTGTCGGTCTTCCGTGTGGGTCTCTATTTGCGTGCTCCGCCTTCTGCCCCGCCCAGGCTTTCAGGCGCCAGCCAATGGGGGGTTTCTTTCTCTGAGCACCGTCTCTTCCGCCTCACTGGCCAATAGCAGGAGGCAGCGAGGTGCGGCGCCGATAAATGGCGGAGCGCGCGCGGGCCGAGGGGTGGGGCTCGCGCCACGGGGGGAGTTGGTCGGTGTGGGTTATCCGCGCGCACGCGCTGGCGGCAGGAGCAGAAGGGGGAGGGGCAGACGCAGCAACCACCGGACCGGTAGTGACACCGGCGCTACGGAAGCGGAGCCCCCCCGGGCTGGAGAGAGTGAGAGCAGCAGTTAGGAGGCGGCGGCAGAAAGGAACCGGTACCGGGACATGAGCGAGGCAGGCACGGCCGGGCCTCCGCCCGACACCCAACAGCAGCAACAGCCGCCACAGTCGCAGACGCCGCCACCTCCGGCGCCGCAAAAAGCGCCGCTCCGCAGTCAGGCCGACAAGAAGGTGCTGGGTAAGAGGAGAGAAGGACTGGGGGTCGTGAAGAGCCTTCTCCCAAAGCCGGTGAACGGCAACGCGCCTCTCCCACCACCTAAACATGCAGTTTTCCTCCCCCCTCCATCTCCATTTAACCTCCGCTTCTTTTCATTCTTGCGAACACTGAACCACAATGGCTTATCATTCTTCACTTTCTCTTCTCCCTATCTCTCTACCCTCTCCTCCCACCGCCTTACTTCCTTGCTGTGGTTTCTTAGTTAATATCATCTCTCCTTCCCCATTCCTACTACTTCAATTTCTAGGAAATAAGGTATTATCGTTAATACATTTGTAGACTAGCTTTCGAAGGTTAAAAAAAATTCAGGACCTATCTTTCACATCTATTAGTCATGTTCTAGTCTATTAGTCATGTTCATGTTAGGTGGGTGGATTCATGGGGAGGAGTGCCCTAATGGTTGGGGCAAGTTACCTCAGGCCGGAAGGGAGGGGGGGGGGTCAAATTCCGCTAGAGGACAGCCGGAAGGACTGGGGTTTGTAGTCCTACAGGTGCTTCTTGTGGTTTTGGGCAAGCCACTCAACCCTCCATTGCCCATGTGCCCTGTAAGTATTAGTGCACGTGTCTCATATCCCCTCGTGTTAAATGTATCCCCTAATCGTGTTGTGACTGTAACGGGTCTACTCCTTGTTGGTCACTGACCAACAAGGAGTAGACCCGTTACAGTGACCACTTTGATTGAAGGATAAGGTGATATACAAACTCTCTAAATAAAATAAAATAAATGTTCTCACCTCCACCCCCCTCTCTCCCTCTCACCACCAGTGAAAAGCTAAAAATAAAGCTCTACCCTGACTTTCCCTTCCTCCTGTGTACCTTTTCCTTGTCTCCCCTGGGTTTGTTTCCTACACTTCTAGGCTCAGTCTGAGCTACATAACTGGTTCCTGGTTTGCTTTCAGTAGAAGTCCTAGAATGCAGGTGGGTGGATTCTGAAAAACCGAGTGGATTAGCCTGATCTGGATACTCTAGCTGTATAATACTTTTCGAGGTATGGGAGGTGATGAGGCTCTAATGTGGGTATAGAGTAAGTTTGTTTACAATAGAGTACATAAAAGGGGTGTCTGTAGGACACTGGCTCCAAGATGCTTATCTGCCATAAGTAAGCCTCATCAGGGTTTGTCTATACGTATAAGATGCTCTTGAGTAAACCATGAAACTTGCTAGGCTAATATAGCTAACTTTAAAATGTCTGGTTAACTTTCTAGATTTATTCATTTTGCAATTGGCTAGGCATAGATGTTTTCAGGGCTGGCTTTTGGAAGAGAATAACACAAGATGCCCATTTTAAGTGACTTGTACTGGCTGCTGTTTGCGACAGAGCACTAGGTTTAATAGCTTATTGTTATAAGAGCCAAGCTGGGTTGTACTGTTAAATAAAGGCTGTCGGAGTGTAATGAGAATGGGGTGAGAGATCTTAAGATAAGAAGGGTGGAGGTCTTATGCCAACACTGAGTTGTCTAAGAACTGGTAGCTTGTAGGCTTAGTTAAGAGAATTGCTCTCTAATCATGTCTTCTAACCATATTTTTCCTGTTACCTTTTGTTTACCCATCAGCCACACAAGTACTAGGAACTGTGAAGTGGTTCAATGTTCGTAATGGCTACGGTTTCATCAACAGGTGCGTGGGTAGGTTGAGGGCCTTGCTGTAGGCCAGGTGTCAGGACCTGCACTTACAGGCCTCTTGTGGTTCTTTTAGTACATGAGCACAGCTCCGGTGCTGAATGCAGAGGAAATATGCTGCTAGTGGCCCAGCTGGAGGAGGTGGTTTTTGGCTATGCGGCCTGTAATAGTCCTTGACAGCCCATGTGGCATCAGCTGAGGGGGTGGAGTCTCTCCCAGCTGAAGGAGACTGCTTGATTTCCCTGTAGCAATCATCAAGCAGTGCTGACCAAAGGTCAGGGAGTAGTGTCTATGGCTAGCTCTGTGTCTGTGGGAGGAGGCCTGAGCTAGCAGTATTTGTCAAGAGGGATAAGAGGGAGTGGTGACTAGGCTAGTGTAAACCTTTTTGTGGGAGTTTGCTTCCTTTTTTGCCTCACCATGCCCAACTGATAACGGGAGTGTGACTTTCAAAATATTTTGCAGAGCCTGTGAAACAGCTCTTCAGTTAAAAAGGCATTGTGGTGGTGGATCCAAAGCTGACCCCGATTGGGGAAGGGGGGTGGCTATGACGGCTAGGCCATCATATTTGTTTTGGTGTACTGTCAAAGCATTTGTAGGGGGAATGATAAGGCCTTTGTGTTGGCATAATGCTTCTTTTTTGGACTGATATGATCCCATAACTTTGTAGAAGGATTAGTCTATCACCTAGGCTTTAGAGAGCTGATGCTGCATATTCTGTTTGCCTCCCACCCCCTGCAGAAATGACACCAAAGAAGATGTATTTGTGCACCAGGTAAGTGCGCTCTTCATTCTTGTCTCTCTTATGGTTTATTAACATTTGAAATACCACCCTTTGTAGTATCAGAGCAGCATACATAGTACTTCTAAAGAGCGACAGAGAGCCAGTAAGATAGGAAAGAGGAATTGAGCAGCAGGGGGGGGGGGTGTTCGAAAGTTGGGATCATTGGTAGGGAGGGGAAGCAGAATCCTGTGTTTGGGGTGTTAGGTTGAAACTTAGGTGGACTAGATGAGTCTTGAGGCATGACTTGAATTTTGGGTAAGAGTTCCAGGTGAAGATCAGGAGGTAGAGCATTCTATAGGCCCAGTCCAAGGAAATAGAAGGGTGAATGACTGGTGGATTCATATTGGGCAGAAGATTGGGGTGGGGGGAGGCGGTTGTGTATGAAATGTAAGATATGTGTGTGAAGAATAATGCAGGCTAAGAGATACAAAGGTATTCAGTATGCAAAATCTTATGAATTAGTGCAAGGAGCTTGTATCGAATCTGATATTGAATAGATAGCCAATGAGCAACTCCAAATGCCATTCTTTCTGCCTTAATGCACTGTATACCTGGAATAGGCTACCTGAGTATTCAGGCTCCATCTTTGGTCATATTGAAATCCCAGGCTAAAAACTCTTAAGACTGCATTTGGATCCTGACTCCCTTATTCTCCTCTCTAAACTCAGTTCATGTCTGTTACTTTCCTAGTCCCCCCTTCTCTTTTCTAGCACATTGTTAGCTCTGAGGAACAGGAACTTTCTCTTAAGTGCATATGTACCAGCACTGAATGTCTAGTAGCACTATATAAATAACTTCAAGGGTACAGACTACTACTATTCTTGACAATCCCCTGTTTTGTGACCAGTAATCTCTTCCTCCTCTCTCATTTTTTTCTTGCTTCTCACCATGGAGTCTGCACTTGTGAGGTAACTGTACAATTTTTTTCTTGTTGCCAGGGAATATTTCTATGAAACTGGTGTCTCTGGATTGTAGAAAGCAGAAATCCAGTGGTAGCACAGGCCAGCTCTTGGTTTTCATCAACCAAGATAGTTGCTTTTGTCCCTTGGGACGGATTTGTTCTGGAAGCTAACAATTTTTTTTTATTGGTTTCTAGTGGGACTTTAAGGGGTAGCCTTAGTCAAAACTGTTTGCTAACAGTTTTTAAAATGTTTGCTCTAATCTCTGTAGACTGCTATTAAAAGAAACAACCCTCGCAAGTTTCTGCGTAGTGTGGGGGATGGTGAAACTGTGGAGTTTGATGTTGTGGAAGGAGAGAAGGTAAGAGCTGGTAGAAAGGGGGGGGAGAGAGCTAAGAGTACTGCTTATCTCCAGCCACCTATTAATCTTTCTGTATCTTTTTGGTTTTGGATGTAGGGAGCAGAGGCTGCCAATGTCACAGGCCCTGGGGGTGTGCCAGTGAAAGGCAGCCGCTATGCGCCTAACCGGCGCCGGTTCCGGAGGAGATTTTTCAACAGACCACGGCCAGGAGGGGAGCCTGCAGGTGAAGGTGCTGGAGCAGAGCCAGCAAATGGAGGTGAGAAACCAGGAGATACCTCACCCCAGCAACAGCAGCAGCAGCCCCCACGGAGGCGTCCACCCCCCTTCTTTTATCGGCGAAGGTTCATGCGTGGGCCACGCCCACCTGCTCAGCAGCAGGCAAAGCCACCAGAGGTATGTGTTCCCTGCAACAGCTTCTGTGCTAGAGTGGAATGGGACAGGACCTGGCCCATGCTCGTGTATAGGGTTCTAACCATGCTTTAACATGTTCAGGGCACAGAGGCAGCAGAGCCCAAAGATACCACGCAACCAGTACAGGAGCAGCCAGGGCAGGGCCAGGAAAGACCCCAGGGCCGTCGATTCAGACCTAGGTTCCGCAGGTAATGTGGCTACCAACACTTGACAATCTTAAGAATCACGGATCTGGGGCAGATCGGTGGCAGTGTTATGCACAAGATCTGGAATTTGATTTTTAGTCTAGGATTCTGCTTCCCAGGCCATTTGGAAGAGTGGATTAGCCTCCCCTGGAAAGATTGCACATTGTGGTATGGTGATACCTGGTGGCCAAATTTAGGACTCATAATTGCAGGGTTCTGGAGGGGGAGTCCTGGTGCTTGACCCTCAGCTGAAAGCTGTCACTAATAACTGGGCTAATCAAGTTAAGGGGAATTTCTTGGAAGTTGCAAACGCATGCTTATGGCACATACCCTAATGGAAGCATGTTCTAATTTGAGCTGGAAACACAAATGAATGCTGGGCAAAAAATCAGATCCCGCCTCGCTCTATCATCCCTAAGGGGGCTGCATGGAAATGCGTAGAGATAACTGAAGAGGGAATACAAGAAAATTCCTGAAAATACTGTTAATTCATCTAGGAAACTGACTTAAGTGGTGTACTTTAATTAAAAAAAAAAAAAAATCTTCTAACCAGGATCCAACTCACTAACATCAGTTTCCGTTTTGCCCTTTTGGGAAATCTCAGCATGTCATAGTCTAATATCTGCGTTTAAACTTTTTTGGGAAAGGGGTCTAACCAGTGTAAAGTTCAGCCTATGATGGCAATTTGTACACTAACAACTTTTGTAAACTCTATTCTCTGCACCTCATTCTTTCTCTCCAACCAGGCCTTTCCGACCACGGCCCGTTCAGCAGCAGACAGAAGGTGGTGATGGTGAAACAAAGCAGGGCCAGAATGGCGGACCACGTCCTGAGCCCCAGCGGCAACGCAATCGGCCTTACTTCCAGCGCAGGCGACAGCAGTCAGCAGAAATGGCGCAGGCTGCTGCAGAGGTGAGATGGTCCATGAACCAAAGATTCCCCATCCATGTCCCAAAGAACAGTGGAAAGAAACAATAGAATTGTGGTTTAGTGGCAAGGCATGATTTTTATGAACATTGGAGAGAACTCTCCCTTTTGACTCGTAGACAAAATACAAATATCCATATGTCCTTTTTGACTAAGATGCTCTTCTTACATAGCCAGTGAGAAGAGGTCAAGAAGGTTTTCCATTCAGTGTCTAATAGTGGTTAAGGCTGCACATTAAAACCATGTCTATCTTCTGATGCTTCAGCCAAAGTATTATTTGAAGAGTTAGTTCATTGAATCTGGCCAAAATGTGAAACTTTGCCAGATCCTGTGTCTGAAGAGCAGCTTGTAATAGTGGATGGGGGTGGTGGTAAAGAAACAAGTAAGGTTCTCCAGTAGCAAGTGAGATCTATGGACTTAGTGGAAATGTTGGAAGACTTGTGCTGACAGTCTTTGCAGGAGATACAGTGCAGAGGGATCAATTCTGAATTTGTTCCAGCCCTTTAAGTTGAATGGGGGGGGGAATGTCAGGGCTTGCTGGGTCAAACTTAATCAAAGCAGCATGATTTAGAGTGCTTGGAGGCTAGCTGAATTAAGTGCTGTAAAGGTTATGTTGTGACTTCATTGAGTCCTGATTTTCTTGGTGGAGAATCTTTTTTTTAAATCTTATTAGAATTTGATATTTCATTCTCAAACACAACTTATTGTATACAGAAACAGAAGATCATAGAGAAATATAAAACATACATTATTAAATTTTTAATGGCTCTCATTAAGGGGCAAGAGTGCAAGCAAACTTCAGCAAAAAAAAATGTATAAAGGGAAATGGGGACAAAAGTGAGAAGGGACCTGTTTTCTCTGTGCATCCCAAGGATACCCTGGAACCACTAGGCAGAGTACGAAGAATAAGTTGGACACTGAGGTTAATGGGGCATTTCACTGCAAGCTAGAGTAGGTGTGATATGATCATTAAGCAAAAATGCTTCTGATAACCAGATACCAGAAAGCTTTAAACAATTGTATAAGCAAGCAGGGGCCTTAAGTTACAGGTCCAGGGCTTCACAACAGACTACCACTTGCGCTGGCATGTTGAATCTTACCTGGCATTCAAAGAAAATTGGCCCAGTTTTCTTATAAAGCCTTTGGGTTAAATACTAGTGCTGTCAATGAGCTTTCCATCCTCCTTTATTGGTTTTTAATTTTGTCCATTGTTTACATGATTTTGCTGGTATTTGTAGTTCATTTTTTATTGAATCTGCTTAAATTGATTGGATAAGCAGACTAAGTTGTAATGACTATCTTGTAATTCCATTACCATAATCCAAACCTGACAAGTGCTTGGTATGATTTGGAACTCAGCAGCTTGGCTAATTAGGGGATGCTGTCATAAGTGCCCTCATTTAAGGGCATTGCATTGGTTATTAGTGGAGAGCTGGGCCAAATTTTTAAAGGTTCGGTTATGCATGGAAACGCTCCATCTTATCTAATCAAAGCTTTTAAATGATATTGGCCTGCATGCTCCCTGCAGTCTGCTAAAGAGAATTTCTGGCAGAATTTTCACCTTCAGGGATGACTGATAGCCTCACTGGAAAAAAAAAGTTCAGTTTACATCCCCATCTTGTGGAATGCATTAGAAAAGAGTAGGGGATATTGGTTTGAAAAGATTAGTCCTGTTCAGAGGCTTATGAAGGTGGAGCAGGTCACAGATGAGGGTTTGGTTGGACACGGAGGACCCTTGCAGAGTTCGTCATGGTGTGTTTTTGGTATATAATTGTCATCTTAAATGGCATTTCCCTATATAGGCAGTTTGCATATTCTGGAGAATTGTAAGTGAGCTTTCTTTGGGCGTGGTGCCCAGAGACGGTGCAGCAGTCTGCTTTAGGATATGACAGTTTTGAAATATCTATTTTCCCTAGGAAAGATTGCTTGGTCAAACAGTTGTGGTTTTTTACCTGATGTTTATGCTGCCTCTATTTTGTTTTGAATGTTTTTATATACTGCTTTTCAGCACCAACTACTTATGTTCTTATTCTCTCAGGTTTAATTCTTTGTAGATGTAAGGTGATCAGTCCAGTGGGTGTGTAGTGGCAGGTATTCTTTGAACATGAACAGTTCATTCTTTTTGCAGAAGATAACAAAGCTCATTAGTGTATTTTTAAGTATAAGAATATAAGATTTGCCATACTGGGTCGGACCAAGGTTTCATCAAGCTGTGGCCAGTCCAGGTCGTAGGTTCATGGCAGAATCCCAAAAGGTAGATGTTCTATGCTGCTTGTCCCAGGGATAAGCAGTGGATTTCCCCAGTCGCCATATGACTTCAAATTTGTTCATTTTTGGGGCATAATGTAGATGTGATTTTACTTGGATACTTGAGCTTGTGGTGGTGGTGGTGGTCCTGAAATGTGAGTTACTACTGAAACTGCAGTTGTGAGCAAACTAATATTTTAAATTGCATAGTCGAAGTAAACATTTGACAAGATCTATTGTAGTTCCTATTCTGTGGTCTGGATCTCTGGGAGTATGAGACATTACAGGGGATCTGCAGGAGAAGAGGTTGTTTGGGGGGGAGAACTTGGTGTAGGGATAAAAAGAAAGGTAGAAGGCTAGTGGGGAATAGGCTTGGTGCTGAAGGGGGGGGATGACCTAGGAAGCGAATGAAGTTGAGGAGGGGGCAGCAACAGTCCTGAACCTTTTGTAACATCTAGTTAAAACCTAGACAGCAACAAGGCTTGTTTAACATGGAGTTCCATTGGATGGGTAGAATCAAACCAGTTTTATTTTAAGTATTTTAGGTTTAAAAATGAAAACAAGGCGTAGAAAGATCTTCTGAATACAGATCCCTTTCTACTTTTGATGTACCATGAACTCATGACATGGCATTGCAGAGGGCCTGGACGGTAGATGGCAATATGTGAAGTCTGGATTAGAAGAGTCAATACACTTCCATCAAAAGCAAGGGGTACCCCAAGGCTCCTCGTTATCCTCCTTACTCTTCAATATTTACATGCAGCCCATCTGCAATATAAGATCATTCAATGTGAACTGCTTGATATATGCAGATGACATTCTCTTATACATGCCTTTCTCCACAACGCACATGGACCTGACCACACTCACGGATTGCTTCATTGCAGTTTCAACGTGGCTCCATTCACAGAACCTACGCATTCAACATAAAAAAACAGAGGTGCTATTCATCACCAGAGACCCCAACTTTACTCCACCATCCCACGTCAGTGTCAAGGAAGCTGACCTGCAAACTAAAGAGTCAATAAAATACCTGGGAGTTACTGTGGATCAACGTCTGGATATGAAACGCCACATAAGCAATATAGTCAAAGCCGTCTATTTTAAAATCCGTTCACTCAAGCACCTACGCTCCCTGTTGGACCCAGATGATTTCCGAACCATATATCAAGCACTGATCCTGCCACATTTTGACTTTGCAAATGCCATCTTACAAGGGCTCCCCCAATCCACACTAACCCCCTTACAGTTGGCCATGAACGCCGCAGCTAGGGTCATCTACGGAGCAGCCAGAAGCGACCACGTGACTCCCATTCTCAAACAGCTACACTGGCTACCTATTCATGGGAGGATCACCTTCAAAACACTTTTATTAGCATTCAAGGCAATCAAAGGCATTTCCTCCTCCTCATTTACACATCTTATCCACATTGTACCCCCCAACAGATCCAGAAGAGCAACAGCTGTCAACCTGCTAATCACACCAAAGGCATCGACAAAGTGCAACAAGACAACCACAAACAGGGCGTGCAGTTTCTATATCCCCAAATGCTGGAATGCTCTACCCCCTGACATTAGGGCCATAACCAATCTATATCCGTTCAGGAAGGCACTCAAAACCACCTACCTCTTCCTCCAATACTTCCCAGCCAGCAATTGAACCTAGATACCGTTCTCAAGAAATGACCCACTCTAGAAATGCCCTCATATTCATTATCTGATTTTTAACTATCCTTGCTGTGTAAATAGCTTATGTATATAGTTTACCCTGTTATCCAAGTTTATATCCCTGTTCGATGTAAAACCTGACAACTTGTCGTTATGGTAGTTATGTTATGATGTAAACCGCGCTGATACCGAATAGCGCGGTATATAAAACTGTAATAAATAAATAAAGTAATTGATGGTGTCCTACCCTCCTTTCCTCTGTATAGAGTGTTACCAAGGAGCAACTGACCCTGGGCACAGAGGACACTGTAAGAGCAGTTGTAGCATCTGCTCCCCAGGATCTACCACTAGAGGCCAGCACCCTCAAGTCACCTACCCCTGAGCTGCCTTCAGAGCCTCAGCTGGAGACACAGCTGGTAAGTGCTTAAGCCACATATGCAGGGCAATGGTAGGGGAAAGGCTGAAAGGTCAAGTGAGATGGAAGAAGGGAGTTGGTATTGGGTTTCATATGGGGAATTTTACATAAGCATCTATCAATTCAAAATGAATATCTCAGCTGGGTAGACTGTCTTGGTCATCTGTCACTTTTTGCTTTGGTATGTAAAGTGGACTAGTATTGTGACACTTTGGCCAGTTGGACTCTGAAGCCACAATCCAGCTCTCCCAGCACTTCATTTCCATTCCACAAGCTGGATCAGTTACAGCCTAAGTACTGGTAGCATCAGTGTGGAGCAGTGTCTAGGGGAGGTGCTTTAAATGGGCTACCTAATCGGAGGGACCAAACATGTTCATTGCATGTAAGAGGGTGTTGACGGTCAGCACAGCAATAGAAAGTTTCTTACAGAGAGCAGGACCTCGCTGAAGATTCGTTGTCCCCTCCTCCTACACCAGTACCAGTATAAGTAGGCCTTGCAAATGGGGAATTGCTGCAGGAATATTAGTCCTGATGCAGCCTGTTATAACAGAAGAAAAGTCGAGTAACAGACTGAATAGATGGTATAAGTGATAGCCCTGTACAAATGTCATTGATGGATGGGTTCCCAAGTCTGCTTTAATCAAGGCTTGCTGTCTATAACTGGCAACACGTATCCATTCCCTGCTCCCTTAAATATTATGCCGTGGGCAATGTTTTGAAAGTCTATTAGGGGAAAAGGCAATATTTACGGCTTTTTTCCCTTAACTAAACCAGTGGCCATGTTTTGGCATTATCCTGGGTGAAGAGAGCAGTCATGGATCATCCTCCTCTGGATTGGTATGGGACTACCTACTTGGGAGGGGCATTAATACACAGAGACCCTAAGGCAGATGAAGCAAGAAGCACTGGATCTTGTGCCAAAATCTCCAGCTTAAGGTAGAGGGGGAAAACCTCTCCAGTCCCTAGTCATTTCTGTACTGACTTGGCTGAAGCTGGTGTTTTATTCTCCAGATGCTGAGACCTCTTGCATGTGGTGGGGGAGTTATGAGACTTCCCAGTTGTGATTTTTTTTTCTCCTTTGGTTGGGGGAGGGGTGACAGAGCAAAAGGTCTCTGTAGATACACTTTCATGGTGCCTTGTTTTTCCTTCCTACAGACTTCAGCTCCTGAGCCTGGAGGGGATCCTTCCACTACCCCTCTTGCAGAATGAGTTGCAGACAAAGGAGGGCACAGATCAGAGGTAAAAGATTATGTAAGGACCCTTTTCCAAATCAGCTTCAAGAGATGTAGAGAACTTTATTGCTCTGTCAGTATCAGGCTTCTTTACACATACCTCTATCATGCACAAAGGATATCAGTGGAAGTAATATTGCAAGCAGCATCCTGCCATCTAATTTTTTGTCCCTTTATTATCCTGTAGGTGCCCCATCTGAGTCCCAAGATGATCACATCTCGCCTGGCTGCACAAAACTACCCCCCTCCACCTTTGCACAGCTTTGACCAACTCTCCTCCCACAGTGAGGTGAGGGGTGCAAGGTGGGACTTGAAAGCACTATATCGCTTTAATTTGAAGACTTTGGAGGGGGTACTTGAATCCCAGAACCTTGTCCAGTTTGGAGGAGAAAACTGGTTGTAAACCTCTACAGGAACTTTATTTTGTAATTTTTTCTTTTCTTTTAAGAGCACTTTGTAACAGTCGTGCAGTTTGGGCTTCAGTAAAAAAAAAATAACAAAAAAAACAACAAAACCAAAACCAAATATAGCCTTTGCAATGACTTCTGTTGCCCCTTTGTAATGGGAGCTGTTCATCTTCACATGTGCTTCTCTTGGTAATGCTCTGGCTGTTCTGTAGGAGTGTCAGGTGATGTGGCCCTTCTCAGAATACATGGACAGTGTATACTGTATCATGCCAGAGCAGAAGAGGCATTCACTTCTGCTGTATGCATTAACACTTGGGGGTGGGGTGAAAAGATCTTTAAGTCCTAAGCCAAGATCATCTCTGGTGTGGCAGTATCTAGTTATATCATGGTCTTGAACCTGCTGCCTGCTTATGCCAGAACTCTGGCTATCATAGGACTGAATGTGTGGTAGGCCATGCTTTTTAGGCCTTGCCTAGCCTTCATGGGGCTTTGAATGCTTGAGACGAAGTTATAACAAACAAACCTCTGCTTGCTCAAATTACGGTCTTGAAGACAAAGCTACATGTATGAGCATACCAACGAATGCTTAAGAGGCTTGGAATGGGCTTAGTTCCAGCCACTAAAGGTGTTCTTTCAAGCTGTGTGGCCCTGGGTTGCTGGTTAAGTAAACTGGTGCAGTCATTGCAGTTGAAAGTATCTATCTTAATTCATTTTTAAGATGCATAGTAAAAGGCTCCTACTTGCATAGTATGAGCCATTTCTATAGAACATTCTGTTGTGTACAACAGAGCATTCAGCAGAAGCTCAGTGGCTTTGGTAAAGCTCAGTATGGTGGTAGCCCGTGCCAGTGGCACTTGAGTGTTAAAATGGCCATAATCTCTAATTCTCAGTGTAGGTGGTTTGTCAATGAAGTACCTAGAAAAAACAAAACCAAAGGGAGGCTCGCTGAGATGTTATGACAGATTTTTATCATGTAAAATGACTTATTGGCTGGGGCACTGACCCAGCAAATATGGTTGCAGACATGGCTGTAACTCCTTGTTCTCTAAAATATTACCTCTTGCTGCCCCATTTGTGTGTTAGATTTATTAACAGGTCTTGAAATTTGAGGTAAAGATAACATTACATTACCTTCAGATACATTAATTTTCCCCTTTGGTTGGCCTACAATTGAAGTTGTTGCATCTGAGGTAATAGAGGGTGAAGTAACTTGCTCAAAATCATAGACTGGAAGTGGGCTTTGAAACCTTGCTTCTATGGCTCACACCCACCTTTTTAAGCACTAAGCTGCTAGTCTACCAAATGGACTTGGAGTTACCTACGAGCAGGGAGTTTCATATCCTCCCACATTGACTGCTTCAGTGCAAGGCCCCTGGTATAAGTAAGGTGTGCCTTCTGCCCTGGCAGCTAATTGGATCACTGTACATCTCTAAGTGGCTGTTGGTAATATCTCAAACTGCCATTTGCAATTCTGCCTATGCATGTCGTCTTTCCTACCTCCCTTGCCCTGCTGGTATAAGGGATATTGTACTTCTCTCCTAAGATGAAATTATTTTCCCTCATGCTTTAGCTTTTTCTATACATACTCTGGCCCTTTATCAAGATGTAAACTGCAGTTCTAATCTTGGCTACAATCCTAACAAAAAATACATTTTGTTAGATAGCTGTGTCATGGGAGCAGGAGGAATAACGTGCCCTAGTTAACTTTGATAAAGCTATGCCACAGGGGGGGAGAACCCCTTGTGTGTGTTCCTCCTCCCCCCTCCCTCCCCCCCACATGCAGATAGTGCCAGAGCTGGCTGTTTAGAATTGAGGCATAGATAAGGCTGCTGTAAAAGTATTAGTACCCTATATAGCCTGATCTTAAGAGAGTCAGAAGCTGTAAAGATGTCTTACGCATTGGAATATGGAACGTACGAAGCATGAACCAAGGGAAGTTGGAGGTGGTCAAGAATGAAATGGAATGTGTACAACTTGATCTGTTGGGTGTCAGCAAACTGAAATGGACTGGCATCGGGCACTTTGCATCAGATGATCACATGGTCTACTATGCTGGAAATGAAAGACAAAGAAGAAATGGTGTTGCATTTATAATGAAGAAACTTACCTATCAATACAACTATAATTCAAGTATATGCCCCAACAGCTGCAGATGAGAATGACATTGAAGAGTTCTATGAACAAGTACAAGCTGACAGAACATGCAAACAGGATATCCTGATAGTCATGGGTGACTGGAACGCAAAAGTTGGCAACAAAAGGCAAAGTAGTTGGAAAATATGGACTTGGCAACAGAAATTAAGCTGGAGAAAGACTGATAGAATTCTGCAAGACCAACGATCTATTCATCTCAAACACCTTCCATCAACACAAGCGGCGACTGTACACATGGACTTCACACAATGGATTGTATAAAAATCAAATTGACTACATCTGTGGAAGTCAACGATGGAAAAGTTCTATAACATCAACAAAGACAAAACCTGGAGCTGACTGTGGTACAGATCATCAACTAATATGCAAACTCAAGCTGAAGTTGAAAAAGAGCAAACCACTCAATGCAGCAAAATATGACCTTGAGAATATACCACTGGAATTTAGACTGCCTGCAAAATCGATTTGCTGCTTTAGATACAAATGACAGAGCTCCAGAAGAGTTATGGAATGACATCAAGAAGGTTGTGTTGGAAGAAAGCGAGAAGTCTCTACAAAAGGTGAAAAAGCAAAAATGGCCAAAATGGATGACAGAAGAAACTCTGAAAATTGCCCAGAAACGCAGAGAAGCTAAAGCCAGAGGAGAGACAATAACAGAACTCAACAGATTTTCAACGTGCAGCAAGACAGGACAAGGAAAAGTACTACGACGCATGCAAGGAAATAGAAGCAGAAACTATTAAAGGAAGAACAAGATCGGCTTTCCTAAAGCTACGAGAGTTAAAGAAAATTCCAGCCTCGAATTGGAATGTTACAAGATGCTCAAGGTTCTATGTTGAATGATGCTGAGAAGATCAAGAAAAGATGGAAGGAATATACAGAGTTTTTATATGATAAAGATCAAGTGGACCAACAGCTGTTTCAACCTGTACCTTATGATCCGAAACCATTGGTGATGAAAGAAGAAGTTGAAGCAGCATTGAAAGCCTTATCAAAGAACAAAGCACCAGGCATTGATTGCTGTAATACGTCTATGGGAATGCTATCTGATGCAGTTGTTACCATACTTACAAGGCTCTGCCAAGAAATATGGAAGACGACAACATGGCCAACTGACTGGAAAAGATCTGTTTATACCAATACTAAAGAAAGGTGATCCAACTGACTGGAAATTTATTGCACAATCGCTCTGATCCCACATGCCAGCAAGATTCTACTGAAGATTATTCAAGAGAGACTACAACCATACCTGGAACGAGAACTACCTGAAGTGCAAGCAGGGTTCAGGAAAGGGCGAGGAACGAGAGATGGCATTGCGGATGTGAGATGGATCCTTGAAAAGACTAAAGAATACCAAAAGGATATCTATTTGTGCTTTATCGACTATAGCAAGGCTTTTGACTGTGTAAACCATGAGAAACTCTGGGCCACATTAAGAAGCATGGGTATACCAGAACACCTGATCTCGTACTCTTGCACAATCTGTACATTGATCAAGAAGCAGCAGTTTGAAAGGAACAAGGAGAAACAGAATGGTTTAAAATAAGCAAAGGTATAAGACAAGGCTGCATACTTCCCCCACCTGTTTAATTTATATGCAGAACAAATCATCAGAGAAGCAGGATGGTATGAAAACAGAGATGTGAAGATTGGTGGAAGACTCATCAACAACCTTCGCTATGTTGATACCACATTACTGGCTGAAAGTGAAGATGATCTGAAACATTTGCTTCTCACAATCAAAGAACATAGTCTCAAAATGGGCCTGCACCTTAATGTAAAAAAGACAGATCATGACAACTGGCATAATCAACAGGTTCATCGTTGAAGGAGAAGAAATTGAAATCGTGAACAACTTTAACCTACTTGGATCAACTATCAAAGAAGCAACAAGCAGTCAAGAAATCAGACAACGCATTGCTCTTGGCAGAATGGCTATGAAAGATCTAGATAAGATTCTCAAGAGTAGAGATGTCTCTCTCCATACAAAGATATGACTAGTTCAAGCCATGGTATTTTCAATAACATCATATGGATGTGAAAGCTGGACAGTGAAAAAAGATAGGAAGAAAATTGATGCCTTTTAATTATGGTGCTGGTAGTGAATACTGTGTATACCATGGACTGCCTGAAGAACAAACCAGTCAGTACTAGAGGAGATCAAACCTAAGCTTTCTTTAGAAGCTCAGATGACAAGACTTTGACTTTCATACTTTGGACACATCATGCGAAGAGAGATCATTAGAGAGAGACATCATGCTTGGCAAGATAGGTCAGCGCAAAAGAGGAAGGCCAGCAATGAGATGGATCGATACAATAACAGCAGCTATGGGTACCAGTCTGTCAACAATGAGCTGCCTGACTGAAGACCGAACACAATTTAGGATAGCTATCCAGAGGATCGCCATGAGTCGACTCCGTCTCGACGGCACTTAACAACACATAGCCTGATGCCTAATCTTGCTACTTAAACGGTCATGCTTGCCATCCCTCACAACAATCCCATAAAAATGCATAACTTGGCATGGTACTTTAGATATCAAACTTTTTTGCATTAGACTTATACAGGCCCACTGTCCCTCAGGTAAACGAACGTACTGATGGTTCTTTGCATTTGTGTAGTTAGTCGTGTGTTTGTTTTGGCTGCACCTGCCTTTTTCCTTTTTGCAGAAGTTGCCATCCTAATTATTGACCTAATCTTCCCTAATGGTTGAGTTAGCCCTGGGCATAGAGTAAGTGACTCATCTGGTCACTTGGGGTAGGTCGCTAGGGATTCAAATTTTGTATTATAGAAGGAGTATTTTGGTTTCTGGCCTAGCAGTTTCTTCCTCTTTGCACCCGGCTTGTTCAAGGAAAACAAGCAACTATGCATAGGCGTTACCATCCCATGATGGGATTAGGTCTGATTCTCTCACATAGAGCACGCACACATGGCCAGAGCTTTTCTAGGCTATCCCCAGTCTTTATCTGCCCAGCAAAGCTGAAAGGAATTCACTCCTTCCACAATCACTCTTGAAGCAGAAGACTACCACAGGGCTTGCAATAAATAAAAAGGGCCAGATTCTGTACCTGTGGCTATTTAGCAGAGTCCAGTGTGGCACTGAGTTCTTTTCTATGCTGACATGGCTAATATACTCAAAAGGTGCAGTGCAAGTACCTGTGTGTTTGTCCAAAATAGAGAAAACCACTGTGGGCTGTTTGCAGAAACCATCTAGTGCTATTACCTCAGCTCTAAAAGGGCCTCGGTTGCTGTTCATCCCAGTAGTGGGATCTGCACAGTAGGGATACTCTGGCTGCACCTCGGCCAGAGGGACTCTAGAGAAATCAAGGGTCTCTTCAAGGCACCAGCTGGTTCTGATTTGTAAAATGAACAAATGATTGGCATTTCTCAAGTACTGTTGCTTTGTCAGTGTGGGAACATATTTGCTATCAGGTGTCTTGCACTTTACAATTATCCAGTCAGCCTCAATACTGATTATTTACTAAGCTGTGCGATTGGGGGGGGGGGGGGTGCTGGCATGACTGCAGATGTCTGCACTATACAGCTGTCTGGCTAGCCTGGACCGAAGGTTTTGTATTCCAAACCTATGTGCACACTCTTGTTCATGAATATCTGAGCACATGAATTGGAGGGATTTGTTTTTCTCTCTAAAGACAAGCAGGAGAAATGTAAGCATGCTCATCTGGTGACATCTCTGATCTTTCATAAGTGTCTTCATGTTTAATTTCTGTGGCTGTGCTACCCAGCTCCTGCTTTCCTACTGTCCCGGTAGCTAAGTTTTTTCCAATTCATCCTGCTAGACCAGTCCAGACTAGTGGGTTATCTCCCCCTGCCAGCAGATGTTTGAGATGGGGAAAAAAGCTAGAAGCTTCAGTGGCATCAACATTGCTAGTAGATAATCCTGGACCACTAGGGGTCAGCTTCAGTATTTGTCTCCAGCAGATGGATGCTTTCCTTTAGGCTTGTGGCGGTCTCTAAGGCAGAGTCCTCTCGGGGTCCTTTTCTCCAAAGCATGCAGGATCAGTTCCTTCAAAGTTCTTCACTTTTCTTCGTTTTTATGCCAAAGGTGTTGCTTGATCAGGAAGATCTGTGCAGCGCCTCTGATGGGAAGGGCTCCTGCTCAAGGGGAGCTGTGCAGCCTTCCAAACTCCCCGAAGACATCCGATAATTTCTCAGCATTTGCTTCCTCAGCCCTGTTTTGTTTGTTTTCGAGTAAAGTTGGGGGGGGGGGGGGGGAAGACACCAATTAGACAGGAGAAGAACTCTGCCCATAGCATGCTTCATGTTTGCAAGATCTTCCTTGTCAGGACACATTCTCCCCTCCCCCCTCTCCAGTTGCCGTGCTTCGGGCCACAGTGTAATCTTCTGTCTTGTGCTGCTTTGCAGGCCCCGTGCTGCTTTGCAGGCCCCATGCTGCTTGAGGCGTCATGGTGGTGTGGCCATTTTACTTTTCGTGGTAACAAGGCAGCTGTTTCTCCCTTGCTGCATTTTTTTTTTTCCTCCCAAATTTGTTTTTCACCACGCTTCTGTGGCAAAGGGGGGTCTTTCTCCAACATATATCATTGCCATTTTCATCAGTGCAGCTGGAGCTCCTGTGATTCCTGCCATTTTCAGTAGTGGCACCTCCATTTTCTTGTAAGGGGAAGCTCTCTGTTTGCTGCCTTTGGTTACTTCTCGGCTGCTTTGCTTCTGGTGTGTTTCTTGCTTAAAATGTTGTTGCCTTGCTAGCACTGACTGTCTTGTGGAAAGAAGTGCAGATTTTTAGATCTTCTCTGTGCTGCTTGTGCTAAGGACCAGGGAGGTCCATCTACAGCATTAGGTCAGGTTTCTTTAATGTCTGTCTTGTTCCACTTGCCCTTGTTCAGCAATTTGGGATTTCTGGGTACTACTATGCCGACGATATCCTCTTGTACCACACCAATTCCTCCTCTCCTGATCTTCGCTTGCATCTCCTGGCTGAACAGCAATTTTCTCCATCTTAATCCCTCCAAGTCCACAGCCCTCTGGTTTACATTCAGAGCCCCCTCTTCTACTCTATCACCCACACTGATACCTTGGGGTCATACTAGACTCCTCACTCACCTTTCACCAACATCTCTCTGCTTATCCATCATTCATTCATTTCCCTATGCCAAATTCATGCCATTTGTCCTTCTTTCTCCATCTTCCCTCATCACTTTTGTACTGTCATTTATCTCCAGACTTCATTACTGTAACATCGTTTTCATAGGTCTTCCCCCCCCCCCCCCATACCAATTCAGTAGCCTACAACTCATCCAGAACAGCGTGGCGCATCCTACCCACTACTCCCCATCCGACCACGTTACTCCCCTGCTTATGCACCTTCATTGGCTCCCAATCAAATCCAGGTTCACTTATAAGATGCTCATGATTGCCCACAAAGTAATATACACCAGTAAACCCCCCCCCCCCCTAGTGCCTAGCAGATCTCATTAGTCTTCAGCCCTCCCCCCCTACCCTCTCCGGTCCACTCGCGGGGAATCG
The DNA here is from genome assembly GCA_033557465.1 of Ichthyophis bannanicus. Taxonomy (NCBI): domain Eukaryota; kingdom Metazoa; phylum Chordata; class Amphibia; order Gymnophiona; family Ichthyophiidae; genus Ichthyophis; species Ichthyophis bannanicus. The sequence continues at coordinate 92,964,399 of CM066048.1, read as the reverse complement.
TTTCCTCCCCTCCCCTGTGCAGGCCCATCTCAAACTCGCCCACCACTCTGCGTTCTTTCCTAAGCCCTGCACTCTGGAACTCTCTGCCACATACCCTCTATTGAAACTTCATTCCCTCGGTTCAAGAACATGCTCAAAACCCATCTCTTCCACATCACTTTCAACCTTCCTCCCCCTGACTCCTAGGTCAAGATCCCCACCTCCCCCCATATGTGACTGTTGCATCTGCCTCTCCTGTCTGTCTCTATCTGCTGCTTTCCTGTCTAAACAATAGTGTTCTTTTCTATTTATTTCCACCTGCAGCCCATGTTGCTTGTACACTACCCTGATGATCCGCTTGGGCGGTATATCGAGCGTTGCCGGCTACTCTTCCACTGCCCCTTGGGATCCTCGGAGGACTCCTTGGGGGCTCCTGGTGGTTCCAATCACTCTGGGGATGCCTGACCTCTGGTGCTTTTGTCAGAGCATCAGCACCCTCTGCCTTAGCATCTCTCTCAGGTCCAGCAGCACCTTTAATATCAGGAACCACAGCTGGGAGCTTCTGATGCCCAGTTCATATCCCTCTTTCACCAGACCTGGGGTACTCTGGGTCGTCTTCTGCTTCTCCAGGTGCTATGGATCCCCATCCCAAGAAGCGTTCAAGGCTTACTACAGCTAGGACTGACGAGGACCAGCTTAAGGATACTTCTAGTATGTCAAGCGATTGGCTCCCTGGTGAGGAGGACAGGGAATGTCTGATCATTCCTTCACTAGTAGCTCGGACTGTAAAGATAGTGAACTTTCTTCCTTTGAAGACCCTGATGATCAGGAGAGCAGTTAAGATGTGTGCCTTTCGTAAGGAGGAAATACCAGCACTCATGTAAGTGGCTGAAACCTTGCACCTTTCTGACCCACACATAGCAGATAGGATGCGCCTGAGGCTTGGCTAGATCCATATCATTGTGGGGATCGGTAAACCCCCAAAGGTGTTCCCATTTCCTTTTGGAGCTTCAACAGATGGTTTTCTTGGAATGGGATTCTCTAGATACTACTTTGTGCTTGGCACAGCACTTTGGCCACCTCTTTGGGAAAACGAAGGTCATCTGGTGACCAAAGTGGATGCTTTCATGACCATGGTCACTGAGCATAACCAGTGCAGCACAGCATGATCAAAATGACTGCAAGGTAGAAGCTTTTCTAAAGACAGCCTCTCTAACTTTAATGCTTCAAGCCTTGGTCTGGAGGTTTAGCAGCTCATGTTCAGCTTTTGCCTGAAGATACACCACAATACATTTGGATTCAGTTACTGCCTTTGTGGCAGATGCCTTTTTATGATCTCCTCTGTCTGGCAGCTCAGTTAGTTGCAGCTGCTACTGTGGCATGACACTGGTTATGACTTTGTCATTGGAATGCAGATGCGGCTTCCAAGGTGGGTCTTGTTAGGCTCCCTTTTAAGGGCAAACTGCTTTTTGGGGAAAACCTTAACAAGCTTGTCAAATTTGGGTGAAGTTAAGCCACAGCGTTTATCTGAAGACAGACCTAAATTTGCTCCTTAATGTTCCTCCATGCCCGCCCGCCCCCCCCCCCCCCTTCCAAAGTTTGTTTCTGGGATTCTCAGCTGTACAGTCCATGGAAGTCTAACTCCAACTTGGCCAACTCAGGATCCAAGCTTCTGTCCTTTCAAGGTGTCCACTTGAGGACAATTACACCACCTAACCCCCAACACATTCTCTGGGGTCATTCGATCATCCTGCTGACAGGCTTGGGGTTTGGTCCAGGGTGCCACAGGTCAGTGGTCAACTGCCTTTTTTCCCACGAATGGACCCATATCACCTCAGACAAATGGATTCTCAAAGTGGTGATGTAGGGGTATGCTCTTGACTTTGTAAAATGCACTCGGGATGCCTTCATTGTTTACCCATGCAGCTTGACTGCCAAAAAGGCAGCTGTGCAACTTACTCTACAACACCACCTGCAGCTTCACGCATTTCCTGTGTCCCCATTGGAAAGAGGTTCTGGTTGCATCTACTTTGTTCTCAAGGACAACTGATCCTTCTATTCTCTATCTCAAAAGGGTCAACTGCTGCCTTTGTGTTCCTTGTTTTCAGATGGAGACGCTGAAGTCTGTCATTCAAGCAGTGTGACTGGGCAAGTTTCTAGCTTCTCTAGACCTTGTAGAAGCATATTTCCACATCCTGATCTACAAAGAGAATTGGTGGTTCTTGTGCTTTGCAGTACTGGGACAGCACTATTAGTTCAGAGCTCTGCTGTTTGGCCTTACCACTACTTGGACTTTTTCCATGCTGGTGGCATTTCTGCACTGGCAAGGCATCAGGCTCTACCCTTACCTGAAATACAAAAATTACCCCATTCATTCACCAATATCAAAAATACTAGGAAACTTTCTTAGGAACAGGTCTCAGACTTCAGTGGGGAGAACCCAGGAGGTGTACCTCTGCTGTGGTTAACAAACCCCGTATCTTGCATCAAGGACCTTGTGTTCCCTATCTTTTTCTATTAAATCGCTCATGGAAAAATATCATATCTAATAGATGTTACTTAAAACAACCGACTGACAAACACTCTCTCCAACAATCGAATCAAAACAGTTCTTATCTTCTAAGTATTTTCACATGTAAATGGTTGCGGTCTGTTGTACTCTTCAGGCTGTGTTATATTAGCAATGATGGCACTTCACACAAAACCAGACTTATCTGTAATCCCAACGCCAATCAGGCGCGCTCGTGCGTTTCACTGCTTGAGCAGTTTCATCGGGGGATCCAACTGAAATGTGCCCAAGAAAGATATAGCCATGTAGCTTCATAAATTCCTTTTTTCATATGCGGCTGCTTTGCTCCACCTCTAAAACCAAACACATTATATATACTTAGTATCTTCAATAAATGTGGAAAGATTATGACACTAAAAAGAACCCATTCCTACCAGTCTTCTTGCTTTAACAGCATACTCTGTCTGAAAAAACGCCGCGCATGCGTTAACACCGAATGGCAGCTGTGTTTTATACTGCCCATGTGCTACGGACTCAGTCTATCAATGTGGTACAACAGCCAATAGGATTCTTCTGCTGGAAAAATACATCAAGTTCTAATTCTCATTGATGGAGAATATGCCCCGTCCCCCAAAGCTCTAAAAATTCCCACATTCAGACGCATACTTTCATTTGATTGTTAGTAATGTTTTGCAATTGTCATTTTTCTATAATGAAAATCCAAATTCATGTGCAAACTCCCCAGTCAATCTGAGCGTTTAAACCTCCCGGAATCACTGTGTCAAGAGTGTATATCCAACGCTGTTCAATATATAGCAAGTTATGGGGAGTATAAAACACAGCTGCCATTCGGTGTTTACGCATGCACGGCGTTTTTTCAGACAGAGTATGCTGTTAAAGCGAGAAGACTGGTAGGAATGGGTTCTTTTTAGTGTCATCATCTTTCCACATTTATTGAAGATACTAAGTATATATAATGTGTTTGGTTTTAGAGGTGGAGCAAAGCAGCCGCATATGAAAAAAGGAATTTATGAAGCTACATGGCTATATCTTTCTTGGGCACAACATTTCAGTTGGATCCCCCGATGAAACTGCTCAAGCAGTGAAACGCACGAGCGCGCCTGATTGGGATTACAGATAAGTCTGGTTTTGTGTGACGTGCCATCATTGCTAATATAACACAGCCTGAAGAGTACAACAGACCGCAACCATTTACATGTGAAAATACTTAGAAGATAAGAACTGTTTTGATTCGATTGTTGGAGAGAGTGTTTGTCAGTCGGTTGTTTTAAGTAACATCTATTGGATATGATATTTTTCCATGAGCGATTTAATAGAAAAAGATAGGGAACACAAGGTCCTTGATGCAAGATACGGGGTTTGTTAACCACAGCAGAGGTACACCTCCTGGGTTCTCCCCACTGAAGTCTGAGACCTGTTCCTAAAAGTTTCCTAGTATTTTTGATATTTGTGAATGAATGGGGTAATTTTTGTATTTTTGGATATTTACTCAAATCTACCCTTACCTGGACAATTGGCTTATTGGGGCCAGCTCCTATGACAGCTGTCTTGGCAGTTGCTCAGTTGTCAATCGACCAGGTGCTCTTTGACAAGGTCAGGTCTTGTCTGTCTTACTGAGGACACGTGCGAGAAGCTAGATTAACAGATTTGTTGGTTTTGGTGCCTGGTGGTTCTAACAGCATGGGATTACCTGCAAGTCTTTTGTACGATGGCAGCCGCCTTGGAGGGTAGTGCCCTGGGCTTGAGCTCATTTGCATCTGCTTCAGCCTTCCTTTCTGTTTCAGTGGTCCCTGAGCTCAGTCTTCCCCCCCCTTCTTGATGTGTGCTGCAGCCTCCAGTGGTGGCTCTGTACTTGCCACTTATTGCGTGGTGTACTCCTCGAGATTCTTCATTTGGATACTTGTAACAACTGACGCCAGCCTCTGGGGCTGGGGAGTGCTCTGCCTGGATCAGTCAGCACAGGGGACTTGGTCTGCACGCGACGCTGAATGGCTCAATTGTCGGTAGGCATGTGATGTCTGGCTAGCTCTGCTTTGTTTTCAGCCTCTTCTCCAAAATCAAGCTATTGGTACCATCTGACAATGCCAAGACTGGCTTATCTCAACTGGCAAGGAGGACCAAGTGTCCAGGAGTAGCCCTGCAAAAGGACCTCTTGTTGCTGTGGGTGGAGAACTCCCTCCAGGCCCTCTCGGCACAATACATAGCAGGAGTGGACAATAATTAGGCAGACTTCCTCAGTTGTGTGTTGAACCTCAGCAAGTGCAAACTCACTCCTTGGGCCTTTTGCTTGTATTGTTTGTCATTGAGATTGCCAGACTCTGGATCTAATGGCTACCTCCTCTGCCAAGGCATCTGCTGCCTTCAGCTGGCAGAAGGAACCATGCTATCAAGGCCTTGATGCACTAGTCCAACCCTGGCCAGTACCACAGCTCCTGTACATATTTCCCCCCTGGCCAATGATTGCATGGGTTTCCAACAGACACATGTTGGCTGGATAGTTCTTGTGGCACCGGATTGGCCATAGCATAGATGCAATGCTGACCTTGTGTGGTTGTTTGTAGCTGTAGATCTCCTGCTTGGGTTGAGCAAAGGTCTCCTATTCCAGGGCCTGGTTGTCATGGACTGCCTTGCTCCCTACTTGCTTACAGCTTGGCTCTTGAAAGGCAAAGACTAAGCCTGTAAGGGTTACTCTGTGATGGTCATGGCTACCTTGCTACAAGCCTGCTGCCCCTCAAAGTTTTAAGCATATGCCTGTGGCTGGAGTCGGGTTTTTTCTTTTCTTTTTTCTTTCTTTCTGGTGCACCCAGAAGTCCGTCCCCATAAAAGTTGCAAGAGCTAGACATTCATGCTCTTCAGAGTGGATTTAATAAGGGTCTGACCCTACTTTTAAAGTGCAAGTGGTGGCCTTGACTTTAGAGGTCCAGTCCATGGCCGTTCCCTTGCTTCTCATGCAGATGTTGCCTGATTTTTACATGGCATTTGATTTCTCTGCCCTCCTGTATGACAGACAGTCCTGGCTTGGGATCTTGCCCTGGTTTTCTGTGCTTTCATGCATGCTACCTTTTGAGCCCATTCGAACAGCTACTCTGAAGGACTTAGCAACAAAGAGCGGTCTTAGGGGTCAAGCCAAAGTGAGAGCTCCTTTCTGAGCTTCAGGCTTTCTTGTGCCACAGTCTTTCTTTTTTTTCTCCTGTGGGGGTTACCATCTGGACAGTCCCTCTGTCAAAGGTCCTCTTGGATTTTCACATGCACCAGTCAATATTGCTGCCTTCCTTTCCGAAGGAAAAGTTCTATGACGCTAACAAGGGCCTTCGCATCACAACATCCTGTTAACAACATCAAGAAAGCAATCTCAAAGTGACTAATGTGTTCAGTCTGACTGATTGGTTGTCCTAATCTCCAGGCTGTGTAAAGGGATGGCTATTTCAGAGGTGACTGTTTCAATGGCTTGTTTAATCCAGCATGCATCAGCCTGTATCCTTCATTGAAAACCATTTCCCACTGGGCTGAGAACCCAGTCAACATGCACAAGCAGTCCTGAGTAGAAGGGTCCTAGGTAGCCACTTGGTTGTCTGTGTACCTTTTTTGCTAACCACTACCACTTGGACCTCTAAGCTTGAGAATCAGCTTACTTCAGAGACACTTGGCAGCAGCTGTATGTTCCTGCCCGAATGGGGAGGAGCTTTGGTGCGTCCCACTAGTCTGGACTGGTCTAGCAGGATGAATTGGAAGGCAAAATTTCACTTACTGTTTCCTTTTCTGGAATCCTGCTAGACTAGTCCAGGGCCTCCCCCCTCTGTTACAGGTTTGCTGTGCAGATGTCTGTGATCCTGTAAGCATGTTGGCCAACTTCAGCTCCTTTCTGCCTTGTACATAGTCAGCCTTCTGGTCTTTGTATATAGTTGATTTACTGTGTGTGGGCTGGTTTCGCCTTTGCATTGGGGCTGTTTCTAAACTCTTCTTGCTTTGCCAATGGTATAATAAAGCTGATCCCTAGGGGTCCAGGATTATCTACCAGTGCTGTCGCTGAAGCTTTTAGCACTTTGTCTCCAACATCTGTGGACAGGGGAGATAACCCACTAGTCTAGATTAGTCTACCAGGATTCCAGGAAAGAAAATTAACAGTAAGTGAGATTTCACCTTTTCTGTGGTTGAGCCCTCCTGCTTCTGTATCCTTTTCTAAGCTCAAGTTAAACATACTTTTCTTCACAGCACCAGAGATCCTGCGGTGTATGGGGAAAGCAAGGTTACTTACCTGTAATGGGTTCTCTGTGGACAGCAGGATAAATTAGCCACAGCTGGGGACGTCCTCCGGCTGGTGCCATAGATACGGAAGTGCTCGCCAGAGCTCAGAAAGATGAACCTTGAGATGGCCAGCGCTATGAGTTGGTGAGGGCCCACTCTTGTCTGCGTCTGGGTGCCTGTAGGGTTGAGGCAATAGGAGATGCAGGCGGTCACCCAGTGGGAAAGAGTCCTTTTGTTGATGGACCTGTTTGGGTCGAAAGATACGAACAGTTGCTTGCCCTTCCAGATGGGCTGTGTTCTGTGTAGGTAGATCTGGAGACAGTCCAGGGTGTGCAAGCGCCGCTCTTCGGTTGACGCATGAGGCTCTGGGAAAGACGAGGGGAGCTCGAAGGACTGATTGATGTGGAATGCAATGCAGATGGCACTTTGGGCACGAACCTTGGGTTGGTCCTCAGGGATGTGCTGTCTTGGTACAGCTGTGTATAAGGAGGGTGTGATACCAGTGCTTGCAGTTTGCTGATCCTCCCGGCAGATGTGATGGTTACCAAGAACAGTGTTTTCCAGGAAACTAACTTCATGTTTGTGGACTGGAGTGGCTCGAAGGGTTCCTGTGTTAAGCATTGGGGGACTGTGTTGAGGTCCCAAGGTGGAACAGGGTGCCTGACCGGGGGTTTTAGGTTTGTCAGCCCCTTCATGAAGCGGGTTGTCAGGGGCAGTTCCACAATAGAGTTGGCTCCCTCAGGCGGTGTGTGAAAAGCAGCTATCGTAGAGAGGTGGACCCGGATGGATTGTGTTTTCAGGCCAAGGTTGGACAAAACTGAAGTACTGCATGATGTTGGAGAGTGGATACGTGGTGGGTTCTAGGCCCTGTGTTGCACACCAGATGCTGAGACTGTAGGAATTTCTGGTGGAGGATCTTCTGGCTGCTAGAACTACCTCCTGTACCTCTGTGGGTAGTTGGAGTGTAGAAAGGCTCAGACGTTCAACTTCCAGGCAGTGAGAATTAGGACTGTGAGGTTGGGATGCCTTGTGTTGCCTCCGTTCTGCATTAGTAGGTCCAGTCTGAGGGGCAGGTGTTTCTGGGCCCCATGTGCTAGGCATAGGAGAAGCCTCTTTCACATGATTCACAAGCCTCTTAATATCTCCGGGAAGCCTCTTTCACATGATGATTTACAGCTATTGGGCAAAGGATTATCCTTTGTACCCAAAATTGTTCATGACCCGTTTCAGTTTAGAGCTGATTTTGCAAATTTGATTAGAAAGCTTAATATAAAATGTTTTTTTTGCCAAAATGGAGAATTCCTCTCAAAATGTAGAGCTTAATTGTAACAATCAAAAAGATTTACGGGTTCCGCTACCATTTAAGTCCACGTGGTCACCACCTGATCCCCTTCCGCCAGCTTTGTCAGTTTTTCAGGACTTGGTCCTGGCAGATGTACAAACGTTAGAAAAAACACAAAAGGGACAATTGACCACTTTGTCCCGTTTAGAACAGACAGTCCTCCGTCAGCTACAGGATCGTACAGATATTGTCATCAGATGGGCTGACAAGGGGGGAGCCATTGTGGTGCTTGATCGACAATACTATATCTCTGAGGCATTGAGTCAGCTCCAAGATTTGAGCACGTATAGAGTCCTCTTGACAGATCCTATGCCGGAGTTACGATCGGAGATTAAGACCATTACGCTGGAGGCTTTACATGGTCACCTGTTGGAGCGGAAAGAGTACCGCTATTTGAACAGTAATTCATGTACAATAGCACAGTTTTATACGGTGCCAAAAATCCATAAAAATTTATCAGCCCCTCTGGGGCGACCAATCGTGTCAATGAAGGGGACTCCACTGGAACCAGTTTCAACATACTTAGATTCCTATTTGCGCCCATTTCTGCCCACTATTCCATCATATGTAAAAGACACCAGCATTTTTTTGAATATTCTGGCTGACTTTTCCGCCTGGGCGGATAGTGGTGACCCAATCTTGGTCACCCTTGACATGGTCTCTTTATATACAAATATCCCTCAAGATGTGGCATATAACACAGTGGAACAGTTTTTACGTCAGCGGGGAGATCTGAATATAGGCATTATTGCGCTGTTACAATTAGCACGATTAGTGATTTTCAAAAGTTTTTTTCAATTTCAGGATGCTCTATATCAATAAATCGCTGGGGTGGCAATGGGTGCAACCTGCGCCCTGTCCCTTGCGAACCTTTACATGGCACTATTTGAAAAACGTTGGCTGGAGAATTCTATTTATGATAGTAACATAATAGTCTGGCGACGTTTTATAGATGTCTTTTTGATCTGGCGGGGCAGTGAGGATGACCTGTTTTCCTCCTTCAATTGGCAGAATCTATGTGACCCCCCATATAAAATTTACCATCACACACAATCGAGAAACCATCACGTTTTTGGTTTTACAAATTATGAGGGGTCAGGCAGCCTGGAATACTTCAATTTTTTGCAAGCCCACCGATCGCAACACTTTTTTGCACTTTCACAGCGCCCACCTGAGACAACTTGAAGGGTTACCATTCTCCCAGTTTTTAAGATATAGGAGAAATTGCTCTGATACTTGGGACTTTTGCAAAAAATCAAAATAGTTGAAAAATTTCCTATTGAGAGGGTATCCTACACCGGTAGTTAAATGGGCATACACCAGAGCCCTATGTAATGATCGTTGGCTCTTGTTAGCATCTCAGGGTCATGCCAGGCAACATGGATTGGAAACTGCCACGGATAAAGTAAATCTGATTACCTGTTTTTCTCCCTTGAGGTAAGGGCATCCAGGAGATTATTAAGAAACATAGTAAAATCTTGGATGATTCTGGGACTGTGTGAAAAAACGATACGGTGTGTGTGGAGTAGGAGCCCTAATTTTAAGAGCGGCTGAGTCCATCCTGTTTACGTCTGCAGCGTTCCGTGCATGAGCCGAGCATTGAATTGGGACACAAAAAATGTGGCAGTTGTAGCATTTGCGCCATAACATTGGAGATAGTGGAGTTTGAGCACCATGATGTTAAATGCAAGCTACAGAGAGCGACGACGTGCCAGTCCACTTATGTAGTTTATGGGGTTCGTTGCCCCTGCACTATGTTGTACATTGGAAAGACCATCAGACCCCTGAAGTTGCGGATGGCTGAGCATTGTAGTATAAATAAAGTATTGGTGGCACCACTAGTGCAACACTGTCTCTGTGCAAATCATAGTTTTGATCAGCTAAGATGCTTTGCCATAGATCATTTCATCGCTCCTCAGGGAGGTAAAACTAAGGAGCAAATTTTGCTCAGAGGAACAGCGGTGGATCTTTAAACTAAATACAGTTAAGCAACAGGGCTTGAACGCTTCGATAGACTGGTCAGCAAGCGTTTGATGTGACTTAATGGAGGTCTATCGTGGAAAGGAGGAGCCTCAAAGGAAGTCTATAAAGCCCATAGGGAGCTCTAACTGCATGCATGGCGTTTTTTCGATTGCCAGAGTGGAAAGCAGCGAAAACGATTAGTTTCCCTCTAGTTCCAGTGAAATAATGGAGATAATAATGCAGGTACATTTAAGAATATTTTTGTAGGCGGCATAGTGAAAAGCAGTTCTTAATGAAACAAAGACATAATCATTTCTGGCTGTATTTTCTTTAGATGAGTGTACAATAACCATGTGTAATCCCCTGAAGAAACACATACTGTGAAACGCTTGGGCGCCTTAGAAGAACGGCGTTGGTATTTCAATTGCAGCCGCTAGCATAAGTAATGGACATCACCTCAGCTAAGTGACGGACATTGCGTATGAAAACGAAGCTACAGGAAGCTAAGTGCTAATAATATAGCTATTCTCATATGTAAAGCAAGAGTTCATAATATGAATGCTTTTGAGGAGGTGTTTCAGATAATTTTAAGAAAATAAGAAAAAAATAAAAGGGCACAAAAATGAAGAAATAAAGAAAAACAGTAAATAACAGCTAAAAAAAGGTACAAAAAAAGGGTCGTTGATGTGAACAGCAGCAAGAGTAATGGTGATGATTCCAAAGACCTTACGAACAGCTGTGTGTTTTTTACTGAGACCCTTGTACCTAGTGCTAGTTAGCTAAATGGTATTATAATAATTTTTTCTTTAGTTTCAAAGTGGTGAATCTAGGAGCAGATAATGAGTTTATACCATATCAGTAGTGATTGCTCAGTTAATTGACCAAATATAGTAGGCATAGGAGAAGAGCAAACCACATCTGGCATGGCCACTGGGGAACCACCAGGATGGCGTGAGCTTTGTTGTGCATGATCCATTGAAGTGTTGCAGGGATGGTGGGATGGCATACACCAGAGACCACTCCCCCCAGTACACGTTGAATGCATCTGCCGCCAACCTCCTGGCTGATGGATGGCTGGTTGGAGCAGAACGGGGCATTTGGCATTCTGTTCTGTGGCGAATAGGTCAATGCTCGGTGATCCTCAGTGACGGAAGAGACTGTCAGAGACCTCTGGAAGGAGAGTCCATTCGTGTGGTTTGGTGTTTTGATCTCCTGGGAGATAGGAGGCACGGAGACTACACATGTTCTTCAAGGCCAGGGACCATATCTGTAGCGCTTCCCTGCAGAGGGAGCGAGAGCCGGTGCCCCTTTGTTGATATAAAACATGGCTGCCTGGTTGTGAGGATGGACTTGCTGCGCACATGTGGTAGGAATGCTTTTAGAGTGTATCTGATGGCCCTTAGCTTGGAGATTGATGTGCAGGAGTCTCTCTTGTGGGGACCACGCTCCCTGGGTGATGAATTGCAGGATGTGAGTGCCCCAGCCAATGTTGGATGCATCCATGGTGAGGATCACCTGGTGCTCGTGCATGTGGATGTCCTTGCCTCCTGAGAGGTTTGTTGGGACTGTCCACCAGTGTAGCTGAGTCCTGATCTTGGGAGTCATCGGGATGTGGGTGGAGAGGGATTGAGAGTGTTGGTTCCAATGGGTATGCAAATGCCATTGGAGTGCACGTATCTTCAACCTCGCAACGGGAAGGACTGATGTTGTGGCTGACATGTGGCCCAGCAGGCATAGTATGGACCGAGCTGAGGTAGTCCCAGTCATGGCTGAGTTGGACGCCAGGGAGGTGATGGCAAGCAGTCTGTATTTGGGAAGGTAGGCTTTTGAGACCTGGGTGTCGATTACAGCTCTGATGGATTCTAGCCTCTGGAAAGGCGTGAGGTGCGACTTGCTGAAGTTGATGACACCCCAGGGAGGCAATCAGGGCTGTGGTTCTCCGCAGGGACTCCTGTAGCTCTGGGACCGAGGGGGCTGTGAGGAGCCAGTCACCTAAGTAGGTTAAAATGGAGATGTTTTGCTTGTGGAGATGTGCTGCCGCAATGGCCATGCACTTCGTGAAGACCCGTGGAGCTGGCAACAGGCCAAAGGGAAGGCCTCTGTATTGGTAGTGTTGTCCCAGTACATGGAAGCGGAGATACTTCCTGTGCGATTTGTGGATGCGGATGTGAGTGTAGGTCCAGGGTTGCCATCCAGTTGCCGGCCTGGATCAGAGGGAGGATGGAGCTAAGAGTACATCATAAACTTTTCCTTTGATAAATTTGTTCAGTCTGCGGAAGTCCAGGATGCACAGACTCCACCTGTCCTTTTGGGAATGAGGAAGTATCTGGAGTAGAATCCAGAGTTTCTCTTGGCAGGGGGTGCCTCCTCTATCGCGTGGGAGGTCATCAGGTATAGCAGTTTTGCAGCCATGGCTAGGTGCAGGTGTGGAGGGGTGTTGCTGACGGGATGAGTGCATTGGCAGGGTGGTGCTGCAAAGCGCATGCAGTAACCCTCTCGGATGACCTGTAGAACCCAGGAGTCTGAGGAGATCTGTAGCCATTCTTGCAGGAATACTGTCATGTGACCCCCTCTCCGGGTGGTTGCCTGTAACTTGCTGTCAAAAAGAGGGCCTACTTTTGTGAGTATGTTGTTCTGCTTGCGGTCTCTGGGAGTTGTGCTGGAGTGAGGGGCCGTGGTAGGAGTTGCTCTTGTATCTGGGATTTTGCCACTTCCGTTTGGAGGGGTACCTTTGTTGAAGGTGTAGTATGGTTTCCTCTGAAAGTTGCTTTTATGAGTGCCGCTGTGGCGCTCGAACCCGTCCTCTGCCAAGGTTTATAGTGTAGTGCAATGTTCTCTCATGTCGTTGACGGTATCCTTGACTTTGTCACCAAAGAGTGACTCACCTGTACAGGGCTTCTCAGAAAACTTCAGTGTTCATTATGCAATGATCTTAAACACAAAATTGCTACATGGAAGGTCTCAGTAACCATGGGCTTACAACGGATAGATATAATGCAAAATCGCTGTCATAATGCACAGGCCTCCATAACATCAATGACCCTCCATGTAGACCCAGACTGGCCACCAAAACACATTCAAAGATGGATCACTTAACTTTAGAAAACATTTCTGTGTCAAGGGAGCGGGATGGTCTCCTAATTAGCCTTAGGTAACAGATCTCTCCTTTTTAGTTTTGCTGATCCCATGGGGCTTGGACACTTTTAAATGAAAGATCATCTGCCTGAAAGCATATGCTCCCTAACCCAAAGGCTAGCGCCAACAGTGGGCGATACTCGGACTAAGAACAACTTGCTGTGGGACTCGTTTGTTTTTTTTTTTAGACATTTAGGATAGGAAAACAATATATCCAGGGTGCTCTCATTAGGTTCAGCTCAAATACCAGCCAATAAGGATTTTCAATCTGTTCTACAATGCTGTGGTACCCTTAACAAAGTCTTGGCATTGCTAGTTTATCAGATGCTCAAAAGATCTCAAAATGTCCATCGGGAGGACACCAATGTTCAGATACCTCTCCTTTAATCATTTTGGTGCTGGACCATGCTCTCATACTTCCTCACCAGCCCATAGTATTGGAAGCTATTCTCAAACACAGCACATCCTCTAAGCTCTGCTGGGCAAAGAGATCACCGTTCTAGCTTCTAATTAGGAAGGGGGTCTAGCAAGTGCCAATGCTCTTTCAAGATAGTGGAACATTAGTTGCAAATTTTTATATTTCCTTATTGTTCCTCCAGTCTGTACCTCTGGGTTGTCAACCTCCTCTGTCAGCTTGGAGACTGACATGTCATCTTTTGATGACATTAGTGTACTTAGGCAGCTGGCTCCTCCTTCCTGCCCCAGTAAGCTCAGTCTCCAAGCAGCTGGAGGAGTGATCCAGAGTTCCTGGACTTGCTGCAGGGGCAAATAAGGACTTTATTTAGGACAAAATTGGTGTTTGTTTGGCTCTGGTCCTGGTCTGCATTAGCTTAAAGAATAAAGCCAAAAAGAGAGGAAAAAAGGTGCAGTGCTGTTGGGTGGAGCAGAGGCAGGCTAAAAGGGGGACCTCTCCCTAGGCTGGGGGAGAGCAGGTGAATTAGGGTGTTGCACAAGGGCAGGCACCATCAGTGGCTCCCATTCCTGTGAGTAGGTGAGGAGCTGTGGCTCAAGCAGAGGACTGCAGCATGATAAGAACACCCCTGTACTCCTGCCTTGATGCAAAAGCCCTCAGGAGCAGTGGAGCATGAGGGATTGGAGACTCAGCAGGAGGAGAAGTTTATTTTCAGTTTTCACTTTTGCCTTTCCTTTGCAGGTGAATAGATTTAAGCTGTGGGGGCAGTCTGTGATGGCCTCAATGGTGGCAGTGGCTCGGTGCTATCTATGGCTGTGAAATTGGGCGGCAGATAGCTCTTCCAAGGCCCAATTTAGCAAGCTCCCATTCAAGGGGAAACCGCTGTTCAGGGAGAAGTTGGAGAAATTGGTGTAAGGCCTGGGGGAGTTTAAGTGTGGCTGCCTTCCAGAAGATAAGCCGAAACAGATCCGCAGCTCAATACCAACATGAGGGCAGCAGTGGAACTTTCGGTGCTTTCGCAGCACCTGGTTTACACCATACAAGAGGGGCTGCTTCTCCTTGAAGGAGCAGGGCTTTCAGGAACAGCAAGGGGTTACTACTCTGTCTCCTCGTCCTCTAGGACTAAGACATCACAGTGAAGTGAGGTGGGGTGGTCGGGGGGGGGGGGGCCAGGGGCCCAGGTAGCAGTACAGTTTGTAGGGGTTTTTTACACTGCCTGGATCCAGATCACTTCTGATTAGTGGGTGCTAGAGGTCATCAGGGAAGGTTATGTGCCGGAGTTCACCCGTTGGGCCTGTCCTTTGTGCAGTCTCCCTGCAAGGCACGGGGAAAGGTGGCAGTGATATGAGAGACCCTGTTGCAGCTGGGAGTCCTGGTGCCTGTGTCTAGGCACCAGTATGGATTAGGTTGGTACTTAATTTATTTCATAGTTCCCAAGAAGGAGGGCTCTCTTCAACCCATTCTCGACCTCAAGTGCATAAGCCCCACAGTCTGCGAGTCCCCTGTTTTCACATGGAAATGCTGTGGTCTGTCATAGTGGCAGTGAGAGCTGGGGAGTTTTTGACACCCCTCAATCTCAAGGGGGTATACTTGCATATTCCTATTCATACAGAGCATCAGCAGTTTCTGTGCTTCGCTGTGCCCATGGGTCACTTTCAATTTCAGGCTTTGCCGTTCAGACTAGTGACAGCCCTTGTCCCTTCACCAAGGTCATGGTGGCGGTGGCACTATGCCAGGAGGGGGTGCTTGTATACCCTTAATGACTGGCTCATACATGCAAAGTTGTGGAGTAAGAGCGAAGAGGCAACGGCAAGAGTGGTGGCCTTTTTGCAGAGTCTCGGATGGCTGATCAACAGTGCCAAGGGAGGCTCAGACTGCGAGGCATTATCTTCAGCTGCTTGGGACCATGGCAGCGATTCTTGACTTGGGAAAGAGCACATAAGTGACCGCTACAGAGAGCACTGCTGTACAGATGGTCACACCAGCGACATCCCTTGTCATGGAGGCTGCCCTGTCCAACAGACCAGAGAGGTCCTCTGATGGTGCTCCAGCTGGTGAAGTTGGCAGCGGGGATGCCTCTGGAGGCTCAGATCCTGCTAACAGATGCAAGTCAGGGTGGAGAGCTCACTGCAAAGGACACTTTGCTCAGGGTCAGTGGCCTCCGCATGAAGCTGGGTAGTCCATAACTCAAGTGGAGATGAGCGGGCACTATGGAGTTGAAAGGAAGGCCGTCTGGGTCTTCTAGGACAATGCAACTGCGGTGGCCTACATCAACCTTCAAGGAAGAACAGGCAGCATGGGCCTTGAAGAAGCAGAGGCACCGTTGCTATGATTAGAGGAGCATCTTCAAGCACTGTCAGAGGTGCATGTTGTTGGAACAGACAATGTGATGGCAGATTTCCTGAGTCGTGCAAGTGGACCCCATGGAATGGTCCTTATGCCAAGAGGTCTTGCAGGTGGTGAGCAGATAAGGCACACCAATAATGGATCTAATGGCAACTTATGCATTGGCCAAAGCAAACAGATTTTTCAGCAGAAGAAAGAGTATGTCAGAGGGTCTCAATGCCCTCGAGCAGCAGTGGCCCAAGGAAGGTCTTCTATATGTGTTTCCTCAGTGGGCACTCATACGCCGGATAGTGCAGCGGATAGAGGCTCACAGGGGGGTTGGTCATCCTGATTGCCATGGGCAGCCAAGGCACCTATAGTATGCCAATCTGGTATGATTGCGGGTGGATTGACCATGGTGGCTGCTGGGTTGAGCAGATCTATTGACTCAGGGGGACTTCTGTGCATGCCCCAGGTGGACTGATTCTCACTTACGGCCTGGCTCTTGAGAGGGTGTGGTTGAGAAGGCTTGGCTATTCAATGCTGGTTATCATGACATTGCTGAGTGCCAGGAAGAGGTCCACCTCTTTTTTTCTTATATATGGATTTGGCACATGTTTGAGGCCTGGTGTGCAGAGAGACAGTGTTGGCTGTTCTCAGCTATGGTGCTGGATGTGTTAGCTTTTCTGCAGAAGGGTCTCGAAGGGTTTGGCTGCAAGTTCCTTCAAGGTACAGGTAGCAGCCATCGCATGCTATAGGGACAGGCTCCAGGGAGTATCTTTGGAAGTGTACCTGGCTGTCGTATGGTTCTTGAAAGCAGTGATGCATATCTGTCCACCGATTCGGTCCTTTGTCTCTCCTTGGGATCTTAATCTGGTGTTGACAGCACTGGCAAAGGAGCCTTTTGACCCTTTGGCCAATACTTCCCTTAAAGTTCTGACTCTTAAGACAGTTTCAGGTGGCAATTTGCTCAGCTTGGAGTTTTTCCTTCAGTTAACCCCATATTTATCTCTAAATTTGGCTTCCCTTTAATGTAAAAATGATTCTTATGTAATTGTTATGTTCATTGTAAACCGCTTTTGATAACGGTGGTATAGAAAAATTGTTAAATAAATTTCAGAGCTTCAGGCTCTCTTGTGCAGGGAGCTCTACCTGTCCATCTCAAAGGAGGTGGTTCTCAGGCTGGTTCCATCCTTTTTTCCAAAGGTGGATCATTGTTTTACATGAATCGGGCAATCCCTGCCGGCGCGCTCAGGTGGATGGTAAGGAGATGTGGCTCAGCACTTGTGTTGCTTGGATGTAAGGAGAGTATTGTGCCATTATTTAAAGAGAACAGCCCTGTTTAGGAACTTGAATCGGTTGTTTAGAGGGCTGCTCAATGGTGAGGCAGCAGCCAAAGCATCCATTTCCAGGTGGTTTAGGGAGGCTATTGCCTTGGCGAACATGTTGAAGGGAAAATCTGTGGACTGTGGGTGCATTTGACCAGGGCTCAGGTGCCTTTGTGGGCAGAATATTCTTTGGAACCACTGGCTGAGATATGTAGGGCAGCTAGATGATCTTCCCTTCATTCCTTTGCAAGACATTATAAGTTGGAAGTGCAGGTGACAGGGGATACCAGATTTGGAGCGGTGATTCAGGCTGGAATTGCAGGTCATTCCTGTTGATAGAACTGCTCTGTTACATCCCAGAGGTGCGGGACTGGACTGGAAGGATGATAAGGAAAGTGAAATTAGACCCTACCTGCTAATTAGCATTCTTTGAGTAATTCCAGTCCAGTCCTGGAACGTGTCCTGTTGCTGCTAAAGGGATCAGTTGCTCACCGTGACCCCTGCACCTGAAGTTTATCAGGAAATTGTATGGTTTGGGGAGTTGAAGGGTTCAGATTCTGAGGGACATGGGGAAGTTCTGCAGTGGTGTGGTCCCTCAGTCCATTTTGGGTTTTTTTTTCATTATGAGTAGGGTATATGGTTGGCCATTTGTTTTGGGCTGCAGCAGGCCACAGGTAAGCCTCTGTTCTGGGGAGATAGAGGGTGCCTCCTGCAGTTGGAGGGATGGGCTCAGGTTTTAGACAGTCTGTGTTTTGGGTGCACTTAACTTGACTATCTACTTGTTGCTCCTGTGAGTCTGCTTTGTCAGTAGGTTACTGGGGCTGGAAGGAGGAGTCAGTTTCCTAAGTACACTGATGTCGTCAAAAGATGACATACTCGGTCTCCAAGCTGCTAGAGGAGGTTGATTATTCAGAGGTGTGGGACTAGACTGGAGTTACTCAAGGAACGCTAATTAGCAGGTAAGGTCTAATTTCACTTTACTCTTATATATTGTTTCAGTAACTTGACAACCAACAGGACCAGTTGCATCTTAATCTTCAAGAATAAACCTACCACATCATACCATCCATGCATACTGGATATGATGCAGCTTCTGGGTGGCAGCAAAGGTGATTGCAGCATGTTGGTATAGTGTGGCTTAAATCTGGTCTGACTACCTCCATCGCAAGCTAGCCGATGCCCCTTGCCTCAGACAGTATTTTTGGAAGCAAGGTCAAAGAAGCAGCTTTTCAAATGAACAATTAATACTGCAGTCAAGGAACATTCCATTTCATAGTACCTATTGCAGAAGTCATCAGGTGCACAATAAATCTGCCACTACTGTTAGCAATTCTACCTAAAGGAAATAGCTGTCCTGCCTGGCTGTCCAGTTGTATACCAATATCTGTAGCCATGAGAACATGAGCAGTAAATGCCTCAAACTACTCCCTCAGGAAGTCTAACACCAATTCTGTATTGTCCTGCTAGACCAGTCTAGACAGGTGAGTTGTGTTCCCCTACCAGCAGATTGGTAGAGACAAAGAACCAAAAAAATGCCTAGGTTTCAATGACACCACTCCCATGCCTTTATTGGCCTGAGCCACTAGAGATCAACTCTGGTATTCTTCTGTCTCCAGCAGATGGTGGTTGGATTTGTTCAACTCTGAAGAAAATTTGAACAGTTGAATGAAAAGATTGATTTCACTCATGAACAGCCACTTTGAGGGTGACTTACTGATGTGGAAGACTCCATTAGACAAGGTATTTTCGGTAGCCATAGGATGAGGGAAAATTGGTTCAGCTCGATGCTCTTATCCTAATGAGGGCCTGTTGAGCAGCCAGAAATACTGGAAGGAATTCAGCTACCTCACAACCTCGATACTATCTTCTTCCTCCTCTGTTCCCCCTGCTCTCTCCCAAAGATGGAAGATTGCTCAGTCTCGTCCTGCCAGAAAGAGTGCAGTGATAGCACAAATTGAGATGTTCCATTCTCAACAGGCTCCAAGGGTTTAGGATTATCTGAAGCTTCTCTGTGTTATGGCAGTGGTGATTATGATGGTGCCATGGGCAAGTGCTAAAATGAGGCTGCTCCAGTGGTCCATCCTGACGAGTTCTGTGCCAGCTTGAGGTGGTGGCTATGCCCACACTATCTGAAGAGTGGCATGCCACTGGCTATTCACTTGTAGGTTTGTCTGGAGATGGTTGTCAATCTTATGGGCAAAGGAGCCCTTGTCAAGTCTGAATGGTCCAGGGCTTTTGAAACAGGGAGGCAGTATGTTCCATCAGCTGTCTCAAAGCAAGGGCTATCTGGCTGGCCCTCTTGCATTTCTAGTCCTTGGTCAAAAGCAGGATGGCATGAGTGCTCTGAGATGTCACTATGGGAGTAGCATATGACAATTGCCAAGGTGACATGAGGTGTGCCAGACTATTTGTGGGGATGGCTGTGGTTTGCCTGAGCAGCAATGAGCCTCCTAGTTCTGGCTGCTTGGCCCATTGCCAGGGTGGTCGGTGTGGAAGTGGCCTTAATTGTTTTGCTTTCGATCCCAGAGAGTGGGAGTTGGGTCAGGAGGTGTTTCAGATGTCCTGTGATGGACTTGATGGCTGTTTCTTCAGTCGCTGCACTGATGCTGGGTCTAAGGGCATTGATGCCCTGGCTACAGTACTATCTACTGTATGTGCTTCCTCTATGGCTGCTGTTTGGGGCATGCTTTGATGCATAGAGTGCCATCTGGATTGGTCTGGTGGTGCCAGTTTGGTTGAGGAGTGTGTGGTTCAGAGACTTGATGCGGTTCCTGCAGGAATCTATTCGTCGGTCCCCATTTTGGGGCTGGTTGCATCAGGGGCTGATTTGTTCTGAATGAACCAGTTCCATTCTCACTTACAGCTTGGCTCTTGCAAGGAGTTGTCTGACACATAAGGGCTATTCTCCTGCAGTGGCTTCCACGCTGCTCAAGACCCAGAGGAGTTCTATCAGTCTAGCATACATGTGAGTTTGGTTCCTCTTGAGCGTTGGTACGTTTATTTTATTTATTTATTTAACATTTCTTATATACTGTGCTATTTCTCATCAGTGCAGTTTACATCGAACAATAAAACACTTGGACATACAGATTCTGTCCTTCGTTTACATAAAACGGGGTTTTAACATGGAATTAACTGGGGAAACTATATACATATGAAAATATGCTACAAGAGCTTAACAGGTTGAACTCATAACTGGTTTAAAAGTGAGTTTGATTACGCATAGTTTTTATGGCGCATAAAAACTAGTTCCTGACGTGGCCAAAGTGCTGTCTCTGTTTGCCTTTCTCTTAAGAACATAAATGCCATACTGGGTCAGAACAAGGTCCATCAAGCCTAGTATCCTGTTTCCAACAGTGGCCAATCCAATCACAAGTACCTGGCAGAGGTACCCAAAGTCCACAGCTTCCACAATGCTCATCTTGGGGTAAGCAGTGGATTTCCCAGGCCCTCTTTAATAAATGGTTTATGGACTTTTCCTCCAGGAACCTTGTTCAAACTTTTTTTTAAGTTTAAACCCAGCTATGCTAGCAGCTTTTACTACATCCTCCTGGTAACAAATTCCAGTTTGATTAGCTCCCTGAAAGTTCAAGTGGCAGCTTTGGTCTGTTTCAGAGGTCCAGTGGCTAGGAAGGCTCTAGCCTTGTGCCTGGATCTTTTGTGTTTTCTTCATGAATTTGGTGTCCATGTTCTCCCCTCTGGCCATTTGTCCCTGCTTGGGATTTTTGGTGCCCAGGGCCCTGAGGTCCATGCCCTCTTAGCCTTTGAAGTGTACTGCTCTGAAGAATTTCACACTCAAGACTGCTTTCTTGATGCAATTTGTTCAGTAAGATGGATTTCCAGGCTGTAGGCTTTGTCTTGTCAGGATCCTTATCTCTCTTCGGAGAAGACTGTCTGTTTCCATTTGACTTGTGCTTGCCCTTTTTACGCAAGGTGATTTCTCCCTTTCATGTGAACCAGGGGGTTTGTCTGCCCTCCTCTAAGGAGCAGTGTCAGGGGAATAAGGATATTCACCGTTGTGGTTGTCTGGAGAGTGCTTCTCCAATGCTTGGAGATTATGAATTCCTTTTGTAAATCTGATCATCTTTTGTGCTGTTTGCTAGCCTGCACAGGTGGCAGCCTGCAGTGGGGATACTAGATCAAGGAGGCTTTGCCTCAGCATATGTTCTGCAGAACTGGCTAGTTCCAAAGGGTTTACATGCCCATTTTGCACAAGCATCCTCGTGGGTGTAGCGTAACTCAATACCCCCTTCTGACATTTGTTGGGCAGCTGCGTAGGCATCACTTTCTACGTTTGTCAAGCATTTTCACTTGGATGTCCATACTCATGTGGACATAGCCTTTGGCTCCAAGGTTTTGCAAGCTGCTGTCTTCCCACCCATTGGAGGTGTAGTTTTGATATATCCCACTTGTCTGGACTGGTCTAGTAGAATGATATGGAAGGTGACATTTTACTCACCTGATAATATCCTTTTGTTGAGTCCTGCTAGATCAGTCCATGACCTGCCCTTGGAACTGTTTAGTCTGTCATGTTGAAGCAGTGCCTTTGATCTGTTATGATCTACATTCTTGGCTCTGCAGGTACATACACTACTGCCAGCCTTCTGTTCTATCTCATGTACAGAGTTACTCTACTGTTTAATCACTGTTGCTATTGTTGAGGCTGGCCATGTTTTTCCATATCTTTGGAAAATATACTGGGTTGCCCTCTAGTGGATGAGGCTGATAGAGGCATGGGAGTGATGTCATTGAAACCGGCATTTTATTGATTTTATGTCTCCAGCAATCTGCAGGTAGAGAAACACAGTCCATTTGTTGAGGGAGGCATGGCCTAGTGGTTGGGGCAAGTTACCTCAGGTCAGAAGGTCAGGGGTTCAAATCCCATTAGAGGACCGCAGCCTTGGGCCAGAAGGACTGGAGTTTGTAGTCCCACAGGTGCCCCTTGTGGTCTTGGGTAAGCCACTTAACCCTCCATTGCCCATGTACCCTGTAAAATAGTTATCTCCAAGTTATAACGCCCTGTTAAATGTAATTTCAGTTTGTTCAATGTAAACCACCTTGATATCATGAAAGGTAGTATATAAGAAATGTTAGATAAATAAATAAATTTGTCTGGACTGATATAGCAGAACTGAAGGAAAGGACATTATCTGTTAAGTAAAATGTCACCTTTTTGACTATCCTCCCATGGGGGGGGGGGGGGAGGGAGGAAGATATCAAACCTGTGGGGCCTCTTTATCAGGAATTCAGAATAAATTGAGAGACCCTTTTTTCTTCCGCCACTCCCTACTGATCTTGCAAGAGCATCAGATTCTGGCAGAAGAACTTGTTTTGTTTCTGAGGAACAATGTGACCAGAGATCCTTGGCATTAGAAGGGTTGGGGCTTTTACTTCAAGGTGTGTTTGGGCATGAGAGAAAAAAGGTTAGGTGCCTTAAATGGATTCTGGATATGAGAGACCCCTTTTGTAAAGAGTAGAATTTAAAAATAATTCCCTAGCTTCAATTTTGCCTCTTCTGGATCTGAATGAGGCTTATACCCATGTTCTCATTCATCCCAATAGCTGCAAATTTCTATGTTTCACATTTTCAAGACTAGATTCTCCCTTTTGGTCTTCCATCAGCATCACAAGTCTTCACAAGTTCTCAAAATGCTTAGCTTTTGATGGCTTATCTCTGCAAAAGGGGTCACAATTTTTCCATACCTAGACAATTAGCTTAAGAACATAAGATATGCCATACTGGGTCAGACCAAGTTCCATCAAGCCCAGTATCCTGTTTCCAACAGTGGCCAATCTAGCTTCTTCTGCTACCATGAAAGAGAGGCTGTACAGCCATCTTTCAAAAACCATGCTTCTGTTCAAAATGCCTATGTTTATTGTATTTGTCTAAATTGCTCAACCTTGAATTGACTTGGAACATAAAATTCATCAGTGCACAAATAAACAGGAGGCTAATGAAGACCTACTTTCCCATAGATAGCCTCCACTTTAATGTACTGCACAACCCTTGGACAAGCATACTAAATAACACCACACTTTGTCCTTAAAACTTGAGTATACATATCAAACTGCTTACATGTACTACCTCTAGCCAGACTGCACATGAGGCCCCTTCAATGACATAGCAAGACATGCTGGAATTAATGCTCAGCCTCTTAAGCAAAATCTCCTAGGGCTTCAGTCCAGAAGTCTCTCAAACGGGAGCTAAAGCTCACCAATCTCTGGGTAGATCACCCCCCCCCCCTTTTTTTTTTCCTCCACGACCCTTTTGTGGCTCTCACTAGAGAGATTTCCCATCCTTGCATAGATGTATCTAAGTACACAAGAACTGGAACCAGAATGAGTGGCCTTAAAATATAAACCTTTTTGAATTGGGGGCCATTTTGAATGCCATGAGAAATGTCAGCAAATGACCTTGATGAAAAGTGGTCTTGATTAGAATAGACAATCAGGTGGACATATTCTATAAAGATCAGGTTACCTATGATTTTGTTTAGAAGCAACCTGAATCTAGCATCTGACCTCCCTTTTTGAATTACTCTCTAGGCAGCGTATTTGCCTGGCCATCAAAATCATCTGGTGGACTCTGACATTTGGACCTTTGAGTGGTCCCTGAACCCAGAGTTCACTCCATGGTCTCTTTAATTATTGGGGTGCCCCAAAGGTAGATCTATTTGCAACAGAATGCATGATGTCCACCCTTCTGTTCTATTTGACTCGGTTTAGCTGCCTAGTTCTGATGGGTTTGCAATTTCATGGGCCACTAATCTGTGTTCCAGCCTTCCCACTGATCCCAAAGGTGGTGTACAAGATCTGTATGGACAAAGCCCCAGTGATTCTAATGGCCCAGGCGTCTAGAGGATATCGACTCAAGTCTTTCTGATCTAAATGGTTCAGTTTTGCACAGTGGATGAAATATAGGATCCTGCTTGTGCTTTCATTTGACTGTCATTTCCTTTCTCTGGAGACAAGCAGGGAGGTGCAGGCACACTCTGAAGGTGAAATGCTGACTGAGCAGTGTTACCTAAGCTCTTCCATAGCTCAGGTCCTTTGGACCTCTTTGAGCATGCATGCCTTCTTCCTGCCTTTTTGTCTTCAAGAAGAGATGAGCAATGAATACTTGAAATCCCTGATTACGAGTATTATATCATGGTTGATTCTAGTCCACAGCCAGAGCTCTAAATTTTCTTAATCTGCTTCTAATTTATATTAGGGGAGGGAATTCACCACCATTCTAACGTATCTGCTTACCATCTCACAGCATATCTTCTAAGGACAACATGAAAAAGTATGCTAGGACTTTGCTATAGCAATCCAAGTCAACCATTGTTTCAAACAGATTTGGTTATAAATTCCTCAGCAGCAAGGGTCCTGGAATATCCTCCAGGCCCTTTGAATAATACCAAATAGCTTCAAACTTTAGCTTTGCTTCCTTTTTATAGGACTAACCATGTATGCAGGGTTCAGTCAACACTAGGATGTAGCAAGCCTTAAATATCATCCAAAACAGTTACTTAAGAATACTCATTTACCTTCCTAGCTAAAGTTGTCATATTCCCCAGTAGTCATTCTGCAAAGTATAATGTTAAAATTAAAATACTCTATGACTCCTAGCACCTGGGCCTCATATTGCTGTATTCTTAGGAATAGAATCAGCTTAAAAGACAAGGAAGGAAGAATAGAATGCTGATCTAAAACCCTATTGGAGATCAAGTAAAATTACTTATTTGTAACTGGTTCTCTACATCCAGCCACATTTGATGGTGATGTCTTAGACTGAGCTGGTATGTGCAGAGCCCTCCTTGAGCCATTCAAAGTCTTTGAGACTTCTGTGTGCTTATTTCTGTCGTCACCTTCTCACCCTCTGAAGTCTTAGTCTGTTCATAGCGGGGATACAGTACAAGAGTCCTATTCTTTCATTACTAGAATTAGCAAAGACAATACTTTTTAGAGAATGTAGGCAGGGGAGTGTGACTGAATGTCCCTGCAGTCTACAGAGACCCCCCTCTGCACTATTACAGTTGAGCACTTTGCTTTCTCTGTACACAAGTGCAGGTTCCATGCACCCATAATTAATGGTGGATCTAGAGCTTTCAACAGTCCAGAGGTATCTTCTGGAGGTGGCCTTGAAGGGGAAAAATGAATTCCTCTTCAGGTACCTTTGTTACAGGTTGAATACATCTTGTGCTAACGGCTATAGCTCAGGCCTAATAAAGAAACAGCAATGAAATGAGCTAATATCCTGTCCCAGAGAGCTGATGCAATGAGAGGCTCTGAAAACTACACAGCTAGTGAAAAGCTGTCACCTGGGCCCCTTGAATGAACAAAGGGGAACAGAACGAAGAACTTAATCTGCAGGAAACAGAGCCAGCACACAGCGACAAGGACTGCCGTGAGAATGGAAAGACAGGATGTCCAAGGGAAAAAATAAAGGGTAGAGATTGGGAAGAAGATTTGCTTGAAAATTATTTTTTATTTATTTTTTATTTTTTTTTGTGCCATCAAGTCAGTGTTGCTTCAGTGACCCAGCTACCTCTGGGTTTTCTTGGCAGTGTATAACTGGAAGTAGATTGCCAGCCTTTTCTTCTGAGGCAATGGAAGGTAAAGTGACTTGCTTAAGGTCACAAGGAGTGCCAGTGGGAATTGAACCCTTGATCTTCTGGGTATTAGGCAGTTGAAATAATAGAGAATGAGAAAAGAGAGGAAATTTATCAGCAATTTGAGACTAAAATGAATATAAATATAGAGAAGAAATTCTAATAAGCAGACAGACATTAGCTGATCTCATTGGAGTGAGGCTGTCTCTGTCTCCAGGACCTTTTAACACTTAAGTCAGGTGCTTTGCTTGTTATAGATGTATTGATGCTATGGATTGATAATGCAATTTGTACCTTATAAGTTAAAGCAAAGCTTGTGATGTTACAGACCTGGCAAGATAAATAAAAGTTGTCCATGCTTTTATGGTGGCATGAGCAATTTGTTTAAAGCAAGTCTTGTATGTATGTTGGGGTTGAACATAAGCAGCCAAACAAAAATAGAAAATCCCCAAATAATCTTAGGGGAAGCCCAGAAAACCCCCAACAGCCTGTAGAGTAGCAAGATGTTCTTAAGAACTGCCTGGCTGAAAGCAGTATCCTGATGGGAGGCTTGACTAGACAGTAATTGTTTTTGCAAACTTCCTGTAAGGGAATTCCCTTTAAGTTCAATGCTGAAGTAGCCTTCGCTCTGAATTGATAAGATCTTGCTTTTCCTGGGGGCTGCATGTTTGCTTGTAGATAGCAGAAGTTAATACAATAAGAAACCCAGATTGATAGTTGTCTTCTTGGTGGCTGGTTTGTCAGGATCACTTGGATTATAAATAACAAAAGTTCAGATGTTTTGTTTGTTCTCGGTTGGAGATGGTAAAGGGAGAGCAGTCTGTGTGTGTAGCAAGGATTCTGAACTTTGAGGTTGTGCCAGAAAAGCATGTCAGTGAGACAATGGACTGGTTTATATGGAACTCAGACAACCTTGAGAAGGAACTTGAGGTGCATTTGTAGAACAGCCTGACTTGTGGAAAAAGAGTATAGGGAGGATAAAGCACCAGCTCTTGGAGTTTGCTAATCCTTCTTGCAAAGATGATGGCAACTAGGAAAATTGTTTTACCATGTGAGGTGTCTTTAATGAGGCTAAACTTAAAGACTCAAAAGGGCTCTCCGTGAGCTTAGCGAGAACAATGAAACCTGGAGATACCGCCAGGCTGCTGCAAGCTCTGGATTCACCATTAATTGCAGATGCATGGAACCTGCACGTTTAAGACTGAGAAAATATTTTTTCACTCAACAGGTAGTCAAACTCTGGAATTTACTGGAGGATGCAATAAAAGCTATTAGTGTAGTAAGGTATAAGAGGTTTGGACAACTCCTGGAAAAAAAGTCCATAAATACTCCTTAAGGAGGACCAGGGAAATACACTGCTTATACCTGGGATAAACAGCATGGAATCTATTGTTTTTTGGGAATATGACCGGTATTTGTGACCTGTATTGGCTGCTTTTGGAAACTGCATACTTGACTTGATGGATTCTTGATCTGAACCAGTATGGTATATACATTATGTTCTTATGTACCTCAAACAGGTGATGAGAGAGGGGGGGGGGGGTGTTCATGAGGCCTCTCATGCATCTCAGAATTAATGGACAGGGGCTTGCTCTCCACTCTGTTATGGTAAGTGGTGATCACTGCTGACTAAATTTGTACCAACATTGTACAGTATTTTGAGACCTGAGATGGAGAAGATAAGAAGATTTGACTTAATCGGACAAGAAAGCCCTGATTCTGTAAACCATGCTCATTGAAAGGATTTGTGTTGACAGCCACCTAGAGGCTATTGTGACTTTTCACATCCTGTGATTTTAGGATGGCAACTTCTAAATCATCTCCTCCCATTTCCATGACATCAGGCTGGATATATGAGACCTTCCTGTTTGAGGAGAGTAGGGGTTGTGACCAGAGGGTAGGGCTAAATGGCCAATTCTCCCAATGGAGAAAGGTGAATAGTGGTGTACCCCAGGGATCTGTGCTGGGTCTGCTGCTTTTTGACATATTCATAAATGACCTTGTAAAAGGAATAACGAGTGAGGTTATCAAATTTGCAGATGACACAAAGCTATTTAAAGTTGTTAAAACCCAAGAGGATTGTGGAAAATTGCAAGAGGATCTTGATAAATTGGAAGACTGGGCATCAAAATGGCAGATTAAATTTAATGTGGACAAATGCAACGTTATGCACCTAGGGAAGAACAGCCCAAACTATGGTTACACGATGCAAGGTTCCACATTAGGAGCCACCACCCAGGAAAAAGATTTAGGTGTCATTGTGGATAACATGTTAAAACCCTCGGCCCAGTGTGCAGCGGTGGCCAAGAGAGCAAATAGAATGCTAGGTATGATAAGGAAAGGAATGGAAAATAAAACAAAAGATATTATAATGCCTCTATATCGTTCTATGGTGAGACCGCACCTTGAATATTGTGTGCAATTCTGGTCGCTGTATCTTAAAAAGGATATAGCTTTATTAGAAAAGGTTCAGAGAAGAGCCACCAAAATGGTAAAGGGGATGGAAGGATTACCCCTATGATGAAAGGCTAAAAAGGTTAGGGCTCTTTAACCTGGAAAAGAGACGGCTGAGGGAAGATATGATAGAAGTCTATAAATTAATGAATGGAGTGGAACGGGTAAATGTAGATCAATTGTTTGTTATCAGAATATAGAAAGACTAGGGGACCATGCAATGAAGCTACAGGGTAAACTATTTAAGACTAATAAAAGAAAATATTTTTTCACTCAACGTGTAATCAAACTCTGGGATTTGTTACCGGAGGGTGTAGTAAAGGCTGTTAGTGTAGCTGGGTTTTAAAAAAAAGGTTTGGACAAGTTCCTGGAGGAAAAGTCCATAAACCATTATTAAAAAGGGACCCAGGATATCAATGCTTGACCCAATACAAGCATTGTGGAACCTGTGTCTTTTGGGGAAACTGCTAGGTACGTATGACCTAGATTGGCCACTGTTGGAAACAGGATACTGGGCTTGATGGACCTTGGTCTGACCCAGTATGGCATATCTTTATGTTCTAAGTCTGGGGAAACTAGGTGTGTCTTGGCCATTGAGGAGCAACCAGGATCACTTGTGATTTTGTCTTTGTGAATCTTGTGTAATACTCTTTAGATGCAAAAATGGAGGGAAGGTGTAGAAAGAACCTGTGTCATGGGAATGCAAAGCATCATGCGCTGTTCTTTTGTGCACTTGGTGAATAGAACAGAAATCTGAACATTTTGGCACTGTTCTGTTGCAAATGGATCTGTCTGGGGTTCCTTATATTTGAAAGAAATTGTGACCCCCTGTTGAGGGACCACTCATGTGGATCCAGATGCTGGCTAATTGATCATCTTGACTGGGAAGATAATTTGTAGAACATGCTAGATGCCAAAATTTTGTCATAAGGGAAGGGATACCAGGTCCCCTTGCTTGCCGAAGTAAAACATAGCTACAGCTATTATGACCATGACCCCGACCCCACCTGTTTTCACAGCCATGGCTTGATGGCATTGTAGAGAGCTCGTAGCTCCAAAAGACTTTGTGTATGTTCATAACTCTTTCAACAGCCCTGTGTGCTCAAATGCAGAAGATGCGCTCCCCAACCAAGGATGGAGGCATCTGGTGAAGATGATAGTTTGTGGTTGTGAACTGGGGGTCCAAAGAGATTGCCTGCATACATCCACCAATTCTGAAAGTGTGTATGACTGAGTTATGGGAGTCTTCTTTTGGAGGGACTGTCATTGCTGATCCCATTTTAGTTTTGGGTGCCATTGAAATGGTCTCGTGTCTGCTGCTGACCTATGCCTGAGAAGCTTGATTTATAAATTGTCCTGCGACAGGATTTTTGTTTGCGCTGTAACCTTTTACATGTAGGATCATTGCTACTCTTTCCTTGGGAAGGAAGGTCTTCCCTGCATTGATGTGAGCTCCTATAAATGTAATGGTTTGGGTTGTAATGAAAGCTGACTGGGTTGGGTTTTTGGTTTATTTAAACCTTTGATCAAGAAACCTAAATTCTTAAATGGTCTCTTGGATAAAGTTTTTAATGCTTGTTTGCTTGCTGCTGATACTAGACAATTGTCCAGGTAGGGGAAGACATAATGGCCTGTCTTGTGTAGTTGAACTGCTACTGCTCTGAAATATTCTGTGGTGATTGTGGAACATGAAGCATAGATTCACATACTTTTTGTGACATCTGTATATGGGTAGGTAAGCATCCTTTAGTCCATGGAGGCTGGCCAGTTGTGATCTGTTAAGGGGAGTATTGTCAGGGAGTTCATTTTTAACTTTTCTCACTTTGCATGTAAATTTAAGTCAGAGTATCTGTCTCAACATGATTTCTTGTTGATGAGCAGCTGAGGATTCTATTCAAGGTTCTTTTTGTGGGACATGAGCCAATTTGGTAGCCCTTTTGGTTGGAGGAAGTTCTCTTGGTCAAGGGTAATCCTGATTGAAACAGGAGGATTTGAAAGAGGAGGGTATGTAGAACATTTATTTTGTAACTATGGTTAATGGAGAGCAGTCAGTGGTCCAAGGTGATATTTTCCCATTCTCCGTGAACTGAAGGATCTTGCCTCACAGTGGAGGGCAGTCAAAATCGAGGATTCAACTCCCCTATAGATATTAAGGTGTAGTTTTTATTGTTTGCACTCTTGGAAGCTGATGTTGGTTGCATGTTTGTTTTTTGAGGGGTCATACGTTAAACCTTGCCCTAGACGTCCCCCTTATCTTGGGTAAAAGTGCTGAAAATATCAATAATGGTAAGGTTTGCAATAAGTGTGGTTTTTATCTCTCCAGTAACTTGAAAAGGTTTCTGGTGTTGCAGAGAGCTCTTACTGTTGAGCTGTTATCTTTTATTTAAATTATCAACCTAACTGAAAATCTCTACAATATGAAATCCCAAAAACAAAAATAGAGAAAGGTGAAAATTATTTAAAAAGCTGACGTGAGTAGTAATGAACAAATGTCGGAAGTATAGCCAGTTGTCGTAAAAATTAAGAATGTGAGAAGCCCAAGCTGAAAATGATCGAGCATGCGCTGGTGTTTTTGATCAGTGAAGATAGAAGTTCGTTGGTACAGTTGGCTGAGCGTTGAAGCAGGGCGTGTAAGAGTTGGCCGCCCGAAACGCAGTGCTGTGTCTGCTATTTTCGCGATTTCATGTACTGGCTGGCAACATCATCCTTTGGAGAAACCTATGGAGTTTGTGCTGAAAACCGATAGTGGTCTTGCTGGACTCAGATAAGTTTTAATTCTGTTTCCTTTTCTTTTGCAAGAATATTTTCAGCTTGGGCTTCTCACATTCTTAATTTTTACGACAACTTTTTTACTATGGGAAGTTATTAAAAGATTTTTGCACATAGTTTTATTGGTAACACTTTGCTGTGGTGTTTCACCTTATTTATCGTTAGCTCTGCAGTGAGCTCAATGAAAATTTGAGTAAAATGGAAGGTTAGCTTCAAGAGGTGAGTTTTCGCTTCATGGCTATACTTCCGACATTTGTTCATTACTACTCACGTCAGCTTTTTAAATAATTTTCACCTTTCTCTATTTTTGTTTTTGGGTTATCTTTTATTTGGCATAGCCCTTCACTTTTGTTCCAGCTAGTTTGTCTCTGAGACATGAGGCATCAGCTATCTTTCTGAAGATCTTTTCTAATTTCTAAAACTTTAAGCCAGGTCATTTGTCAAGCAGAGATGGCTGAAGCTTCTACTCTAGATATGGAATTGTAGATAACATGAACACAAGGTGTAGACTGACAGCTAGAGACACTCGTGGGTATCTAACTGGTTTTAACAGCTCATGCTTGGAGTGCCCCTGCTTTAGATCTTACACTATCATCTTCAGAGGCAACATGACTGGTAAACAATATTTCCCATGTCTGATTTATGTGATCCTTACCAGGAGAAGAGTCGGAGGCTTAGTGAATGTGTTTAATGGCTGCTTCTGAAACCGTTGATTGAGGAAGATGAGTATGATTTTGTCCTGGTGTAGGAAGGGCTTTGTATTTTAATTCTAGTCTTTCTTGAGGTGGGTTGAACAGAGGATGGAGTTTTGCAAAGGGACAACTGTAAATCCTGTAGCAGCGGGGGTAGTAGCAGGGCTATCACTTCCTTGGGTGCACTGCAGAATTGCAGGACTAACCAAAAATCATTTTTCTTAGCTGGTGTTAAACTTGTGAGTAAAGTCAAGGCTTTGGAGATTTCTATTTTTGTAGGAAGCTTGGCTAGGGATACCCCTTGTTCAAGGGAGGGGGAGGGGAGGGGAGGTCTTTGGGCTGCTCTATGATTGGGGTATCCTCTATCCTGGAGCTGTTCTCCATGCTTTGAACAGGCTATCCTCCTGGGGGAACTATACCCTTCTTCAAAGTTTGGGGGATGGAAGGGGACTGGGGCCTAGTCTATGGACAGATGGCTGTGGAGAATGAAAAGGAGAGAACCTCTGCGTGAGGAGGCACCTCTGTTGCAGGGGCCATTAGGGTGACTAAACTAATACTTTGAAGGACAGCAGTGGTATCCTGAACAAATCCTTACTAAAAGCGGAAGGAGAAGGGGCATTGGAAGGTGGAAGCAGGATATTTTGGCTGAGACTTTGCTTTCTACTGCTAGTATTGGCATGCCAGAAGATGGTGGTGTCTGTCTGGTTCTGAGAGGCAGATGGGTGGGGGAAGTTCTGGTGATCCTTGGTAACTTTAGTATCCAGCCTGAGGAGAGGATGGACCCCTCCCCCTTTTGAGAGTTTTGGTAGGCTGCATGGGTGCTGCCCTATACTTAGACTTAGTCTTATATGAGGTAGAGGTCAAGGGTGATGCATTTGCATGAACAGAGTATGTCAGCTTTCTTTTGCACAAATCTAATGTCTCCTATGACAGAAGCAAGTGGAAAGTAGGGGCCTTGGTTCTATGAGGCATTCAGCTGTGGGGGAGGTGCTGAGGCCAGATGTTAGGAGCAGTTTACCGCCTGACATTTGCCTTTTTATTTCCCCTGTTGGGCCCAGTGCAGCTCAAATAGCTGAGGCCTTCTGTTTTGAAGTGACAGTTGCTATGATTGCAGTGCCACAAGATTCTGTGCTACCACTACAATGTCGAAAGCTGGTGGTGGAAGAAATGTTTTTCCTATAGGACTTGCTGCATGAGAGTCTATGGGTGATGATTGAACGTGGGGGGGGGGGGGGGGGTGGGAGGGACACTGCCACAAAGCATCACTGATTGAGACCTTGTCTGCACTGTATTGTGGATGATAAAGACTAAGACGTCAGATGGTTGGTGGGCAATGATGGGTTGTAACTGTACAGAAGGCGCAGAGACCTTTATTGGCTGCAGAAGGCTCAATACACTGGGTCTAGCTACAATATTGCTAGTACTATTGTTGCATGAAACTTGCATGTCTGTGGAGAAACCACATCTTCATGATGGAGGTTTCTATCTTATGCAAACAAACACTTGTGATTGGGGACAGCAACTCAAACCGTCAGCCATGAGCTATTGTCATATTACAAAGTGGGGGATTTAGAGGTACATGATTCAAGTCTATAGAGTCAGTAAAGACTAAAATTCAAACTGTAGGAATTAACTGCCATCCTATTCCACAGCATGGCTGCTGTTACTGGACATGGTTGGATATGGATTGTGTGTGGACACACCTATTGATTCTACCTTTCCAAATAAAAAACAAAAACCAAAAAGGAGTAGGTAGGCCTTATGACTCTGTACTCCTTCAGGAACACGAAGAGAAGGATCCCAACATCATCATCATCAATGTAGCAAGTAAATAGTCTATCTCAACTGTTTCCCAGGCCATTGCAACCAGATTGCATTAGCCAGAGACTTTCTATATTATGCTTGCCAAACTTCTTATAGCCCCTGTAGAGACTTCCCCTCAAGCAGGGTTGTGACTAATTTTATCAACCATAACCCAAATCGATTCAAAGGCAGTGGATGCATGTATTGCCTGCTCCTATCTGCAGCACTTGACGATCACATCTACCTTAGATGGCACTGGAGCAGATCAAATGCCCTTAAAGCTGGTTTTTTCCATTTCAGAATACGTAAGTAAATTATGAGTTTTGTGACCTGGAAGAATGTCTGTCTGAATCATTCTGTTTTTTTGTAAAGAAAAAAAAAAGGGGGGGACATGGATATCCTGCTGTATTGTCTTCCCTTTGGACGTCCACCCATGAGGCTCCTCCAGAGGCATTTGAAATTCCAGTGGAAGCACACTTACTCTAGTAATAAGGTGTGTCTGCCAAAAGAAATTACCTTCATAATTAGGCAACATTGCATACCTTTGGGCTAAATGCTGTGCACCTGCAGTGATGGCCTCGGATGTATTCAGCAAGCATATCCATGGATTATAGTTTAATAAACTTGATGTAGTGCCCTTTGTCGGGAGACATACACAGCAGTTTATATGAAGGACTAGGTACCTCTGTCCTTATTTTCATGAAGGAAAGGCTACTGCCCTTATGTATGGGATAGTCCCTAAGAAATCTGGGCATAGGTTGGGAATAAGATGTCTACACGTCTGTCATGTCAGCATGCACTATGATTGCTTTTCCTTGCATTTCTCTGTAGTGCCTGACATTGTAAAATATCTGTCATTCCTAGAATCCTTCACCAAACTGTGGCTTAAACAATTCTAACCACCAGCTGATTAAAGTCCAAAGAGCATAAAATGGTCCTTAAACTTCTGCTGCGGCTACTAGTAAGGGTTTCTGTTTCCTAAATTTGTATTGAGATGTGAAAATTCATCCAACCCCAATTTATAAGAAACGGTTGTTTTCTCACCCCCACCTTTTGAGTAAGGTTAAGTTGAGAGAGGGGATATTCTGATAACTAGTTCCACTCAAAAAAATAAAGCCTGTTTCTGGTGTTTCTAATGAAGTCTTTTTTTTTTTTGCCCTAACCTGCGAGGGGTAGTATGGTATAATGCTGTATATATCTTCATGAAGATAGGACATGTGTCTTAGGCGCAGGATAATCTTACCTACCATGAGTATCTCCCTTTGAGGTGAGGTCCTTATTCAGTGCTTATGTCACTTCAGGGGACCTGGATGTTTTACTCCATAGGTACCTGATGAACCTATGGATGTATTTTCAAGGGATTTAGTTCCAGTGGAAGATTAGTTCTGGGAGGTCATTATATTTGCTCTTTTTTATGAATCTGTCATTGTAGAACCTATTTATGGCCCCTATTGAATGTCATGCTTAATCTTTCATTTTTCTTTACACTTCTCACTAAATGAAGGTAGAGGTATACCTTGCTTATGGACTATGGAAATTTTGAATTTGCCGTTTACCCTCACAACCAGATAATGGTCACTGTAACGGTTTGTGTATTACAAGACTTATCCATTCATCCAAATTTGGTATCAATGATTGATTGCTCTTCCACTGCAATACTAACTTGCTCCTCGCCTCCATTAAAAAAACAAACAAATAGATAAGTAAATTAATCCATCTTGATTTAAAAAAAAAAAAACCTAACCAATTCTACAACTGCCAAAAAAAGGGAATGCATCTTAAACTAAATTGTTATATTGAGGACAAAGCCGTCAGTACATACTATCAAATTTCAGTGTTCTCAGCTTGATCCTACAGAGCTCACCACAACCATCTTTCAGAACCAGCTTACCTAAATTTCTTCAACATACCACAGGAAAGGTGCCTGGGTGGTAAAAGTAACTCATCTATCTTAAAACCACTATTTATCCTTTTTACCTTCAGCTTGGGAGTCACCCATACGGGTCTGTCCTGCTTGTCCAGGGAGCAAGGGGGGTAACTCTACCTTTTCACAGGGGTTCTCTTTGGACAGCATATGATCCTCCCACCTCCCTTTATGGTTGACATTTTCTAAGTTACGAAGTGGAGGGGTGGAGCAACGGTTGCACAGGAAGGAGCAGCCACACAGTTCCAGAGAGCTTTTCTAGGCTCTTCTGAGCTCTGAGAGAGTAGATGCCCATCGGGGAACACGCCTAGATGTGGCTCATTTATACTGCTGTCCATGAGGAACTCTTCCTGTTCCAGGTAAGTAACACTGCTTTCTCCTTTTACGCCTCCAATTCAGTCAGGCCTGGCCTCTACTGGAATTGTAAACTGCCTTGAGGAACTTTTAGTTTAGCTTATTATAATAATTTTTTTCTTTACCACCCTTTGACTCAAGGGGCCATTACCTTGCTTGCACATAGCTGTGGTATGTCCTTGGCTGGGGGTGAGAGTGGCTCCTTTTTTAATCTGGTGGTATGTGTCCCAGGTCTATCCACTGGGTGGCACTGCTCTGTGTGGGCAAGAACTTCTTTGCAACCTGGGGGCCACTCCTATCCCTCTCCCAGTTTAACATTGATCATTGGCTCACATCAGATAGGCTTATGAATTCAGTCAAAGGACAGACAAATGGCAGTGTCTCCCTTGTCCATTAAAAAAACAAACAAACACCACACCGTTTTCCTAGATACAGCAGCCTCAGTTTCCTTTCTTCGTTGGCTCTGTTACCATTAGCCAATACAAGGCTCCCACCATTCTCTGCTATACCAAAATCTGTTTCTATCACTGGAGGTTGTGCTGCTAGCTCCCTGCTTACAGAATTCATGTCACTAACATGGCAACCACACATTTAGCACTGTGCTGTTCTAACAGTAACACAAAGTCCAAGTCAAAAGCATAGCCATTGGTAGGGCTCTACACTACACAGCTAAAAATGGAACGCTATATGATAACTGACCATCGTGTCAATAAATTAAAGATATTGCTGTCTATGGGACATAACCCGAAGTGGAGTCAGCTTTCAGGGAGGGAAGACCTCACTTAGAAGGCTTTTAAATTAGTGTTTCAAGTCTAATTCCATGTCCTAGAAGGCATGTTAGGCCAGTTCCGCTTTTTCTATCTCCTTGTCCTTATGCTGTTTTTTGCCCCTTTTGAGAAAAGTGGGGATGTTTAGGACACAGGAGAAGAGGACTGGCTGAATTAGGCTGGTGATACAATATACCTGGCCTGCTAAGTCCCTCCTCTCTTGAAAAGACTTTCCACTGCCACCCTTTACTGCTGTTCCCATCTTTTGTGGATGTCCCATTTAGAGGAAAGGAGAACGAATCATCCTACAGCTTCCTTTCTACCTTCACTTTCCCCCTACCAAGGAAATACATTTTAATACCACCCTTGCCCCCATCCCAATGCACACCACCTATGACCTTATGCATGAGTGTGGTGTGCCTTAAATTGCTTTTGGAGTTAAAGTGCTGGTGAACTTCTGCCTTTTCTGCTGGATATTGCCTTCTTGTTCTGAGAGGTCAGGCTTCAGGTTCTGAGCCCAGGTATTCTAGCTCAGTACTGGGCTTCATCTCCTGGTCGAGTAGAGAGGGGTTGCGCTGGCGGAATGTAGCTGAAATCTCATCAAAAGTCTTGCCCTTGGTCTCAGGCACCTTGAAGTAGGTGAAAAGGAAAAAGGCCAGCAGGAGGATGGCAAAGATGATGAAGACATAGGGGCCACAGAGGCTCTGGGTGGAGAATGAGAAACAGAGAAGGTTAGATTTGCAGGTTGTGTGATATCACACTTGCCAAAATTTCTCACTGCTCCAAGCGGGTTGTTAAGATTACATTATCCCTGGCAATTTCTGCTGTGGAATGGCTCCAAGATCACACTACCCCCAGGACTCCCTCATACTCAAGGCTCTGTGTGATCACATTTTCTTCATGTTTTTGAAAGGGTTGCTACAGAAGAGTAAAGTGGATGTGGAAATGTGGTTGGAGTATTTTAGCAGATACAGGAGTAGTTCTTGCTCAATTGCTGAGCAGTTAATGTAGATAAAGGAAGCTGTAGGATGACTTTTAGTAGTGGGCCATAGGGAGGACATGAGGTCAGCGGGTTGTGTGCAGTTGCAATAGGTCTGGATTTAGTGGTTCAGTCAGACATTACAAATTTAGGTGTGACATTTGATGACTCATTTAATCTTCATGTTGTGCATGTGGCCCGAGTTTGTTTTAATAAGCTTTGATTGCTGTTGAGATTGAAAGATTTGATTCCTTTGGATTATCTAGAAACCATTATACAGACATTGATACTGGAGTACTTAGATTATTGTAATGGTTTATTTGTGTGGGGGGGGGGAGTTCCATGTAAGTACATGCAGCTAGTGCAGAAAGTGATAGCAAGGTTGTTGATAGGTTGATGCTGTGATGACCACATTTCTCCATATTTGGAAAGGTTACACTGCCTGTCGGTGCAGTACCATATGCAGTTTAAGATCTTGGTGATAGTTCATAGGATTTTGTATGGGGAAGGATCAGTGGAAATGGTGAAGCTACTTCAGCCTTTCTGTTCTAGAAGGGGTTTGCGATTGAAATTGTGAGGTTGGCTGGCATTACCAGGGTCTGAAGTGGGAAGGCTGGGTAAGATTAGGAAAAGAGCTCTTAGCTGGGTTGCTCCTCAGTTATGGAATGGATTGCCATAAACCTTATGGAAGGAGGGGATTTGCTTGAAGTTTAGAAAGGCCTCAAAGGTTTCTTTTTATTAGAACTTTTGGATAAGGGGTTGAGTTATTGGTGTGGGTTGGTGAGTGGAGCTTGAAGTGGATTTTGGTGAAGTATGCATGAACAGTGTATCAAAATGTTTATAAATTATAATAGTAATGTTTCTCACACGTTGTGCAAGGTCATGCTATCCCCTAGATTTTCTGTAGGTCACAAGGGGTCTGGTGTCACACTTTTCCCAGAACTCTCTACTGTTCCTTGGTTGCATCAGATCACACTATTCCCAACAGAGGAAGTGGAACACCTTTTGTAGTTGTTTTGCTCCACTAATCTCCATCCTTGAGTCCCAAGCTCTTTAGTTTATGATACCGTGTGGGGCAAAAAGGTTGGCTGGACCATGGCCCCAATGCCCTAACCCATTTAGCTGAGCAGCTGGAAATCCTGGGAATCATAGACAAACGTTCTGTGGAGTTCCATTATTTCTGGCTATCCCAGTTTTTGTGTGTTGGATAGGTCTGTAATAGGAGATTGATTTGTCCCAATCTGTTCCTGGGGAAAGCTATGAGTGTTGTGGCACTGTAGTTCCTCCACTAGATGGATCTGTATGTATGTTCCTGCAACAGTGATTCAGGCATTTAAGAAACTTTCATTCTCTTCCTTACTTACCTCCACAGACTGGAAGCCCATCCCGATGATGAAATTGCATGTCCAGTTGGAGAATCCGGCTACTGCCATAGCTGCTGGCCGTGGACCCTGGCTGAACAGTTCAGCCACAATGAACCATGGAATGGGTCCAGGCCCAATCTCAAAGAATGCCACAAAGCCAAAGATGGCAATCATACTGATGTAACTCATGGCAGAGACTCTGTCCTGGAAGATGAAGGAAGAGTAAGCTAGAGCAGAAGAACTTAGCCAGGTTCCACTGTATAATATCATGGAAAAAAAATGTTAAGGGGCCTGGGCTAAGAGCTAGGAAGACCTGGGACCTAGTAAACAGTGAAATAGAAAATAGCAGCAAATAAAGAAACATGCAGCCTATCCAGTCTGCTCTTCTACATCAACTACTAAGCTCTACAATCCCTTCCTCTTAAAATCCTCTCTACTTGTCCCATGCTTTCTTGAAGTCAGTAACTGTCACCCTCTCCATCAGGGAGGCTATATAAGTATAAGCTATGTTTATGTTTATTTAAAACTTAATATACCGCCTATAACAAGCGCTTCTAGGCTGGTTTACAATCAAAAATTAAAAGCTGCAAAGAAAAGGAAAGGAACGCCATTTAACAGTCAAATAGGACAGAAAGAGGAAAAGCATAAGGAGAAAGAAGTAACGCGCATCATCGAGGAGGAGGGGAAAGGGGCGAGGAGGGAGGTCAAATGCTAGACAGAAGAGGTGGGTTTTTAATTTGGCCTTGAAGGATTTAAATGAGAGTTCCAGGTGGAGGGAGGCGAGTTCCAGAGTCTTGGGCCCAGGAAAAAGAAGGTAGAGGAGCGAGTAGATTCCCGGTGTGCTTGTTTGGGGGAGGGAAGGGACGTACGGTTAACATGTATAGACCAGAGCGAACGATGGGGCGTGTGCAGATGAACCTGGTCAGCAAGGTAGAGGGGAGTGCCTGTGTGAATTGATCGGTGAACAAAGATGAGAAATTTATACTGGATACAAAAGGATAAGATCAAGTCATTAGCACCAAGGGATACCAGGGATTGCAGAAGCCAAAAAAAAAAAAAAGTGAATCTACTCATCACTGGTAAGGCCTTTACTGGAATACTGTACTGATCTTAGATAAGTTGAGAAATTCAAGAGGACTACTTATTGATCTAAGACTTAAAAGATTTGGTTCTCTAACACTGAGGAGAGTCGTGCACTAGAAAAATTCTCCAAGAAGATAGTGTTACTTCCATTGCTGGAGGATTTTAAGAGCAGGTTAGAGGTATGACTGTGGGAGCAGGGGAAGGACCGAAGACCTGCTGAGGTATCTTGCAACTCTTTCTATGATTCTAGATGACCTCTTGATTTCCTTTTCAGCCTTATCGTCTGTGATTTTCCAGTAGGCATGTGCATATTACCATCAGCCATAACCTACAGAGACTCCAAAACATTGGGCTTCAACACAAAGTTCTTGAATGGTTCCACTCCTTGATGAACCGACAGAAATAAGTGAAAATAGGACCTATGGCGTTATCACCATACTGTCCAAACCAGGGTGTCTCCCAGGAATCAGCATTATCTTCTCTTCAATATTTACCTACAATCACTGTGCTCAATCATACAGTTTCACAAAATCCATTACCACATATACACAGATGACATCATGCTCTATGCCCCCGTCAACATGGCTATGCACCTATAAGGCAGGAATACTAGAATGTTTTATTGTAATTTGTTGATAGGGTGTGTGCCATAAACCATTGGGCAACATCCCTGAAACAGAGGTGCTATTCATAAAAAGAGATGAAACATTCAGCCCTCCACCTACCCTAAAAATAGACGATATTGATATGAAAGTACAGATGGAAGTCAAATACTTAGGCATAACCCTGGACCAGTGATTAAACCTGAAGTCACACATAAGCAATACACCTAAGACAAGCTACCCCAAATAAGAAGCCTTCAACACCTTCACCCACTACTTGAACCATCGGATTTTCGCATAGTTTTTCAGGCTGTAGTCTCTCCACGTTTCAACTTCTGTAACAACATATATCAGGGACTACCAAAATCCACTCTGCATCCATTACTTATAGCATGGCACACAGCCACAAGATACCAACAGATAACGCCATTTCTAAAACACACTGGCTTCCCATACAAAGCCAAACCGAGTACAAAATCCTGCTCCTAACCTTCAAAATTTATCACAAGCAATCAGCCCCCCACCTACAAACCTTACTGCAAAAGTCCCAAAGTACAAGATCAAGAAGACAAAATACCCAAAACATGCTGATCATTCCTCCTGAGAGGGCAAAAAGTAGCCAATATGCCTGCCCATGATCTTTCACTCTACACTCCAAGCCCATAGAATGCACTACCGGAGAGCCCAAGAAATCACAAACTGGCAACATTTCACAGACACCTAAAGACCCACCTCTTATCGAACACTTTGGACCAACCACCTAGCAGACCACGCCACCACTTCGCTGATGCCTCCCACCCTGACAAACACCCTCTTTCCCCCAGTCTGTGGAGATTTCAGTGACTATTAACAACCTTACCTATACCCCCCTCCTAGAGTATCCCCCTTGTGTATATGTTATCGTTCATTGTAACATATTTTAGCTTTATTACTCGCATGCTGAAAACTCTCCTGTCTATACACTATTGTTCCTTGTAACACAATTGTTCTGGTGCTTGCAAACTGCTTTGCTCCGGTGAAAAGCAGTATAGAAAAAGTTAAAATAAAATAAAATTAATATGCATTCAGTCCGTTAGCACATCTTTCAAAATTTAGTGTGTGCAAATTGATTTAACACATTAACTTATGAATTAATGCACATACAATTTATTTGTGCACTTTAAAAATATTCTCACATTACAATTGTTTTTATTAAAACAAATGCATGATATCAACTGGAAAAAAATCAACAAAAATAAAGGGGAAAGCCTAATTATTTAAAAATGAACTGAAATTTTTTTTGGCCTGTACACATCCCTATTTTACTGATGATTTTTCAAGGTCCTTTCCAGCCCTTTCTTGTCATAATTCTAGGTGGCCTTTTAAGATCTCTTCTAGTCCTGTCAATCTATGGTGCTAGATATCCTCTTGAGGTCTCTTCTGGCCATTTGTTTTTACTGTAACTCTAAGTTATCCTTCAGTTAATAAAAACAGGACATGGATGGAGTAGTTCCTACTGAAGTCCACTAAATTACCCCCAAATATTTATTCATTTATAGAAGTAATGGTCAAAAAATACGAACAAGCCACCAGTCTTTAGCCTGTCTGTAAAGTGAACTAATCCACGATTGGTGATATAGCTTTGAAAATGCTAATCAGGTCCATGTCGCAGAGAGTATGCAAGTATCAAAAAAAATAATCCTACGTTTGCACCCACCATATTCCAAAGTGAATAAAAAAATGTTGTTGGACTTCCTTTTTATTCTGAGCACAGTTATATATGTTTGCCAGATTCAAATGGACCTTTTTACTGTTCGATTATATCATATGATTAGTAAGGAGCTATCTTAGGAAATGGAGTACCACCAGACTGTGGTGGAGAGATATTGGCATTTTTCTTCAGAAATTAAAGTGTTGAAGGGAAGCTGATCGAGGAACGGAGATGCAGATAAGGTTTTACCCTATAGACTGTAAAGCACAGTTTGAAATCAGTACTGTAATTGCTTGGCTTGGTTTCGTATTATGGAAGAGAATGATAGAAGCCGTAATGTTTCCAGCAAGTTAGGAGAGATAAAATGCAGTAAGGATTGTTTAAAAATAGCATATAATTAAACAGTAAAAATGATCATTTTGTATTTGGCATATATATAATTGTGCTAAAAATAAAAAAAGAGATCAACAAAAGAATGTTTTCACTTTGGAAAACGGTGGGTGCAAACTTAGGGTTATTTTTTGACACTTGGATTTCTGAGGGGCAGAGAGTATGCATACATATGTACGTTACACACACCTTGGTACATGCCACTGATGCTCATTTGTATTCGAACTAGGACAGCTACAGAGTAGGTTACTCACCAGTAACACCAGGGCAATGGTCATCAGTATAGCACAACCACTCATCCCAGCCAAACCCAGCAGATGTAGTGTCCGACGTCCTGCCCGCTCCACCAGGAAAAGCTGCCGGGGAAATTTATTTATTTTGTTTAAAAATGTTTACCATTTTCCCAAGCAAAATTAGGCAATCTAAAAGGTACACAATAAAACACTGCTTTATAAAACATAACACACCAGACATCATCATAAAACAATGTTTAAAAACAAAACAAAAAAATACATGATAGGACTACCCACCAGGATGCCAACTCTCCATCCCCCAAACCTATCATCTATCAACAGCTAGCCACCTCCCCTTCCCTCCCCCAACTTCCAAGAACTGAATGAGGGAACTCAATTATTTGGCATTCCAAAGAAGGGTGGAGACATGGTTATTTTCTTTCTAAATTTCTCCAGGCAATGCATTCCACAATCCTAGACCAAGTGTAGAAAAGGTCCCTTGCTCTGATTCGAGACCTATATGCCTCCCTTAAACCTAGCTGTTGCAATAAGGCACCCTGACTCAATCTAAACACCCGTTGAGGAGCATACCAGTCCACTTTCTCTTTTAGATATGCTGGATCCTTCCCTGTCAAAACTGTAAACATCAAAGGGGCTTAAATAACTGGGGCAACTCTGACCAAAGCAATCTTAGGAGCTTTGAGAATCTAGTGCAAACAAGAAGGATTCAGATTTATTGGCAATTGGGGCAACAGATGGACCAACAAGAGACTATACTGTGCTGATGGACTACATCTCTCTGTCACAGGGAAAATAAACCTAAGTGAAAAATTCAGGCAGTATGTGGATATGCATTTAAACTAGGAAAAGGGGGTGACGGATGTGGAAGGTCAACATCTGCATGCCACCCCCTGCAAAAGCAGAACAACATCAGAAACAGCCACACTCTTAAACCACACATCAAAAACAAGTGGGAAGAAGTGGGCAGAATAAAATCAATGCAAAATACACACAAGCCAGGTAAATGCTGGAAAGCAATGAGCACAAATGCTCGAAGCTTAGCCAAAAAGATTCCAGA
This sequence comes from Ichthyophis bannanicus, assembly GCA_033557465.1. NCBI lineage: Eukaryota > Metazoa > Chordata > Amphibia > Gymnophiona > Ichthyophiidae > Ichthyophis > Ichthyophis bannanicus. The sequence goes on along the minus strand of CM066048.1, from coordinate 92,920,362 downwards.
CCTGGAAGCCCTAATGGTGGAAACGGATTTGGACATCGTGGCCGTTACGGAAACATGGTTTAATGAATCGCATGATTGGGATATAGCCATAGCTGGCTATAATCTATTCAGAAGAGACAGAGAAAATGGAAAAGGAGGAGGAGTAGCCTTGTATGTCAAAAGCAGTATTAAAGCTACTGAAATGCAGGGAACATGGGGAAAAGAAGAAGCGCTCTGGATTGCGTTGGAAAGAGGAGATGGCACTGTCATCCATATTGCTGTAGTCTACAGACCTCCGACTCAAATTGAAGAGAGAGATAACGAATTGATTATAGATATTGCCAAGATAGCAACAAAGGGGGAAGCGATCATATTAGGTGACTTTAATCTACCTGATGTGGATTGGATTACTCCTTCTGCACATTTGGAAAGAAGCAAAAAAATTGTGGATGCTCTCCAAGATGCATTACTTAGACAAATGGTGATGGAACCAACCAGGGAAAGCTCAACGCTGGATGAAGTGCTTACCAACAGTGATAACGTGTCGAATGTCTGCGTGAGTGCCCCTGTGAGCAACAGCGACCATCACACGGTGTGGGTTGAGATAAAAGCCATGGCACAGGCCAATCATAGCAAGCTCAGAGTCCTAAACTTCAAAAACACTGACTTCAATAAAATGTCCGAGTACTTAAAGGAGGAGATGAGGGGGTGGAAGGAGATAAGGGAAGTGGAATTGCAATGAACTAAACTAAAGGCGGCAATAAAAGGGGCAACAGATAAATATGTAAGAAAAATAAATAAAAACAAGAGGAGAAGGAAACCTATTTGGTTTTCCAAAGAGGTGGCTGTGCAAATAAAGGCAAAAAACACAGCTTTCGCAAAATTCAAAAGCTTGCAAACAGAAGAACACAGAAATGAATACAGGATCCAACTCAAAGAGTCTAAAAGAGTAATAAGGATAGCAAAATCAAAGGCAGAGGAAAAGATGGCTAAAGATGTTAAGGGTGGCAACAAAACTTTCTTCAGGTATATTCAGGAAAGGAAGAAGATCAGAATTGGAATTGCAGGACTCAGAAGTGCTGGGAAAGGACTCATGGAAAGTGACACTGAAAAAGCGAAATTGCTAAACAAATACTTCTGCTCTGTTTTTACTAAAGAAGATCCTGGAGATGGACCAGCTGTGACTCCCAAATATAAAAATAGGACTGAAGTAGATATCACACCATTCACAGAAGATGAGGTGTTAGAACAACTTGCTAAACTGAAAGTGGACAAAGCCATGGGACCAGATGGGATACATCCCAGGATATTGAAAGAGCTCAGAGAGGTTCTTGCAGGACCATTAAAGGATGTCTTTAACAGATCCTTGGAAACAGGAGTGGTTCCTCAGGACTGGAGAATGGCTAATGTTGTACCTCTACACAAAAGTGGTGACAGGGAAGAAGTGTCAAATTACAGGCCTGTGAGCCTTACCTCGGTGGCAGGAAAAGTAATGGAGGCGCTCCTGAAAGAGCGAATAGTGAACTTTCTCAAAACCAACAGGTTGCAAGATCCAAGGCAACATGGTTTTACCGAAGGACGGTCTTGCCAAACAAATCTGATTGAGTTCTTTGATTGGGTGACCAAGGAACTAGATCTGGGGCATGCAATGGATGTCATCTATCTGGATTTCAGCAAAGCCTTTGATACTGTTCCTCATAGGAGGCTTGTCAATAAACTCAGCAGCTTGGGGATGGGTCCCAAGATAGTAAACTGGATTAGAAATTGGTTGACTGACAGACAACAGAGGGTGATGGTACATGGAGCTCAATCGGATGAGAGGAAGGTGATTAGCGGGGTGCCTCAGGGTTCGGTCCTGGGCCCGGCACTGTTCAATATATTTGTGAGTGATATTGCTGAAGGACTGAATGGAAAAGTCTGTCTTTTTGCAGATGACACAAAAATTTGCAACAGAGTGGACTCCCCCGAGGGAGTGGATAACATGAGTAAAGATCTACAAAAGCTGGAAGACTGGTCTAATGCTTGGCAACTACGACTTAATGTGAAAAAGTGCAGTGTCATGCACTTGGGTAGCAGAAATCCAAGGGAAAAGTACACAATAGGGGGTGAGAGGTTGATATGCACGGTTCAGGAGAAAGACCTTGGTGTGATTATCTCTGATGATCTCAAGGTGGCAAAACAGTGCGACAAGGCGGTGACAAAAGCCAGGAGGATGTTGGGCTGCATACAAAGAGGGATTACCAGCAGAAAGGAAGAGGTACTTATGCCACTGTACAAGTCACTGGTAAGGCCTCACTTGAAATACTGTGTTCAGTTTTGGAGGCCATATCTTGCAAAAGATGTAAAAAGACTGGAAACTGTTCAGAGAAAGGCGACCAAAATGATTTGGAGCCTGCATCAGAAGCCTTATGAGAAGAGACTTGAAGACCTAAATATGTACACTTTGGAGGAGAGGAGGGACAGGGGAGATATGATTCAGACCTTTAAATACTTAAAAAGAAATGATGAACAAACAAACCTCTTCCAAAGACGGGGAAGCTGTAAAACTAGAGGGCATAACATGAAGCTGCAAGGTGGTAAATTGAAAGGCAATGTCAGGAAATATTTCTTCACTGAAAGGGTGGTGGATGCTTGGAATGCCCTCCTGATGGAAGTGGTGCGGGCAAACACGGTGATGGAATTCAAAACGGCATGGGACAAACACAGTGGATCCCTTTACAGCAACAGGATAAAAGCAAAATAAACGGTACCATCTAACTTCTGAACTATCTAGCGTCTGAACAAATAAGGGTGTCCTACATGGAGTGGTGGGTTCACCCCTAAACAGAAACAAAAACATGGGGAGGGGTGGCCTGCACAGAGCGACAGGTGCACCTACTCTTGCCGGGCAGACTAGATGGACCATGCTGGTCTTTATCTGCCGTCACTTACTATGTTACTATGTGAGAAGTCCATGAATTGGCATGGACTCATTGACAGGCTTTTTCCAGCCACCTAAAGCCTCCAGGGGCACCCATTGCCACCACTGTCGCCCCTCACCAGGACCTACAGCCCCGCAGTGCTTACCTGCAAACTTTGGGGCCGTGGCTTTGCCAGCTTCTGCCCCTACCACTAGTCGACTTCCTGTTGGCATGGGGGTGGAAGCTGCTTCTGCTCCTATTCAGACAAGAAGTCGACTAGTGGTGGGGGCAGAAGCAGACAGACCTACGGCACCGAAGTTTGCAGATAAGCATCGCAGTGCTGTTTCAGTCCATTTCCACCACTATAGATCCTGGTGAGGGGTGGGTGGATGGCCAGGGGGGGCGGGCACAAGAGATGAGGTTCACATAGAGCACTGGCCCTGGAGAAGGGTAAAATATTTATGGAAACATTGTGCCAGGAAAGATGGGAGGGAGTTATCTCTGAACTATACACGGCTTTGGACAAACAACAAGTGCTGTCTCTGTGACATTTGTTGCAATGGGAATAGGATACAGGAGTGGTCCAAGATCCCAGGAGTGGCAAAAGATCTTTTTGGATATACAAAAGATCTCCATAGCAGCAAATGTGGTGTCGACTGACTTGAAATTATTGTAGTGTTGGCATCTCACTCCACAGACAGTGAGTAAAATTTGAGGTGGGAGATTGGTGGCAATACCCAGTGGTCTAGGCTTATTGGGAAATTGCATCTTTTCTATGGAGGAGATTGTTGGGTTTAAAGTGGAACGCGATCCAAAATTCTTCCTTCTGCATAAGTATACTCCCACAGTTAAGAAGAAGTATTGGGAGTTTTTGAAATTTGTAATAGTGGTTGCCGGCAGAGGAAGCAAGCACTCCACTGGAAAAATGTGATTATTGCCTGGTTTGGAAGGGTTCTATGAGAGACATAATGCCTTCGGAGACTAACTGCTATTTGGCAAGGGCGACAAGAGCAGATGGAGTCCATTTGGACCCTATATTGGCCTTGGTGGAGGGAGCAGATAAGGGAGGGGGTTCAGGGTAGTTACAAAGTGTTAGTTGAAGATAGGTAGATAGGGGTCCTGAGTTTACTGATTTGTACTGTATGCATTCGTATGATACTATTAATAAGAAGAAAGTTACAACCCCTCCCGCTCTTTAAACATCAAAATTTTAAAACAAGGAAAAGGAAATTTTTAAAAAGCGCATAGGGGGGTGGCGGGCATCCTGACATTGGCATTGCGGTTCTTCAATCCTACACTTTGGGAGAGATGAACTAGGGGAAGGAGAGGAGGAGAAATGGGAGGGAGAGGGTAAGACAAAAAGACCAGAGCAAAGGGTCCTCAGATGACTCCTGGGTCAATGTGTACATTGAGGCATGGTGGGGGGTGGGGGGGATTAGAGTCTCTGCTTCTCCTTGGAAAATCAAAGCTACATTTTCATGTAGGTAACAGGCAAAGGAGAGAACGTATCCTAAATAAATCTGTTCCAGGTGACACCAAGCCATGTGGGGACCATACAAAGAGGAAAGAAAGAGATCACAGAAGGTTCAGCTGGACAGACACAGTGGTAGTTTGCTTCTCTTGCTATTATCTTTGTTTCACTCAACATTATTCCCTGGACCTGTCGGGTACCTCTGCTACTGCACCATTTAACTCTTCTTACCCCATAGCCCCCACTGACTTACCGAAATGATAGTGAAGACCATGTTAACGATTCCAGCTCCAATGGTGGCATACACTGGCTTCTCCACCCCAGCTTTCTGGAAGATGCTGGTGGAGTAATAGAAGATCTGGAAAAACACAGAAGGCATTATAGTTGGTAATGCAGAGCAGCACCCATTAACGTTACCTCCGACCATTTGTTCTCAGACCATGAGTTGGTGCTACTTCAAAATAGTACCACCTTGCTACTCTAGCTACACACACACACACACCTCCAGGGAGGCCTCTCAGCCAGCTCTCCAGTCTTATGAAAGAGTGTATCATTTTAAATTGAACATTGCATCTTTTTCCTCCCAATCTGCATCTCTTTTTTTTTTTCTTCATTTTCTCTCTCCTCTCTCTCCCCAACGTCTATCTGCTTCCTACGTACAGCATTGATGCCGGAAAGCTGTTGGGAGAGCTGGAGAACGATGGCCATGAGGATGGGTTGCCTATACATTTTTGAACGGAATAACTGCAGAATGGAGACTTTGCTCTCCATGTCCATCCGCCTCTTCTCCTCCTTCATCTCGGTCAACTCTTCAGTCACATCCTGCTTTCCTGTGAAACGCTTCAGGCCTGTATACGTGAAGGGAAAAGCTAGTGATTAGGGCAGCCGCCTGAAACTGAAAAGACCAGGTTTCAAATTCCACCGACACTCCTTGTGGCCTTGGGCACGTCACTTAACCCTCCATTCCCTTAGGTATAAACTTAAATTGTAAGCCCTCTGGGGGACAGGGAAATAAATACGGTACCTGAATGTAACGAACTTACCCTGAACTGCTACTGGAAAGGCATGAACTAAATACTAGTAAAAAATCTGTGCTCTTGTTCTTTGCAAAAACAAACATGCAGGAAGTTAAGGAATGAGTCTGAGTAGTTTACACCTAACCTCTGAACTTCAGAGGAGCAGACAATTAATGTCTGACTTTCAGGGGATTGAGTAACCCCTAACATAAAAGGGACATCCAATGTCTGACCTTCATGGAACTCTGGCCCACAGGGGACCACTCAGTCTCTGACCTTCAGGGGATTATCTAATTGACCTGGGGAGGACCAGTCAATCTTTGACCTTGAACTGATAATCTAATCTCTGAATTTTGGAAAACACCCTCTGACATCCTGCTGCCAACCTCCATCTCTCATACCCCTCCCCTAACTTGCTCTGTTGCTCTACCAGCAGGGCTTTATCCCTACCATGAAAGACCTTAATTTGGAACATTCCTCAATTCCATCAGCAGCACAGAAATTGCAGTTGAGAGACTACCCTAGAAATGCTAATCTTGGTACACTTATTCTGGAGAGAGGAAGGGGAGCAGGAATTACTTTTCTTGGCCTGGCCTTCCTCATTGCAGATTATATACAGGTAACGTGGGCTCTCTGGACATAGTGGGAGTAGGATAATCTGCAGAATGGATGGAACCACCGTCAGCCCCAGTAGCACTGGCCAGAGCTCTGCCGTCCCCAGAATGGAGTCCAGGCCGAAAACCTGCAGAAAAAGAAAGGAGAAGACTCTGGGTGGAGGCAGAAAAGTGGTCGATCAGCAATCATTCTAAGCAGATCCTATGCCCCAAGCATGGATATGTCCCCTTTTATCTGCAATATGAAGACCTTTTTATATTTTTTTAGAATTTTGTTGCAATCTTTTGTTATTGTTACTATTATTATTGTTGTTATTTTAGCCTAGCAATTTCCTCCTGCTTCTTTGGGCTTCCAGTACAAATGAAATTAGCCCCTGTTGGGTAACATCTACAACTACTTGGGGCCCTCTCCCCCCCCCCCCCCTATTTTCATAATCTATTACATTGCAGTGAAAGTCATTGGCCACCGATTAAAGTAGACCCTACGTCTGGCCATAAGGTGCTACTACTGCATGATGAGTGGGGATTTCTTCCCCTTCAAGAGCTGCAGAGGCAGCCTCTATAGCATCTCCAGCCCTAAGGAGCAGAAGACTGACCTAGTGTTCAAACCTATAACACTATCATTGGGCTGGCCCAATTTTTCTGCATTTTTAAATTATGTTTTGCATAATTTTAGGGGTTTTTTTTGAAAAATGTATTGTCTTTTGCAACTTTTTATTGTGCCTGCACTTTCCCAGTGATTCTATTACCATGAATTCCATTTTTTATTTTTGTTAATATTATTTTTGCTTATGTAACCTTCATCTAAACAGGGCAGCTATCAGCTGGCCCAGATTTAGGCACAAGCAACTGCTCAGAGCCCCCAAATTTGTAGGCACTAAATAACCAGGTAAATAAGAGCCTACTCCTCTTTGCTTTAGTGACATGCATGTCAAAGAGGCACCATCACTGCACTCTCATCTCCACCTCTGCTCTTTGCAATCCCACCTACGGGAGCCAGAATCTTAAATCTGGCCCTGGCTATCAGTGCCAGAGGGGGAAAAGACATGAGAACCAATACAGGGCATTAGCTGCCTGTAACTGTCTCATAAAGTATGAATTTTCAAGAGCACAGATAGAGAGCATTTACTGCCAATAAGTGCATCCCACAGAGAGGATTATAAGAATTCCAGATAGAGCATTAACTGCCGATAACTGCCCCACACAGTGGGAATTATCAAGAGCACAAACGAGATATTAACAGCACAGAAAACTTTGAGAAGCAAGAATGGCAGTTAGGAAGCTATATAAGGCTGTGTGGGAAGGGGATGGAGGGTTGTGGTGTCTATACCTGTGCCACCAGGATCCCGATGACGATTCCAAGTTGATGTAGTGTCCCCAGTGCCCCCCGCAGGTTGGTAGGGGAAATTTCTCCAACGTACATAGGAACCAGTCCTGAGGCCAGACCTGCTGGCGATAAAACCCCGATTAACAGGATCTCTTGAGTCCTAGTCCCTAGCTCTGTCACAGACTCGTGATTTTGGAGTGATTAATCTCCCTGTGCCTTAGTTCTAATTCTTGGTTCTGTCAGGTTTGTATATTTATAAGTATATTTATGAGCTCAGGGGGTCACTTTGTTAGTGACAGAACCAGGGATTAAAACTGAAGCATAGAGACGACAAAATCTTGGGGATGGGGTTGTTTGTAAGAATAAAGGTTCACTTAAGGTGCCCAGTACCCTTACACTGGCCCCGCACGGGGAACAGTTCAGAGAACTTCATCTCAAATCACTGAAGGCAGCAGCATTTAGCATGCATAAGTAATTGTGCCCGATGTAAAACACTGTGCCGAAACATAGTGCAGTTTTTTAATGCTGGAGCTTCACGCCAGTTTTGGGCAGGCATAAAGATCCAGCTGGGAGCAAAAGTATCATCTGAGGCAAAGTTTAGCACATCACCTCAGAAGATCCAGGCATCAGGGTAAGCTACCCAATGCCACCAGAATATTGTTGGGGGGCCGGTACTCCCCAACATTGACCCCCCCCCCCTGACAGAAACCAAATCCCTGGTGGCCCAGCAGCCCAGATCCCCCCACCCACCCAATAAAAAAAAATCCCTGATGGACCAGCAACTTCGATTACCCCCCCCCCTCAATAAAAAGAACCCCTGGTGTCTCAGCGGCCCAGATCCTCCACCCACTCAATAAAAAAAATCCCTGGTGGCTCTGTGGTTCCCAAAAACCCCACCCCTATCCTTCCTCTCCCACTACTTTAATCTGGGGCAGGAATGTTGCCCACATGCTCCTGCCTCTGAGCTGCCATCTTGTGCAGTGCATCCTGGGTTGCACTGGGTGGGGTCAGACTGCCATATAAGGCAAAAAATGCCTTATATGGCAGAGTGATCCTTCCATGTTGCATCCTGGGACAGTCCCAGGATGCACTGTGTGGGTCCAGGTGCTGCTATTTTTCAATGACAGTGCAGGGGCAGGAACATGTAGACAACGTTCCTGCTCCAGATTAGGGTTGCCAACTGGCCGGTTTTCAGCTGGCTTGGCCGGTTTTTCCATGGCCAGGCCGGCTGCCGGCACAGAAGTAAAATCGGCCATTGAAAAGCCGTTTTTTTGCTCTGGCCGCAAGATCGGGAGCGGCCAGAGCAAAAAACCGGCTTTTGTGCCGAGAAGTCCGTTGTGCGAACGCGATTCCCCATAGCAGTGCAGCCGCTGCTTCTGCTTTGTACAGAGCAGCGGCTGCAATACACTTACATTGAAAACTAAAGATAAACTGTGTGAGGAGCCCTCCGGTCATCGCAGAGCCCGAGGAAGTGATGTCATGGGGGCGGGCTCCTCACAGGTTGTCTTTCCTTTTCAAATTAACTTTAGCTGCAATAAAGTTAATTTGAAAAGGAAAGACAACCTGTGAGGAGCCCGCCCCCATGACATCACTTCCTCGGGCTCTGCGATGACCGGAGGGCTCCTTACACAGTTTGTCTTTACTTTTCAAAGTAAGTGTATTGCAGCCGCTGCTCTGTACAAAGCAGAAGCAGCGGCTTGGGCAGGGGGGGGGGGGGTGATGGTGTGAGTGAACCAGCAAGGGGGGGGGGTGATGGTGGGAGGGAACCAGCAAGGGGGGGGTTGTTAGTGAACCAGCAATGGGGGGGGGGGGTGGGGGGGGTGAAACAGCAAGGGGGGGGTGGTGGTGGTGTGAGTGAACTAGCAAGGGGAGGGGGGTGGTGGTGTGAGTGAACCAGCAAGGGGAGGGGGGTGGTGGTGTGAGTGAACCAGCAAGGGGAGGGGGGTGGTGGTGTGAGTGAACCAGCAAGGGGAGGGGGGTGGTGGTGTGACTGACCCAGCCCGGGGGGGGGTGGTGGTGTGAGTGAACCAGCAGGGGAGGGGGGTGATGGTGTGAGTGAACCAGCAGGGGAGGGGGGTGATGGTGTGAGTGAACCAGCAGGGGAGGGGGGGTGATGGTGTGAGTGAACCAGCAAGGGGGGGGGGGGTGGTGTGAGTGAACCAGCAAGGGGGGGTTGTGGTGGTGGTGTGAGTGAACCAGCAGTGGAGGGGGGTGAGTGAGTGACCCAGCAGGAGGGGTGAGTAAGTGACAGGGGGGTGGGTGAGTGAACCAGCAGTGGAGTGGAGGGGAGGTGGTGTGAGTGAACCAGCAGGAGAGGGGGTTGGTGTGAACCAGCAGGGGAGGGGGGTTGGTGTGAGTGAACCAGCAGGGGAGGGGGTGAGTGAGTGACAGGGGGGTGGGTGAGTGAACCAGCAGGGAGGGGAGGGGAGGGGTGGTGTGAGTGAACCAGCAGGGGAGGGGGGTGAATGAGTGAACCAGCAGGGGAGGGGGTGAGTGAACCAGCACTGAGGGGAGGGGGTGTGTGTGACTCAGCACTGAGGGGGTGTGTGACTGAATCCTCGGTAATTTTTGTGGGTGGGGCTGGGGGCGGGGCAGGGGTGGGACTAGGGGCGGAGAATGGGTGGAGCATGGCGAGCCACAGGTGTCGGGTTTTTCTCGGTGAAAAAGTTGGCAACCCTACTCCAGATTAAAGGTACTGGAGGGGGGGTTCGGGTCCACCAGGGATTTTGTTTCTGTCAGGGGTTAGTGGGAAAACTGGATCCCTGACAGCATGCTGATGGCATCAGGGGCTTTCCCCGATGCCTAGGTCAGCTGATGTGAAGTGTCAAACTTCACCACAGATGACCCTGTTTCTCCAGGACAGCATGCCAAACTTGTGCTGACTTCTGTGTGCACGTATTTGGCTTGCTCTCCCACTTTCTGACTCTTTTGCATACTGGGTAATTTGAATATTGTATTCCAGTGTGAAGAGTCAGTGTTAAAGTCTCACTATGAAACCCTGCACTAGAGCTTTAAGCACTGGGCTTCTGCTTCAGCCTGTAAGTTGGTACCTGAGGCAATGGTGGGCTAAGTGGCTTGACCAAGGCTACAAAGAATGTCAGTGGGATTTGAACCCTAGTCTTTCCCTTTCCAGGTTGTTGCCCTAACCACTAGGCTACACCTCCACTCATGTGGGGGCCCACTCTCCTTGCAGTTAAAGAATGTGCTTATGGCTCTATGAGTTTGGCTGTCAGGATCTGTTGTTTCTTTATGACTGTTTTAATCTTTGCTGCCCTCAGAAGCTGCCGCCCTAAGCTTGCCTAATGGTTGGACCAGCTCTGCCCTCATGACATTCTCACACAGGTAAGTAAACATAGAATAATTATTAATAGTTTTCATTACTCAGATTTGAATAAATAGGTCTTTTCTGACGAGAGTGTCTTATTTGTTATTTGAATACGCATTATAGTGCCAGAGAGCCTCTGGAATTATAATTTATTCTTTCTTGTACAGAATGTTCTGGGTCCATTGAGATTTATTACCGCTATGCTGAAATGATAGCACTTTGCGGTGGATTTCTGGCATCCCATCAACCCAGCAGTCAGAAAGTGACCTCAGGGAAGATATGGGAAGCCCTCATGTCTGAGCAGCTGTAGAGCAGTGAGCTAGAACCAGGCAAGGCAGTGTCAGAGTTGCCAAGTTACTCAGTTCTAGGAAAGATTTTTTGCCAGATCTGGTTTTAAATTTGCATCTCAGTGCAGTATGGTATTTGTAGTCCCTGATTTTACCCATTGGAATCAGTGCTGCAGGTCCCATAATGCATCAGGATGAGATTGTCAGAAATCCAGGACTGGCTTAAAATCTCACTCCTGGAACTGGGTAAATTGGCAACTCTGCAGAGTTCAGATCCCACTACTGTTCCTTGTGATCTTGGGCAAGCCCCGTAACCCTTCATTGCCTCAGATACAAACTTCGATTGTCCCTCTGGGAAAAGGAAAATACCTATTGTACCTGAATGTAATTCACTTTGAACTTCTGAGAAAAGGCTTGAGCTAAATCCAGTTCCCTTTCCTGTAAGTTCATGCCATGCTTGGGCCAATCATTTTGAACAAGGAAAGGGAGAGTTTGGTTTGGTCAGTCAGCCTCAGGATCTACTGCCTTCCGCCTATACTTAGGTGGTAGATCTATTGCTCCCTGGTGGGGATGGGGGAGAACTTAAGCTAACTTTGAAAAACAGTATAGAGATGTACTTGAGATTTTCTTTTAATTTTAGAAAAAAATGGTAACCCCCCCCCAACAAAATATCATTGTTTCATTTCTGTCATTTTATCCTATGCTAAATCAATTTACCACCTGCTAAAACAATATTATGCATACTAAAAATGACAGAAACAGAAAAATAAACAAAACTGTTTCCAGACTAACAATGACAGAAACAAAAAAAAGAAGAAATAGAAAAATTCAACACATTTTTCCATGCACAACCCCAGAAGAGCAATGAGCGTGATCGGATTTAGGGGTGGGAGTAGGGTTGCCAACTGGCCGGTTTTCAGCCGGCCTGGCCGGTTTTTCCATGGCCAGGCTGGCTGCCGGCGCAGATGTAAAACAGGCCCTTGAAAAGCCGTTTTTTTGCTCTGGCTGCAAGATTGGGAGCGGCCAGAGCAAAAAACCGGCTTTTCTTTCGACCCGAAGTCCAAAAAAAACCTACCCAGGGCCGGCCCACACACCGGAGGGCTTCAGAGGGAGCCGGGTAAGCTCGCGCGAGGCCCCGGCTCCCTCTGTACAACCGCCAGCGTGAAGATCCTTTTCCTTCACGCTGGCGGCTGTTTCTGAAAAGCCGCGATTGCTGGGAAAGGTTAAAGGCAATACCCTTTAACCTTTCCCAGCATTCGCGGCTTCACAGAAACAACCGCCAGCGTGAAGGAAAAGGCTCTTCACGCTGGCGGTTGTAGAGAGGGAGCTGGGGCCTCGCGCAGGCTTCCCCGGCTCCCTCTAAAGCCCCTCAGACAGCCGCGGTGCTGGTCAGGGAGTGGGGGAGGCCAAGGACTGCATGGGGCTGTGATGGGGGGGGGGGGCTAGGACTACAAATGGGCTGTGATGGGGGGGGGACCTGGACTGGAAAAGGGCTATGGGGGGGGGGACTTTCTCGGGAAATGGGTTGTGTTCGGGGGGGAACTGGACCGGAAAAAGGGCTATGGGGGGGCACTTGGACTGGAAAGAAATGGGCTGTGATGGGGGGGGGGGCCTGGACTGTAAAAGGGCTATGGGGGGGGGGGGAACATGGACTGGAAATGGGTTGTGATGGGGTGGGAGGACCTGGACTGTAAAAGGACTATGGGGGGGGGGAACTTGGACTGTAAATGGGCTATGGTGGAGGGAGGGGGAACTTGGACTGCAAATGGGCTATGATGGTGGGGGGGGGCTAGGACTGCAAATGGGCTGTGATGGTGCAGGGGGACTCGGACTGCAAATGGGATGTGATGGTGGGGGGGCCTAGGACTGGAAATAGGCTGTGATGGGGGACTTGGACTGGAAATGGGCTGTGATTGGGGGGGCTAGGACTGGAAATGGCCTGTGATGTGAGGGCTAGCACTGGAAATGGGCTGATGAAGAGCTGGAATAGGACTGGAAATGGGCTGATGTGGGGCATGGGAGAATGGGACTAGAAGGGAGTGGATGCTGGGTGGGTCTAGAACTATAAGGGAACTGATTTTGGGGGAGGACTAGAATGGATGGGGAATGAGAATGGAGAGGGGAAAAATATTTTGTGTGGAAGAAAAGTCTATGATGGGCTGGGTATTAGGAGAGTAAGAGGGGCTTGAGAATGGAAGGGTGAAATTTAAATGGATGATAAAGGAATAAGGAAAGAATTGGGGGAAAGAGCAAAAGGGAAACAATCAGTATGTTAAAGCAGAAATAGAGAGAGAATGGAAAACATCTAAAAGAGAAGAAAGGACAAATGGACAGCTCGCAGAAGACACGAAGAAACCAGAAGAAAGTGACTGGAGCAATTGCAACTGAAAATAAAATGCCCAAACAGAAGGTAGAAAAATACTTTTTATTTTGAATTTATTAACTGGAATATGTCTGGTCTGGGAAGTGTGTATTGCTAACATCTTTGCGTTTTTGTTTAGTGCAAGAGGAAATTACTTTATAGTTTTATTTCTCCAGTGTTGTACATTTCATGTTTGGATTTTGGGGTTCCCAATTTAATTATTATCTGACCAAGGAAGTTAGCCTACACGTATCCTCGGTAATTTTTGTGGGTGGGTGGGGCTGGGGGCGGGGCGGGGCAGGGGTGGGACTAGGGGCGGAGAATGGGTGGAGCATGGCGAGCCACAGGTGTCGGGTTTTTCTCGGTGAAAAAGTTGGCAACCCTAGGTGGGAGGCGGTCACGGAAAAGCATAGATCCCCTGATTGCTATATGGCTGGCATTCTGCTGCCGCTATTACCTGAGTAAGCACCAACGATAAACCTGCCCAGAATCATCATTTCATAAGACTGGCTAACCTTGGACAGGGCCATCATACCTCCACCAATAAAAGCCAGCATGTTATTCAGAAGCATGGCCTTCTTCCTAGAGAGAGACAGGAGGGGACAGAATAAAGAGAGGGAGTGAGCATAGAAACAGAGGGAGAAATGAATTGGATAAAAGGAGAGAGAAGAAAGAGAGAGTGAGACACAAGGAGAGAGAGTAAGATTTACGGCTGAAGAGAGGCAAATGGAGAGAAACACAGGGAAAGAAAGGAGGAGGACAGAAGGAAAATGGAGAAAGGGGAGAAAGAGATAAAGCAGAGAGTGAAGGGGGAGAGAGAGAGAAGAAAGGAGAAAGAATTAGAAACAAAGTGGAGCAAAAAGGCAAAGAAAGAAGGAATGGGACAAAAATAATGACAGGAAAGAGAAAAATGAAAGAAAGAGACAGAAATGAGAGAACAGAGCAAGAGGGAAAGGGCAATGAAAAGGGAAGGGAGAGAAGGAGAAGGAGGTTTAATAACTGGCCTTTTGTTTGAAGCTGTAATGAAAGGCAAGAGATGGATCTTTACCTGCCCAGCCACTCAGAGATAAGCCCCACCAGAAAGGATGAGATCATCCCCCCAATGGAGAAGATGGAGACAGAGAAGGCCCAGAGAATCCTGAGGGTCTCCACTGCGATGAATGTGGAGGACTCTGTTCCCTGACGCTGCATCCAGGTGTCATTGTAATTCTGTTTTATTATCTGGGAAGGAGGAGGTAGAGAAAAACAAAGACAACAGTAAGAGGTAGGACTTTGCCAAAATGGAAACAAATAATAAATGTACAGCTCCCCAAACTGTGACATTCCCCACTCATAATTCATCATAATGCAGATGAGTCACTTGCAAAGGTGGAAATATATTACAACCCTGAGGAACCCCGCTATCTCACCCACCCACCTGAATTATTTCTACAGTGGGAGATCATCTGATGGAGGAACGAGATGGATCCAGGTTGATAGGGGAAAAATAAAGCTTAAAGTATATAGCAGGACTGAGAGGCTCGCAAGGTCAAATAGGACTTCTGTATATACCTATATATGGAAAGGAATGTGCTGTGCTAAGACAAATTGATTGTTCTACACAGAGACGATTAGCATCTGTAAAGTCACTGATAAACTGTGGTGGGCCTCAGGGGATGGGTTGATGACGTATGTATATGTTTCTATTAATGTATATAAGACTGACAGCCCCTCTAACCTGTGGAATAAACTTGCATATTGTCCCTCTGTGTGGTTGTGAGTTCATTCCCCTGGAGTCCAGACAGCCGGAGCAACAGACAGCAGATGGGTGCTCGGGACTTCCCCGGCCTGGAGTGATCGGCAAGGGAAGGAACCGTTACACAGGTCAGTAGGATGGGCTGATGCAGACCTGGTTTAACCCGCAATTCATCTTTGGATTTGTAGTTCCAGTGTCTCTAAGAAAGGCAGGAACAACAATTCCCAGCATGCAATGGGGTCAAAATTAGTACTGGCTCTGCCTATCCCCACGGACCTGGAATCACTGCTTTTTCACTTCATACCCCCCCCCCCCCCCCATGAACTTATGTGACAAAGTGAAGGGAAGGGGTCCTACCTCTTCAGGTGCGTTGATGACACCAATGTTATAACCAAATTCAAAGGACCCCAAGACTGCTGCAAACACTGCCAAAACCAGGGTGCCTGTAATCCTTTTCCCTGTCTCCTGAAGCAGAAAAAACAAAGAAAATATGTAGGCTGAGAGCTTGGCACAGATACTCTCTCTGAATTAAGAAGAGTCGTCACAGCATAATCTTGACTGTGTAACTGCACTGAACTGCGTAAGTCACATAGCTGCAAGACAGCTGTCCCAAAAAGCAGACCATTAGGGGTGTAAGCGAGTGAATACCATACAGTGGGATTGGAACCTGGATCTGCAGCTATCACCATTGTGTGCTCTCAGCACTGGGTAACTGAGATTGGTAGCAGCGGTAGGATCGGAGCCTGGGTCTGCAAGTGACTGATGTCAGCAATGGGAGTCTGTGATAGTAGGGGATGCAGTATAAATAACAGACAGTGAGGAGTCTGTGACAGTTGTGAGGTGGGAAATATACCACCATTAGCTATGCAACTGTCAGACCTTATGACTGTCCAGGAAGAAGAGATTGACCAGGAATAGATGAGAAGCGAGGTTACTTACCTGTAACAGGGGTTCTCCAAAGACAGCAGGATAAGTCAGCCACACCTGGTGATGTCATCCAGTGGCGCCATATACAGAGCTACTCTCCATGAGCCCTAGTGACCCAACCCACTGGCCTGCCCCTAGCCAGCCAGTTTGTCCCGAGCTGTGACCATGCTACTAGGCTGGCAGGCCAAGGTTAAGATGCTGACCCCCTCCAGGGGAGGTGGGTGAGTATGTGTGGCTGACTTATCCTGCTGTTCTTGGAGAACCCCTGTTACAGGTAAGTGACCTCACTGTCTCCAAGGACAAGCAGGATGAGTCAGCCACACCTGGTGCCTCCCCAGCTATGTCTCTGTGCTGAGGTGGAAGGGGGGAGGCTGAAGTCCTGCCAGGTAGAAGGGCAGGTCATGGAGCCCTCTATCTTGGGAAACATTTTCTTGTCAGAACAGACAATAGTAGGAGAACGCAGTGCCCACAGTCCTTGTATAAAAATAACCACAACATGGAGATACATGTGAAATGGCACACTGCACTTAAGGTAATGAAAGGCAACAACAGCCAGGAGTTGCTTGTGCAACAGAACAATTGTGTGGTGCCATCATGCTATGCTAGTAAGTGTGAGGACATTCAGCAACAAGCAAGTACACCCTGGTGATGTGCAACTGAAATGTACCCACTGGTACTGCGTGACACAATGCAATTGGACTGTCTAACTGTCCGGCCAAACCTTGCATCCAGGGCATGTGGCTTCAATCCCTGCATGTCTGGGTATCCTATTGGTCCACTGCAGTTGGAGTCCCAGCTGTGGACAGGACTGCTTTGCCAAAGTGGTATCTCAGCTGTGTCAGTGTGTCACTGCAACACTTGAGTCTGTGGACGGATGACCAGGTGGTGGTGCACTGTATGATCCACAGCTGGGACCTGAACCTGTGACCTTCTGCTCACATACACACCAATTGTGTGTGGTACACCACAGTGCTGCTACCTGGGTTGGCTATGGTGGTGGCCCGTGCTTGGAGCTGGTGTGCATTCACTCATTATGTGGCTTGGGTTCTGGCCCGGTCTAGGCAGAAGGCGATGCAGTTGGAGATCCATAGCAACTGGAGATCCCTAGCGACAGGGTCTGAATGGTGACAGGGAGTCCTGGTCTAAGGATCGTCGGGGACAAGAGTTGTGTCCCCTTGATGCTGGTATGCGTTCCTGTATAGGTAGATGTGCAAGGCCCTGATGTGCAGGGCCTGACTCGGTCTGGGGCGTGCAGCCTCTGTTCCTCTGAGGAGGCATGGGGGAGCCAGGTGGAAGGGCGGCAGACCAATGGTCTGGCTGGCAGCTCAATGGTCTGGTTGACTAGGAATGGGGGGATAGGTGGAAGGGTGGCAGCCCGATGGTCTGGTTGGCAGACTGATGGTCCAGTTGAGTAGGAATAGGAACAAACTTCGGGGGTCTGGTGGGTAGACGTGCAAGGCCCTGACAACAGGGGCCCGACACTGTCTGGGGTGTGGAGCGTCTGCCCCTCCGAGGAGGTATGGGGTTGCCAGGTGGAAGATGGACAGGACGACGGTCTTGTTGACGAGAAAGGTGAATTATATATACAAACATTTCTGTTTTGTAGATCACTGTAGAAGGGAAATGAAGGACTCTTGCACAGATGTGAACTGTCCTGCAGATGCATGAACATCAGCCCGGTCTTGAACCTGTGACCTTCCATTAATATGCACGCTGCCTCAGTTACCACACTGTCATTGGACTTTGATGTTGATGTGTGCCCAGTTGTTGGTCTGGTGTGCCTGGTTGTTGATCTGGCTGCCTTGATGGATGCCTGTACCACTTGTTGTACTAGCACCAGGAGGGGAGGGGAAGGATGAGGGATGATTGGGTTAGGTTCTCAAACTCCACACTGCCAGGGCGAGTGTTGGTACATTAGTGTGCATGGCCCCCCGGCACCTGCGAGAGACCCTTTCCTTTTTTTTGGAGAGGCCCAGTGCCAGGGGACCCCCATCTGTCCGGGCTAGTGGGGTGCAATGATAATAGTCTGCACTTGTCCCAGAAGATGCGCCACAGAGTCCTCGAGAAAGTGCTTTGAGTAGAAACGAGGACGCTTCACATTCTCTCCTGAAGTGGAAAAGTTGCCTTGTGGGCTGGGAGGGGGGGGGGGATGCCCTGAGTGTCAACTTGTTCAGGTCTAGTTGGCGGCTGAGCTTGTCCAGAGTATGGACCTGCCTGGGGACTAAGCAAGGAGGCAGGACGGGTGGGGGGAAGGGGGCCCACCATCCACCATTTGCCACTTAGGGGGCACCATGGCATAGGATTCCTGAAATGAGTGCCGTCCCAGCCACTTGTCCTTTACTAGGGCATCATGGAGTCCACTGCATGAGGATAGCGGTTGGTAGGACCCTGCCATAAATATTGTCCAGATCCCTAATGAGTTTGAAAAGGTATGGCCCATGAGTTTGAAAGTATAACAACAAGGTCTGGTGGTTCTGAGGCACTGCATGTGAGGAGTGCCCACTATGGGCCAGGTTTCCCCTGGAGGAGGACCTCAAGACCGGTGCCCAAAAATGTGCCTTATTCTTTTTGGCCTTGTTGGCAGGACAGAATTGGGAGAGAATTGCGTATGGTTCCCTGATCTCCATGGATGCCCCAGTAAGGGTCAAGGATCCCTGCATGGCAGAGTCCCCTTGGTCCCACCAGACAGCTGTTCAGCAGGAGTTAAGAGATATGACCAAATCTCTAGGAGAGGTACTAGGTACTATTCTACGCATGGGGGGGGGGGGGAGGGGGTGGATGTGGAGCTGGGGCAGCCTGGTCCCTGATGACCCCCAGCAGAACGGAGACAACCCATGAGGAACTTATGTCTGTGCACCCAGGGGCCAAAATCTGTAGCCCTCCAGATGCTAAGGCCACATGAAGAGGAAGCATGGCCACACCAGCGGTAGTTGAGTGCCGGGTTGGATGTCATGGCCTGAACTTGATGGCACTGTGCTCAGCGCCCAGGGCAGCAGTTCATCTGGGGTTGGAAGAAGTGACAAATCACTGGAAGTGATGACATCTGCGAGGTACTGGGCCTCATCCCCTGAAGAGCCTCCCCGCTGTCATGATGCCCTGTGGGTGGCTCAAATGTGATCAGCATGTGCGCCAGGCCCTTTCAGAGCAGGGCCTTGAGGGCAATCAGCTTGGTGCTGGAGAGATCCCATCAGGGTGGTCAGCTCGATGCCGAGGGCTCTCCACACAGTCGGCCATACCGTGCTGGAGGGATACCGTTGGGGCAGTCTGCTCGGTGCCGAAGGCTCTCCGTGCATTGGCCGGGCGCTGTCGGTACCGTTGGCGGTTCCCTTCCTTGCTGAGGCAATTTTTTTTTTTTTTTAGGTCTGTCTGCCGCTATAGGCCATCTGGGCATGGCCGGTAGGCTGCCAGGCTGCTAGCTGCAGGTGATCTGACGAAGAGCACAACCCATGACCGGTGTCTTCTTTGCCCCTGCAGGGCTCATCCCCATGCGCCGCTTATCTGTTCAAGGCGCTCCACCGCCATAGCCTCAGGATAGAAAGAGCCAGAGCAGCGATCCTCAGGGAGGAAGGCCTGCCATCCCCTACAGTGCCAGGGCAGAGCCCATGGCCGGTGGCAGAGGGGCATTGGCCACTTGGGAATGCTTCTTGGAGGTGAATCTGAAAGTTGCGGCTGAGGATGGAGGCCTTCGAGGCACATCCCGAGCGGCATCGGCTGCAGTGGTGGCAGTGTCCTTCCGAGGTGTCTGCTGCTGGGCTGGATGCGTCCGCTCCACAATTATCATCCTGGAGGTCCTTGATCAATGGGACAGCTGCTGAGACTGTGAGCATATGGCTCACGGGTATCTATGCTCTGAGCCTAGTCCCCGATCAGAGAAATTGAGGAACGACACTGGAGGATCTGAAATAAATTGAACATCAGAGACACAGAAATTAGAGACAAATAAGAATAAGTAAGTAGATTTCATTTGGAGAGTAGAAAAGTCTGTCTTGGTGGCAAGGCAGAAGAACAGAAATTGGCTGGCTAGAGGTGGGCCAGTGCGATGGGTCACTAGGCCTCATGCTCAGAAGGCTATGGAGAGTAGTTACGTTTATGGCGTCGTCAGATGACATCACCCGGTGTGGCTGACTCATCCTGCTTGTCCTTGGAGAAACCCTAGTACTCTCCTCCCTCTCCATTCCTAGCAGGATCCAGGTGCATTCTGGCTCTTTGCCACACCCTTGCACTTTTCACCCTGTCTCTGTCCCAACGGGCCTGCTCCTGTGGTGTAAATGTTTGTTTTAATTAGAGCACTCCCTCTTGCTTTATATTACAGGAAAAGCAAGCAAGCTGGATATGAATGTCAAGTCCCTCCTTCTCCGTCCCTATTCTCCCTTCTAATTACAACACTACAGAACCCGTCCAGTATTCAGCTTTAACCCTCAGTCTCTCACCACAGAGGATCCTCTGTGCCCAGGCTTTACCCTTCCTCACTTCCCCTACATATAAGGACCAAAATATCATCACCATACATATAGCTTATACACTTGGTTCAGACGATCCAAGTTACACCTGGTTTTGGCATATCAAAGCCAAACATATAAGCTATATGTATTGGGACCAAATATATGGATTTGCATCCTGCCCCCGAAAACCTTAACTCTACTCTCCCCACTGCCGAGGATCTTCTGTGCCCACCCCAGACTTTACCCTCATTCCCCCACTGCTGAGGATCCTCTCTGCTGGTCCCAGGCTTTACTCCTCAGTGCAGGTTCAGACCACAGGCAGGATCACACAGCAGATCCCAGCGACGGAGATCATGGAAGGGAGGGGGATGTCAGAGACCTCTCAAAGATTGGGAGTCAGAAGAGGGGCAGAGAGAGGTCATGGAGCCACAGTGGCAACCCTTTGAAGCAGCACCTAGGCATGGCACTAATGTAAACAGGAGCAGACTCCTCTCTGTCCGGGGTATTTGGTGCCCAAGGGAGTTGCCTTCGGCCTTGCTTCAGTCTCTCATTGCTGAAAAATCCTCCGTGCCCAAACCAATTATTACCCCTCACTGCTAAGGGTCTTCTTTGCCCACACCAATCTTTAACCCTCACTCCTTTCATTGTATAGAATCCTGGGTGCTCATCCCAGGCTTTTTCTCTTTCATCCCTTCTGTTAAGGAGTCTCTGTGCTTATTCCATAATTTCTTGATTCCTGATCCAAACATACCCCTCCTCTTTAGTGAAGACATGCTTCCTTAAAATTAAAATACCCATCAAAAATGAAGTGCGGGGGGAACAGTTTATCCCAACCGTTGATGCCAACAGCACACAGACCTTTATCCCCTTTCTCTATCAGACATATAAACTGTAGACAGTTTGGGTACATACGGGCAAACTTTCACCCCTTTTCTCCATCACAGCACATATACTTTCACCCCATTTCTGTATCACAATGTGTACATTTCCACCCTGTTTCTCTATCATAGGAGGCATACTTTCACTTTTCGGTATCACAACATGCACACTTTCACCCATTTCTCTTTCACAGCGCAAATACTTTCATCTCTGTTCTCTGTCATAGTATGCCTATTTTCACCCCATCTCTCTCTCACAGCATGTGTACTTTCACCCCATGTCTCTATCACAGCATACATACGTCCCCTATTTCTCTGTCACACTGTGCATAGTTTCACTCCATTTCCCTATCACGGTACACATACTATATGTCCCCAGACAGAAGCCAAATCTGCTTTTTTTGAGCACGACACACACAGGGACACTCACTCATTAGCACACATTCTATATAGAGATGCTGTCCATGTGTCTATCTCCCATTGTTCTCCTAGCATGAACATTTTCTCTAGAAGTTTGGCCTCCACATTTACACACAATTCTCCAGGTGAGGCCTCACTAATGACCTGCATCAAGGTGCTATCATCTCCTCTTTTGTATGGGTTATGTTATGCGTCTCCCTATTCCCCCCCCCCCCCCCTCCTCGGTATTCCTCTGATGCCTGACTGCCGCCTTAGTTCGCAGTTTTGCTACCCTGGGAGCATCATGTATATCATTTTGAGGTCTCTCTTTCTTGGCCTCCGTCATATATACTGCTCCCATGGAAAGGACTCTGTCTCCTGCGCTGTGAGGTCCTACTGGAACTCCCAGAAACCTGCACAGGCACACAAAGGTGGCTCTGAGTGGACTCATCTATACGTGTCATCAGAGATTAGCGCTGGCACGCACCAATGCAAGGTCGCATACAGGACGAATTGTCAGAAAGGGCAGTACAAAGTGACTGACGGCACCTGTCTGAAGGAGGGAAAGAAGAGAGAGGGGGATAGAGGAGGGTATGAGAGAGAGGACAAAAGGGGAGGGGAGAGCACAAAATACATTAATTCATTCTCCTATCAGCTCTCAAATTGATTACTGAACTGGGCATGCAGGAATCCAAGGATACAAGACATATTTAGACAGTCCAAAACGTGACAGGATCCTTGCACATGCCAGCAAATTTGATCGTGTTACACCAATAGCATAAATTCTGCCCATGGACCCTGCAGTGCAGGGCGGCCCCAAGGAAGAAGTGAACTTTCCCCACTCTGGGGACCCATAATTTCAACTTCTGCCACCGCGTTTCACTGTTATTGATACAAAATCATTGTCTTCCTATATCTTTCAGAATCCAGTTCAAAGTCTAGTCCTAACCCACGAAGCTTTATACAGCAATATCACCTCATATTTGTCATCCTTGATTGCTCCTCATACCCCTCGTCGTTCCCTGTGCTCTGCCCATGAGAACCGACTGTGCATCCCTTGGGTATATTTAGCAAGATTGGAATCGGCACAGTTCTCGCTTTTTCTCTGTGGTAGCTGCATACTGGAATACACTTCCCTAAACACTTTACATTCTTAATGTACTTCCTCACCTACTTCAAGGTCACCAAAATTGCAGCCAGCAGTTTGTTGCCAGTCTGCGGGACAGGCTGCTTCTGCAGGCATACAAAATGCTAGCGGGATCGTGGCCTCCTTCACTTCTGGGGCCTGCTGGATGTGATCCCTTTGGTCTGCAGGACGGGCTGCTCCTACGCTCACCACATCGCTGCTGGCTTCACGTCTTCGGTCCGTGGGAGCAGCCTGTCCTGCGAACCGAAAGGATCACATCCAGCAGTTCAGTTTTTGGCCCGTGGGACAGGCTGTCTCACATGCTGCAGAAGTGGAGGCAGCCACGATCGCTGCTATCATTTTGTGTGCTTGCAGGAACAACCTGTCCCGTGGGCCCAAGGGATAGTGGCCTGCAGTTTTGTGCCCGCAGGACTGGTTGCTCCCACAGGCCGTAGAGGTGAACAGCCAGGCAGCCAGTCACAGACAATAGGGGGGGGGTTCTGGTGTAGTGTTGGTCTGTCAGAGTCAGACATATGTGTGCGCAGCGCTTGAAGCCTGTGCTTAGCATCACTGCCTGTCCATTACAAGGGGCACCACTGCTGGTTCTCATAAGAGACTATGGGGTGATCTTTCCACTTTCGTCCAGCTTGGCTGCAATGCCAGCACACTCTCTGCATGTCTCACGCTAGCAGCAGCTCTAACAGGCAGCAGCAAAGCAGCAGTCTCAAAGAAATCTCAACATCTAGCCAAGTGATGGTTCTTACACTGATGTTGCCACCATCAACTTTCGGGATTGCTGACATCAGCTTGAGAACTGAGTCCTACCTCTTAGCACTCACCACAGCTTCCATGCTGCTTACAGCCAGGGAGAGCAGTGTCTTTCCCCAGATCTGTCTTAATAACAGTCTATTGACTTTCTCAAGGAACTTGTCCAAACCTTTTTTAAAAGAGTCCACAAGACAGTGGAGAAAAACACGGCCACATGGGAACACACAATTTTAATCAAAAGACCCTTTTATTCAAAAGACCTGGCGTGGCCAAATTTCAGCTGTAAAGCTTGAATCAGGGGTCTAAAAATACAAAGATAATAGAAAAATAAATAAAATGCAGCATACAAACATCTACAAAGGTCACAGATGTCCTTGGACATTAAAAGTAAAAGATAACACAAAAAAATTAGAAATACTTAAAAAGTCAACAGAAAGAATATTGCACAGTTACCAGCATCAGGTATAACAATAGTCTCTTACACTTAAAAACATAAGATATGCCATAATGGATCAGACCAGGTCCTTCAAGCCCAGTATCCTGTTTCCAACAGTGGCCAATCAGGTCACAAGTACCTAGCAGTTTCCGAAAAAGACACACAGGTTCCACAATGCTTGTATTGGGACAAGCAGTGGATTTCTTGGGTCCTCTTTAATAATGGTTTATGGACTTTTCCTCCAGGAATTTATCCAGACTTTTTTAAACCCATCTCCACTAACAACTTTTACTACATCCTATGGTAATGAATTCCAGAGTTTGATTATGTGTTGAGTGAAAAAATATTTTCTCTTATTAGTCTTAATGGGTTACACTGTAGCTTCATTGCGTGTCCCCTAGTCTTTCCATTTTTTCATGGCGTAAACAATCAATCTACTTTTACCCATTCAACACCATTGGTTAATTTATAGACCTCTATCATATCTCCCCTCAGCCGTCTCTTTTTTGGGTTGAAGAGCCCTAACCTTTTAAATCTCTCCTCATAGGGTTATCCTTCCATCCCCTTTACCATTTTGGTGACTCTTCTCTGTACCTTTTCTAATTGCTATATCCTTTTTAAGATACGGTAACCAGAACTGCACACAATATTCAAGGTGTGGTCACACCATGAAACGATTCAGAGGCATTATAATATCCTTTGTTTTATTTTCCATTCCTTTCCTTATGATACCTAGCATTCTATTTGCTCTCTTGGCCGCCGCTGCACACTGGGCCGAGGGTTTTAACATGTTATCCACAATGACGCCTAAATCTTTTTCCTGGGTGGTGGTTCCTAATGTGGAACCTTGCATCGTGTAAACATAGTTTGGGTTGTTCTTCCCTAGGTGCATAACTTTGCAATTATCCACATTAAATTTCATCTGCCATTTTGATGCCCAGTCTTCCAGTTTATCAAGATCCTCTTGCAATTTTCCACAATCCTCTTAGGTTTTAACAACTTTAAATAGTTTTGTGTCATCTGCAAATTTGATAACCTCACTCGTTATTCCACTTTCCAGGTCATTTATGAATATGTCAAAAAGCAGCAGACCCAGCACAGATGCCTGGGGTACACCACTATTCACCTTTCTCCATTGGGAAAATTGGCCATTTAGCCCTACCCTCTGCTTTCTATCTTTTAACCAGTTCCTGATCCACAGTAGTACACTGCCTCCTATCTCATGACTCTTTAGTTTTGCCAAAAGTCTCTGATGAGGGACCTTGTCAAAGGCTTTCTGAAAGTCCAGATACACTATATCAACCGACTCACCTTTGTCCACCTGTTTATTCACACCTTCAAAAACACATAACAGATTAGTAAGACAAGATCTTCCTTGTCTAAAGCCATGTTGGCTGTCTCCCATTAGGCCATGACTATCTACATGCTGAGTAATTGTATTCTTTATGATGGTTTCTACCATTTTTCCCGGTACTGACGTCAGGCTCACCAGTCTATAGTTTCCCGGATCACCCCTGGAACCCTTTTTAAAAATTGGTGTTACATTGGCGATCCTCCAATCTTCAGGTATTAGAGATGATTTTAATGATAATTCACAGATTACTAATAGCAGGTCTGCAATCTCATATTTCAGTTCTTTCAACACCCTTGGATGTATACCATCCAGCCCAGGTGATTTTCTACCTTTCAGTTTATCTAATTGTTGTAATACATCTTCCCGATGTATCGATATTTCCTTCAATTCTTCCACATCTTTAAATATCACTTCAGTCATGGGTAACATTCCTACATCTTCCTCAGTAAAGACCGAAGCAAAGAATTCATTCAGTCTCTCTGCTATCGCCTTGTCGCCTCTTAGTGCCCCTTTAACCCCTCTATCATCTAATGGACCAACTGACTCTATCACAGGTTTTTTGCTAAGAATGTACTTGAAAAAGTCTTTATTTCGCATTTTTGCTTCCGCAGCAAGCTTCTTCTCAAATTCTCCCTTTGCCTGCTTTATCAATGCCTTGCATTTGACTTGCCAGTGCTTGTGCTGTTTCCAGGTTTCGTCATTTGGCTCTTTTTTCCATTTCCTGAAAGATGCTTTTTTGGCAACAACAGCCTCTCTGACCTCACCTTTAAACCATGCTGGCAGTTTTTTGGACTTCCTTCCACTTTTCTTAAAGCATGGAATACAGCTGGTCTGGGCTTCCAAGATAGTATTTTTCAACAACACCCAAGCTTGATGTGAGTCTTTAACGTTTGCAACTGCTCCTTTTAGTTTTTTTCTTAACTGTCTGTCTTCCTCATTTTATCATAGTCTCCCTTTCAAAAGTTAAAAGGTAGTAATGTGGATTTCCTTACTATCCCTCCTGCACTAATTAAATCAAAGGCGATCATGCTACGATCACTATTGCCAAGTGTCCCCAACACCCTTATCTCTTGCACTAGATATGGTGTTCCACTAAGGACTAGGTCTAATATAGCTTCCCCTCTGGTCGGTTCATGATCCAGCTGCTCCAAGACGCAGTCATTTATTTCATCTGGGAACTTTATCTCCCTAGCATGTCCTGCCGTGACACTGACCCAGTCGATACTGGGGTAATTGAAATCACCCATTATTATTAATGCGCTGTAACGCTTGTTAGCTTCCTTGATTTCTTTGAGCATTTCATCATCCATTTGTTCATTCTGGCCAGGTGGTCGATAGTACACCCCCACTGCCATCGCCTTCCCCTTTTTACTTCCTTGCCCGCTTCACACTCTGGAATACACTTCCTCATCTGCTTTGCACTCTGGAATACACTTCCTCATCTGCTTCGCACTCTGGAATACACTTCCTCATCCGCTTCACACTCTGGAATACACTTCCTCATCCGCTTCACACTCTGGAATACACTTCCTCATCCGCTTCACCCTCTGGAATACACTTCCTCGCCCGCTTCACCCTCTGGAATACACTTCCTCATCCGCTTCACCCTCTGGAATACACTTCCTCGCCCGCTTCACCCTCTGGAATACACTTCCTCATCCGCCTCACACTCTGGAATACACTTCCTCGCCCGCTTCACTCTTTGGCATGCACTTTCTCGCTCACTTTGTATAGAAGAATCTTATACAAAAATTTAGAGTAGCCTTAAAGACCCGCCTTTGTCAATTGGCATTTGAGAGCTGCTGATCACCAGTCAAGGTTGGCAGACCTGTAAGTAGCTTTACCTCAACTCAGCTGTTACTCACTCTTCTCTGCTATTCTCTCCTTTCTCTTTTCTTTAGACAATTGGGTTTTTCTCCTTTATCTATATTAATTTTTACTTTGTAAGCTGCTTTGCCAAATAAAATAAAGATAAAGAAAAAGGGAGAGTGAGAGAGAAGAGAATGGAGAGACGGAGAGAGGGAGAGAGCAAGAGAAAGGGAGAGAGAAGAGGGCCGAAAGAAAGAGAGAGAGGGAATGTAGGCAGGTAGATGAGGGAGAGCAGGATGGAGAGACAGAGAGAGCATGAGTCAAGAGGGAGATGGGAAGAAGAGCAAGGGAGGAGAAGATAGGACAGTTCCCCGGTGAATGTTTTCTCTTTCTGTCCTTTTATTTTAATATTATTAATATACATGTTAATACTGAACATATTACTTTTCAAATTATTCTTATATTCAGTGGCACTATGCATATAGCTAGTGTCACTGAATATATCAGCATAAATTAATATGTAGAAGCACCGAATATCAGGGTTTCTACATATAAGGCTCCAAATATCATTGCTATACATGGGCGTCCCTTCTAAAATTCCCTTCCACAAGTACAATCTAGGATGTCTAAGCCAGAACATCTGAAAATAAACAGCAGGTACGGCCAGGTGCAGATACGATTTCACAAACGTGGATGTGCCCGATAGGGGCGTCTGCGGGTCGTCTAAACAGCAGAGCCTGGATGTCTAGGAATAGCCTAACGGTTAGAGTAGTGGGCTAGGACCAGGGAAGCCAGAGTTCCAATCCCACGGCTGCTATCGCTGATATTGTACTGGGGAAGGATAGATTGCTGCCTTCAAAGGAGAGACCAGCTAAACAAATTAACTACACCAAAAGAATTTATTAAGGCCAAAAAGACCACAAACAAGAAAGCCTTCTCCCATGCTGCCCCCATACTTTGGAACACTATCCCATCAGAATTAAGATCCTTACCCAAAATCATGGAGTTTTGGAAAAAACTAAATACACACTTATTAACAATGTACTATGCACCCTTGGCGAACTCACCTCCCACCCCACAGATAGATAAAGGATAGTCATATTTCAGCCAAATACAACTATTCCAAAAAAGGTCGAACCAATAAAGCCTGAAAACAATGTATTCAAAGACTAACGAATAATATTTAAGCCTGTATATAGTTTTTAACTCTGTTACTCTGTACATAGTTCACAAATTGTTAAATGTAAGTTACAACTTGTTATCTGTAAAAACAGTTCACTGTTTTATTGTTGTTCCATGTAAACCGCACCTGATCAATGGAAGGAGCGGTATATAAAAAATCTGTAAATTAATTAATTAATTAATTAATTAATTCTTCTCTACGCCCTCTGGAGGTTTTCCAGCTAAATAAGCATTTTTCAAACGACTGTCATGCCTGACACAACACCAGACAACCATGACGTTTCTGAAATCAGGTGGGAACACCCCGGCCCTGCCTCCATCACACCCCTATTCAGACTTAGATGGCCTCATGCTGGGGACATTCCTAGAGTCGGCTTCTAAAATGGCTCTAGAGGGGTGTCTCTGTGCGTTGGACGTCTCTATGCTCGTTTTCAGACTTCCAACGCACGAACAGGGCTTCCAAAATTTATTTATTTATTTGCTTTTATATACCGCACTCTTTGAAATCAGTGCTGTTTACATATAACAAAACGGTATAGATTTACATAGAACAATTTGTACAGAACATCTATAGAATAGTTAGCATAGAACTATAAACGTTAAAACTATAAAATGACCCCCCATAGCTTATACACTTGTCTCGGATGAGCCAAGTTACACCTGGTTTTGGCACATCAAAGCCAAACATATAAGCTGTATGCATCAGGGCCAAATGTATGGATTTGCAATCCCACTTTCCTGAAAGCCTTAATACCATCTTCCCCACACTATAGAACCTAACAGATACACTGCAGCTTGATTCTTAGAAAGAACAATACTTAGACGTTCGGCATGGTGCCAAACATCTCAAACGTCTAAGTGCTTTTGGAATATTGACACTATATAACTATATATATAACTATATATATATACACACACACACGCGCACACACCACTTCATGAGATGGGTGCTTAATTCTGTTCAATAAAAATTGTTTAGAGAAGTACAAGATTGGACAATATCCTTATTTCAGAAGGCCTAAATATTGCAAGAACATATATAAACGAAAGACAGAAGAAGGAAGAGCATGATGAGGGGAAGAGAGGAAAGCGTGCAATGAAAAGGTAGAGAAAGAGAGGAAATAGTGTGATGAGGGGGAGAGTGTTAAAGAGTAAGCAAGGAGTGTGATGAAGAGGAACAGGGAGAAAGAGAGAGGGGTACTTAGCTCTCTCCTTTCCAACACTAGTTCAAAGAGAATTACATCCAGGTACAGCAGGAGTTTGCCTGCCCCCTGTACCTGAGGCAATGGAGGGTAAAGTGATTTGCCCAAGATCACGTGGAGAAGGCTGTGAGATTTGAACTCTGACTTCCCTGGTTCCACTCCACAGCAGTAACCAGAGGGGAAGCAGATACTTTCCTGGTCTGAGGAAGGAGGCTTTAACCTTCCAAATTTAGTTACATGGATTAAGTTAGTCCAATAAAAAGAGATCACCTTTTTTGTTTATTTTATTTATATTGACCATTAAAGTGGACTAAGAAGGCAATCACACTACTTTGTACATGAGGAAACCGAGCGAGAGGGAGAAGTCTGGTGAAGGGGGAGAGGAAAGAAGAGGTTTGGAGAGGTGAGAGACAGAAGGTGGGCCCATGTGTGCAGAGGAGAGGGATGACCGAGTGTAAGGAGGGGGTAGAGAGGGAGGAAGGAAGTGGTGGGGTGAGAGAGGAGAGTAGATCGGGCGTAAGATGTGAAGCGCCTCTTCTCTCACAGTCTCTGACCTTCCTCGAACTTCCAATGTCACTGAAAGGTCTCAGCACTGCTCCTGTTCTTCCCGTCTTCACCAGCCCCTTGTTCTCTCTTCTCTTTCCTTCATTCTCTGTTTCTTTTTTCACCCCCCCCCCCCCCATCTCCCTTTCAGTCTTTGTCCGTCACACTCATTCCTCCACATTTAACCCTCAGTAAGCTCTCTCTTATCCCACATGGATCCCCTAGGGGGTAAAACTGAAATCCGGAGAGGCCCTCTGGAGACCTGCCCTTCCAGTCCCAACCCCAGCCCCACTCCTTACCTGCTGTCCTATCTGCTGAAATCCAGCTGGCATCCTTGTCCTGGCCACCCAAGGCAAGCGTGGCACCCTGGTAATCCGGTCCAGGAACAGGCAGAGGTAATAGAAGGTGGGTGTAGGAAAGTCTAACAGTTGAACTTTCTCTACCCCCTCAGACAAAAGAATATGTGAAATTGAACAAAAAAGCAAAGGAAAAGAGCCTGTGGTAAAATTCTGAAAAAAAATCTAAAAGTTGGTCTTGCACACTGTGAAGAAAGAACAGAACAAACTGGGGCTCTGTGTCTCTTTCAGTCTATACCTCTATGTGTGTGTGTCTGTTTGTAGGTGTGTGCATGGGTTTCTGTGTATGTGTGTGTGTTAATGTGCGTCTCTGAGTGTCCCTAGAACAGGGCAGGACAAGGGAGGGACCCAGGCAGGGATTATGCCTTGCCTCAAGCTGTCCCTGTGAAAGCTGTCAGAGCTTAGGCTGTTCATAAAAGGTTTTAATTGCAACTCCTTGGAGAGAGATCCTGCAAGCAAAGAAATGGCTCCAGCCAGTCCCCTCCCCAGCAGGGCTCCCATTGGCAGCGGGCAAGGAGAGCGAGAGGTGAGGGAGGGCTGTGGTTCAGGCACTGCCCTTGTCAGAACAAGAGGATATTTATGTAAGGACTGTGCTGAAGTGTTGAGCGCTTCTTTAACAGATCCCCTGCCATGAGATGGTAGGGACTTTGCAGGCAATATTCCCATAAAACTGGAAAGACTGTATGGAAGGGTTGAGTGTCCATGTAACACATTTTGCTCATAAACAGCAGGTGCTATGTAGAAGGGCTGAATGTTCCTGGAACACCTTACCAGGTTATTGGCCCTTTCAAACAACACAAAACAAGAGGACGCTGCATGAAACTAAGAACTAGCAAGCTGAATGCAAATTGTAGAAAGTTTTTTTTTATTTTTCATGCAATGTGCAATGAAGCTGTTGAACCTATTTCCAAAGAATGTGGTCAAGGCAAATAGTCCAAATAATGGTTACGCAATGCAAGGTGTTCTACCTTAGTAATCACCACCAAAGAAAAGGATCTGGCCATCATCGTGGATAATACGTTGAAACCCTCTGCTTAGCGTGAAGCCATGGTCAAGAAAGCAAATAGAATGCCAGGAATCATAAGGAAAAGAATAAAACAAAGGCTATTATAATGCCTCTGCATCGCTCAATGGTGCCACTGCACCTTGAATATTATGTGCAAGTCTGGTTTCCATTTCTTAAAGCGCATATAGCAGAATTAGAAATGGTAAACAGAAGAATACCCCTATATGAAAAGGCTTAAAAGGTTAGGGCTCTTCAACTTGGAAAAAAGACGATTGAGGGGAGATATAATAAGTCTATAAAATAATGAATGGAGTGGAACAGATAACTGTAGATCGCTAGTTTGTTGTTGTTAAGTGCCATCGAGTCAGTGTCAGCTCATGGTGACCCTCTGGATAGTTGATCTAAACTGTGTTCTGTCATCAGTCAGGCAGCTCATAGTTGACAGACTGGAACCCATAGCTGCTGTTATTGTATCTATCCATCTCATTGCCGACCTTCCTCTTTTGCATTGACCTTCTACTTTACCAAGCATTATGTCTTTCTCTAACGATCTCTCTCTTTACATGATGTGTCCAAAGTATGAAAGTCGAAGTCTTCTCATCTGAGCTTCTAAAGAAAGCTTAGGTTTGATCTCCTCTAGTACCAGTTTGTTCTTTGGGCAGTCCATGATATACACAGTATGCGTTACCAGCATCAATTTTTTTCCTTTCTTTCTTTTTCACTGTCCATCTTTTGCATCCATATGAAGTTACTGAAAATCTCATGGCTTGGAGAAGTTGAATCTTTGTATGGAGGGAGACATCTCTGCTCTTGAGAATCTTGTCTAGGTCCTTCATCGCCATTCTGCCAAGAGCAATGCGTCATCAGATTTGTTGACTGCTTGTCGTTTCTTTCTTGATTGTTGATTCAAGTAGGTTAAAGTTGTCATCTATTTCAATTTCTTCTCCTTCACTTCTTTGCTCCTTCAAAAAGTAGAAGGACTAGGGGACATGCAATGAAGCTACAATGTAGCAGATTTAAGACAAATCGGAAAAAATATTTTTTTCATTCAACACATAATCAAACTCTGGAATTCATTACCAGAGGATGTAGTAAAAGCTGTTAGTGGAGCCGGGTTTAAAAGAGGTTTGGATGAGTTCCTGGAGGAAAAGTCCATAAACCATTATTAAAGAGGACCAGGGTAATCCATTGCTTATGCCTGGGACAAGCAGTATGGAATCTGTATATCTTCTGGGTATTTGGGAACTTGTGACCTGGATTGGCTGCAGTTGGAAATAGGATATTGGGATTGATGGACCCTTGATCTGGCCCAGTATGGCATCTCTTATGTTATGTGCAGAAGAGGTTTGGACATGTTCCTGGAGAAAATGTCCATGAAAAATTATTATCTAAATAGACTGTGGAAAGCCATTGCTTATCCCTTTAAATAAGCTAGATAGATCTACTAGTTTTTGGTATCTGCTTGTACTTGTGACTTGGGCACCACCAGAGATGGGATGCTGGGCTCGGCGGATCTTAGTCTGACCAGCATGGTTTATCTTATGTTCTTATTGTAGTAGCAAACTGTTTGCAAGCAATGACAAAATGGCTCAACCAACACAACTTAAACATCAATTACAACCAAAATGAGGCTCTTCACATTACAAGGAACAAATCATTCATACTGATAACACACAACGTCATACCAATCAAGCAAGAAATAAAATATCTTGGAGTCGCCCTGGACCAAAACCTAAATTTCTAGTCATACATAAGGAAAACAATGAAAACAGCTTACTACAAAATGAAATTAATGCAACAACTCAAGCCCCTACTCAACTACGATGACTTCAGGACTGTCTGTCAAGCAACAATAATGCCAATCCTGGACTACTGCAATCTAATATATCAAGGTCTATCTAAGTGCACCTTACACTCCCTCCAGATGGCCTAGAACATGGCAGCCTGCATTATAACAGGAACCTCAAGACAAGAACACATAACCCCCATCCTGAAACAATTCCTCTGGCTCCCAATACCTGCTCGGATCAAATATAAGATCATACTCATTACAATCAAAATCATACACTATACATCTGCGGACACACGCCAGTCATTTATGGTAAGAGACCCAGAAATCAGACCACAGAAAGCCAATAGCAGAAACCACATAGTAGTCCCCAAAAGCAAAACAAGAAGCAGACAACTTGCACCAGGATATTTTCTATAGCAGCACCAACAATATGGAACACTGTACTAGAGGATCTCAAAATGACTGAAGACATAAGAGACATCTGTAAGAACCACAAAACCCACCTATTCACTGGGCACTATGGAAGTATCACTCAATCCACTAATCACCTCATGGACCATAGCCACTGTTTCCCCAGATTCTGTTGAAGTCCTAACTTGACCCTCTTACTAAAAGTTCTCCAAGTTTGATACCCATGTTCTAATGTAATCCAAGAGTCAAGTTGAATGTAAATCTCTTTGACTTAATGATAAAGTGGTATAAAATCTGTTAAATAAATAAATAAAGAGATAGATGTGTCCCAAGAAATGAGTTGAGAAACCTTGCTTTAAAGTATGATGATAACCTGACGAGCATTGCTGCTAGACAGTGCCCAAGGGTAGGGAAAGTGTTACCAATGCCCAATGATGTCACAGTGCAGCTATGCTTTACCCTTCCCCTCCAATAACCCCAGAGACAAATTCCACAAGGTGACAATATACCTGCTGCCTGACTGGGTGTAGACACTGGTGCGATTTTGTGCTTTGCTATTTCAGAGTGTGGGACAGTGGCTGAGATCAAATACAATGTGTGCCTTTGAGTCAGTGCTGACTCCTGGTGACCCAGCAGCTCCTGGGTTTTCTTGGCAGCATGACTGGAAGTAGATTGCCAGGCCTTTCTTCCAAGGCAGTGGAGGGTTAAGTGACTTGCCCAAGGTCACAAGGAGTAATAATGGACTCAGTTACGAAGCCAGTGCGCTTACCACTATGCGACTCCTCCACACCAGCTGAGATCATATTTGGATAATTAAATTCTTCGTGTCTTCTGATTTCCCCACCCTAGCTCCCATCCCCAAGATTCTTCAGTTCAATCTATTTCTGAGGTGAGATTATATGGACCTATTTTCCACTTGTCTCTGGACACCTCCTCCCCCCTCCCATTTTCCCCGGAAGCCTCCAGCATGCTTTCCAGGTCTTTGGCAAGCCATCTTCAAATAGATTTGCCACCTCAACCAGATCATCCTAAAAAGACTTTTCTGGCTTTTACAACCATTCCACTTAGTGCATGCTGGACTGTGTAGTTTATGCAGAGACTCTTAGAGGGACTTCTGCATTAGCTCCCATTTTGTCTTGCATTCCCCGCATATTCTCTCTAGCTCTTTCCCTATCCTGCTTCTAAGGAATCTCAGATCCTTTCTGCACTATCCAGATTATCCCTGACTCTCTCCATTCCCCTCTACCTCACCTCTCCCCATGCCAAGCTCTGAGCTGAGAACATCAAACTCCTTCCACCTGTGATAAGTCAGAGTGTAGGCAGGAGAAGGAAGCCCAAATAATCTATCTAGGATAGTTGTCAGCAGCCCCTTCTTGCACCCTCCCCCCTTTGCTCTTGGAGCACTGCTGACTCATAGTCCTGACCGGCTCCAGGCTGGGAGCTGCAGCTGTCATCTAAGGGAGGGGGTAGGAGTTAGGAGTGACGCAGTTCCCACTGCCTGTCAGACTTCTCTGAGATTCAGCCTGCATACCCCCATCCAGTGCCCTTCAGGTGGCACATGTGACTCTTATTCTGGGCTTCATGAGCTCCCAGACAGACCTCAAGTGCCATAGTCACAGTGCAAAGGCTAGGGGACACACGACCCCTGTTCCAGCATCTGCCCTGGGACTGAGGCCAGGAAGAGAAGCTCTCAGCCTATCCCCCATCTCCTGGCTCCTCCAAAGACCATATGAACGGCTTATCAGTGTTTCTCAAGCTGGTCCTGGTGTAACCCCTAGCCAGGTCTGGTTTTAAGGTTATCCACAATGAATATGCATGATGCAGATTTATTTATTTATTTTATATCACATTTCCTAGGATCAATGCTGTTTACGGGAACCAAACTTTAACCATACATGGAGCAATTTTACAAGAACGGTGTTCCTTAAACATATTAGGTAAAACAGAGAACAAGGTAACTATATACATAACAGAGAGGTTGCATGAGGTAGTAATAGTCTGGGGCATATCTTAAGTTAGGGATAGGGGGAGGGAGAGGGGGAGAGGAGAGAGGGATGGGCAGGGAGAGAGTTTATAGGTGGGCGAGTCAAGTGATCTCATTGAAGTGTTCCATGAACAGGTGGGTCTTTATTTGCATATAATGAAGACGGGATTTGCTTGCACTATCTCGTGCATATTCATTGTGGGTATTCTGAGTACCAAACTGGCTAGGGAGTACATCAGGACCAACATGAGGAACAAGGTATGTAGACAGAGCTATCAGGGGCCACTTAGAGCAGTGCATCTGAACCCAGTCATCAGGGCACACCTAGCCAATCAGGTTTTCAGGCTATCCACTAATGAATATGCATGAGATAGATATGCATAGAGAGGAGGGAGTACATGCAAATCTTTCCATGTCTATTTAGTGTGGATATCTGAAAGTCTGACAAATTGGGTTTGCCCTGGAGTGGGGATGGGGAAGCTGAGTACTACTGGCTTAGAGTCACAAGTGGGAAGGCCTGGTGCAAGGTTATTGAGTATCCTAGGTGAACCTTCAGCCTTATACCCCGCTGCCCTACTGAGATTTTGATAATTAAACTCAACAATCATGATCACCCAATACCTGTAAAAACACATAAATAGAAGCACAGAAAAAATGATGACAAAAAAAGACCACATGGCCCATCTAGTCCGCCTTTCCATATCAACTACAATAGTCCCCTTTTTTCTTTAGAAATCTTCTGTGTTTGTCTCATGCTTTTTTGAATTCAGATACTGTCCTTGTCTCTACCACCTCCACTGGGAGACTATTCCACACATCTACCACTTTTTCTGTAAAAAAAATATTTCCACATATTACTCCCATCCCCTTTCACACGCATCCTATGCCCCCTCATAGTGGAGCTTGCTTTCAATCAAAAGAGGGTTTCCTCCCTTGCATTTATGCCACAGAGGTATTTAAATGTCTCAATCATATCACCTCTATCCCGCCTCTCCTCTAAGGTGTACATATTAAGATCCTTAAGTCTGTCCTCATATGCTTTATAATGAAGACCACTAACCATTTTAGTAGCCGCCCTCTGCACCACCTCCAGCCTGTTTATATCCTGTTGAAGGTGCGGCCTCCAGAATTGCACACAATACTCCAAATGAGGTCGCACCAAAGACTTATACAGAGGCACTATCACCTCCTTTCTGCTGCTGGCCATTCCTCTCCCTATGCATCATACTTAAATATTACATATATGTGTGTGTACATGTTCCTGCAGGTAAAAGAATGTGGTGATGGCTCTTTGAGGTTGTCTGGTTGTCAGGATATAATATTTTGCTGTGATCACCAGTGCTCTTTGCTGCCCCCCAGAGGCTGATACCCTATGCTGCTGCCTAGTCTTGCCTAATAGTTGTTCTGACCCTGCAAGTGGGCTAATAACCGAAGATATCGCACTTGGAGGGTGAGAAGGACAATGAGAGAACACTGATTTCACCCCCTAAAAACCTAAAGGGGCCCACTTCTAGAACTTCCACTCTCCACAGGTCTTCATAAGGACTATAATTTGGGGGTCATACAGGAATGAAGGGAATCTCAAGGCTGAGAGGTAGTTAAAGTTTGACTTCTTGTCCTTCTGATGAAGCCCCTCTTCCCCAACCATATTACAGGAAGGGGCAGCCCATCTCATCAGGTATACGGCTTCTATTCCTTGAGATCAGTGAAATTCTGGCCACTGCCCCAGGAACTGATTCCCGTCACTTCTGGGGCTTAATTCAACTGCAGAACAAAACAAATTAGGCTGTCTGTGTCTTCCAATGTGTTTGTTTTGTGCACACCATGACAAAAATAAGTCTCATTCTTAAACTGGAGCTTGTTGGATAGGATAAGAAAATAAGATTAGCCATACTGGGTTAGACCAAAGGTCCATCAAGCCTTGTCCAAAGATCCAACAGTGGCCAATCTAGGTCGCAATTACCTGGCATAATCTCAGAAGTAGCCAGTACCATGCTACTTACCCCAGGGATAAGAAGTGATTTTCCCCAGGTCTACTTTAATAACAATTTATAGGCTTTTCCTCCAGGAATTTCTCCAAAACATTTTTAAACCCAGCTACACTACCTGCTTTTACCATATCCTCTAGCAATGACTTCCAAAGTTTAATTATGCATTGAGAGAAAACATATTTATCTTCCTATTTTGCACAGTACGAGGGGGGGGGGGAAGGCATCACTGTTTCTATTTCTCTGTCAATTTGTCTGCTTGGAAGTGATAATGTTGATGTGGTGAGATAGATTGTGGGGGGGGGGGGGGGAGAGAAGAGCAATGACTCCCCTTCTCCAGACCCCTCCCCCCCGACACACACTTTGAATAAGTGTCCTAGATTTTCCTGCAAAAAATCTGATAACCTTGAGGGGGATATTCAAAGACATTTACACGGTTTACAGACCCCTTAGAGGGATATTCAGCTGCGCCGACATTAGTGTCGCTAATATCCCTGAGTAATGCAGCTGCACACCCTGATACCTACCGTGTAGCATCGGGGTGAGTCATGGATGTTCCAGACCATACTTGTCGCTAACCAGGCAGCGGCGATATTGAACTGCTGCCTGGTTAGCGACCCACGGGTAAAGATAAGCGTGGCAAAAGCTGGCCTATCTTTACCTGTGGGAGTTAACCTGGCAGTGGCTCAGTATTGCTGCTGCCCGCTTAGCTTCCGCTCTATGTGGCAGACGCGGCTAGTCAATGCCGGCGGCCGGATATGGCCCTGGCTTTGAATATCCGGGGTTAAGGTTCAGCGGTGACGGCTGTGCGCTGTAGAAGTGATAGCCACCGCTGCTGAATATCTCCCCCCTTATCTTTAGCCTTTCCTCATAGTAGACTCGTTCCATCCCGTTTATCATTTTGGTCAGTCTTCTCTGTCCCTTTTCTAATTTCGCTATATCTTTTTGGAGATGAGGCGACTAGAATTGCACACAATATTCGAGGTGCGGTCGCACCAAACAGCAATGCAGAGACATTATAATATCCTTGGCTTTATTCTCCATTTCTTTCCTTATGATTCCTAGCATTCACCTTTCTCCACTGAGAAAATTGACCATTTAGCCCTACTCTCTGTTTTCTATGTTTTAACCATTTCCTGATCCACAGTAGTACACTGCCTCCTATCCCATGACTTTTTAATCTCCACAAGAGTCTCTCATGAGGGACTTTGTCAAAGGCTTTCTGAAAATCCAGATACACTATATACAAATCATACAAAACACTCAGTAAAGCTTAATTACAGGGCTACGATCACATCACCCCATTGCTTCGCGAACAACACTGGCTTCCAGTTTCTTTTCGTATAACATTTAAAATCTTATTCCTGACGCATCGCGGCTACTATTCCTCTCCCCCCACATACTTACATTCTCTTCTCTTTCCTTACTGCCCTTCTCAAAACCCTTCGCTCGTCAAACACGAATCTGTTAGTCATCCCTACAATATGCATATTAATTCTTGAAACCTACCGTTCCAAGGCCTTCGGTTTTCTAGCTCCTCAGTTAAGGAACACTATGTTAATTGAACTTTGTATGGAATCTTCCTTTAAAAAGTTCAAGATCGGCTTGAAAACCCGGCTTTTCATCCAGGCTTTCAATGGTAATTAGTCCTATTTCCCTTTTTGATCTCCTCCTCTCCACATGTTTTCCTTCCACGCTGAGAGAACTCAAGTTTGTCCTTGTCTCATTTGTTGCAAAATTACAGCCCTCTCCCCTGATGGTTTTCCCTTCTGTCCTTGTGCTTGTCTTCTCCTGTCATTTTAGCTTATATTTTTTGATGTTTCCGGAAAATTGATCTCTATTGTAAACTGCCTTGAAACTTCCTGCAACTGTGTGATATAACAAATCCTTGCAAATAAATATATATATATAATATCAACTGACTCAACTTTATCTATCTGTTCATTCACATCTTCAAAAAATGTAGTAGATTAGTGAAGCAAAACTTCCCTTGGCTAAACTCATATTGGCTTTGTCCCATTAAACGATGACTAATTATATGTTCTGTAATTTTGTTTTTTATAATGGTTTCTACTATTTGGCCATACTGATTTCAGGCTCACCAGTTTGTAATTCCCAGATCACCCCTGGAATCCTTTTAAAAAACTGGTGTTACGTTGGCCTCCCTCCAATCTAGAAGTTTTTATTTTTAAGTTCTATCAAGTCAGTGCTGACTCTTGGCGACCCAGCAGCCCCTGAGTTTTCTTGGTAAGCTATGACCAGAAGTAGATTGCCAGGCCTTTTTTTCCGAGGGAATAGGGGCTAAAGTGACTTGCCCACTGGCAGAAGGAGTGCCAGTGGGAATCAAACCCTAATATCCTGGGTGAGAAGCTACTTCTTCACTCCAATCTAGAGGTACCATAGATAATTTTAAGGATAGCTTATAAATTATTACTAGTAGGTCGGCA
Source organism: Ichthyophis bannanicus (assembly GCA_033557465.1). Taxonomy (NCBI): domain Eukaryota; kingdom Metazoa; phylum Chordata; class Amphibia; order Gymnophiona; family Ichthyophiidae; genus Ichthyophis; species Ichthyophis bannanicus. The sequence continues at coordinate 92,880,296 of CM066048.1, read as the reverse complement.
ATTGTATGTTTCAGTTCTTTCAGCATCTTCTCAACACCTACATAGTGCCAAAGGGAATGTGTGCCACTAGTCTACACAAACCTCTGTGGCTACATAGATTTCTTTGTCAACTGACACAGCCCCAAAATTTCAAGCATAGCAGCATCCTTCCACCATCCCCCTACCTCAAAGCCTTCAAGGTTCTACTTTTATTCCAGGACTCATACAGGCTTTGAGTTTTAGTGACCCATTGAGAAGATTGTTTAATACAGGGTTCTGAAAAGACATTCCAGCAGGGCAGTGAAGGCAGCTGTGTGGAGCGAGGTGTGAGAACACTGCACCCGCTATTTTTAGTCCAGAATTCCAGAGCTATCACATGCTGAAGCTAAGGGGAAGGGATTTATGTGTCATCTGCAAACTAGGGATCTGGATGGAGGGGTTTTGAGAAAGCGTTAAAGGGCCAGTGGTCCAGATACTTGGCCCAAAACGGGGGTGGGCAAGGCTACGTGCCCTGAAGTCCCAAGCGAGGGCTTGGTCCTGAGTCGTGGCGCTTGATGGAGAGGAGCTGAGGGCTGATGCTCTACACTGTAGGCTGTCGGGGTAGAGAATTCCTGGATTCTAATCTCCCTCATGCCGTGACGAGCTTGAAGAAAAATGAAGGTGGATACGGAGGAAGAGACTTTCCTGAGATCACCTGCAGAGCTGCGGTTAGAACCGAAGCACGGGGAGAGTACGTGATTCCCCCAAGGTCATTGCAGAAAGTCAGTGGCAGAGAAGAACTGAAACACAAGAAAATCAAGTTCCCGCCCCCTGTATCTGCACCTCAGCCTTACCCCTCTGCTCTTTGCTATTCTCTCTTCTCCTCCCCATTTCTCTTGTTAGCACAGCAACTGTCCAGCGTAATTGTAGCCTGACATGAGTATCTTCCAAGCCCCAGAGAGGAGCTGAGCTCCAAGTTGGACACTCCCCTCTCCAGGTTCCTCTATACAAGGTGTACCAGGAGGTCGGCAGCAATTGCTGAAGCAACAGCATCATCTGGTGGGCAGTAAAGGATATGCGTTGTTACAGCACTGAAACCCCGTGGCATCAAAACTGGAAAGTAAGCTCCACGGCGCTATTTGCAGTTATTGACATTGCTGCCGGTCCCGGAGAGGGGTGACAGCAGCAGCAATGGGCACCCCGGGAGGTCTGACGCTCTAAGCAACCACCTAGTTTACCTAATGGTAGCTCCAGCCCTGTAGCCAGGGAATGTATTTCTTTATTCTTGGGGCAACTCTCAAAATGCCATTCAATATTTGAAAAATCAGGAGGCACAGCTCTCTGGCCTAGAGGGTAGGATCTCTAGAACAATGCTGGTAGTGTGCAAAACATGGGAAATTCATTTGTTAAGGATAGTTTAGTGCTTCATAATAAAATGGAATATATTGAAAATGCTACTAGAGTTAAGAATTTAAGATTTTAAAATTTTCCAGTGGTTTGTCTTTTATCCCTTTTGGAGCTCCTGAAAAAGTACTTTGCGTGAGATATTATCTTATTCAACTTTTGATGATGCGATGGTTTCCTCTATATATTATCTGCCTCACAGAATTTCTCTTGGGCAGCCTGAAGGGGATATGGACGAGCTGGTTAATATTGATAGTATGGAGTTGACTCAATTTCTTGAGTCTTCTTTTGATAATGTGACAAAAAGGGCGACACTGGTTGCTACCTTTAGGTCAGAAATTGTTAAAAGTGCTATTCTGAAGCTATTTTTTCCTAAAAAGGATGCCCCCTTTTGCCTATTAATACTTTTCCTGATGTGGCTAAGGCTACACAACTTTGTAGGAAGGCATTTTTGCAATTGAGAGTTCTTGCTGTCAGTGGTACTTCTTATTTAAAGTTTCCGCGTAAGTGCGTTGTTATGTATTCTGGCACTAAATATTCCTTTCAGATGTATTACGCTTGGAAAAGTTTCTTAGAGATAAACAGGTTCTCTTTTTCTTGTTTTTTGATTGATGTGCTGTGGGTTTAGGTAATTAAAAGGGGTTAAATAATAATCTTCTGGGCTACAGAGGTTTATCGGATACACGCTTTTATGTGGACTTTTACATATTCTTCTGATATTATTTGGTTTGTTCCTTAAATTTCTTTTGTACTTTCTTGACTTATTTGTAAGATGAATTGTTTTTCTTGTGTTGCTTTTGTAACATTTTGAATAAGCTTAATTAAAAAAATACCCAGGAACTATAGAGAAAATCAACCATATTGTAACATCATCAATTTCCAAAACTCACAGAAGAGACATACCTAGAAAAGAGCAACACCTTAAATACTGCACTGGGCCCTAAAACATCCATGCACCTGTTCAAAAATCCAAACAAGCTGGATTACTACTGATCCCTATATAGAAACCCCATGCTAACAGAACATCTAACCTCAGTCACACACCCAGAACACAGATAGATCTCATCAAGTAGGGAATGAATTAACACCTACTAAAACTAGACGTGGTGGTGTGCCGCCAAGTCAATGCTGACTCCTGGCAAACCAGCCCCTGGGTTTTCTTGGCAAGAACATAAGATATGCAAGACTGGGTCAGACCAAGGGTCCATCAAACCCAGTATCCTGTTTCCAACAGCAGCCAAGCCCTTCCCCCTCCCTCCTCCTCTTCTTCTTCCCCCCTTCTCCTTTCCCCTCTCCCTCCTCCCCTCTTCCCCTTATCCCTCTCCCCTCCCTCCCCCTTCCCCCCTTATCATCGTTCATATAGGCCCTTTCTCTATATTTATCTCCTTTTTAGCATTTTATTGCTGTTTTTTATTATGGGTAGTCACTCCCTCAGTTTTGTTTTGTACAAGTCCATGGCAACCAACTTCCTGGCGATTCCCTTAATTGTTTTGCATCATTGGTTTGCTTAAATGTGGCTTTTTACATGGTGCTAACATACAGATGATTTTCTATGGGCATTGTTAGCGCAATGATCGTTTATAAACCAGTCTTGGCTGGGATCACAGAATTCACCATGGATGTTCTTAATGACACTTTTTTAACTCATGTAGTTATTTATCTATAACTTGCTCAGATGTTTTATGCTTTCGATATTGGGATTTTTTTAGGTTTATTATTTTATTTTCCAGGTTTTCATTTGGAAAAATAGTACAATGGACATTTTTTCCTTCTCCTTTAAACAACTTTCTCTAGTTTTAATCTGGCCTGTATGATTTCTATGCATTTATTTATTTATTATTTTATCGCTTTTAGCAATGCGCATGGTTTTTAATTTACATTTTAGGAACCCTGTTCTTATTTGTTTGTACTTCCCTCCTTTTTTAAGCATTTATTCCCTTGATATCCATATATATAAGTTCAATGGACGCTATATCCTCCCAGGTAGGGCTAGGTGCATTGTGGTTTTATCTCTTTAAGAATTATCCAAAATATATGCTCAGAATGGACATGCAAATGAATATGCACCTATGGACACTTACAGATGATCCTTTGGAGCAGCTTTTGTTTTGTTTTTTTATCACTTTTAATTACGGGTTGGTGCCCCTCCTTAATGCCGGCATGATACCTTCACAAGATTGATTTCATGTCCAACATACCCTCTCGGGCAGGGTTAAATACAATGTTTTCTCATGAAAAAGGTTAAATATGTGTTTAAAAATGTACACCGCAATGAATATGTACCCATGGATATTGATACACTATCTCCCTGGGTTGAATTCATCTTTGATCTGGGTTTCCGAGCCCTTTTGTACATGGTAGCACGCTCCCCCTAACAGACCGAACCCAGGTTATTATTCACATATCCACTGTTTTAATTGTTTATATATTTATTTATTTAACATCTTTTATATACCGCGCTATTTGTTGTCAGTGCGGTTTACATATAACAAAGGTTGCACATTCAGAGGACAATTGTGTGCTTACATTATAACAGGAAACTTAAACTTGGAACAACAGGGTAAAAAACTGTAACTATGTACAAAAACATATTAGATTCTTTAGTATTCACAGAAGGGCTAAGGCAATACCGCAGAGAACTTGAGGTGGAATTGCCTACGAGGGAATTGGGAGTGGAGATTGAGAGTTTGTAGGTTTAGGAGTGCTGATGATTGGATGCTTGTGCAAAGTGGAGAAGGAAAATGTGGTGCTTGATTGCCTTGCGGAATTGAGTGAGGTCTTTAATTGCTCCTATTTCAGGTGGGAGGTCATTCCAGCATTTAGGTGCATAGAAGGCGAAGGTCCTTTTCTTGGTTGTCTGGGTGCATTTGATGGACTCTTTAGGGATGATCAGGGTGTTGTCCGTTGTTGACCTTCTCGTTCTGTTTTTTGGGGTGAGGGAAATGAGATCATTGAGGGGCGTGGGGGCAAGGTTGTTGATGATCTTATATATTTTTATTAGTCGTTAAGAATGGCTCCAGAGTGGAGGAGTGGCCTAGTGGTTGAGGCAAGGTACTTCAGGACAGAAGGTCGGGGGTTCAAACCCCACTAGAGGACAGCAACCTTGGGCCGGAAGGACTGGGGTTTCTAGTTCCACAGGTGCTCCTTGTGGTCTTGGGCAAGCCACCTAACCCTCCATAGCCCATGTTCCCTGTAAGTATTAGTGTATGTGTCTCATATCTCCTCATGTTAAATGTATCCCCCCAACCGCTTTGACCCGGTGAAAAGTGGGATATAAATGCAGCTAAATAAATAAATAAATAAATTTAGACTGTCCTCCTTCCCTCTTTCATGTGCACCTTATACATATTTGGGTAATACTCAGTGACAATGTGACTGGGAACTATGATTATTTAGTGCCCTTTGTGTGATGTTAGCTGAAGGGTAGTTTCTGCCCCTTAAATATTGTTCTCCTCATCCCTCATGGGAGTTTTCACTTTTGTGCTATTAGCCTTAACACATGAATGTCTTCTTCCTCTTCAGATATTCACTTTGTTGCACTATTGGTTTCATGTATTTGTTTTTTAACCAATACCATTGAGATGTAGATGTGTGGCTTTGCACTCAGCTCTGTTGTTTTTTTACTATTGAGCACTTTTACAAGATTTTATTCATTTATAAGTGATTTGTGTTTTATGTACATTTTATTTATTTATTGTACATTTTGATTTTTACCCTTTGAGGCTTACACCCCCTGAAGAAGGCCTTTATGGCCGAAACGTTTTGGGGCTCCTTAATAAAATCTTTTTGACTGCTATCTACCACACCTGCTCCTGTTGTGTTTCAGGTTCCCAAAAGGTACAGGTTCCATGCTGCTTATTCCAGGGGTAAGCAGAGGAATGGCTGGAAGTAGATTATCAGGCCTTCTGCTCAGTCAGTCTACAACCCCTGGTATTCCAAAGGCCTGTAAACGGACTGTGCAGAAGAAGTACTAACCAGGCCCAATGCTGCTTAGATTCAGAAATCATACAAGAGCAAGGTTCAGTCATGACAGGGCAGTACAACACCAGGGAAATAGAAAGAGATACATATGCCCCTCATTTTATCATGGTCTCCCTTTTGAAAGTTAAAAGGTAGTACTGTGGATTTCCTTGCCGTCCTTCCTCCATTTATTAAATCAAACGTGATCATGCTGTGATCACTATTGCCAAGTGACCCTAACACCCTTATTTCTTGCATCAGATCTTGTGTTCCACTAAGAACTAGGTCCAAATGTCTTTCCTTATCCCCCTTGCCATCCAATCCTCAATCCCCCCTCTTGTTACTGCACATACCACTTTTCAACCCTTAACACCACCTTCCTTTTCCTTAGCCTCTTATTCCCCAGTCTTTAACTAACTCTCTGTTTTCTCTCTTTCTCCCCTCCCCCTGTCTATAGGAACATAAGAAATGCCATAGTAGGTCAGACAAAAGTCTATCAAGCCCAGCATCCCTTTTCCAAAAGTAGCCAATCCAGGTCACAAGTACCTGGCAGGTTCCCAAAAAGGTTCCTCAATGCTCGTCCCGGGGTAAGCAGTAGATTTCCTAGGTCCTCTTGAATAATGGTTTATGGATCTTTCTTCCAGGAACTTTTCCAAACCTTTTTTAAACCCAGATAAACAACAGTTTTTACTACATCCTCCAGTAATGAATTCCAGAGTTTGATTACGCATTGAGTGAAAAAATATTTTCTCTTATTAGTCTTAAACGGGTTACACTGTAGCTTCATTGCATGTTCTCTAGTCGTTCTACTTTTTTTTATTTAAAGGCTTTCAGACAATTACAAGAAATGTCCATACAAATTGCACACAGAATACATGCACAATATAACAACATAAAATCCTCAACCAGAACAATTGCTACATCACAGCCTTATATTTTTTGTCTTTATTCACTGAACCTTATCACCTATTTCCCCCTACCAACCCCTCCCCTCTCCTCTCCCCCATCCCCTCACTCCCCCACTGCCCTTTACACCCTTCCCCACCACCCCATCCCACATCCATCTCTCCTTTGCTACAAACTCTATAGATTAAGGGGTTTCCTGCCAGTCTAGCAACACTAGGGAAGGAGGGATGTCAGTCCCTCACGTCAAGGGGAGGCTCTCATCTGGTGTCTCCAGCTATATTATTAAAGACGTTGCCAGTCGTGAGCCATATTTCAAAACAAAGGCCTCCCACACCTGCTCAAATTGGGGTAGGTGCATCCTCTCAACCACCACCCCTCGCTCCATTGTGTATTGGTCCCACATCTGTTCCAACCATCATGATATTGCCGGAGGAGATGCCTGTTTCCAGGCGGTCGCCAGGGTCAGCCTAGCTGCATTCAGACTATGGCGAAATCAATGCCAACTGAGGGAGCCGTCCACTAGGGACTTTCTTCCCAAAAAGAAAAATACCTGGGTCCCTAGGAATGTCCAAACCAACCATTTGTTTCAAATGATATTGTATCCCCCTCCAAAAAACTTGGACATGGGGGCAAAGCCACCACAAATGCGCCAAGGTGCCTTTCTCGCCACAATTCCACCAGCACAAATCAGATACCCCCGGGAATGCTCAGGCCACATGCACTGGCGTCATGTACCACCCATAAATTAGTTTATAGTTAGTTTCTCGGGCATTAACAGCCACCGAACTTCTCCAAAGCCGGCCCTCAATCTGTTCCCATTGCTGTTCAGTGTAGGAAAGGTGCAGCTTCTGCGTCCACTGAGCTCTGTTTGCCTATTCCAGGATGTTGTGTCTGCAAGTGTGCATACAAGGCTGCAATGAGGCCCTTAATGTTTGTGCGTTCCTCACATAGGCTTTCAACATCTGTCAGGTCCCGTGCAACTTGCTGTCTAATAGCTCGGGTCCCCACCCAATGTGCCGCCTGTGCACACTGATAGGCGTGCTGATCGGGGATGTCAAATTCCTCCTTCAGTTTGCAAAAAGAGCGGAGCACACCATCCTCAAATAGTTGTCCCATACGACTAAGTCATTAATTTATAGACCTCTATCATATCTCCAGTATCTCCCCTATCCAGTTTCTCTCCCCTCTCTCTCCTCCGTCCAACACTTCACACCCTTTTTTTCACACCACCATGTTCACTGTTCCCCCTCTCTCCCTATTCCTTCCCGGTATCCAATATATCCCTCTTTTTTCTCCCCACATCCCATGTCCAACATTTCCCATCTTCCTCTCCTTCTCCCTCTCGCATCCATCAACTCTCCTCCTTTCTCATTTCCTACCCCTTGTGTCCACCATCTCTCCTCTCTCTCATTTCCTACCCTTTGTATCCACCATCTCTCCTCTCTCTCATTTCCTACCCCTTGTATCCACCATCTCTCCTCTCTCTCATTTCCTACCCCTTGTATCCACCATCTCTCCTCTCTCTCATTTCCTACCCCTTGTATCCACCATCTCTCCTCTCTCTCATTTCCTACCCCTTGTATCCACCATCTCTCCTCTCTCAAATTTCCTACCCCTTGTATCCACCATCTCTCCTCTCTCATTTCCTACCCTTTGTATCCACCATCTCTCCTCTCTCATTTCCTACCCTTTGTATCCACCATCTCTCCTCTCTCTCATTTCCTACCCCTTGTATCCACCATCTCTCCTCTCTCTCATTTCCTACCCCTTGTATCCACCATCTCTCCTCTCTCTCATTTCCTACCCCTTGTATCCACCATCTCTCCTCTCTCATTTTCTACCCCTTGTATCCACCATCTCTCCTCTCTCTCATTTTCTACCCCTTGTATCCACCATCTCTCCTCTCTCTCTCTTTCTTTCTCCCCACCCCATATCCAGCATCTCCCCTTTCTCTGCCCCATGTCCAGAATCAGCCATATCCCCCTCTCTCCACCATATGTCCAGCATCTGCTCTCTATCCCTTATGCCCCCCCCCACATCGAGTGTAGCATTTTCCCTCTAACCCGATTCTATGTCCATCATCTGTCCTCTGTCTTCCCCACCCTGTGGCCTTGCTCATCCCAAATCCAGCATCTCTCCTCTACCCCCACATTGTGGCCAGCAACTGCCCATTCTCTTCTATCTTCACCCTATGTCTAGCATCTGCTCTTCATCTCTATGCCCCCCCACCACCCCAGCATCTGCTCTATCCATATCCCATGTCCACCATCTGTCTTCCATCTTTCCCATTCCTGTGGCTACCATCTGCCCTCTGCCCCCCACCCCATGGCAACCATCTGCTCTCTGCCCCCCACCCCATGGCCACCATTTGCCATCTGCTCTATACCCCGTGTCCAGCATCTGTTCTTTATAGTACCATTCTCCCCCCATGCCCAGTATCTGGTCTCCATCGCCTATGAACCCCATCTAGTGTCCAGATCTGCTTTCCATCCCATGTTCACCATCTGTTCTCCACCTCCCCCACCCTTTGGCCATTATCTGCCCTCGGTCCCCTCAACTCATGGCCAGCATCTATCCCCACCTCTGTGCTCCCAACAACTGCATCACCATAGCCTAATGGTTAGAGCACTGGCTTGGTAACCAAGAGACCAGGGTTCAGTTCCCACCAGTACTCCTTGTGGCCTTGGGCAAGTCACTGAACCCTCCATTTCCTTGGAAGAAGGCCTGGTAATCTACTTCCTGTCACACTGCCATGAAATCCCAGGAGCTGCTGAGTCACCAGGAGTCAGCAGTGATCCAAAGGCACACATTGCAATGCATTTTTTTTTTACTTCCGAGCCATCAGGTGCTCCTGAGCCTGCTGTGATCGCGGTTCCAAAGAAGGGGGTGTTTCCATGGTGCAGATTGGGCAGATCTAAAAAACCCTTCCACACTGCCACAGTCCCAAGAGAAAAGAATGACCGAGGCTGCTGATCTGCACCGCAGACCCACGTCCTGGGCCCGTTATCACAACAGGCATGAGAGCATCCGACGGCCCAGAGGTATAAAAACAAAAATCACTTCCTCCCCAGCCTTCTGCCGCCACCTCTCTCAACCTCGCGACAGCAGCGGCAAGCACAAAATGAAAAGCGCAGAATTTTCAGGACTCCAGCGCGCTTCGAAGACCTGCTGGACCACCTCCCTCTGATGTAAAAAGGGGGCAGGGGCAGCAGGGCCTTTGAAGACCCTGCACTTTGTTGTTTTTTTTATTTAAGCTGATATCTTGCCACTGCCGCTGCTCTTCTTCTCAGTGTTTCTGGGGCTGCATCAGCGGTAAGCAGGGTGGGGGTGATGTTGCCGCCACCACCAACCCAGCAGAAATAGTGGCGGCAGCAGCGGCACCAACAGCAACAGAAGCCGGCCTTGTCAACTTTGTCTAATTATTTAAAAAAAAGAAAGAGTGAGGTGGCTGCCGCCGAGTTGTTTTGAGGGCATTTTTTTGCCACTTCCAAAAATTTGCCACCTGAAACAGCTGCCTCACTCTGCCTAATGATAGAGCCGCCCCTGAGGCCTGGAAAAGCAACATAGGCAAATATCTAGGGTGCCAAATTTTGAAGGTGTAAATACCCAAGCCGAAGAGGAGCCTTGTCCTTCTTACTTTAGGGCTATGAGTATGTGCTTTCAAAGGGGACCAGTGATGGCTCTCAGATCTACCTCTCTGCGCCTGAAATCTCTCCAGGAATCCAGGCCCGGATCTCTGCCTGCTTATCTGACATTACAGCCTGGATGTCTCACTGCCATCTGAAATTGAACATGGCCAAAACTGAGCTCCTTATCTTTCCCCCTAAGCCCACCTCCCCCCTTACTCCTTTCTTTGTTTCTGTGGATAACACTCTACTCCTCCCGGTTTCCTCGGCTGGCAACATTGGGGGTCATCTCTGACTGCACCCTCTCCTTCTCCACACACATCCAACAGATAGCTAAAACCTGTCGCTTCTTTCTCTAACACTGGCAAAATTCATCCCTCCCTTTTTGAACACACTACTAAGACCCTTATCCATTCTCTAATCATCTCTGTCTAATTTTAATTTAATTTAATTAATTTAATTAGCGCGTTTTTATATACCGCACCTTCCAATGATCAGTTGCGGTTTACATGGAACAACAGTTAAACAAGCAGTGCTGTTTTTACATATAACAATGGGCGATTAAAAGAAAATCAAACTTACAATTAAACATGTTGTAAACTATGTACAAAGAACGGATTTTAACTATGTACAAGGTATGTCTATTTTCAAATCATTGGGATGAAGTTCTAGCATCTATTTCAGTTCAGACTATTTCTAGACTATTGCAACCTCCTCTTAGTTGGTCTGCCTCTGAATTATCTTTTCCCCTCTTCAATCTGTTCAAAACTCAGCTGCACTGCTAATCTTCCAACAGTATCTCTTTGCTGGTGTCGCCCCTCTTCTGGCAGATCCCTTCTTTCCCAAGTTGTATTGTCTGTGAGCAGGGGCTTTCTCTTATATGTCTCTGCGCAGTGCTGTGTATGCCCTTTAGCACTATACAAATGATACGTAGTGCTAATAGTGCCGCACTATGGCCTTCCTCTGCTCCTTTTCTGGCTCTCCAATCTTTTTGGAGACCTGACACTTACTCTTCCCATGCTCTCTGACATCTGCTGTTTGGCATTACTTATGGGCACCAAAATCTTAAATCCGGTCCTGCAAGAACCACAAAGTTTATGTAGCCTTCTGGTGTCTCCTGGCGCTTGCCATATATACAAGGAGGTAGGGAGACAAATGTTTACTTAGATAACATAAGATTATTTGCGCCACTTTGAAATTTGCTTGTACTAATGTCTGTTTATGGAATTATTTTCAGTGGCGTTGTATACAGTACTGAGAAAAACTCAACAATGAGATTGATAACAATGCCCTTGTTTAGTTGCAACCAGTCTGTTCTTTTCAATAAAAGGATTTTAACAGAGCAATTCCATGTTGCTTGAGACACACAATAATGTACAAAGCAGAAAGGAAGGGCACAATATTCAAAAGCATTTACACGGTTTAAAAACCTGTAAACCATGTAAATGCCGCTATAGAGGGATATTCAATGACTCTAACACGGTTAGGGCCGCCGAATATCCTCTGGTTCTGCCGCTATACGCCTTGATGCTATCCGTGTAGAAGTGGGGCATGTCGTGGGCGTTTCAGGATGGAGCGGAGGCGGCACCCATTGCTAACCAGGCAACGGTGATATTGAACCACTGCCCAGCTAGCGACCTGTAGGTAAAGATCGGCATGGGAAAAGCTGGTCTGTCCTCACCCATGGGAGATAACTGGGCAGCGGTTCAATATCGCTTCTGAGCCATGCGGATATGGCCCCACCTTTGCATATCTGGGGTTAAGGATCAGCGGGTCCAAAAAGACTAATTCGGAATCAGTGTGTGACATATTAAGTAAATTCCTCATTTCCTTAGCACAGTTAATTAGCTAATTAGGACCAGGAGATTAGATAATTAGATAATAACTAAGCCATCCTGCAAAGTCAATATGCACAACTGAATCTGGGCATCCTGCCCTATAGAAAGGTCCAAAAGGCTGTGAATTCAGTCTCCCCCCCCAAAGGTTAATGGGAACTCTCCATGTCATGTCAAGAGTGATTGATTTTTCATCAGTCTGGACAGGGTTACAAGATCGTTTCTAAACATTTGAGGCTCCATCCATCATCTGACCACTGTCAGACAGATAGGTAATCTACAAATCCAATAAGTTGAAGACTATAGTGGCTCAACCAGGAGTGGTTGTCCTATTAACATCATCTCATGAGCAAATCAGAACTTCATCCAGAAAGTCTCACAGAACCCTGGGGTGATGCGAAGGTCCATATATCAACAATCAGGAAAAAACGGAATGAGAATGATGCTTGTGGGGTGATAGCTAGGAAAAAAACAAAAAAACGTTGCTGCCCACCTCTAGAGTTCTGGAATAACATTATAAGGACAAATGAATCAAAAACGGAATTTCCTGTTCACAATAACAAACTTTGGTTTGGCAAAATCCAAACGCTAGCTTCCAAAGTCAGAACCTCATGTTGACTGTCAAGCACGGCAGTGGAGGTCTCAGGAAGTGGGGGGCTGCCTTGCAACATTCATGATCTGTATGGTTTGCCATCATTGACAGAACTATAAACTCTGCTTTATATCAGAAAATTCTAGGGGAGAATGTCAGCCCAGCCGCCCACGAGCTGAAACCGAGCTCAAAGTGGACATCCAGCAAGACAACAAACGTAAATATTCAAATAAATCTACGACAGACTGGCCGAAGACAAGATTTTGGTCCCGCTATTAAAAAGCGCCTATCAGGCTAGCAGCATCTGCTTTCAGAATAAAGGCCATTGGTGCGGCCTTGCCGATTGAATATCTGGGTTCAAGGTTCAGCAGCGGCGGCTAGCGTTGCCAATTTCAAACCCACATATTTTTATTTAACCGTCACAGCTCGCATTTAATAAACATGCTGACCATGTAATTGAACATTGACCTATTTGTGATTTGGGATTGGCCACGTCAAAGTCCCGAGCTAAACCCTATTGAAATGTTGTGGCCAGGCCTGAAGCGAGCCACTCGAACAAGGAAGTCCCCAAAATGTCACAGAGCTGCAACAGTTCTATATAGAAGAATAGATCAAACTTCCTCAAGGGCGATGTGAGGGACCGATCAACACTTACAGGAAACAGTGAGATGAGGTTACTGCTGCTCAGGGAGGTGCCACCAATGAAGGGGTCATATACGTTTCCACACAAAGAGCCGTACTTCTTGCATCTTGTTGAATGTATCATCAGAATATATCCTTTTTGAATGATCTATTCAATGCATTTAGATTAGGATCTAATCATGATTTCAGTAGGGAGGAGTGGTCTAGTGGTTAGGACAAGGTACTTCAGGCCAGAGGGCCAGGGGTTCAAGTCCCACCTGGGGACAGCAATCTCAGGCCGGAGGGACTGGGATTTGTAGTCCTATAGGCACTCCTTGTGGTCTTGGGCAAGCCACTTAACCCTCCATTGCCCATGTTCCCTGTAAGTATTAGTGTATGTGTCTCATATCCCCTCGTGTTAAAATGTATCCCCCAATTGACCGCTTTGACCCAGTGAAAAGCGGGATATAAATACAGCTAAATAAATAAATAAGTATAGATCATACCAAAATACAGACCATCCTAAGGGGTTTACAAACGCCTCAACAATGTATGCAGTATTTCATGTAAAATGTTTATGCTAATAATTATCTGAATCTATTTTATTTAAACCAATAAAGTCTAAACATAAAAATGATATTCATTGCTTAAATATAGTCCTAAAACACTCTAGAACAAATTGCATAATTAAATATCATTTCAAGTTCTTTTCTCAACAAGAACAACAGTTTAAGAGAGAAATCCTAACTGATTTCCCCTACCCCAAACCGGGACAACTTCCCCTTGGAGACAGTTACGCACATATAGAGTACCCTTGCTTTGATGATCAGGCAGTGTAAACGCAGGAAAGCTAAGTGACCTTCCCAAGGTCAGGCACAGTGAGGTCACAAGCAGCCACGTGATTGGAACCTGGGTCTGCAGGCGACACAGCACTCTGCTCTCAGCAGTGGGTCACAGGGTGAGATTAGTGGAAGAAGTGGGACCAGAGACTAGGTCTGCGGGTATCAGTTCTGTGCTAGAATCCCATATCTGTCATTGATATCATTGTGTATCCTCAGAGGATCACTTTAACTCTCTGTAGCTCAGTTCTAACTCCACACAGTGTCACTGACTCCGTGTATGACCTTGGGATGAGTCACTCTATCCCTGCATCCCCAAACTCTTATCCACAGCTTTCTCACTGACTGAGTCATGCTCCCGGTTATATAATTTTATGGATAGGAAGGGAGCAGAGCTCTCTAAAGCCAGTCACAAGTAAATTAAGTTAGTCCAATAAAAAGGTTTCACCTGCCACTTGTCTGGTGACCTTTATTTCTCCAGATCCAATAACTGCTCTGCTCTGCTTGTGGTACTGACAAAATCAATGTATCAAGTTCTCCTGGCTTTATGTTTATCCTTTGCTGAGACATCATAAAAGAAGGGACATAGGGAAAACAGCAAGTTCCAGAGCTGTAAACGGAAACCAACACATGTCAAAACTAAAATAAATAAATAATCAAGTTAAACAAAATGTAAAAAAAGCAAAAATATTTATTTTTAGACAAGTTTTATATGCTTCAGGTATACAAATATTCACCCCAAGGAGCCAATGGGACAGAAACAATACTGAAAAATATTGATTTGGAATTATGATTATTTTAAATGAAGAACAATAATAATAATGTAAAAATTTGGTGCTTCAGAATACATTGCTAGATTACAGAAACTTGTATTTATAAAGTCATGTGACTGTTGGCTAGAGGAGTAGCCTAATGATTAAAGCATTAGCTTGGGAACCACAAGACCTGGGTTCAGTTCCCACTAGCACTCTTTGTGGCCTTGGGCAAGTCACTTAACCCTCCATTGCCTCAGAAAAATCCAAGTTATCAATGTCCCTGTTTAATGTATATTACCAAGTTTAAGTTACAATGTAAACCACTGAAATGATAAAGCAGTATATAAAACCTATTACATAAATATCAAACAATTAGTTTGTGACAGCTGTTTGAACACATCCTGTGCATAGTGCTCCTCTTACACCCTGCAGTAAGGGAGGAAAACAAAAGGAGAACAGAAGCCAACAGAGCCACTCACATGCAAGGAATGTCCCAGACTTGACAATTTGTTCATGTGTTGTCAAAACAGGATATACAGTGGGAAAAGGAGAAAATTCCAAGTTCAAGAGAGAATAATCATGAGAAGAACATAAGAAATGTTATATTGAGTCAGGCCAAAGGTCCATCAAAGCCAGTATCCTGTTTCCAGCAATGGCCAGTCCAGGTCACAAGTACCTGTCAGAGTCCCAAAAGGTAGACAGAGTCCATGCTGCTTGTTCCAGGGGTAAGCAGTGGATTTCCGGGGTTCTGATGCTAATCTGGTTTGTCTCTAATAGTGATATTGTAGTTCTGGCAGGAGCCATTTTTGTCTGCTTCTCCTGTTTCCCTGGGATTATTCAGAGTTTTTCCCCGCTCCTTCTTTACTAAGACGTCTTATTTGCTCTCTCAGTTTGCAAAACACAAGAAGAAATGTATTTCTGCTTTTCTTTCTCTAATACACACAGAGTCTGGCTTTTTGGGGTTTCCAGTTCACTTTTGTCTGCAGGTTTCAGTTTCTAATTTGCAGTCGGTTATTCTCTGTTAGATGAAGGTCTGTCTGTGTTCTGCAAATGTGACCAAGCGGAGGAATTCTGCTAGCATGTGGTTTCTGTGTGGGGATCAACAGCAGTCCAACCGTTTCTAAACTGGGAGTCCCAGAGGCCATAGATCACAAGGATTAATTTATACACAAGAACTCTGATCACCAGGAAGGTGAGGTAATGTACATATCTCCGGCCCCACTCACCATCCAAAGGTGAGTCTCAGAGTTCAGCTGCACCATGTGATTTGACATCCCAAGAGCTGCACTCTTACAACAAGAAGCAATCTGGCTCACCACCCTATCTCTCACTCTCTGTCTTCTGCCCTTCCTGAAACTCTTTATGGAGGAAGAGAAACTATTGCCCCCTCCCTGCCTGATTCACACTTCGGTGACGCAAGCCCTCAGGGAGAGAGTTTCTGTTACACGGTGTCCCTCCAGGATCTGAGGCTTCTGAAATCTTTTATTGTTTGTTGCCCAGGGAGGTGCTAAGAACAAGATACTAAGAAGATAGGTTGCGGGCAGACCCAGATTTAAACATAGGTAACACAGGCAACTGCCTATGGCACCAAATTTGTAAGGCACCAAAATCATGGGCTAAACAGAACCCTGATGCTTCTAGGTATAGGGCACTGCTCTATGATGTCTGGTGGAGAAACCTTCCCTCTCCACTGCTCTCTGGCCCCGCCTTTGGGCTCCAACATCTTAAATTTGGCCCTGGATGTTGGGTGCTGAGGGCAGACTGCTGGATACAGGGTACTGAGTGCTATATTGAAATTTTGTCATACCCGTTCCCCTGTATAAATTAAGAACACAGTGTATACCACACATATGTACAGAATCAGATTTATAAACACAAGGCTCGATATTGAAAAGCCTCATCTAGTTAGTTCACTTGATAACCACATAAGTGCTAGTAAGAGGGATGGATGTTCAGCGGCATTATCCAGATAACTAGATCTCTTTGTGAACGATACCAAAATCTGCAAAACAGGAAGGGTGGATAACATGAGGAGGGATCTAGCAAAACTTGAAGAATGGTCGAGAATTTGACAGCTAGAATTTAATGCTACAAAGTGCACGGTCATGCATTTTGGCTGCATAAAACCAAGGGATCAGTACAGTATAAGGGATGAAGTACTTCAATGCATGAAAGAAGAGTGGAACCTGGGGATGATCGTATCACATGATCTTCGAGTAGCCAAACAGGTAGAAAAGGCGACAGCAAAAGCCAGAAAGATGCTTGGGTGCATAGGGAAAGGAATAGCCAGGAAGAAAAAGAAAGTGATCATGCCTTTGTATGTCTCTAGTAAGAACTCATTTGGAGTATTGTATGCAATTCTGGAGACCGCACCTTCAAAAGGAGGGTAGGGCTAAATGGCCAATTTTCCCAATGGAGAAAGGTGAATAGTGGAGTACCTCAGGGATATGAGTTGGGTCCGCTGCTTTTTAACATATTTGTAAATGACCTGGAAATGGGAATAGCGAGTGAGGAAATCACATTTGCAGATGACACAAAATTATTCAAAATTGTTAAAACCGAAGAGGATCTTAATAAATTGGAAGACTGGGCATCCAAATGGCAGATTAAATTTAATGTGGAAAAGTGCAGAGTTATGCACCTAGGAAAGAATAACCCAAACTATGGCTACATGATGCAAGGTAATACATTAGGAACCACCACCCAGGAAAAAGATTTAGGCGTCATTGTGGATAACATGTTGAAACCCTCGGACCAGTGTGAAGTGGCGGCCAAGAAGGCAAATAGAATGCTAGGTATCATAAGGAAAGGAATGGAGAATAAAACAAAGGATGTTATAATGCCTCTGTATTGTTCCATGGTGTGACTGCACCTTGAATTTTGTGTGCAATTCTAGTTGCCATATCTTAAAAAGGATATAGCATTATTAGCAAAGGTACAGAGAAGAACCATCAAAATGGTAAAGGGGATGGAAGGATACCCCTATGAGGAGAGGTTTAAAAGGTTAGGGCTCTTCAATTGGAAAAGAGACGGCTGAGGGGAGATATGATAGAGGTCTATAAATTAATGAATGGAGTGGAACAGGTAAATGTAGATTGATTATTTATGCCATGAAAAAGGAGAAAGACTGGGAGACATGCAATGAAGCTACAGTGTCACCCGTTTAAGACTAATAAGAGAAAATATTTTTTCACTCAACATGTAATCAAACTCTGGAATTCCTTACCAGAGGATGTAGTAAAAGCTGTTAGTGTAGATGGGTTAAAAAAAGGTTTGGATAAGTTCCTGGAGGAAAGGTCCATAAACCATTATTAAAGCAGACCCTGGAAATCCACTTCTTACCCCAATACAAGCATTGTGGAACCTGTGTCTTTTGGGGATACTGCTAGGTACGTATGACCTAGATTGGCCACTGTTGGAAACAGGATACTGGGCTTGATGGATCCTTAGTCTGACCCAGTATGGCATATCTTATGTTCTTATGATATAAACAGGCTGGAGTTAGTCTAGAGAGTGGTTACTAAAGTGGTAAGGGGTCTTTGTCATAAGGTGTATGGGAAGAGACTTAAAAATCTCAATATGTATACTTTGAAGGAAAGGTAGGAGAGGGGAGATACAGTATGATAGAGATATTTAAATACCTCTGTGGTATAAATGCACAGGAGGTGGTCCTCTTCCATTTGAAATGAAGCGCTGGGGTCCTTGATGAAGATGAAAGAGGATAGACTCAAGAGTAATTTGAGGAAATATTTCAATATAGAAAGAGTGGTGAATACGTGGAACAGCCTCCCAGTGGAGGTGGTGGAGACAAGAACTATATCTGAATACAAGAAAGCGTAGGACTAGTACAGAGGATCTCTGAGGGAGAGGAAGGGACTGTAAAACTTAATAGTTCTTATGGATGGTCAGACTCGGTAGGCCATATAGTCTTTATCCGCCATCATTTTCTATGTTTCTATGCAAGTCATGACAGCCAAAAAACTTACCCTAAGTGCTCTGCAGATTGGCTATCTAGATGGTCATTAAATATTGCCAGATAGGCACTGCACTGACAGCAAAATCTGAGCTTCATCACTGCCCACTGTCCAGATACCAGCACCGAATATCTGGATTTTATTTAACTGTGGCGGCCGGACTTTAAAAAATGCTGATCGCCACGGTTAAATATTGGCCCAACAACATACACTGAATATACGCAAAGGGAAATCTTAGATAAGATGCTACCATTACTACTTATCATTTCTATAACGCTACAAGGCATATGCCGCAATGTACAGAGACATGTAAGAGATAGGCCCTGCTCCTAAGAGCTTACAGTCTAATCAAGACAGACAACGTAACTGGGGACTAGGATATATCCAGTCAATGATATATCCAGGAAGTAACAAGGAGATTTGGGAGATCAGGATCCAAAAGCAGCTTCAAAGTAGTGAGTATTTAGCCCAAGAGAGGAATTAAGACGTCCAAGATGGGACATGGAAAATTCTCCCCATATTTTACAAAAGGCTCTGCCAACCACAGCACGTCTTGTAAAGCACACGTAAAGATGCGAGGGACTGCATGTTGATGTCTCTCCACATCTAATGGGAGTGATGGTTTTTAATTTTTAAATGGAGAAATTATTTTATTGATCCAATTAAACAAAAGCACAACGAACACATGCCAGAATATAACAAGAATTGGGGGTTTTTATTTACCCCCACAAACCCAAACCCTTGATCCAACAGCAACATAATACATCTTAAAGAGTAAATACAAGCAAGAAGCACGTGGTCACAACAAATACCACAAATCCTACCTCATTACCCTCCCCCCATCCACTAGTTGTGGTGCAAACCGTGCAAAGGTTCCATTGAAGACATGGCAACAAGGTTTGAATAGACGGCTGCCAAATCTTTAAAAACGATTGCTTTTTGGGGTTCCTGCCCTAAGCACTGTGGAGTGCCCCATCTCTAATAATAAAAACATTCCCATTGCCAGAGTTCTTGAGTAGGAGCAGGGATTTTTAAAATCTGCACATGGGGGAGAAATGTACATGGGAGCCAATTTTTTTAAAACACTACTGCTGAGCTCCAAACATATCCTGATCCTACAGCACCAGTTACCCCCTTCCCAGTCACCCTCCCTAACATCAATTCCTCTTCAGATCATCCCCCCACCCCAGCATCCAATCCCGCAATCCCTCTCAAGATTGCTGATCTTCCACCACTTCACCCTCCAAGGCATACTCCCCCAACAAGGAACTTCCCCATGGACCCCTCTGGCAGACCCTCTACACTCCCATCCCCCAACCCCTCTCCAGTTCTTACTGGGGTCCCTGGGGTCCAAATGGGAGCAGGAGCATAAGAACATAAGAAATGTCATACTGGGTCAGACCAAGGTCCAGCAATGCCCAGTTGCTCCAACTCTTCTGACCTGGAGTTTCAAGATGGCACCCATAACCTCCAGAAGTAATCTCATGTTACTGCCATTAGGGGTCAAGCTGTCAAATAAGATTTGGAGAACAGGTGCTGAGCAGAGTGGATTGGGGGGATCGATGTCAGAGGAGTAGGTGATGGGGAGACAGACCTCAGCCTTTACAGCTTCCCTTTCAAGCAGGTACTTATCTGTGCCTCGGGGCAGCAGTAAATAGCGATATCTAGATTATTTCATATTTATTTATTTAGACAGTTTTGTATACCGCCTTATCCTTCAATCAAAGCGGTCACAACACAATTGGGGGATACATTTAACACACGGGGATATGAGACACATACACTAATACTTACAGGGAACATGGGCAATGGAGGGTTAAGTGGCTTGCCCAAGACCACAAGGAGCATCTGTGGGACTAGAAACCCCAGTCCTTCCGGCCCAAGGTTGCTGTCCTCTAGTGGGATTTGAACCTCCAACCTTCTGGCCTGAAGTACCTTGCCCCAACCACTAGGCTACTCCTCCCTTCATATCGATGCAGACTTCCCTTGTTAAATGGAAACTAAATATCAGTATTTTAGCTCTGCCCAATCCATTTCCTCTCCACATCCTTAACGCACATCCTGCTAATCTAGATATCTAAATGCTGCTGTTTACATGTGGGGACACTTATTTATTTATTTATTTATTTAAAGTCTTTTCTATACCGCGCTCTTCGAGTCAGCTCGGTTTACATATAACAGAAACATTATCCATAAGTAAGGAGAAACCGTACTGGACTTACATAAAACAGGATATAAGAACTTGGGTTGAACTGGGTAAACTATCTACAACTCTAGGCTAAGGCAGGTTGCTGTCTGTATGCATCTGCTGGGGATAGTGGTTCTATTGTGTGGTGCTGGCGTCGTGTGTGGTGGTTGGGATGAGGTGATTGAGGGTGACAGACTGGTGTCGGTGAGAGGGTAGTTGTTGGGTGGTACCGTAGTGCAGTAAGAAAACGTGGAGCTTGAGTGCCTTCCTGAACTGGGTGAGGTCTGTGATAGCACGGATGGCAGGTGGGAGTGCGTTCCAGCATGAGGGAGCATAAAACTTGAAGGCTCTCTTTCTTGTTGTCTGTGAGCATTTTGTGGATTCACTGGGTATAGATAAGGTATTGGCTGTGACTGATCTTCAAGTTCTGTTTGGCGGCGAGGGGTGGATGAGGTCGGTGATGGACGGGGATGTGAGGCTGTTGAAAGCTTTGAAGGTGATGAGGAGGATCTTGAAGGTTAGTCTCGAGTGGACTGGCAGCCAATGAAGGTGCTTCAATATTGGTGTTATGTGGTCAGACCTGGTGGCGCCATGCAGTAGTCTGGCCGCTGTGTTCATAGCTAGCTGTAGTGGATGCAGCGTGCTCTTTGGTAGGCCGTGTAGGATGACATTGGCGTAGTCAAAGTGTGGAATGATTAAGGCCTGATAGATAGTCCTGAAGTCATCAGGTTCAAGAAGGGGGCGTAGGTGACGGGTTGAGCGAATCTTGAGATATATTGCATTAACGGTGTTGGTTATATGTGTTTTCATATCAAGCCGTTGATCGAGTGTTACCCCTAGGTAACGTATTGTGGGCCTGATTTGGAGGTCAGCATCTCTTACTTTTAGTGTATTTGGTGGAGTGAATGCTTGGTCTCTGGTGATGAGTAGAGCCTCTGACTTCTTGTGGTTTATTCTTAAGTTTTGGGTGTGGAGCCAGTCAGTTGTAGCGTCAAAGCAGGCAGTTAGTTGAGAGAGGTCCACATGGTCTGTGGCAAACGGCGTGTAGAGCAACACATTGTCTGCATACATAAGACATGAGATGCCGAATGAGTGGGCGATAGAGCAAATGGGCTGCATGTATATATTGAAAAACAGCGCCGAAAGGGAGGAGCACTGTGGGACACCCTGTTTTTGCTGGAATGGTTTGGATGTCGAGCTTCCCGTCCTTACATGCTGCCACCTGTTTGAGAGGTAGGATTCACACCATCTCAAGGCTGCATCCTGTATCCCCTTCTCTGCCAGACACTCTATGAGCAGTATATGGTCAACCGAGTCAAAGGCTGCGGAGATGTCGAGGAAGATTAGAGCATAGCCAGTTCTGGGTTTATCCAGTCCGGTAGTTAGTGTGTTGAAGAGGATGGTTAGAAGTGTCTCCACACCATGTGCTTCTCTGAAACCATGTTGGCATGGGTCTAAGGGCGCAGCGGACTCAATGTGGTCCTGGATTTGGTGTAGGACAATTTTTTCGATTATTTTGGCCATTAGTGGGATACTTGAAATTGGCCGATATGAATCGACTTTCTGGGGATCTAGTTTGCCATTTTTTAGGAGCGGTCTAATTGACGTTTGTTTCAGGCTTTGCGGGAAGGTTCCTGAGATGAAGGAGAGATGGATGAGTTTGGTAAGGAATGGGCTGAGTTCCTGACGCAGTGACTTCACCCAGAATGCAGGGCAAGGATCGTTGGGAGCTGTGGTGGTATTAATCGAGTTGATGGTGTCTTCGATGATCTTTGCTGATGGTGAGGAGAAGGTGGAGAGTGGAGGTAAGTGGTATGGTTTGTTCAAAGGGGTGGGGAATGTTGCTTTGATGGTTTGAATCAGCTTTGATTGTAGGTAGTCTGCGTATTCTTGTGGTTCTGGCGTGCTGTGTTGAGTGGTGGAAGATTGCTTTGTGAGGGACTTTACTAAGTTGAATAGATCCCTTGGTTTGTTTATTGATCGTTGCAATAGTTCTGCGTGATAGCGTCTCATCGATTCGGCCACTTTGTCGCGGTGTTTCTTCAGGTTGGAGGTGTAGATCTCTAGGTTACTGGTGGTGCGGGAGCGTCGCCATCTCCTTTCGAGCTTCCTCAGTTGGCATAGTGATGTCCTTAGCTCCGAGGAGTACCAAGGGGAGGATGTTCTTTTTCTTGGAGTTGAGTCCCTAGATGATTGACTGGCTATGGAGCTGAGGGTGGTGTTCCAAGTGGAGATCATTTCCTCAAGGTTGGTTTCTGCGATGTTGAGCAGAGGTAGAGATTTGCCGAGTATCTCTTCCTTGTTAAAGGTCGGAATTTTGTTTTTTGGACGGCATCAGGGGTGGGCTGGCAAGTTATTGGAGGCTGTTTGTAGGGTAACTGGAACGTTATTAGTTTGTGGTCAGACCATGGGACTGGTGTGAGGGAGATGGCGAGTGGAAGGTTCTGACTCGTGACTGACTGAGGAGCGAAAATCAGGTCAAGTTTGTTACCCATTGAGTGGGTGGGTTCATTAATCACTTGGTCATAGCCCAGCTGGCTAAGAGCATTCAGGAAGGAGCTGGCATGGTCTTCTGGCAGGGCTGGGAGATTGAAATCTCCTATAAGCCAGTTTGGTATGAGTGGGTTTTTGGAGTTGCATGCTAGGTCAATTATCGTTGAGAGGTCGTCTGGAGGTGAGGATGGCGGTCGATAGATTAGGTTGATGGAGACATGTTCGTTTGCTAGAGTGATGTAATCCATCATTGTAGTGCTATTGGCGTTGGTCTGGTGGAGTTGAAATTCAGTTCTTGAGAGTACGAGGGTTCCTCCGCCCCTGCGGTTGGCTCTGTGACAGGTGTGAGCTGAGAAATCAGATGGGGTGAGGAGATTGAGTATGACTGTGTCAGCGTCTGTGAGCCAAGTCTCAGTGATCAATAGGATGTCCAATTTGTAGTGTGATATCAGGTCGGAGATGACTGGCCATTTTTTCCGGACCGAGCAGGCATTGATGAGAGCGCAGTTCAGGTAGCTAGGTTGTGAGAGCTTTTCTGGTATGGTTTTCTTGGACTTCTGTAGAGAGATATAGAGTAAGTGTGGGCTACGGTTGAGTCTGGGTTCTGTCTTCAGAGGTTGGGAAGCGGTGAACCATCTTCTTCCTGTGCCACGTAGGGTTGGTATGGGGTTGCCTTCGGTAGAGAAGGTAAGGGCGCTGTGGTATAGACTGGTGAAGAGGTAGAGGCAGGTTGTAACCGTAAGGAAGGGAGCCATTCTATGAGGAGTGTCCTATGGGGTTGAGGGCGTTGGCGTTATGTAAGCAGATAACTTTAATGTGGTAGAGTAGGTTGAGTAGCTGGGG
This sequence comes from Ichthyophis bannanicus, assembly GCA_033557465.1. Classification (NCBI taxonomy): domain Eukaryota; kingdom Metazoa; phylum Chordata; class Amphibia; order Gymnophiona; family Ichthyophiidae; genus Ichthyophis; species Ichthyophis bannanicus. The sequence continues at coordinate 92,856,302 of CM066048.1, read as the reverse complement.
TTGAGAGGAGTGAGACCTGAAGTGTGGTTGTGTAGGTCTTTGTTTTGGGATAATTTTCAGCCTCGAGGAATGAGGAAAAGCTTCACTGGGAGGGGTAATGTCTGCAGTCACAGGAGAAGGGTAGGAGAGCATAAGGTGGCGGTATTTTGAACATGCAGTGAAACAGTGTTGTGAGAACACAAGGATACAATGCTTTGAGAATACAATGTAGCAGTATTATATAAACGTAGGGCAGCAGTGTTTGAAACACAAAGTAACAAAATTACAGCAGACCTAAGGTGGGTTCAGATCTTGTTTGCTAGCTGTAGGCTGAACTATTCCTGCGGCATGGCAGAGATAGGAGTTATATTGGAGTCATATTAGAGTTTACTAGAGTAGGCTAAAGTACAGATCTTGTTCAAGAAGTACAGCCTAGTTTTCGCCTTTAGGATGAGCTATATACGTTAGAGACGGTGGTTTTTCGCACACTCACCGGTACCTTGGTTGACTTGAGAGTGCTGGAACAGTAGGGTGTGCGGTTTGGGCTCCACCCAAGGGCCACACCAAAGGGCCCTCTTGTGAGGCCCTCAGGCGCGGGCCCGCACGGCACGGGTGCACCTCTTGGCGCCTTCTTTTAAAGTGTGTAGAACTGCCCCGATTGGGCAGCCAAGTCAGCTGGCGGTGCAGGAGAAGCTCGATCCCTCCTGGGAGAGCACGCGGCTGAAGAGAGGGCTGCTGGAGGCTAGCGCCTTCTTTAAATTGTGCACAACTGCCCCGATTGGGCAGCCAAGTCAGCTGGCGGTGCAGGAGAAGCTCGATCCCTCCTGGGAGAGCACGCGGGCTGAAGAGAGGGCTGCTGGAGGCTAGCGCCTTCTTTAAATTGTGCACAACTGCCCCGATTGGGCAGCCAAGTCAGCTGGCGGTGCAGGAGAAGCTTGATCCCTCCTGGGAGAGCACGCGGCTGAAGAGAGGGCTGCTGGAGGCTAGCGCCTTCTTTAAATTGTGCACAACTGCCCCGATTGGGCAGCCAAGTCAGCTGGCAGTGCAGGAGAAGCTCAATTCCTCCTGGGAGAGCACGCGGCTGAAGTGAGGGCTGCTGGAGGCTAGCGCCTTCTTTAAATTGTGCACAACTGCCCCGATTGGGCAGCCAAGTCAGCTGGCGGTGCAGGAGAAGCTCGATCCCTCCTGGGAGAGCACGCGGCTGAATAACTGCTGTAGTATAATATAATAAGGACAATTAGGCAAGGAAACTACTATTATTACTACTATGGATCATTTGTATATCACTACAAGGTGTACACAGCACTGTACAGACACATGTAAAAGATGAACCCTGGTCATCAGAGCTTACAACCTAGTCAAGACAGACAACACAACACCTGGGGACAAGGATACGTCTAGGGGAATGGTAAGGAAACTCATAGGAGACCAAGCGGATCAAGATCCAAAACCGGCCTCAAAGAGGTGAGTTTTCAGCCTGGACTCGAAAAGGGCCAGAGACGAAGCCCGACGCACAGACTCAGGTTGTTGCTTCCAGGCATAAGGAGCAGCAAGGTGGAGGCAGAGAAGTCTAGAGTTGGCAGTAGAGGAGAAGGACACAGATAGAAGGGAGGTCCCAAGGAGAGGTGAAGGGAGTTCCCAAGGAGAGGTGAAGGGAGTTCCCAAGGAGAGGTGAAGGGAGAGAGGAGAAAGGAAAGGTAGTGAGGAGCAGCAGAATGAGTGCACTCATAGGTCAACAAGGGAGCTGTGTAGACACATATGTGAAGGCACATTTTAGATAGGACACGGAGATGAGACCAGCTCTGCCGAACGTGGAGCCTTTTCTAAAATACACACTCACATGCAGCAGCACGAGCCAGTTCAGAAATATCTCCCTCCCCCCTCACTCCTTCTCGGCAACTCCGCTCATCAAGCAAATCTCTTTTATCCATGGCCCTTTTCTTCGACTGCCAACTGCAGACCATTCCACCTTGCTATGCCATCTGCTTGGAATAGACTACTGAGTCAGTACGTCAGACTTCATCTGTGAGTGATATCGCTGAAGGACTGAATGGAAAAAGTCTGTCTTTTTGCAGATGACAAAAAACAATTTGCAACAGAGTAGACTCCCCCGAGGGAGTGGATAACACGAGGAAAGATCTACAAAAGCTGGAAGAATGGTCTAATGCTTGGCAGTTAAGATTTAATGTGAAGAAGTGCAGTGTCATGCACTTGGAAAGCAGAAATCCAAGGAAATTATATGCGATAGGGAGTGAGAGGTTGGTGTGCATGTACCAGGAGAAGGGCCGTGGAGTGATCGTTTCTGAGGATCTCAAGGTGGCGAAACAGTGCGACAAGGCGGTGACAAAAGCCAGAAGGATGTTGGGCTTATGAGAATAGACTTGAAGACCTAAATATGTACACTCTGGAGGAGAGGAGGGACAGGAAGATATGATTCAGACCTTCAAATATTTAAAGAGTATTAATGAACAAACAAGCCTATTCCAAAGACAGGGAAGCTGTAAAACTAGAGCACATAACATGAAGCTGCAAGGGGGTAAACTAAAAGGCAATGTCAGGAAATACTTTTTCACTTAAAGGGTGGTGGATGCTTGGAATGCCCTCCCGATGGAAGTGGTGGGGGCAAATTCAATGACAGAATTCAAAATGACATGGGACAGACACAGTGGATCCCTTTATAGCAACAGGATAAAATCAAAATAAACGTAACTATCTCATATCTGAACAAACAGGGGTGACCTGCACGGAGCGGCAGGTGCACCTACTCTTGCCACCTTGCTGGGCAGACTAGATGAACCATACTGGTCTTTATCTGCCGTCATATACAATGTCACTATAGCTCTCATCCAATTCAAATCCTGGCTAGAAACTTCTCTCTTTGAGTCTGCTTTTGGATTCTGCTCCTTTTATTCCCCTGTCTAGACCCATATGCCTTTTAATCATTTCCTATGGGGAAGGGGCTCTCTTACGGTATATGCTTCTGTACAGCAGTGTGTATCATGATAAGTAGTAGGGTTTTTTTTTAAGTGCCATCAAGTCAATGCTGACTCCTGGCGACCCATCAGCCCCTGGGTTTTCTTGGCAAGGTATGACCGGAAGTAGATTCTCTGTTGAGGCAATGGAGGGTACCACTGCGCGTAAGTGGGTGGGGTTCCAGTCAGTAATGGAGAGTAGAACCTTTCCCTATTTTGTGCTAAAGGGAGATTTATTATACAGTGTCTGAGGGTGCCCTAGAGGGGGAAGAGGTAAAACAACTGATAGTTTCCTGCCCTGTCATCAGCAGGTGTTATTGTTGGCCCATAGCTGTTTATTAGGGGACACCTGGGGATGGAGAAAACATTGTTTTGGCCTGAATTTTCTGGCCTGGGGTCCATAAACAGGTGCAGTTATATTGCCAGCCATGCCCCATGTCAACTTTATAACCCTGCCAAAATCTGACCTGCCCCTCTAGTGCCTATGTCCATCATTGAAACCTCATTTGAAAGAGTAGCCATGGATCGGGTAGGACCCTTGGAGCGAACTACTCGAGGTAACAAATATATTTTAGTCGTACTAGATTATGCTACCCGATACTCGGAGGACATTGCTTTAATGAACATGAAGACTACTACAGTCGTGAATGCCCTCTGGGAAGTATTCTTATGTGCAAGGAATATCCAATGAGATCCACACAGATCAAGGAATACCCTTTGTATCCAAGGTGATTAAGCAAATGTGTGCCTTGGTGAAGGTCAAGATGCTGGGACGGGAAAATCAGTATATCACCCACAGATAGATGGCCTCATTGAGCAAGTCAATAAAAACAGATGTTAAAAACGTTTGTGCAGGAGGATGGGAAGAAATGGGACATTCTCCTCCCCATTTGATGTTTACCATCCGCAAGGTACCTCAGAGTTCCATGGGGTTTTTGTCTTTTGAGTTGCTCTTCGGAAGATGGCCAAGAGGCATATTAGATGTGGTAAGGGAAACCTGGGAAGAGGAACTCTGTGCTGGACATAATTTGGTAGAATATGTTATACAAATGCAAGACCAGCTGAGGAGAGCCGGAGAGGTGGCCAAACTTTGCCTGAAAAAATCCCAGACCGAGTAGGGCAGGGACTACAATCGGCCAGCCATGCACCGCACCTTCCAACTGGGAGATAGAGTTTTAGTCTTGCTGCCCTCATCTGAGAGTAAGCTACTCTGTAAATGGCAGGAGCCCTATGAGGTGAAAGAGAAAGTGGAGCCTGTTAACTACAAGATTGCCCAGCCAGATAAGTGGAAGAAAGCCAAAATTGACCATATTAACCTATTGAAAAAGTGGACTCCAGTGATGGTTATGGTGATACAGGGGAAAAGATGGCTTTTTTGACACTGCAAGTTTGTTCCAGGTTACAGTACTGCCCTTTGGATTACACGTGGTTCTTGTCATGTTTCAATGCCTAGTCGACCACCAACTGAGACTGCACAAGGAGTATGCGGCTGCATACCTTACATAGTCATCTATAGCAGAGACTGGACCATCCATCTAACCCAAGTACAAGCCGTTTTGACTAGCCTGCGGAAAGCTGAATTGACGGTCAACTCCAAGAAATATTTTCTGGGAGGTTGAGGTTCAATACCTGGGATATTTGATCAGGAATAGGCAGATATGACCTCAACTACAGAAGGTGGATGCCATTGCACAGGTCCCCACCCTGAAATTGAAGAAAGAGGTTTATGCCTTCCTTGGACTGATTGGCTATTACCGCCGGTTCATCCCTAATTTTGCAGAGGTGGCGGAACCGTTAACCAATCTCCTCCAGAAGAGAGCTCCCGAATGGATTCAGTGATCATCAGACCTAGCCTTCCAGCATCTTGTGCTCTGAATCTGTTCTGATTAGCCCTGAGTTTCCTCAGAGGTGAGCCTAGGGGCCGTTCTGGCCCAGGAAGTCAGGGGTAAAGAACATCCCATAGCATTCAGCAGTAGAAAACTGCTTCCTCCGGAACAGCATTATGTGGTGATCGAGAAAGAAGACCTGGCTGTCAAGTGGGTGCTTGAGACCTTCAAATACTACCTGCTTGGCCATTCATTTATGCTGGTAATGGACCACCAACCTCTCAAGTGGTTGGCTCAACATAAGGAGCACAACGGCCATATTATGCATTGGTTTTTGAGTCACCAACCCTACCAGTTTCGGGTCCACCATAGGGCTGGTTGGAATCACCTGAACATGGCCTTCCTTTCCCAGACAGGGTTCCCGGGTGAGGCAGGTGCTCAATGGAGCATGGTGGAGCTGTTGGGGAGAGTGTGTGATGGGGTCTATAGAATGTTACCCTTCCCTCTTCAACGGGAGTATCAACAGTCCCCTTTAAGAGAGTATGCAGCCCAGACTTCAGGGCTGGGAAGGCATGGCTCATAGGGAGAGGTTAAGAACCTAGCAGGCTACAGGAGGGAGAGAGACCCGTGGAAAGGAGTTCTGAGGTAGGAACTTTAACTGTGGCTAGAGGAAGGGCCGGGAGAACCAGCTTGTGGAGATTTAACAAGCGGGGGGAGAAGTAAAGCTGATTTTGTTTTCCCTGAACTGCCATCTGTTCTGGGTTTTGCTTTGTGGAGTTTTTAACTAGCTGGGACAGAATAAAAACTGCTTTTGGTTTCCCGGAACTGCTGTCTGGCATTTGTTTTAAAGAAAACTCCTTTCCACGGCATGCCACACTACCATACGGATTAAGGCAGATACAAATCTGGACATGGCCAATTTTGGGCTTGCACATGCAATCTCTATATGAAATGAGGAACACATGCACGGATTTCAGTTCTGCCCCAGCCACACCCCCAACATGCTTTGGACATGGTTAGCTCAAATGCAATGTGTGCCTTCGAGTCAATGCTGGCTCCTGGCGACCCATTACACATGGCTGTGATTTCAATGTATATATGACCAATTATACATGCGTAAATCATGAATAGGGCTTCTAAAATAATTGCCCCCCCCCTTCATGTCTATTTAATAAAAGCCAACATCTGTGTTGACATAGCCAACCTGAAAGGTCCCACACAAGGTTACGCCTGCTCTAGTGCAGGAATAATTCTGTGGATGTGCCACTAAGGATCATTAGATATGGGCATATTCTATAAAGTATGTGCATAATGCTGCCGCGCCTCACCCATTCTTAACCCCAGGAATCCCAATGCATATTTCACATAAAAGTAATCATAACTGGAATCAATATTCTATCGCGGTGATCCGCATTTATTTTAAATGCCAGCTGCCATTACTAAAATATAATAAGGATATTCAGTGCAGGTATGCGGATGGTGGGCAGGATGGAGTATCCAGATAGTGTGATTAGCATTGCTGCTCCGGATTGCATCAGGAGATCTTTAGTCATCTGTACGGCAGCACTGAACATCACTGCCATGCAACTAACTCCGAGCTCTGCCCTGCACTGCCCTGGCACTAACAGTATAGTGCCACTGATATCCCAGCTAGCTACACTTTTCCAGATTGCAAGTGCTGCTAGCCAGCCACGTGCCACTGAATATTACATTTTTCAGGTTAAAGCACAGCCGCCAAGTCCCCACCCACCTCGATGTCACATCGAGGCAACATAGGGGCACAAATTGACCCCCAGCAGCGCACAAATCTGTACCTGTTCCAAAGGTGTAAATATGTGTGTATATTCTGCGGGTGGGGGTGGGGATATTTAAAAGCATTTACATGGTTTGTAGATCTACAAACTGCATAAATGCCACTCGCCGGGAATAACTTGGTTACTGTCACTGAATATTCCTGGTTTGGGCCACTGAATCCCCTGGTGCTGAATATCCAGCCCAATGTTAGAGAGGCAATGGCAGGGCGCTTTAAGTGTGCTGGGTGATGCCACTGGAAACCTCCCCCCCCCCCACCAGTGTATGTACATGTATTTTATAAAACATGTACCCACTTCACAGCTCTGCCTAAACTCTGCTCCTGGGAATGCCCATTCACAAATTATATAAAACTAAACGCTGTCTTTTGGGGCAGCCTACTTTTTTTTTAAACTTAATGTTTAATCAGAATTTGACATACATTACAAGTAAACATATTTGAATAGAAAAGTCCAACTTGGAAATAGCATTAAACAAAAGAAATATTTTCCAAGAAATAATCCATAGCATACAAGGTTGGACACAAGCCCACAACAAATTGAGAGAGCGATCCTTATAAAGATCCAGGAAAAAAACATAAAACAATTTTAAGGGAACAGCATTGAAGCTGTCTGAAACTGCAGGCTTTCCACAATTACGGGTCAGATGATTACAGAGGTGGAGTGCTGAAACACTACAAAAAGACCCAAGCCGTAGGCTCAGTAAACAGATACTTAGCGGATCTATACTTTGATGGTGCTGCCTACTTTTTATGCGTGTATAGCCCTGTACAATTTTTTATAAAACATTTTTCTCATGTCAAACATGCTTTCCATGTGAAAAATCATTTATAAAATTACTGATGAGGGGAAGAGGTGGCATAGGGATGGTCTCATGCTTGCCATCCTCCTCTCCTGGGATCTGGTACACACTTCCTTTTGCTTGCCTTCCCCCTAGCAGGGGGGCATCCTTGTGGGGCAGGGAGAAAGGAGGGGTTATATGCCAGATGGAACCAGGAAAGCGCAGCTGGGAAGAGGGAAGGGTCCATACTCAAGGGTAACACCTGATAGCTGGATTCAGAGCTCATCATTGCAAGGTTCCCAAAGGAGCATCGCGCTTGGTTTGTTTTTCCCCTTCACCCCTTCTCTCTAGCTCGTGATTGTCACAACAACCAGAATGGGTGTGTTGGGACTGAAGATACAAAATGGGTTAAAATCCCTGGGCAGCTGCAAATAAAGATTCTGGCATCAGACCTCAGCCCTGAATCTGACTTGGAAGCTGTAGGACAACAATATCAAGTCTCAAAATAAAAACAAAACAAAACAAAACAGGAAGCCACAGCCTCACTCTGCTTCCCTCTCCTGGTCTTTTAAGGAGCCTTGATAACAAGAAAATCCTGACCTCATGCAGGGGAGGGGTTTACAGGACTACAATCCCAAATATGGCATTTACAGGTGGCAGAGGAAGTGACGTCATAGGACAGACCTGCAGATGGAGTTTCACCTGTGACCAGGATGAGCCAGGGATGTGATATAATACATAGGCAGCCTCACTCCTTCACACCACCATTAATAATAAAGTAATATGCTGCTCTGTGCTCGCTGTACGTTGCACACGCTGAAGCCTCCTCAGTAATAACTTTTGCAGCCTCCCCTTCTCACACCTCAAGCACTGGCTCAACAGGTTCTGCTTCCCTTTATTTGTGGTGGGTGGCACAGCCCATAGCATGCTGGGGCTTGTAGTCCTCTCGATGGAAGGCAGCTTATTTGTTTACTTATTTATAAGGATTTATTAACCACCTTTCTAAGAGATTCACCCAAGGCAGTATGTAACTTACAATAGCAAACCAACCACTGTGTCAGCATAACAGACAAATTAGAGCAGTGACAGACACTTGGAAATAGGCAATAGAGATACTAATATGATACAGTGTCAGTAATGTACACCTTAAGACGGCATAGTAGAACATTTCAATAACAGAAATATGATACAATGTCAGCAGAATACAAATGCTATATTTATTTTTTTTTTAAATTCTTTATTTTCGTTTTATAACAACAAAGGAAAGGAAGACATACTGCTAAAAGACAAATACATAACGTGTAATACATACACCAAAGTAAACCCCTACCACCCCCCGCCCCCCGGCTTCTTCTCTAGAAACGAAGCATTCCCGAAGCGGGCGTGTACGTACATTATTATATTACAAAACCTAACGGTGATCTAAAATATGATGAGTGCACATTATACAGGCATATTGGAGCAATGAGCAGATTGTACATAATCATTAAGCATCTGCCATTTAGACAAGCAAGAGTGAGTTTGGACATGGGGAATAGCCCTCCGAGGTATCTGCTCATATTTACTATATAAGCAGACGAGATTCCACCATTCATTGACAGTAAGTCGAGAGCTATCCTTCCAATTCCTCGTGACTAAGCATATGGCTATACCTAGCATGAAATCAAGGAGAAAGCGACCCTTCTTAGGAAGAGAGGGGACCTCCGCCGCAGAGCGGAGTCCCACGACCTTCCAAGAGAGAGGTTCATGAAAGTGTAAGATAGATTGAATACGACCCCAGACCCGCCCCCAATAGACCTGCAGTTGAGGACATTCATAAATAACATGAGCGAAGGATCCCACAGCAGTATGGCAAGACCAACACAGGTCCCTAGCATTTGGGTTCCATTTGGCTATTTTTTCTGGGGTATAAAAGCATCTGTGTGCAAAGAAGAAGAGAGTTTTGGGTGACAGAGGCAGACCGGGAAACCCGCACTACCTTACTCCAAAAAAACGCTCCATTGCACAGGAGTTATAGTGATTTGCAGTTCGCGCTCCCAGGCTTGTTGGGCTCTAAAAGTGTCCGTATCTGTACCCTGACAAAGTATTTTATAGAAATTAGAGGCTACCCCATGTGTACTACTAATGGAGTGAACTATCTCTAATAGCCCATCCTCAGTAGGGGCAGAGGGCGGCATGATTCGAGCACTTTTGAGGCAGTGTTGAAGCTGCATCAATTGAAAGTAGTGTTTCGCTGGTAACGCAAATTCCTTTTGTAAATCCGAAAAGGTTTTCCAACGAGCTGCGGAGAAAAGCTGTTTGGGGTGTCCAGATCCCCCTGGAGTACCAGGGTTTCCAGGCTATTGTTCTATTTAGGACTTGAATTCTGGGGTTATTCCATAGCGGGAGTCCGTCCTGAGGACATACATTCGGGCCCAGTGATAGAATGAGAGTGTTAAAGGCCGCAAGAGTATCGACAATCATTGGTGGATGGCGGGTGCCTACTTGATAGGACATACCGGGGAGATGGGTCAACGGAATTGGGCTACTAAGCTCCTCTTCTATGTCAAGCCAAACTGGTCGGCGGTCTGTTGAGGTATCTAGCCATCGGGCACCTTGCTTAAGTAGAAAGGCTTGATGATATCTAAGAAAATCAGGAAATCTGGTACCCCCTCGTTCCTTTGCAGACTGCAGTTTATGTTTAGCTATCCTTGGTGGCTTGCCCTGCCAGAGATAACGGACGAGAAGGCCCTCAATATCTTTATAAGTATGTAGCGGAAGTAAGCATGGTAGCATTTCTAAAATGTAGTTCACTTTAGGGACTATCATCATTTTCACAGTGTCTAAGCGGCCCCACCATGTGAGAGATAAGGGAGACCAACGATTTGTGAGTTCACGGACTTTGGAGACTATCTCTTTGGCATTAAAACTGATAGTGTCTTCTAACGGAGAACAGTAATGGACCCCGAGATACTTCACCATACGGGATTGCCAGAGGAAGGGAAAGGCCTGCATGTCAGCCTCATGTACGCAGTGGTTCAGTGGGAATGCTACAGATTTGGTCCAGTTAATTTTATAGCCCGATAATTGTGAGTATCCGTCAATCAGATCCAAGACAGCTGGAACCGAATTGAGGGAAACGAAGAGCATAAGGTCATCTGCATATGCAGAGAGTTTAATCTCCCTATGACTAAAGGGGACACCTCGAATACGTGCAGACTGTCTAATAAGGAGGGCTAGGGGTTTCAAGAGCGAGATCAAAAAGCATTGGTGATAGGGGGCAACCTTGACGCGTGCCTCTTTGGAGGTTAAATGGCTGAGATTTGATGGCGTTTTACACAAATACTGGCGACAGGTTTGAGTGTACATGACTTGGAGATATCGGAGGAAGCCCTCTCCAAAGCCATACCATCGGAGAACTGCAAATAAGAAGGGCCATTCTAGACGATCAAAGGCTTTTTTCGGCATCCAGGGAAAGACCCACCCAGGGATGGTCGAGATTGGCAGCACTAGATAACACATGGCACAAGGTCCGAGCATTGTCAGCAGTTGATCTGCCGGGTATAAAACCGCATTGATCGGGGTGAATTAGGGTAGCCATCATGTCGGATAGCCGGGTGGCCAAGATCGTTGCGAAGATCTTATAGTCGGCATTAAGTAGGGAGATTGGACGGTAGTTGGCGGTCAGTAGCGGGTCCCTGCCTTCTTTCTCAAATACAACCACATTAGCTGCAGAAAAGGATCCCAAAGAGGATGTATCTACCGCAAGGGCAGTAAAATAGAGTTTTAAATAGGGGACTAAATCTGAACTGTAGGTTCTGTAGAATTCGGTCGGGAGACCATCGGCCCGGCGGCACGGCCCGAGGCTGTTCGTTTTAGGGCAGATTGGATCTCTGAAGTAGAGAAGGGTTCATCCATTGCATCTCTATCAACTTCAGAGAGGGTCGGCCGCTGAATGCCAGAGAGCAATCGCTCGAATGTCTCTGACGAGAACTCACATTCAGATTGATATAGGCGGGTATAGAAATCCCGAAAGAGCTCTACAATATCGGAGTCTGTGGTCACTATGCCCCCTCCCTGTGGAGCTCGAAGGGCCGCAACGCGTTTGGCTTCTTTTTGACCTTTCAAGGCATTGGCTAAGAGTCGACCGGCTCGGTTATTTTCACGATAATATGTCCCTCGCTGAAGCTCAATACTCTTAGAAGCTGCAGTTGAGAGGATTGAATTATATTGAAAACGGAGACGCTGTAATCGAATTAATACACATGGGTCAGTGCGTGAAGTTAGAACTCGTTCGCCTGCTTTTATTTGTTGGTCTAGTATGAGCAGCTGCTGTTTACGTTGTTTCCGCAGGCGGATTTGATAGCTAGTGATCGTTGCCCGAATGGCCGCTTTGAAGCCCTCCCACCAAGCCCAATTCGCAGTATCTTGGGGTAGATTAAAATGGAAGTAATTCTGTATGGCTACTCGAATTTCTGACTGGAACTCAGGCTGAGTTAACAGGGCTCTATCAAAGAACCAGGCTCCCGAGTTTCCCTGGGGTGCAGTAGTGTGTAATTGGAAGGAAATGGCAGCATGATCTGAAATATGTTGGGAGTGAATCTTTGCAGTGTCCACCTGAGGAACTAACAGTTTTGAGATTAGAAAGAAGTCTATGCGAGACTGAGAGTTATGAGGGGAGGAGAAGAAGGTGAAGTCAAGCTCATTGGGGTGTAGTAATCTCCATAGATCAACTAAAGCAAGATCCTTGATCAGGGAGGTAAGCGTAGCGTGACTCTTGGGGGGACCCCTCGTCCTAGGCGGCTGTTTGTCAATCAGGGGATCAAGGACTAGATTGAAATCCCCCCCAATGATCAATGAAGTATTAGCAGAAGCCTGCGCAACCTGAGCAATGGTAGCAAAAAAGGCAGGGTCATCAGCATTAGGAGCGTAAAGGCATATACATGTAACTTCCAGGTTACCTATCTTAAGGTGAACTCTAGCCCATCTACCTGCTGTATCTGAGCTAGTCGCAATAACAGTAGCATGCAAAGATTTCCTAACCAGTATGGCAACCCCACATTTCTTAGAAACGGCTGGGGAGTAAGCGGCCACCATGTAAGGTTTAATATTGAGTTTAAGAGTTTCCTTCGAATTTAAATGCGTTTCTTGGAGAAAAATCAGATCCGCAGCTTCCTGACTGAGGTAGCTTAGGATTTTCTTCTTCCGTTTTATCGGATTATTGATGCCTTTTACGTTCAATGAAAAAATCTTACATGGTGCCATCAATCGGTAGTAGACATTTTAGGTAAGGGCGCTTGATAACATAAAACATAAGCAGAATCTGTACAACAATGTCATAATCACCGAGTATGCTGGCTAATACACCCCATATTGAAAAGTATGTACCAACGTATCTTAGAGAAGAAGCAAAACCCCCAAAGAATATGACGACCATATGTCTGCGGGAGGAGGCCCTAGAGAGGAAATAGAAGACATGTAAAAAAGAACAGAAACACCAGAGTCCATAATAACACTGTCTCTGATACTCATCGAGGCTACTGTGGGTAGATGGAGTCGGGTCACAGATACCATCAAGAGTAAGGCAACAGACTGCCAACGCCAGACTCTTTGCTAGGCTGCGGCAGATCCAATATGGCAGGTACAGCGGATAGAAGGAGACTTGCAGGAACAGTCTGGAAGTCAGCGCATCAAGTCGGCTTCTTTGGAGTCCAAAAACTCCGCTAGTAGATCAGGGTCCTCGAATGTTCTTGTCTGATTGTGAAGCGTGACTCGGAGCTTGGCCGGGTACATCAGGCCATAGCGTGCTTGTAGTTGTTGAAGCCTCGGCCGGAATTCCAGAAAGCGCTTTCGGCGGTCGACTGTGGGTTTAGACAAGTCGGGATAGAAGGAGATCTTGTGGCTCTCAAACTCCATATGGCCCTTTGCCCGAGAGGCACTTAGAATTTGCTCCACGTGTTGATATCTCAGTAGTCGAAAAATGATAGGCCACGGGGTCTTCCTGTTGGGCGTTATGCTGGTGGGTACACGATGAGCGCGATCAATCTCCAAATCTTTGGTAAAGGTGATTTGGAGCAAGGAAGGGAGGATTGTGCATAAAAACTCTTTCATGTCTCCCGATTCCGCTCCCTCCGGTATGCCCACGAGTCGTATGTTGTTGCGGCGCGCTCTATTATTGCCATCTTCCACCTCTTTCTGCAAGGCCCGCACCTGTCGTTCAACTTTGTCGAGTTTGGACAACCGGGCCGCATGGGAGTCCAATATGCCCTCCATTTTGTCCTGACGCGAAGAAAGCCCTTCTAGCTTGCTTTGCAGCACACCAAAATCGTCCCTCAGCGCTCGGAGTGCTTCACCGTTTGCCTGCACAAGGTTTTTGACCCCTCTAATCTCTACGAGGATTTCCTGCTGCATTTCGGGGCCCTCGCACAAGGCCGGCCCCTTCTGCGGGGACGGAGGTTCGGTTTTGGAGCGTTTTGCCGTGAGAAGCCGCTGGAGACCCAAATTCCAGGCGCGTTGGTTTGGTCCCCGCCATCTCACCAATGTGCCCCGGCAAGATCAGAGTAGAAGTTCCAAAATGTGAGGTGTTAATTCAGGATTCTTCGTAGGCCTCTCGGGAGCCTCAGCGTTATGCGACCATCCCGCTGGACATCAGGCTCCGCCCCCACAAATGCTATATTTTAACATGCAGCATAGTAGAACACTCAAATAACACACATGATACTCACAATCTCAGCATAGCAGAAATGACATATCATAAAAGGTAGCACCGTAGAATATTTGTATGGTATAAATAAGATACTCAGAATGTTGAACCATGCAGTGAAACATCCCAATAGGAGGAAGAGGGGACAGGTGCAGCCAGGACATACAGTCAAGATGGGCAAAGACAGAGGCATAGAGACAAACAAAAATGTGTAACCAGGTTAGGAGTAAATTAAATATACAGGTGAATAAGGTCCTTCTCAATCCCTAAGCAACGCTCACACAACGTTGCACAGGAGTCCTCCTCTCGTGGGGGAGCTGCTGCAATATCGTGTCTTCGGTCACAAGGAGCAGGCAGCGGCTTACCCTTCCCCCATGTATGTCAGAAGCCGATCATGACTGAAAATGTGATATCCAGCACCTCCCCTCACCAGGAGCAGCACTGGCAGAGGACTCCCATAATTTGCAGGAGGAAAATGAAAGCATTGGATTGTGAAAAATGTTCTCAGCCTTTCACTGTGGCTATTACCATTACTACTGCTTGTACCTAAAGACTGGATAATGACCAATGTGCGCCAATTTTTAAAAAGTGTTCCAGGGGTGATCTGGGAAACTACAGACCGGCGAGCGTGACGTCAGTACCACCCCTTATAAGTCCAATAGTATCAGAATGAAGAAAATAATAATTGGATGCACCTGCAGTGTGGAATTGCATTTTTGTTATCTTTGGAGTATAATTGAATGATATGCTGTAATGTTGATGCTGTAATGCTGCGTTCATATTGTCAAAGTGTACTGTTTATATGAGAAAATGGAATTGTAGTCAAGAAGGGAGTTTTTCAGGATCATTGATGTTATGGAGCCGATCAATGGCCGAAATACATGAGCCGGGATCAAGGCCCACAGGGACTGAGATACTTTTCTCCCTGATAAACAGTGTTTCTTGATGAGGTTTGTGTAGTTGAGTAGGGTACAATGTAGTATTTTTTGGTATAGTTGACATCAGTACCAGGCTAAATGGTAGAAACCATTATAAAGAATAAAATTACTGAACATGTAGATAATAATGGTTTAATGGGAGACAGCCAACGTGGATTTAGTCAAGGAAAGTGATGTTTTACTGATATATTTTTGAAGGTGTGAATAAATAGGTGGACAAAGGTGAGCCAGTTAAAATAATGAATCTGGGTTTTCAAAAAGCCTTTGAGAAGGTCCCTCATCAGAGACCCTTGATGAAATTAAAAAGTCATGGGATTGAAGGCAGTGTACTACTGTGGATCAGGAAATGGTTAAAAGATAGAAAGCAAAGAGTAGAGCTAAATGGCCAATTTTCTCAGTGGAGAAAGGTGAATAGTGGAGTGGGCTCTGTGCTGGGCCTGCTGCTTTTTAACATATTCATAAATGACCTGGAAATAGGAATAACAAGTAAGGTGATCAGATTTGCAGATGACACAAAATTATGCAAAGGTTGTTAAAATGTAACAGGATTGTGAAAAATTGATAGAGAACCTTGATAAATTGGAAGACCTGGATGTCCAAATGGCAGATAAAATTTAATGTGGACAAGTATAAAGTTATGCACCTAGGAAAGAACAACCCAAACTATGGTTACACGATGCAAGGTTCCACATTAAGAACCACCATCCATCAAAAATATTTAGGAGTCATAGAGGATATGTTGAAACCCTCAGCCCAGTGTGCAATGGTGGCCAAGAAAACAAATAGAATGCTAGGAATCTTAAGGAAAGGAATGGAGAATAAAACAAAGGATAATATAATGCCTCTGTATTGTTCCAGGGTTCGACCGCATTTTGAATATTGTGTGCAATTCTGGTCGCCATATCTTAGAAAGGATATAGCGTTATTAGAAAAGGTACAGAGAAGAGCCACCAAAATGAAAAAGGGGATGGAAGGATAGCGTTATGAGGAGAGGTTTAAAAGGTTAGAGCTCTTCAACCTGTAAAAGAGACGGCTGAGGGGAGATATGATAGAGATCTATAAATTAATGAATGGAGTGGAACGGGTAAATGTAAAATGGTTGTTTACGCCATCAAAAAGTAGAAAGACTAGGTGACACACAATGAAGCTACAATGTAACCCATTTAAGACTAATAAGAAAAAATATGTTTTCACTCAATGCATAATCAAACTCTGAAATTGTGTTACTGGTTTGGACAAGTTCCTAGAGGAGAGGTCCATAAACCATTATTAAAGAGGACCTGGGAAATCCACTGCTTGCCCCAGGACAAGCATTGTGGAATCTGTGTACCTTTTTGAGAACCTGCCAGGTACTTGTGACCTGGATTGGTCACGGTTGGAAACAGGATACTGGGCTTGATGAACTTTGGTCTGACCCAGTATGGCGGTTCTTATGTTCTTAATGCTACAAGGCATACACAGCACTGTACAGATAAACGTGAAAGACAGTTCCTTCTCAGTAGAGCTTACACGCTTGTCAAGATGACAAATAAGAGGTTCCCATGATCGCTGCCTGATAGATGTGTCCAAGTGACATAGATTCATTAGCTTCCCCCTCCCCCCCCCCCCCCCCCCCCCCGAGTAGCTCCATGCCTCAGTTCTTCAGTCCAAGCTTTGCTTGCTTCTGACAGGCATGCATTTTCTCACGATGGAGACAGTGACAGAGGGACAGTGAGAGAGAGGTGTGTACATGACTCAACCCCCTCTGCTGATTAAAGATGACACATAGCTCTCTTAAGTTCTTGGGGGAGAGAACCTGTGTAAGTCTTTTTTGTTCCTAGTCTGAGTGTAATGATGCAGGAGGGCAGATCTGCCCCTCCCCACTAGGTGCTGTTCAAGCAATTGGCAATAGAATCACTTCTGACCCCTATTCTGCAGGCGTAATTTAAATTAGGAGCATAATAATTGTATTTGCCCTCGGGGCATTCTACTGGCTTACCTTTTCACGTTTATTTAGTTAAAACAGCAATGCTGTTGCATGGCCACACCCTATTTAAAATATGTCCTTCCTGTTTCATTGGCTTTCTGTGATATATTCCTGCTTTAAATGCATCTGAGTCCCATCTTCATGGGGCTCTGATGAAAAAAAACACTCTTCAACTGTCTGTGCTATTTTCCTGTCTTACAAGTATGAATGTCACACCTGCACAGGGCTCTTATCTGCTCTTCAGCCATCCATGCTCTAGTCATGCTTCACGTGTGCCACTTGACTGGAGTTCTGATGCTAATCAGTGCAGCGGCATCCCCTGTTCTACTTAAGATCCCTAATGGTAGAAGCACAAAGTATCTCCTCAAGAATGAAACATTACAAAAAGAAGTCTTCCAGGGCCTTCCTCTTGCAGAGAACTTTGCTCATTTTTTTTTAACTACCAGAATCTTGTCAGCTCGTCAACCCTGCCTGTCTGTTTTTCCCAGCTGCCATCTACCTTCACCTTCCATCCCTGGTCAGGCAACAGACCTTGCCACGCCTACCCACCCTTCATCAGCGACATTCCCATCTCCCCCCCCCCCCCCCATCTCCTTTAGCTATTGCCACATCAATTTCCCTTGGCCCGCCCAACCATCAGAAATCCCCATCTCTTTCCACTTAATGGGGAAGAGGAAGATCCATCAACACTACTCCATCTAGAGCATGTCTATGGTCCACCACTCTTCTTCTCCCCTTGAGCCCTGGGCAGCTTTTCTGACTGCAAACTTGGCCGCAGTTCTTCTACCCAGTATTCTTCCCTTCTTGCAAGTTAGTCTTCCCTCAGTCCATGTCCCCTAAGATTGGAAGCACCCAGTGATTTTCCCGCTCCTTAAGAAACCCTTTCTAGACCCTTAGCCAATGTCCATCCTGTGTCTAATTTGCCTTTCTTTCTAAAATTATTGAGAAAATTGTCCTCGCAATTTCTTGATAAAATCCTTGCCCTGCATCCAAGGTAGGCTGGTGTCCGTGCCGGTCACAATGCAGAGATCCTCCTCACTGCACTCTTTGGTGAAGTTCCAGCCTCTCTAGATCAGGATAAGTTACCTTGGGCCTCTTTTCTGCTGTCGATTTGAACACTCTCTTCTGCTACTTTGTCTCCAGGAATTAGGTTTCTGTGGCAGTGTCCTGAAACATCTCTTTTCCTGTCTCCACCACTGTTCCATCCAAGTTTCCTCTGGTCATTCCTTCTCCTCTACCCACCATCTTCACTGTGGGATCCCCCAAGGTTCCTTATTAGTCTCCCTCTTCTTTAATATTGTTCTTGTCCCTATTCCTTTGATTATCCAGTCATTTGGATGTAGGCCATGTCTACCATATGACATCCACGGGTCCACTTTTTCATGACATTTCTGCCCATGAGTTTGTCCTCAGGTGGCCAGTGACTTGCTGAAGGACCATCATTTATTCCTAAATATTCCAAAATGTGACTCTCTCTGCTTCCCTAGTCCTAATTCCTATGTCTCTTCCCATCCCATTCTTTCTGATACGTGACTCCCTCTTTATGATACTATTTGGACTTTGAATTATCTTTGATTCTTCACTCCTCTTTGACCCCTAGATCGATGCCGTAGTGAAATCCTCCTCCTCTGCTCTGTCAAACCCTTTTTTTCAGCCACTCAGCTTCAACCTCTCTCTAGCACGGTCTCTGCTCTCTACTCCTTGAAGCATACCCTGTCTTGCAACCTCTGAACCTTTGTTCTTCATAGATATTATTATTGTCTCTTCCTCTCCCTCTTGCCTATGCATTGAAATTCCCCATCGCTCTGCCTTTTTCTGTTTTGACCCGGTTTAGAATCCCATGCCTCTGAATCTCTGTCAAGAGTCCTCTGTTCCTGTTTAAAAGGGCCATGAAAGTTTGGCTTTTTCAGCTCTCTTTGCCCAGGCTGGGCAGGGTTTGTATGTTTAGCTCTGTGCTATTTCCCTTCCCCTTTCTGACCCTGATACTGTAACCATTTTTTTCCTCTTGATGTTGGTTTTTATTGTTACTGTAAACTGCCCTGATGGCTTTCAAAATAAAGATGTGTTTTGAAATTGTCACAGGGAAAGGTTTGGCAGTGATGAAAACGAGCGTGAGGTATTTGCTGACTCAGTGGCTGGAAAGGGAAAGGAAACGTGTGCTAATGGGGCTGGGAAAATATGGCATGAGAAAGTATACATGATAAGTTTAAGGAAGCAGACAAAGGTGTGGAGCTAATACATGACCAGTGCTGATTCCTAGTCATGGACCAGGCTCTGGACGTAGGGGTTTAAACTCTGTATATAGGGTTCTAGACTGTGCGTTTGCCTCTTTCTGGGATCTGGGCTCTTGAGCCAAAGGTCTAGGTTCTGAGTTCTAGACTACTGAATCCATCTAGACTGGCTCTGGGTTCTAATCTGGATCTCGGTTCTGGGCTCTTCCGCAGACATTTTTGTTTACTAACAGTCAGGCCCCTAGCCTACCGTCACCCAGCTTCGCCTCCTAACGTCATGAAACTCCTCATCCTCCCTCCAACTTCTTTCGGGGCAGGGCGACAAGCAAAGGGGCGTAGCTAAACTACAGTGGGAATGAAATAGGGGGCGTGTCGCTGGGCGCAGGGGGTGGAGTATTTAAAAAGAACCTCAGGTGTGGTACCTGCCTGGGAAGGATATTCGAAGTGCAGACGGACAAAGGAAGGCGGTGTTGCGGGGTTTCTTGGCTTTTTTTCTTCGAGTATACTTTTTAAAATAATTGTTCGAGGTCGTCGTTTTCTACTTTTCTGTTTTATAATAGCCCTATAATTTGGGGGGAAGAAACAGTTGAAAATCTCTTGGTTTGGAGGTTTGCGCATTTTGAACACTTTTCTTCACGTTGCGTTGTCCATACGGATTTTTTGGGGGGTGCAGTTCGCAATCCACCCTCTGCATTTTTAACTTTTAATTTTTGCAGGGGGTGCTACTTAGTGACGCCCTGACACCCGTTTGTGGCGATGGCTAACTCTGGGCTCCAGATGCTGGGCTTCGTGCTGGCCTTGTTGGGCTGGATTGCGCTGATCGTGGCCACCATCATGCCCCAGTGGCGTATGTCCTCTTACGCTGGTGACAATATCATCACGGCGGTGGCCATATATCAAGGGCTCTGGATGGCTTGTACCACACTGAGCACGGGTCAGATCTCCTGCAAGGTCTATGATTCCATCCTGCAGCTGGACTGTAAGTATTCCTACCACCTTCCCTTCATATGGGGGGGGGATTTGCCTTGTTGCTTTGTTTCTGCCCTCCGGTAGTGTTAGGGGTCAACGACGAGTTGGTATGATAGTAGACAAGTTGCTGTGGAGCCAAAGGTTTGGCCCGAGCTAATGTTATACTGTATGCGTGAAACGATGTAAATCAGGATTGTCATGGGCAGGTGTCGTGCGATTAAGTTCTTGTGCAGCGCTATGTACACCGATGGCACACAAGTCAAGTCGTTGAGGTTCTCCCCCCCCCCCCCTCAAGAGCTGACCACCAGAGCTTGAATGGAGCTGGTGGGGGAGGGAGGCGTTAAATGGGTGCCCAGAGAGATGTCTAGCTGGGAACAATGCGTTAAACTGCAACCTAGTGCTCAAACGAGTGGCTCTCCCTGCTGGGGGCGATAAGTAAATAAGGGATTTGTTTAAGAGGTCGCCTCCCCCTCCCCTGCGGCTCTTCCAGCTGTGTGTGTGTGTGGTGGGTTTTTGTTTTTAAATTAGGTTCGTGGGTACGATCTCCTCTAATCCCCCATGAGTGTAAAGAGATCTCCGTATAGTTTACACTATAAACAATGCTCGACTCTTGGGCGAGGCTCCCTGCTGGGGACGAGTATCTCTAATGCTTCGATCTTGGAAACCAAAAGTGACCCTGACGAAGCAGAAAGCTGTTGGGGAGCTGGGAGTGATAGGGCTGGGCTTTGTCTAACTATTTTTTTTGAATGCAGTCTTCGTAGGCAGGTCCCCCTCTTCCCAGGTGTAGGATTTGGATGTGCGCGGTATCCAGAGCAGGGGACGATTCGTGCGCAGCCCATCCCTCCAGGGCAGGGGTGTAGGGCTCTTACTGAAAACCTCTTCCGCCCATCCCCCGAGCCACAAAGCGCACATCAGCAAGCATGGCAGCTCCCTCGGACATCTTTCTGTTTTTGAAAGCCCGGGAAAACAAAGCCATGAATACGTTTAGTTAGAGCTGTATGCATTTGAAAGCCAAGTAGGGAGAAAATTGCACCTTTTTGGGAAGAGTAGGGGGTGAATTTGCAAACAGTGAACATATGAAATCAGGAAGGATTCCTGTAAAACTTCTGATCCTGGGAAGTAGAAGTGCCCTTGGAGTTAATGTTTAATAGGTAAGAGTTATATTACCCTTCGGGCACCAGCTTTGGTTTCTAAAGCTCTTTCACTGGAGAATTATTTTTCTTATGTCTGACAAACTACCAGTGGCCTTAAACCTTTTTACTTTAAGGTTTATACTAGAACAGTTCTTCAGCCCACAAAATGTCCCTATTTAAGGCTTGTAAAAGCAGTGTTAGCTGGGCTCATCCATATCTACTAAATCTCTTATCCATTGTTGGGGTGGTTATTCTGATTTTAATAACTTCTGGTGCTCAGAGCTGTACAAAAATAAGACGGTCCCTGCTTTTAGTTAGCTGTCAAGACAAGCAGGGCTTAACATGTAAGGTTTAACGGTGGGATCTTTTTAATTCAGGATCTTAAGACACAAGGGAAAGCAACATGTCGGCCTGGAAAGCAATTCCAAGCCAGGCGGAAGGCACAAGGCATGGAGTGAGCAATGGAGGCCTAACCTTAAGGGTTGCCATTGAGAGCTGCACATCGGTGGCTTGTGGAAAGATCTAAGACCTTTCCGCTGTCTGAGGTTACTTGTCACACCTGCATGGACCTCTGAAGGAGAGGTGTGCTAGGTCTGGACAATGGATGTAGCAAGGTAGAAGTCTTCTTGAAATGGGCATAGCCAACCCTCTTCCTCAGCTCTGGGATCAGGTCATATTGTGGCTGGGAGGTTGTGGTGTCACCACCCAGGCTACTGATGGGGGAAGGTTAGTCCTAGCTCAACAGCTACTCCCAGTGGCCTGACTCTGGTTGTGCACCTAAAGGCTCCCTGAGGGAGTTGCAGTCTGCAGTACTGGTTGAATCAGATGCTGATGGATTAAAATGAGACATGGGCTTGACAGCTCACAAGTGCCATAAAGCCTGGTAAAAGCCAGTTCCGATGGCATTGGAAGACCCAAAAGAATGTCAGGAAGCTGCTGAATAAGAACTCTCTCCTTATTGTAAATTTTATTTTAGTTTGCTTTAACTTCAACAAACTATTTAAATGCATTTTGCTTGTCCTACTTGCTTTGTTTTCAGGTGTGGTTTCCAGTGACCAAACCGGTTGGTTTGACTTGTTCCTTTTTGACTGTCACACACCACCCTCTTGCTAGTCACTGCTAAAAGCACAGATATCCCTTCCCCCTATCTTTCCTGCATCCTGCCCCCCTCCTTCCCAGGACACTTACCTTGAGGGGATAGAGGGATCAAATTCCACTTCATATCCCAAGAAACACCTTATGACCAATTTTTTACATGTGCTGCAACTAGTTGAAGTTAGTGGGGTTTTTTTCTAACAGTTACAATATCAAAACAGTAATGAGGGGATTCAAAAACTTTAGACATAAACTCCCCCCCCCCCCCAGTTGCTGGACACCCACTACAGTACTAGATGAAAACATTGAGATCTTAGTTGCAAAATAGGAACTGTGGTACCAAAAGAACCCCTGGTAACTGGGGATTAGCTTCATGTAAGGCTCCTCCCCCTCCCTTGCTCTCCAAATCCTTGTCTCTTCAGCTTTGCCCCTTTTGGGTCAACGGCCAAACTTGCTAAAGCTAAATCACACTCTTGCCAATGGTTGGTTCGGTCAACTATTTTGCAAGCTCATTTTTACAAGGATGACTCCCCTGAACTAATGGGTACAGGAATGAGCCATACATTTCTTTTTATTTCAATTTAAAGTTTGAATCTGCCCATAAATTAAAACATGATTTGATCACAAGTATATTTAAAAGGTTTTATATATCACTCTCCCATCCATACATTTGCCCAGAGTAGTTTACAGTAACATTAACAGGCAAGAAAATATTCTTAAGACATCTAATAAAACTAGGTAAAACACAACTAATTCTCTGCACCATGGTACAACCACTTTAAAAGATAGTCCATCCTCGGCTCTCAAATCTGCAGGTGAATTATTCCTTAAAGGAGGTACCCCCAGAAAATGCCCTCTTTCCTAAATTCAATCCTCATCTCCTTTAGGGAGGAAACTGCCAGTTGGCCTCCCTGACTGGAATGCAAAGGCTACATAAACTACCAGTTTTCACCCATGATCCTTACTCAAAATTGGGTGCAGTTCAATATTTCAAGCTACATTTCAAAAGAGGGAGTTGGTGCAACTTCAACAAAGGGATTGCAAGACTCCAATGATGGACCCCCTAGAACCAACCTAGCTGTGTTCTGTACCGACTGAATCTGGTTAGAAGCTTTTTAGGTAATCCCACTTGTAACACATCAATTATCCAGATGTACCAAGACACATTGACTACTTAGGGTTGAGAGAGAATTATTTCTGCATCTAATTTCAATTTGAAAATAATTCTAACAAAACTAGATGCAATGCTCCATTAACAGATCAGAATCAAAAATACTCCAACTCTTTTTTTTTTTTTTTTTTTTTTAATTTTTTTTTTTTGTAGTTTCTCAACAATGTAAATTACAAGGAATATGGTTTTCTCTGAATATTAAAAATTAAAACACATTTTGGGGTGGGTTAGCCTTGTTTCAGCTAAACTGGACCCATATGAGAGATGTATTGGAGGCCACTTGGAATTAGAATATTCTCTAATAGTTATCTAGGTCTGTTTTGGCTCTGGAGTGACCTGCAAAACAGCTGAGTGCACATAAAATGCACATACCTGGGCCTCAAGGCAGGAAGAGTTGAAGGGAGCATGGGAGGTGGAAAGTAGCTTGGGATTGATATAAGAGGGGGGGGGAGGGGCGGCGGCGGCAGCAGCTGCAAAGCCTCAAACTGGCAAGGATGTGAAGTAGAACTAGCAGTAACGAACTAGGAAAAGTCCAGGAGCTGGCATTGAAAGAGGTGATGTACTTTACTGGTCTGACTTTCCTGTGGAGACCTTGATACCTCCTCCTTTGCATAACACTATTGTAGCACTAGATCAACAAAGGGATCTTGTTGAGACATGGAACTATTGGACATGACTTAGGTTTTCTGAACCTGTCAGTACAGGTTCTGTTTATGCTTGTCTTGGTTCTTGGCCTGGGAACCAGTAAGAAGGGTGTAGATGTTGACCCAGGTCAGGCATCTCTTGGGTTATACTCAAGTCTCTCAATGACACTAGGATTGTACATTCCCAAGTGCAGCAGACTGAAGGCTGTGTTCTGTGTGCTCTAAACCGTGCTAGCATGACAAGGCAAGCCTCTGGCAAACAGCCCCAGGTGGGATAACAGAGGGTGGGAGCACACACAATAGTCAGGTTTTTTTTAAACATGCACATAGGCAGAGGGGGAACTTGAATGCCTGATGAACAGGCATGTGATTGCCATACAATCAGGTAACCTAGACAAACTGGCCCTCTTCAAGGTCTACTTGCATTTCACTTAGACACATGTGTCTTTGCAAGACCCTAAAGTCCTTCTTTGGCCCCAGCATCTCTGAACTTTATCAAACTGTTAGGGTTGACCTTGATCACATGGACACTTATGCTTTACATGCAGAAAAGATTTTTACACACACAAAGGCTTTGACATGTTCACTACTGCTGAGCCCAAACTATGCCTTTGGGAACACCTAGGTGCGGGTACTCCTACACAGGACTCTTTCATTATTAATACATGAGCCCTGTGGGTCAGGAGGCAATGAAAAAGGTTCCAGTACTCTGTACCACTGCGTCCCCCCTAAAAAAAAAAAAGCCCTGCACAAATTTCTCACCTGTTTTGAAGCCTAACTTATAAAAGTGCTTGGCGCCTATATTGCTTTATAAAAAAGGTGACACTTGTTTTGGATTGCCCAGATCTCTTTACAGGATCATCCCTTTAGAGCAGACATACTGAATCCATTTTTACCAAGTTGCCTGTGGGAGGAATGGCTCAGTAGGGTTATCACTGTGGTGGTTATCTGGGGCTTATCAGAACTCCAAGGCTGCTGTTTATACTGGAGAACAATACCACAAAATACAGTGGATAAGATAAGGCAACCCTGCTCACCTTTCTAACCACGACTAATGGCTCAGTTGTGTGTAATAGGTCTTAGCAATGGCTATGGAAATTAGTAAAAAAAAAAGGTTTTTGTAATTAGCCCCTCTTTCCACAGTTGGTCACACTTCTGGGAAAACACTGTATTAATCTACAAGCCAAAACTATTGAATTCAAGATAAGAGTATGCTGAATAGTTTGGGAAAACACAGGCAGAGCAAAAAAATTCCCAAAGCCATTTGCTTTTAAAGATCAATTAGAGACTTGGTTTTATGCTGTAGCATTGCTTCTGTTTTCCTCTCTCCCCCCCCCCCCTCCTCTGGTTTCAGTGAAACTGTGGCGCACTTCCTGGCGGGCTGCACCTGTGCCCTAGGAGCACCAGAGGGCTCTGGGGTGTGACCCAGCAGGTGCTTCTCCTCTTACCAGGAAGACTTTGGCCTGACGTGGGATGGGGAAATTCCAGCTCCAACCGGTTTCCAGTCACAACTCAGCAGCTCGCTGGCTAGTTTAAAATGGCCAGCTGGGGATTTGCTTCCTTGTGGGAGGGATGAAACGGTAGAGCAAGCAGCCATGGGGTTTGGGGGGAGGGGAGAGGAGAGGAGGGGGAGGGGGGGTGATGGCCCACAGCACACTTTTATAAAGGTGAGTCACTAAGTGGTCTCCTGTAACTGGGGCATCGGGAACAGAACTCAGGAAACTAATAGATGCCTAGACAAGTACCCTAAAAATGCTGTGTTCCGGGGCTAGGCTGAAAATGATCCTTGTTTAAATATACTTGGTGTGCTGGTCCCGCCCTGCTTAACAGTTGAGAAAGCAAATTACTCTGTCAGTTCAGTTGTAAACTTAACTGCCTTTGTGCCAAAAGGCAATATCCAGGAACTGTAGGAAAGACTGAAGTCTTTTTCCTCTGAATGCTGTAGTTTCTCCCCCCAGTTCACTACCTGTGTGTGTTGTGGTGGTTCCCTCCCCCCCCCCCCCACCACACAGTTCAAATGTCTCCTAGTGACCTAAGAGTACATTCATTCTGCAGTTTCTCACTACCTTCTCTGACCCTACACACCTCCTTGATCTCCGCTCCTCTAGCAAATCCCTTTATCTGTGCCCTTCTCTGCCACTGCCACCTCAAGACTTCATTCATCCCACCTTACCGCTCATGCCTGAAGTCAACCCAAGGCTAAAAACCTACTTCAAGGCTGCTTTTGGATCCCGATCTTATGTTCACTACCTATGTGCATCTTTGCCATTCCCTTAGATTTACTCTAGTCCCCCTGTTTTCTGCCCTTGTTGTAAAAGCCCCCTGCTCAGCACTTAAAATCCAACTACATGTAGAGCACTGGTTATGCCTTGTAGTACTCTACAAATAACTAGTAGAATATGGAAATCCTAAGTTGGGATTTGTGGACAAGCTTTGAAGTCCAGACAACCTCCCCCCCCCCCCCCCATCCTAAATCCAAAAGGAGTTTGATCAATTGACTAGGGCACCTGCAGGCTTGGGTTCTGACTAGCCCTTATTCAACCACTATAATACTCAAGTACGTGCAATGATGAATAAAAGCTTATCTTGAAGTGCTTAGAGATGAGCTGAGCTCTTAATAACATTCCCCTTTATTCCACAGCTGCTCTGCAGGCCACACGGGCTCTGATGGTGGTCTCGATTGTGCTGGGTGTGCTTGGCATAGGAATATCTGCCATGGGTATGAAGTGTACCAAGTGTGGAGGGGATGACAAGGTGAAGAAGTCACGGATTGCAATGGTGGGGGGCATCATCTTCCTCATTGGAGGTGAGTCTGCATTATAACTTGGAGGGTGGCAGGCATTTTTCTGTATCTAAGAACTAAAAATAAAAAAACCTGCAGTTTGGTGTTTCTCAAAATGGCAGGCTTGTGGCATACTGGAGCTGTTAATCCTTGTGAGACAGAGCTTTAGTTATAAGTACATAGAGGGTTTTGCCTCACCCCTGCTGTAACTCATGAGTGGCACAATGGATCGCTGGGAGCAGAACAAGTTGTGCCACTTGGAGTATAGCAATCATGTGTCCAGGTGCACAATGGGTGCCCCACCCTGCCCTTGGTGTCACTTCTAACCTGACTGCAGGAGCAGAGCTGCTGATCCAGTGCCTATATGCGCCCTCTCCCTATATTGTGTTCAATATTCCAAATTGGGGCTGGGTTCTAAACCCTGCCCCCCCCCCATCTTATTGCATTCATCTGTTTTGGCTTTGCTGTGAACTTGGTGACCAGTTCCTCTTTTTCCTCCAGGTCTGGCTGCTCTGATTGCCTGTTCGTGGTATGGAAACAAAATCATCCAGGACTTCTACAATCCCTACACCCCTGTTAATAGCAAGTGAGTAGCTGATCCTGTGGGATCTGCAGTAGCATCGATTCACTGCCCTGGCTTTGTCCCTAATGTTTTGCTTTTGCTCTGACATTCCAGACTGGGATGGTAGCTTAAAAAAAGAAAATTAAGGTGATTGGCCTAGCTTTTAAAAGGTTAATCTTTTCTGGTTAGACCAGGAAACCAGACAGTTGCTGAGTGGGAAGTTCCTCAGCTGCCTCTTGGACATGAGCCAGTCCCGGGTTTCTTGTCCACATGAGAACATGTCTATCCATTCAGTTGTAGGTGGTTGGGAGGGGGCTGAATGCTTATCAGGGGCACAGTTACTGTGATGCCTCTTAATGCTTCCTAAGTGGATTTTGATCATTCTGTGTGAACAGGTTGATATTTTGACCTAGAAGTAACTGAACTTTTAGAACAGTGACTATTCTGAATGTCTGTTAATGTCATAGGTTGTGGCTTCATGAGCTGGTCTGCTTTTGTTGGTTCACATGCTTGTTACCTTTAACTTGGGCTAAATATACATGAAACATTCATTCTAGTTCTGACTAGGCCCTTGCATTACAATCAACACCACTTTCTGGCACTGTTCACACTTTATAGAACCCTGGTAAATATGAGCTTTCTAAGTGGCTGCTTTCCCCCTTAGGTATGAATTTGGCGCTGGTATCTTCATTGGCTGGGCTGGCTCTCTCCTGGCCATCCTAGGTGGTGCCCTTCTATCTTGTTCCTGCACCAAGAAGTCGGGTTACAGTGGCCGCCAGTACCCCAAGGCAGCTAAATCAAAAGCTACAAGCAGCAAGGAATATGTGTGAGATTGGAATGGGGGAGGAGTCGTCTCATCTCCCTCAACCCACAAACTGAAGCGCAACTGAATCTTGTCTGACCATCTCTAGAGCTGCAGCAGAGGAAATAAGAGATTCTTTAATTTTTGACAACTAATAACCTTTTTGCTACAGCCCTTGACTTTCTGGGTTTGAGCCAAGGCAGCTTCCCAACTTCTACCCCTACCTTCTTGATTTTAGCTTTTGGAGCTGGTAGGCTCTGCCAGATGTGTTGCTACAGGATGAACATGTAGCTTGTTTAGGTGTGTGCATGTGGGGCAGGGATGGTATGAATTGTCACACAGGTGGGTTTTTTGTAAATGAGGGGTGGGGATGTGATCTTAATTCTGGTGTGAACCCACATTTCTGGAGATCATGCCCTACAAGGGAGTTGACGAGGTTGCCCCCAAAGCTTCTCAGAGGGTCAATTTGTACTTCACTGCATTCTGGACTTTAATTCAGATTCTCTCTGCAATTGGCATCCGGCATTCAGATGAGAAGGGAGGAAGGGGCATGGCCAGAACTGTCATGGCTCAAAGGCAGCAGTTGGCACAAACCTCCTCCTTTTTGAAGGTGTCAATGGACCTCTGACACAAGCATGGCTAACCTTTTTGAAACCACTCCATGTACATCAGGTCACCAGCATGGAAGTTCCACATGAAATCTTGTCGTCCGACTCCCAGTAGTCACTGGTCTCTAGTGTAAAACCCTAAGATAACAGGCCCCAAAAAGCACAAACCACCATTACTCTCCACAACTCTCACCATTATCAGCCTGGCTGGTAGTTTCAGGGGTAAATTTCCCCCTCTTCCCTGACACCATGACTTACCATCTGGGTGCCTCCTTCATAATCCCTTGCACTGCACATACTGTAGTTGGGCCACTGCTAGAGATGCACTCGGTTTCTGAAGGGAACCAAGAACCATTGCACCCCCTGCCTTTGGGCTGTGAACATTGTCTTCATAGCATCCCCAGTCAATCCAGGAACTGAAAGAGCCTGCACTTCCCATCTGAGCCGCAGGCTGGCTCACATCCTGCTTTTTTTACATTACTAAGCTTCCCTGTAGCGCTAAACAACATTTTGGATTCAGCTAAATTGAGTAAACCTTTTAAACCTTTTTTTAAAATCCCCTTTGAAAGAAGGGTTCTAGTACAATTTAGTATGTAGACAGTGCTATTTAAATGTTACAACATGTAGTATTTTTACTATTGATGTTTTGACATTGGGGAAATTGTTTTTGTACATAAAAATAAAGTGAGTTACCTTTGTCTCAGCTGTGTGTGGCCTTTTTTAATGGTATCCCTTCAATGCATCTAGTATTCTGCATGTTCTCTACAGCACCTCCTGCTGGTGCCTAATCTAAGATTGCAGGCCATCAACTTGATGGTTCAAATGCTTTAAAGATGAGAATCTGTAGCATTTTCAGGAAGCTGATGTGTGAAAAATAAGACCTCACATATGGGGGGGGGGGGGGTGACTGCTTGACCCTGCTTTTAATCAATACCATATAGCAGCTGCTGTTGCCCCAGGGTTGGAGGTAAGGCCAACACTTATAAGCTGGAAGTGACAGATCAGCCCACCTCCCTTCATTTGGAGGGGATGGGAGAACTAATGCTGTCCATACAAGACAGTAAATGCTGATTTGAGGGCATGAGCTACCAGAAGGAAACTATCAAACTGACCAGAAAACTAGAGCAGGGGCATATATTGTACGTGTCAATAAGCTTTATTTGGTTGGCATATCAATTGCCATAAACAGCATATGCAAAATGTAAGTGAACAGACTGCAGGCATGTTGGCCGTCTAGCCCTGGTTCAGTTTCACAGCAGAGGAATACCTGCTCCCCCCCCCCCCCCATAGTCCTGCTAGTAACATACCAAACTTTGCCAAAAGGCAGATTAACATTGGCAGTATGGTAAACATGGAGGGATCTAAGATTTAATGCTAAAATTGCAAAGCCATGCATTTGGGAACATTATAGCTTAGAGCCTTAGGGCCAGGAGTGAAGACCAATTGGTAAGGCATTATTTTTGATACCTCTAATATACACGAGGTCCATGTAGTAGGCATGCAAATCTCATGCATAGTCATTAGGGGTATGATGGCCCACTGGCAGCCTCTGACTGCAAGTGAAGACAAAAGATTGTGGGGAGGGGGGAGAGAGGGTAAAGCGCTTCTATTCACAAATACAATCTCTGACAGATCCTGCTTTTATTAGGTGAGCTAATATAGCAAGACAAAGCTGCTTGGATGCATAGGGAGGTGAATGGCTGGAGAAAGATGTAGTAATGGTCTCATCAGAAACTGAGACTTCATTTTCATGTATTGTGTACAATGTTGCGGTCCACACCTTTGAAAGAATTTAATTGGATAGTCAATCCAGAGGGTAGCTACCAAAATAGTCAGATTCATCAGACATATGGGGACAGATGTAAACAAGTATACCCTGGAGGAAAGGTGGGTAAAGGGGAGAGATCTTCAAGGTATAGATAACACAGAAGGTTCTGGTGGTCTCAGGCTGGTTTTGGAGATAGTGATGAAACGCATACTAAATGCTATTTGACATGGTGTAGGTTCCATTTGTATCAAAATGGTTCTTGGTTACTTAACTTTGGATCTTGCTACCACTCTTGATTGCCAGTAGGCATAATGAGTAATCTTTTTTTGCAGGGACAGACTTTTGGGTCTGGATGGGGATGGATAGCTTCTCCCTATTACTTCTATTTAATAACTTGTTGCAGCTGTTGGACAACAGATTCAAGATTGGTATGTTACCTTTCATGCATGTGGGGGTTTTTTTGCCCCTGACAAAGCTGCTATTGGAACAAATGCCTGGGAGCAGGTGGCAGATTGGTTGCATGGGCATTCTTTGCAGACTCCTCAGCATTTGTCTTCAATGGTGTGTGGCTTTTTTGTACTTTGACTGCATAGTGATGTCCCCTCCCCCCCAAGGTGGTTAGGGTTTGAGGCTGCTGGGCATGGGGTGTGCTTTGCATCAGTAGTGCATTTATAAAATACCAATTGCATTACTTTAAACGGTTAACTATCCAGATTTGGCTCTGGGCTCTATGCAGGTATTGGTAGGAAGCAATTAGATCGGGCTGCCTGCTACATCTACCAGTTCATAGGCCATTTAAAATATGCCAGCTTGTGTGGTGTGTGGTTTTTTTTTATTCCTGGTTAGGGAAAAGTGCTCAACCTGCCCTGTGAAAGCTTCATTCTCTTCTAGTAAGGGAGTATGTTCTAAACATAGGCCATATGGTCTTTGTGCGGTCATGTTTCTAGCTAGTTTGCCCTTCCATAATTACTGTAGTCTCCTTCTTTCCTTTACAAATTTTTGTCCCATGCTTTCCTGAATTCAGATATTGCCCTCCGTCTCTACCTCCACTGGGAGACTATTCCATGCATCTACCACTTTTTTCCATAAAGAAATTTCCACACATTACTATCCCCTTTCACCCTCATCCTATGTTCCAATAGAAAGCTCTCCTCTTGTGCATAGCTACTGTATCCCATTTTTCCTCTAATGTATACATATTAAAATGTTAAGTCTGTCCTCGTAACTTATAATGAAGACTACTAACAATTTCAGTAACCACCCTCTGCACTGACTCCAACCTGTTTTATATCCTTTTGAAGCTGCAGTCTCCAGAATTGCACACAATACACCAAATGAGGTCACCTCAGATTTATAGAGGCACTATCACTACCCCCCCCCCCACCCCTACTGAACATTCTTCTCCCTATGCACCCAAACATCCTTCTGGCTTTCACTGTCTCACCTTTTCTATCTGTTTAGTTACTTTAACAGCATTAGAAATCACACCCAGGTCCTACCTCTTTTTTTTTTTTTTGTTTTTTTGTTTTGTTTTGTTTGACACAACTACTTTGCCCCCATTCACTACTGCTCCCTTGGATTTTTGCAACCCAAATACACAATCCTGCACCTTTTTAAGCATTAAATCTTGGCTGTCAAATTCTTGACCATTCTTAAGCTTAGCTAAATCCCCATCATGTTTGTTTATGTTTATTTCACACTTGATATAGTGCCCAGGCCTTGGCATCAGGGTGGTTTTACAATTCCAAACAGTAATACTGCAAAACTAAAACATTAGAAAAGGAATGCCAATGCTTGACAGAAAAGAGAATAGTTAAGGGATAGCTAGAAAAGAGCAGCAGGGAAAGGTGGACAAACAGGGACTATTGAGAGTTGGAAAATGGGATGTCAAAGGCCTGTTGAAACAGTTTGTGGGGTTTTTTTTAGTTGTGCCTTGACTTTCTGATAGGGTTTGAGACGGAGTGTGGGCTGGCAGGGAGTTAGCTTGCAGGGCCGACAAAGAAGAAAGCAGCATGACGAGTAAGTTCTAGGTGGGCCAGGGAAGAAATAAAGGGTTGGCTTGTGTGTTATCTACTCCTCCCTGGGTGTTTAAGCTTTGTGGATGATAGCAAAATCTGCAATAGGCAAACCATATCTGCCTTCCACAATATCACTAACAAATTTTTTTAAAAATAATCGGACCAAGGACCAATCCCTGGTAACATCTCCTCTGCCTCCCACTCAACAGATTTTTAACCCAGTAGTCACTTTACAGTCCATTGCTAGGGTGCTCAATTTATAAGTTGCCCATGTGGAATGGTGTCATTTTAGGCTTTACTGAAATCTAAGTACACCACATCTAGGGCTCTCCCTTGGTCCAACTCTGTTCATCCTATCAAAGAAACAAATCAGATTTGTCTGACAAGACTTGCC
Source organism: Ichthyophis bannanicus (assembly GCA_033557465.1). NCBI lineage: Eukaryota > Metazoa > Chordata > Amphibia > Gymnophiona > Ichthyophiidae > Ichthyophis > Ichthyophis bannanicus. The sequence continues at coordinate 92,823,170 of CM066048.1, read as the reverse complement.
TCTGGGAAAGCCCATGTTGCCTTGGATCCTGCAATCCACTGGACTCCAGAAACATCACTAGCTTGTATTTTTTTTAGCAGGATTTCCATTAATTTACTTATGATAGAGGCCAGACTCACTGGCCTGTAGTTCTCAACCGCATCCTTTCCTTTTGTGTAAAGGGACCTCATGTGCCTTTCTCTAGTCCTCTGGGACCACTCTTGACTCTAAAGCAGCACTGAAAGGTAAGTCAGTGGAGCTACTAGAAGGTCCCCAAGGTCCTGCTGTATTCTTTGATGTATTCCATCCAGTCCCATGGTTTTTTGTCTATTTTTAGTTTAGCTGGTGGTACTCCATGAACATTCTTCCAAAAATAGCTTATTATCCTCTTCACTTCTGTCCCTATTTATGGGTGTTTTGGGAGGTCCTGCTCCTGGCTCTTCACATGTGACTTAAAATATTTTTGTTAAAGCAATTCTGCTTTTATATGCCTCCTCTTCACCAACACTACCAATTTTTGCTCTTTCTCTTGCTAACATATCTGAACAATGTTTATCAGTTTATTGTATTAGCTATTTCTCCTTTTTTGCATCTTGGCTTTCCTGCTGCTTTCCTAGCTTCTCTAAAAGGCTTCCTCCCCTCAATATTAATGCTAATCTCTATGATCTCTTGGCCTTTACAAATGCCATAGTTTCTTCACCTTTTCAGCTACTTTTTTTTTTAACCATATTGGCAGTCTTTCTAGCAAAACATTTTGCCCATAAACTATTCCCTTCCAGTTTTGTCATTGCTCTTCTACATCATCCTGCTGTTCCTATCCCACTAATGATGCCTTGAGATATTGTCCTATATTGACAAAGTTAATTTTCTTAAAGTCCAAGACACTTCATTTTGAAAGATGAGTGGGACCTGGATGTAATTGTCTAATCTTAAAGTAGCTAAACGGGTAAAAAAAAGGTGACTAAAAGCCTGAAGATACTTGATAGAGGAGTGACCAACAGAAAGGAGGTGATAACATCTCTATACAAGCCTTCAAAGGGATATAGGTAGGTTGGTCAGTGCAGAGGGTGGCTACTAAAATGGTTGGTTGTCTTTGTGATGAATATGAGGACAGACTTACAGATCTAAATATATATTAAAGGAAAGGCAGGATGGGACAATAGGACAGATGTTTAAATAACTCTGTGGCATAAATACAGAGGAGCATCACCTTCAATTGAAGACAAGCCCTGCTATGAGGGGACAGAGTAATATGTGGCAATACTTCTTACAGAAAGAGTGGTAGATGGGTGGAATAGCCTTTCTGTGGAGGTAGAGACAAGGATGGTATCTGAATTCAAAAAAGCATGGGACACACAGGCTCTCAAGTTAAAAGGGGACTAGAGTGGATATGGAAGGGCAGACTAGATAGGCTATGTGGTCTTTTTCTGCTGTCCAGTTTTCAGTCCTAATACTGTACTACACCAACTGCTGATCACTGGATGTATGATTATCTCCTACTGTACATCAAACACTTTCCCTATTGGTAAGTATCAAGTCCAGTATGGCCTCTTCACATGTGGGTTCTGTTGCTGGAATAGCTCTTTCTGAAGAGAATCTAGGCTCACCTTACTTCCAGATGACATTGCAGCAGGGCTATGCCAATCAACATCTGGTATATCGAAATCACCTATCAGTATCAAGTCTGCTCCTTTCATAGCAATACTATGTATGTCTTCTATTAAATCCCTGTCCACTCCTTCTCCCCGTGAAGGAGATCTGTATATCTCACACCAATGCAACAGGATTTCCCTTGTTCTAGATGAACCCAGTGTCTCCTCACTCCTTTTTTAGCTATATAGCTTTAAGGCTCTTTTTTACATATGTTACTACTCCCCTTCTTCCTACCCCGTCCTTCCTGAATAAAGTATAGTCCAGCATAATGACATCCTGGTCATGGTTCCTTGGGAACCATGTCTCTGTAACTGCCACTAAATCAAAGTCAGCCCTTTCCATTAAAGCCTCAACAGCTGGGTCTTATTTTCTATGCTGTGGGCATTTATGTAAACTGCTTAACAGATGTTGCCTCTTAATTATCTCCCATAGAAGTATTTCATGTTTCACTTACCTTTGGGCTTTCTTTATCCATCCCCAACAAATCTAATTTAAAACCCTCTTCAGTAGGCTAGCCAGTCTACTACAGAAGACATTGCCATGATTGGTGGATGCCATCGCTGCAGCCCTTGGAAAAATCATACCAAGGTCCAGGAAACCAAAATGCACTTGGGCACCATCCACACCTTCATCTCCAGGATGTGAGCTGCTTTCCCTCAACAGGGAGGACTGAAGAGAATGATATCTGCTTCACCCTGTCTACCAGAGCCATGGACTCATTTTTGATACTACTCGGTATCCTTCCAACAATGCTGTACTTAGCCCTGTGTGAGAGGTGCAGCTGCACAGGGAGCAAAGGCTTAGGGGTGCATTTTGGGCTGCTGCCCTCTGCTTCCTCCCCTACCCCTCTCTGCTGTTATCACCATGTTTTGTTGTCGTTGTCGTCGTGGCGGTGGCGGCAGCACCACCACCACTACCACTTCTTCCAAGTTAAAAACAAACCAAAACACCCAAACCAACAACAAACCATGTGGGTCCTTCAATGCCATGCTTATATGCAGTTCTGGTCACTCCATCTGTCCCCCTCTTCCTTCTCTAATGTTGGTTGTGTTGGAAGAGGGAAAGCCCTGGCCAGCCATTCAAATGCAGAGTTGTAGACCTATGTTTGAATGACTGCTCTGGGCCCCTCCCTCTTCTGGCTGATCTACATCAGGGAAGGGAGGGACTATAACTGCATACAAAACCCATGTGAGTATCTTTTTTTAAACTGGAAGTCAGGTCTGTTTCACTGCTGCCACCTCGGAGAAGACAAAAAGTGTTGGCAGCAGGGCAAGGGCAGGCAGGCAGGCAGCTAGCTAGCTGAACATGAAAGCGGTGAGATGATGAGGAGGGAGTACCAAATGGGCAAGTTGCACAGGGTGCAATTATGGCTCGTGTATCATTTGTGTCAATGTGGATGAGAAACATCAGAGAATAGTCAATAGGCTTGATAAGTCTTGGCAAACTCTCCATAACATCTCTGAGTTTGGCATGTGGTGGACAGCACCCATCTCTGGACATCAAGTCTGGCTAGCAGATGGACAAAGTCCTCCTCAGAAAAGAGTTGCCAACCACCGCTACCCTATGGTCCTTTCATAGCAGAATTAGAAAAAGTACTGAAAACAGCCATCCAAATGGTAAAGGGGATGGAAAGGCTCACCTATGAGGAAAGGCTTAAAAGGTTAGGGTTTGTCAACTTGGAAAAGAGACAGTGGAGGGGAGATATGATAGGTGTCTATAAATTAATGGAGTAGAACAGGTAAATGTAGCTAGGTTGTTTACTCTATCAAAGAGTAGAAAGATTAGGGGACATGCTACAATGTTACCCATTTAAGAGTAATGAGAGAATACATTTTTGCTTAATGTGTAATCATACTCTGGAATTCATTATCAGAGGATGTAGTAAAAGCTGTTAGAGTAGCTGGGCTTAAAAAAAGGTTTGGACAAGTTCCTAGAGGAAAGGTCCACAAAATATTATTAAAGAGGATCTGGGAAAACCGCTGGGATAAGCATTTGGAACCTATGTACCTTTTTGGGAACCTGGCAGGTACTTGTAACCTGGATGGGTTACTTTTGGAACTAGGACACTGGGCTTGATGGATCTTGGTCTGACCCCGTTTGACATTTCTTATGTTCACGGATTCTGCAACTTTGGGGTGCTTGAACTCTGGCTCTTCCCTTTCCTGGGATTCTTTCATCTCTTCCAATCCCAGGATGCTTACTGGCTCTTCACTTCGAGGGCTGGAGGAGTTGGATTGTTGATTCTGCAGGCTCTGGTGACTCGTGTTCAATTCGCTTCATTCTGTAGCTATTGACTGATTATGGTGGTCAAGATTTTGACTAATTCCCAGTCCTTGTTTTGCTAGAGCAGGTGAACTGTATGTTCTTGTGCACCCATTGTGGTCTAGTGGTAGAAGGTTGTGGGTTCATCCCTCTAAAACAAATGAAAAGGATAGGTTTTGGGAACTAGGATCTTTCAATGTTGGGTTTCAACTGCACTCTATACTGCCTGAGGGTGTGCAATCAGAGGAGTCTCTATCGCCATTTTGACAGAAGCGTAACACTGATTTGTTTGCCAGCTGTCAGTGTTGATGGGTGCTGTGGGATGTGCAGGGTATATGGATGGCAGCCATAAGGAGTTGGTATCAGTCAAGTTTGTTTTTACTCATTGTAGGGGTTTTTTTTGTTCATGTGTTTATTTTTATGAGGTTGTCCAGGAAGGCAGTCTAGAAATGATTATAAATAAAAGAATGATGGATACATGGAGCAACTTCCCAATGTGAGATGAAGACCATATTAGAAACCATGGGATCAACATCTGCTGGTGCTTTGGTCTTGGTACCTCTGCACCATACTACATAGTGGCACAGCCTGGGGCAATAGGACTGCAGGAGATGCTGTAGGGCAGTGTTCCCCGGGCCGCGGACCGGTACCGGTCCGTGGATCAAATGGTACCGGGCTGCCCGAGGAACTTTAAATAACTTCACTGTGGGTCCTCCCGCCTCCTGATTGGCCGAAAGGCAAACCCCATGCCATTGGTCGAGGAGGAGGAGCCGCGGGAGGACTGAGGACAAATTAGTAAAAATGAGTATGAAACAGACATCGTTAGAAAGTTTTCTTGGGAAGAAAAAAAGGCCCAGTGAACAGACAGAAGAAGAGCCTTCAACATCAAAGAAATATGCAACCTTTAACAGACAATACCATGAGTCCTATTTTGAAATATGGATTTATCGGGACAGGTGATTCCCACGCACCAAAACCGATCTGCATAGTTTGCGGCGAGAAGCTCTCTAATGAGGCAATGAAACCTTCAAAACTGCTTCGCCACTTCACCGCCAAGCACCCTGGCATAAAAGACAAGCCCCTGGAGTATTTTGAAAGAAAAAACGGGAGCATGAAGCACAGAAGAAATTTATGAGGGCCACCACATCAATAAAGGAGAATGCACTGAGAGCATCATATTTGGTGGCTAACCGCATTGCTAAGGCTAAAAAGCCATTTACTATCGGTGAAGAATTGATCTTGCCCTCCACTAAAGACATTTGCCGTGAACTTCTAGGAGAGGCTGCTGTGGAAAAGGTAGCACATGTGCCTTTGTCAGCTAGCACTGTGACTAGGAGCATTGAGGAAATAGCTGGAGACATTGAGGCACAATTGTTGGAGAGGATTAATACATCACCGTGGTATGCACTCCAGGTTGATGAATCTACAGATATCGACAACAAGGCACTACTGCTTGTTTATGTGCGATATCTATATCAGGAGGATGTGCATGAGGATTTGTTATGTGCACTATCTTTGCCAACCAACACCACAGGAGCAGAACTGTTCAAGTCACTGGATGGTTATATATCAGGAAAACTGAAATGGTCCTTTTGTGTCAGCATATGCACAGACGGAGCTGCTGCCATGCCCGGACGACTGTCTGGTTTAACTGCTCGGATTAAGGAGGTTGCACCTGAAAGTGAATCTACGCATTGTATCATTCACAGGGAAATGCTGGCAAGCGGAAAAATGTCACCGGAATTTAACAGCGTATTGAGTGATGTCGTTAAAGTTATTAACCACATTAAAGCACACGCACTTAACTCGCGCCTGTTTGAGCAGCTTTGTGAGGAGATGGACGCAGAGTACAGATGCCTTCTCTTATACACAGAAATAAGATGGTTATCCAGAGGAAAATCGCTAACCAGAGTATTTGAATTACGAGAGCCATTGCAAAGATTTCTCTCAGAAAAGAAGTCACCGCTGGCAGCACATTTCAGTGACAAGGTATGGGTCGCAAAACTGGCTTACCTGTGTGACATATTCAGCCTGCTCAATGAACTCAATCTGGGCCTTCAGGGCAAAATGACAACTGTTTTCAAGTTGTCAGACAAAGTAGCTGCATTTAAAGCCAAACTGGAGTTGTGGGGACGGCGCGTGAACAGAGGCATTTTGGACATGTTTCAGACATTAGCGGGGATTTTAGGCGAGACTGAGCTTGAACATTCATTCTGCCAGTTGGTGCACGATCACCTGTCTTTGCTTTTAAAAGAGTTTGAGCGCTACTTCCCAACCACAAAAGACCCACGAACTGGTAAGGAATGGATCCGCGACCCATTTGCCAACAAATCAGGCGAATCTAGCATGTCTATGCAAGAAGAAGAACAACTGCTGGAGATTGCAAATGACGGTGGCCTTAAAACTACATTCGAGACAACAACTCTACCGGTGTTCTGGATTAAAGTCATGGCGGAATATCCTGAGATTGCCACCACAGCACTTAAATCCCTATTACCATTTCCGACAACCTATCTGTGTGAAGCGGGGTTTTCTGCAGTGACAGCAACCAAAACAAAACAACGGAATAAACTGGGCATAAGCAACACACTTCGGGTGTCATTGTCTCCTATTACCCCCAGATGGAACCGTCTCGTTGCAAAGAAACAAGCTCAGGGTTCAAATTGATTTGGAATTCTAGTGAGTTAAATAAAATAAATCACTTTATATTCATTTTTTGGTGTAGCTGTATTTTATTTTGAAGGCATGTTTAAATACAATTAAATTAAAATTATTAAATTAAAACAAGCGGGCCACGGAAAAATTATCAAACGTTTACCGGTCCGCGGCGATAAAAAGGTTGGGGAGCACTGCTGTAGGGTATTCTTCCCCCTCCCTCAACCAAGCAAGAGATTGTGGTTGCCTTCTGGAGGGTTTTACCTTGAATATAATTATTCTGTCTTTGAGTAAATACAGTTTTCATTATGTTGATAAAAATAAATACCCCCTCTTTTTTTTTCTTGTGTAAATGTTGTAAAAATAATCCTGCCAGGAAATGTTTCTCCTTTAAAGATGTAGTACATGGATGGCTGTGGCATTCATCTGTTAAAAAGCACATATTGAAAGCCCCTGGCTACTGTATGAGTAGTGAGCCATTGACCAGAGCTTTTTCCATATCACCCGTTTCTCATGATCACTCAAGTACAGAGATGCCAAGGTTGACGCTTCCCAAAGAGGGAGACTTTTCAGGCTTTGTATGCAAGATATGAAGCGTTAAAGACTAATGCACTGATGCAGAAAGCCGGCTCTGAAGTTGCATTCTATTAACTCTGTACACCTCTGCAGCATCCTGATAGTGTGTGACTTTAGTGCCGGCATGCAGAAAGGGATGCGTATACAAATTAGCCATATGTTAAACTGTGGTGCAAATGGCAGCTTTAAACTGGGGGAGCAAGCCAAAAACATGCACACAGAAGTTGGCACAGGTTTGGCATGCTCTTCCAGAGAAACAGGGGCACTGAATGTCTAATTTGCATATGCATCTTGACAGTATTTTGATGGCATTGGGGCTTTCCTCGATGCCTGGCTCATCTGAGGGGAAGTATCAAACTTCCCCTCAGATGTTCCAGGCAGCAGGGAAAGCCCCTGATGCTATCAAAATACGTTCAGGGGACCAGGACAGATCCCTGCGGCATACCACTTGTAACCTCCTCCTCAGCGTGAGCTCCATTTACCTGTACCCTTTGTCGTCACCCACTCAACCAATTTCTAACCCAATCAGTAATTTTAGAGTCTATCCCTAGTGTGTTCAGTTTGTTTATAAGTCGTCTGTGTGGAACGATGTCAGAGGCATTACTGAAATCCAAATACACCACATTTAGAGCGCTCCCTCGGTCCAACTCCCTGATCATCCAGTTAAAGAAATCTGTCAGATTTGTCTGACAAGACCTGCCTCTAGTGAATCCATGCTGCCTCAGATCCTGCAATCCACTGGGCTCCAGAAACCTCACTATTCTCTCCTTTAGTAGACGTTCCAATAATTTACTAATCACAGACTAACCGGCCTGCAGTTCTCAATGTCATCCTTATGTCCGCTTTTGTGTAAAGGGACCACATGTGCCTTTCTCCAGTTCTCTGGCACCACTCCAGAATCCAAAGAGGCATTGAAAAAGTCAGACAGTGGAGCCGCTAGAATGTTCCCTCAGTATTCTTGGATGTATCCCATCCAGACCCATGGCTTTACTTTTTTTCCCCCCCACTTTAAATCTTTATTGAAAATGTTTTTAATATAATACAGTCATAACATGGGGCCGAAGTCCTTGCCAAGCTTACATCTTCAAGTATCCCCTCCCCCCTTATGTCATATCAAGACTATTCCTCCTGCTGTAATCTTATATCTCTCATATAACCAGGGTTTTCCTCCCCTGAATGCTTTGCATCTCATCCTCCCCTTATTGAGATACCCACTGCCATACATGGTTCCAAATTCATTCAATCTTTCCCCCGTCCCCTTTTTAAAGCTGTCAACTTATGAAGCTTATAGAGGTCCGCAAGCCTTTGCTTATAACTAGCAAGCTCTGGTAGGGTGGATTTATTTCAGTATGTGGCCATTTCACACCTGGCTGCTACTATACGATGGGCCACCACTCCTTGGTGCTGTCCCGGTACTATCTCTGTCTTCTGGTGGAGCCGAAATATTGCAGTTTGCATTGGTATCTTCCAGCCCCCAAACTCTTCCAATGACCTTTGCACCATTTCCCAATATCTTTGCACCACTCTACAGTCCCACCACATGTGGAAGAATGTTCCCCTTCCCCCACATTGTCGCCAACAGTCCCCTTTTCCCAATATTCCTGCCCGAGATAGCCTTACTGGGGTTAAGTACCGTCTAAAAAGTACTTTGGAGCCATTTTCTAATATTTTAGTAGCTACGGAAAGCTTCATTATGCCATAGATTATCTCATCCCAGGTTTCCCTATCCCATGTGATGCCTAGATCTGTTTCCCATTTGACCACGTAGCCCAGTTTAGTCTTTCCTCCTCCCATTAGTCCTCTATAGCACTTTGAAATAATTCTTCCTTCCCAAAAGACACACCCTCATACCACTCCTTCTCTCGTCCGATCTTTTCCCATGTTTTGTTCTGTAGCAGGAAGGTTGTGACCTATAAATAACTATACCTGTCTTGTTCTCCCAAGTGGTATAGGTCCCAAATGCCTTCAAATGGCCACACTCCTCCATTATGGAGTAGTTGTGACACCCATATGAGCCCTTTTGTCTCCCATCTCTCCAATATCTGCCGTTGTGGGTCTTCCCGTTTGGAAGCATGCTCTAATTGGCATAATTGATGACATTGCTTTCCCAGGTAATAACACTGGGCGATGTTTGTTCTACAGTCCCACTGAAAAACATGTAAATGGGTTCGGGCCCCACTGCTGTCCCCTTCACCATATTAAGATGTCCAATGATTCTGGGCACTGCCCTGACCCTTCTATGATTACCCGTTGCTTCTTGTTATCTTTTAGCCACATATAGATGGTCTTTAATTGTGCTGCCTGGTAATATTTTAACAAATCAGGTAGCCCCAGTCTACCCCTCAATATGAGGTGCCTGCATAACGGCTTTAGTGACCTGAGGCGACCGGCCTCTCCAGATAAATCGAGAGATTTGCTGTTGTATTTGTTTCAATATGCTAGGAGGCACCTCAATTGGGAGGACTTGAAAGAGATGCATAAAACGTGGTAATAACAACATTTTGACTGCCGCAATCCTACCCAGCCATGAGAGGTGTTTACCTCTCCAACTAGACAGGAGAGGTTCCACCTGCTGTATTTGATTTCTGTAGTTTAGTGTATACAGTTCCCCTTCCCGCCCTACTGTCCCTCTTGCCCCTACTGGGCTCTTCCCCCTTTCTATCTTTAATCTGTCTCTTCCTTTCCTATCGGTTTTTGGTGTTCTTTTCTGACTTTGTTTCCAGTAGCCTGTTGTTGTATTGTACACCGCCCTAATGCTTTGGCCTGGGCGGTTCATCAAAATATGCAAATAAAGATAAGATAAAGATATACTCTCTCCCTATACATACTCCCAAATAGCAGATAGGGTGTTCCACCCATCTGAATGGTAGACTAGACTGCAAACACATCTTCATGGTGTCTGGGATAGTGAGGTTAAGAATAGATTTGTCCCAATTTATTTGAAATCTCGATAGCCTCCCATACTCTTTTAATTCCCACATAATTATCAGCAGTGAAATAGCAGGGTGGGTAGCTGCCATGATAACATCGAAAGGTGATATAGCGATATGTGCTGATCTTGACCCCCTACATTAATGCCTCGTATGTCCTGGCTAGCTCTAATCTGAGCTGCCGGGGGCTCCATCACTAGTGCAAACAGAAGAGGAGACAAGGGGCATCCTGTCTCGTTCCTCTTTCCAAGGGAAGAACTCAGAGTATCTACCGTTCCTTTTTAAGCATGCACTTGGATTACGGTAAAGGGCCCGGACCCACCCTATAAAGTGTTCTTCAAATCCCATTCAACCAAACACTTGAATCAATGTCCCATGATACATGATCAAAAGCTTTTTCAGCGTCAAGTGAGACCAGAAGCGCTGGTTCTGGACATGGTCTAGCTTCCCATATAAGATTAAGAATCTTATGAACATGGTCTGCCACCTGATCTTCATGAATCAAGCTCAAGAGTCTGCGATTTAAGCAGCAAACTAAGACCTTGGCCAGAAGCTTTGCATCTATGTTGAGTAACAAGATGATGGGTCTGTAGGAGGCGCAGTTCAGCAGATCCTTCCCTTCTTTAGGGATTATGGAGAACCCTGCCCATCCCATGGTATCCGCTAGCACTCCCCCCTCTTCTGTGGGTTCATTAAAAAGCCATGCTAGAGGAGCCTGTAATAAGTTTCCTAGCTTCTTATAGAAGCGTGCTGGGAATCCATTGAGGCCAGGGGCCTTTTTGTCCTTTAATTATTTTATAGCTTGCATTACCTCTGTGGTTGTAACTGCTTTATCTAAGTATTTCTGCTCCACTGGACCTAATTTAAGAAGATTAGCAGACATGAGATAGCTTTCCGCCTGTTCTGTGGGAGATGCCATATATAAATGTTTATAGAATTTAACAAATTCTGCCCTAATGTCTTCCCCGGATTGGATGCGTGTCCCCTCCTCTCCCCTTATAGCTGAGATGTGCGAGCACAGCTTGTTTCTGTAATTGTCATGCCAGATATTTGCCCATTTTTTTCCGCTTTCAAAATATTCCTGTCTAGCTAGTTATATTTTGTAATAGATATCTGCAGCTTCAAGAGCATTTAATTGAGCTTGGACTTCTAGGACCTGACCTCTGAGGCTTCCCCTCTTGGCTCTGGCATCTGCAAGCTCCAACAAATGAAGCTGGATGAGCAATTTGTACACCTTTTTGTATTGCTCTGGTTTTTTTCGCGGCCCCCCCCCCCTTTAATTAAAATAACCCTCACCACCACATTAAGTCCATCTCAAACAACCTCCCATCCTACCTCCCCATTATCATTTTCCTTAAAGTATTCTGGTATTAATTTCTCAATCTCCTGTATTACTCTAGTGTCTGCTAGGAGGGAGTCATTAAGCAGCCAGAATCTTGTCCCTTCCTCATCCCCCCAGAAACTGATGCGGATTGTCACTGGTGCATGATCCGACCAGGTTATTGTTTCCATGCTTGCATCTTGCAATCTCCCTAACCCCTCTTTCCCCAGCCATATCATATCAGTTCTGGAATATGTTCCATTGACTGGCAAGTAATAAGCAAATTGTCTCTTCCCAGGTTTTAGGAAGCACCAGACATCCATCAAATCAAAGCCCGTACAAAACGCTTAAATCGAGCCTGGTCCACTCACCGTCCCTCTCCTGTCCCCATGCTACCCTTCCCCGGGTCCACTGTTAAATTGAAGTCTCCTCCACATATTAGTAATCCTTTATCTAGGTCTCCTATATGCTTCTCTACTTCTCTAAAAAGTTCTCCCTGGTTTCCATTTGGTGCATAGATATCTATTATTCGCAACCACTCCTCCTCTATTTTTACCCATGCTAGTAGGTATCTCCCTCTCTTGTCTTTCACCACCTCTCCTATTTCCACCCTCAAATAACTGGCAATGAAGATTGCCATTCCCCCCTTTTTCTGCTCCACCAGATTGGACACAGAGTCCCATAGCATAGCCCTTTGGTCTCATTAAATGTTCATGCTTCCTGCGTAGATGTGTTTTTTGCATCAAGTAAATATCTCCTTTTTGCCTTGTCATTTCTTTATCCAATAGTTATCTCTTGAAAGGGGAGTTCAACCCTCACACGTTGAAGATTACAATTTTAAGCTCTCCCATTATATCCCCTATTCTCTTCCAAAACTAGCTCTGCTCAAACCCGCCCATCCTCACCTCTGTACTATTCTGCCCTCCTCCCTTCGCAAGACATTAGAAGCCAACATCTCAGGGTAGACAGACACCATCCTGCTCCCCGACCCACCCTCCCACTAACATCTTACCCCTTCTAATCCCCCCTTCCCTTCTGCTGTTCCCTCCCCATCCTCTCACTCCACTCCATTGATACTACTATCCTAAGGTTTGATGGGCTTAATAACAATATGCATAATCAACTATTCAACAAACCATTTCCCCCGTCCCTGACACTATTATATCCCAATCTCACAAACATTGTCTCTCTCAAGTGGGGGGCCTTCTCCACAGCATTGGAGCCATCTTTCCCAGATCGCCTCTGTAGCTTCTTCCTACTATGAGTTGCTCTCTGCCCTTTCGGCGGGCCTGTGCATTTCCCCACATCTAACCTGGGTTCCAGCGCTAGTCCTTCAATGCCTGCTGCCTCTAGTACGTGGATTGATTCCTCCTGCATTTTAATGCATATCCTCTTCCCTCAAAGCAAAAAGGTCAGTCCAAAGTGGAACGTCCAGGTATAGCTTATTCCCTCTTCTCACAGCTTGGATGTTATATCTCACATACTCCTGCGCTTCTGCAGTGTCAGTTGGGCCAAGTCTTCAAGTATTTCTACTTTTATTGCTCTTCCATTTAAGGGCAGTGTGCTCTTTTACCCCAAAGTCATGAAAACAAGCAATAATGTCCCGGGGTATGTTGTTGTTGGGGGGCCGTGTACTGCAAAGCTCTATGTGCCCAGTTGATTCTTAAATCTATCTGGTCCAAGGGGAGATCTGCCTCTTGCAATAGGACTTTTGCAATGTTCTGTACAACCTCTTTCCGTCTCTGTCACTCCCTGAAAGCGCAAGTTGTTTCACCTGGATCTGTTCTCCATATCCTCAAGTTTATCTTCCAGCACTGCATGCATTTGATCTATGGCCTCAATCTTGTTTTCCAATGTTATTATTATTAAAGACTTACAAAGCGCTGCAACATACGAAGTGCTGTACAAACATAGAAGAGAGACAGTTCCTGCTCATCAGAGCTCACAATCTAATAAGACAGAAAACAAAATAAGTTACATAATACAAATAACAAAAATTTACAGGACAAAGTAAGCAAATGTTGATAGGGTAAGACAGGAACGGAAACCAATAGTGAAGAGGTGAGATTTTAGTCTGGACTTGAAAATGGCCAGGGAGGACGCCTGGCGCACAGAGACAGGAAGACTATTCCAAGCAAAGGATGCTGCCAGTTGGAAGGAGTGAAGTCTGGAATTGGCAGTACGAGTAAAGGGCACAGATAAACGAAGACTATTAGAAGAACGAAGCAACTGAGAGGGGGTGTAAGGAGAGATGAGCGATGAAAGGTACTGGGGGGCAGAAGGGTGAATATTTTTATAGGTCAGGAGGAGAAGTTTAACTTGGATACGGAGACGGGTGGGAAGCCAATGAAGTGACATGAGGAGAGGAGTGATGTGGGAAAAACGAGACTGGCGGAAAATGAGTCAAGCAGCGGAGTGTTGAATTGACTGAAGAGGAAAGAGGTGGCTTGCAGGGAGGCCGGCAAGGAGAACGTTACAATAATCAAGACGGGAGGTGATTAAGGAGTGGACAATCAATTTAGTGGTGTCAACAGAGAGGAAGGGGCGAATTTTGGAAATATTGTAAAGAAAGAAACGACAAGTTTTAGCAATGAGCTGGATATGTGAAGAGAAAGAGAGAGAGAGAGGAATCGAAGATAACACCAAGGTTACGTGCTGAAGAAACAGGGAGGAGTACAGAGTTATCAACAGAGAGAGAGAAAGGGGAAAGAGGAGGGGAAGCATTCCGGGGAAAGATAAGCAGCTCAGTTTTGGCCATGTTCAGTTTTAAGCGGCGGTGGGACATCCAGGCAGCAATGTCAGAGAGGCTGTCCCAGACTGTCCGCATTCGCTTCTATACGCTCCTTTGCCTCCGCCACCCTTTGACAAAGTTCGCTCAGCCCGGAGCGTAGGCCATCTATGCTTGCAACCACTTCTTCACGTACTTGCGCTATGTCCAACTTTAATTCTTTGAACCATTGATGCATTTCCTCCTGTAGGCCTCTGTCATCTGCGGTCCCCAACCCTGGGCTAGCTGTCCTTGCCACTGTTTCTACTGCTACTGGGATACTCGGGCTTTGGATTCCCACCGAATGGTTTGCTGCACCCACCATCTTATCAGGGGTTTTTTTTGCTGCCGTGGCTCCCATATATACAAACTCCTTCAGGTCTTGCTTTTTTTACTTTGCCGCCTCAGTGTGTTATATTCTCCAGCACCTCTTTGTAGCAATTTTTCCCGGGGCTTGTGCTGAGTTTTAGCTTTAGTTTTTGCAGGTCTGCGAGAGCTCCAGTTTAGTCAGCCATCTTGCCCCGTGATGTCACCTGACTCTCCTGGCTTTGTCTACTTTTAGATTAGCTAGTTCCTCACAAACACAGTCTTCTGAAAATCGTTTGAGATCCCCATCACTTCGGTTCCTATGTGTGGGTGTTTTCTGAGGTCCTGCACTTGGCCCTTCATCTGTGAACACAGAACAGAAATATTTGTTAAGCAATTCTGCTTTATCCTCATCAGCTTCTGCACCCTTGAGTCTGACAATACCACTTTTGCCCTTCCTCCTCTCACTAACATATCTGAACAATGTCTTATCCCCGCATTTTATTGCATTGGCTATTTCTTCTTTTTGTACCTTTGCTTTCCTGATACTTGGCTAGCTTCTCTAAGTTTTTCCAAATATAGATGATTGACTTCCTCTCTCTGTGATCTCTTGTATTTCATGAAGGCCTCCCTCTTTTTCTTCACCTTTTCAGCTACTTCTTTGAGAACCATAGTGGCTTCCTTTTTCTTTTTACATTTATTTACCTTTCTAACAAAAAGGGTTGTTGCCCTTAAAATATACCCTTTCAGTTTTTCTACATCCCCCTGCTGTTCCCAACCTGCTAATGACTCTCTGAGATATTATCCCATCTTGGCAAAGTTATTTTTCCTAAAGTCTAAGACCCTCGCTTTTGATTGGATTTTATCAGCCCTAGTCCTAATACTGAACCCGCCATCTGGTGATCACTGGATATGAGTTGATCTCCCACTGTAACATCAGAAACACTTTCCCCATTGGTAAGCACTAAGTCCAGCATGGCCCCATCATGTGTGGATTCTGTTTCCAGTTGCCTGAATAGTTCTCCCTTTAGAGAATCCAGGATCTCCTTACTTCTGGATGACACTGCCGTAGGGATGTGCCAATCCACATCCAGCATATTGAAATCACCTATCAGTAGCACTTCTCCTTTCATGGCAATATTGTGCATGTCTTCTATTAAATCTTCGTCCACTTCTGTTCCCTGTGAGGGGGGTCCAATGCAAATGGATTTCCCTTTTCCTCTTTCTAGTTTAACCCACAGTGCCTCCTCTCTTACTTTTAAGCTTTGCAATTCTATAGCTTTAATATTATTTTTGACACATAGTACCACTCCACCTTCCCTTCTTCCTACTCTGTTCTTTATGAATAAAGTATAGCCCAGTATAATTATATCCCAGTCATGGTTTTCCATGAACCATGTCTCCATAACCACCACTAAATCCAAGTAGCCTCTTCTATTAAAGCCTCAACATCTGGGATCTTATTTTCCATGCTATAGGTATTTATACACACTGCTTTGCAGATGTTGCCTCATTACCTATTTCTACAGAGATATTTAATGTTTCATTTACCTGGGGGCTTTCTTCACTCATCCTCAATGAATCTAGTTTAAAGTTCTCTTCAGTAGGTTAGCTCTTCAGTAGGTTAGCTCTGCTGCTGAAGACACTTTGACTCTTCTTGGGCAGATGGACACTATCTCTGCTGTGCAGCCCTTGGAACATCATTCCATAGTCCAGGAAACCAAAACGCTCTCGATGATACCATCCACACAGCCAAGCATTCATCTCCAGGATGCAAGCTTCTCTGCCTCAGCCTTTACCCTCAACAGGGAGAATTGAAGAGAACACCATCTGAGCACCTATCTGCTTCACCCTCTGTCCCAATATCACTTGTGCCAACATGGATGAGCAACATTGGATAATAGTCAGTAAGCTTGATGAGTCTTGGCAAATTCTCTGTAACATCTCAGATTTTGGCATCTGGCAGACAGCACAACTCTCTGGACATCAAATCTGGTTGGCAGATGGATGCCTCGGTACCCCTCAGAAGAGAGTCACCAACTACCATTACCCTTTGCCTCCTTGTGGTGACTGATTCTGCAATTTTAGGGTGCTCGAGCTGTGGTTTTTCCCTTTCCTCAGATGTTTCTAACTCATCCACTTCCAGGGCTGCATACTGGTTCTTCAAGTCAAGGGCTGGAGGAGTTGGAGTGTTGATACTGAAGGCTCTGGTGACTCATGTCCAACCGTCTTCTTTCTGTAGCCTCCCATCTTCAAATCTGTCGGAGAGCTTGGATGTTTCAAGAAGCATCTCATCAATGTAGTTCTCACTATCTTAAATGCTTCTCAGCCTCGCTACCTCTTCCCTGAGCGCCTCAGCATGCAGGCATCCTGCACATGGAACTGGTCCTTCAACTGGCATTGGTATCTCTGTCTGGGCAGAGGCAGAAGCTGTAATGGGGGCAACAACTTTAGCAATATGATTTTTCCCAGCCATTATTTAGTTGATGGAGCTTTGGTGTTCTTTATTATATTCTGTAGTGCTGTCAGATGTTTTTATTATATTTTGTAATGTTTATTTATGCAACGTTTATCAATTCATGTGATACTAGGGATAGTATGCCCTTTTAATTGTCTCTTTGTCTTATAATACCTTATGGTGAACCTTGGTAGCTGTGATAGTCATGGATTGACAAGTGCAATAATTGATTAATATAGTAATAATATAGTGAATGCAATTGATTAATATAGCAATGATGTTTGTTCCCTGTGAGTGTTTGCTTGTAAGGTTCACCTATCAGTTTGATTCATTCACTTTTAAGCAAGAGGGCACTGTGGGTAATTTGTATGGATGTTTGGCATATATTATGATTTTGTATAATTGGGTATTTGTTATTTTTATGATTAATTTTGATATGAATTAAAAGAAATATTTGTTTAATTATTGGCTTTTGACTTAAAGGTTAGGAGCTACATTTTTTGTATTGTTGCTATTGTTACATTTGTAGCATTTTTTGATGATTTATAGGTTGTGATTAGGGAACAGAATCAGAAATTATTACAGAAAAAACAAGATTGGCTTTCCTAAAGCTATGAGAGTTAAAGAGAAAATTCCAGCCTCGAACTGGAATGCTACAAGATGCTCAAGGATTCATGCTGAATGATGTTGAGAAGATCAAAAAAAGGTGGAAAGAATAAGCAGAGTCATCATACCATAAAGATCAAGTGGACCAACAACCGTTTCAACCTGTACCTTATAATCAGGAACCATTGTTGAAGCGGCACTGAAAGCATTATCAGAACAAAACACCAGGTATTGATGGCATTCCTACTGAAGTATTACAGCAATCAGATGCGGCTGTTGCCATACTTACAAGGCTTTGCCAGGAAATTTGGAAGACAACATCATGGCCAACTGACTGGAAAAGATCTGTGTTGATACCAATACTGAAGAAAGGTGATCTGACTTACTGGAAATTACCACACAATTGCTATGATCCCACATGCCAGCAAGATTTTACTCAAGATCATCCATCAGGACTATAACCATGCCTGGAACGAGAACTGCCTGAAGTACAAGGAGGGTTCAGGAAAGGGCAAGGAATGAGAAACATCACGGATGTGAAATGGATCCTTGAAAAGACAAAAGAATACCAAAAGAATATCTATATGTGTTTTATTGACTACAGATAGGTTTTTGACTTTGTAAACCAGTGGTTCTCTACCCAGTCCTCTGGAGCCCCCAGAACAGTCAGGTTTCAGGATATCCACAATGAATCTGCATGAGAAGTCTGCATACAAAGGAAGCACTCTTCAATATTACGCAATGCATCCTTTACCCCGCCCCCAATTCATCTCCATGCTCAACACGACCATACCAGTCATGAATAAGATACCTAGGTGTCACCTTGGACTGCAAATTCAACTTTCAATCTCACGTCAACAAGACTGCCAGGAGTGCATACCACAAGATGGCCATCATACGGAAACTCAAACCCCTCCTCAACCAAGACCACTTCCGATCAGTTTGCCAAGCAATCATCACACCCATATCAGACTACTGCAACACGCTATACCATGAACTACTCAAACAAACCATTCGTCCCCTACAGATGGCACAAAACATTACTACCTTCAGTATCACTGATTCAGCAAAACATGAACATGTCACTCCACTCCTGAGCCAACTTCACTGGCTCTCGATTGCCTCCCGTATCATATTCAAAACAGCACAACATATTAAAAATACAGCACAAACTTATCCCCCGATATACTCAAGAACCTAATCAACAACACAAGCATTAGTAAATAGTTACCCTGTATGGTCCAAGTTCTAACGCCTGTTATAATGTAAACTCAAACAGTCTTGACTGCACTGAGCTCTCGTTGTTGAATGTAAACCGCACTGATAACAAATAGCGCGGTATATAAGAATTGTTAAATAAAATAAATAAATAAATAAGACCCAGAAGACGTAACAGAATGGACATAATCCTTACTCCTAGCACCTACACCAAAACCACCCAGTCCACATCCGCAAGGACCCTGTCTCTTGCAGCACCTGCCCTCTGGAACTCCCTCCCTGATGACTTGAGAGCCACAACTGATGTCAAAGACCAGGAAGAAGCTGAAAACCTTCCTCTTCAGAGATCACTTCAGTGGCATCATCTAATGCACAGCACACCTCTCCTGCCCCCCACCACCCGCGAACCACACAATGAATCCCCTTCCCAACTACACTCAGGACACTCACTTGTAAATTATGTATATACGCCTCTCTGTAAATAAGTTGCTACTAAGCACCTCCTGTGTGTCCCCCCTCTCTTACTATATAACATGTTCAATTTGCCATGTAATGTTTCTCCAGTTGCTATGTAAACCACTTTGATTGTTAAGAGAAGGCGGTATATAAAACCTATTAAATATTCATTGTAGATATCCTGAAAACCTGACTGGCATGGGGGTCCCAGAGAACTATGTTTGGAACCACTGGTGTAAACCATGACAAACTCTGAACCACATTAAGAAGCATGGGTATACCAGAACACCTACTAGTTCTCTTGCACAACCTTTATATTGATTAAGAAGCAACAGGTTCAAACAGAACAAGGAGAAACAGAATGGTTTAAAATCAGCAAAGGTGTATGACAAGGCTGCATACTTTCCCCCTACCTGTTTAATTTATATGCAGAACAAATTATCAGAGAAGCAGGACTGTCTGAAGACAACCGCAATGTGAAGATTGGTGGAAGACTCAACAACCTTCGCTATGCTGATGACACCACAATACTGGCTGAAAGTGAAGACAATCAGAAATATCTGCTTTTCAAGATTAAGGAACATGGTCTTAAAATGGGCCTGCGCCTTGATGTAAAGAAGACAAAGATCCTGACAAATGGCAAAATCAATAAGTTCATTGTCGATAGAGAAGAAATTGAAATAGTGGACAACTTTAACCTGCTTGGATTAATCAATAAAGAAACAACAAGCAGTCAAGAAATCTGACAGCACATTGCTCTTGGCAGAATGGCTATGAAGGATCTAGACAAGATTCTCAAGAGCAGAGATGTCTCTCTCTATGCAAAGATTTGACTTATTCAAGTCATGGTATTTTCAATAACATCTTATGGATGCGAACGTTGGACAGTGAAAGACAGACAGACAGGAAGAAAACTGATGCCTTTGAATTATGGTGCTAGTGACGAATACTGTGTATACCATGGACTGCCTGCAGAACAAACCAGTCGGTACTAGAGGAGATCAAACCAAAGCTTTCTTTAGAAGCTCAGATGACAAGACTGCAACTTTCATATTTTGGACACATCATGCGAAGAGAGAGATCATTAGAGAAAGACATCATGCTTGGCAAGATAGAAGGTCAACGCAAAAGAGGAAGGCCAGCAATGAGATGTATCGATACTATAACAGAGCTATGGATACCAGTCTGTCAACAATGAGTCACCTGACTGAAGACTGAACACAGTTTAGGAAGCTATCCAGAGGGTCACCATGAGTCGGCACTTAACAACAACAGGTTTCACATTGTATCTACCTTTCTGAGGGAAAAAGGGTGGTGCAGGAGGAAAGAGTACACATGACGATGTGCTCTAAATTGTGGCAGCCTTTTGCAGTTGTCGCTGTGCAATAACTGCAAAAAGCCCATAAGTAAGTCAAAATACTTTCTCAATATCTGCAGGAAGCATTCCCAGCTCCCCCTGTAGAGATTTTGGATTTACCACAGAGGCCCACACTACTTGCATTAGCAGGTAGTGTGGGTCTCTGCTACTGTGCCCTCCTCTTGTATTTACCAATCAGGTGCACAGAGGTCTCGCTAGTTTTGTGCCCTGGTTGCTACTGTGGCCACCCCCCCCCCCTCCAGATAAGACAACAATAATATAAAGAAAAGTCTTCCCTTACCTCTCCCCAACCCCGGACAGCTCCCAGTCTCCCATTGGGCTTGGTGCAACCCCCCCCCCCCCCTGTCCAAGATCCAAGTGCAGCTGCCAATTGGACCCCAGTCCCCTGATTCCCTCCTTCCAAAAGAGAATTCCTGGATAGCCAGTTAGCTTGGAGGGACTCCCCTGCCCCCCCCCCCCAAGGCCGTACCTGTAATCGCTGGTGGTCCAGAGGCAACAGGGGCCAGGAGCGTCTTCTCTGCTCCTGCCCCTTTCCTCACAGCTTTCAAAATGGCCATGATCATGTTGCCCTGCCCCCTAGCCTCAAGTATTGTAGCATTGTAAGAGCGAGGCTATTTTTGTTAGTACTATTGAGGAGGGCAGCCTCCTCAAAATGGCTGTGATCTCATGGTGCTGCCCCCTATCTTGAGGCTAGAGTATGTCAGCATAGCCATGTTTAGAGGCTGTGAAAAAGAGGGCAGAAGCAGAGAGAACTACTCCTGCCTCCTGTTGCCACTGGACCACAGGTTATAGCCTGGGGGGGGGGGGGGATTCAGGGGCCCAACTGGCTAGCCAGGAGCCAGGATTCTTATTTGTGGAGGGGGCGGTGGACTGCCTAGCTGGGGCTATGATTGGGGGGGGTGCACTAATTTTTCTTCTTCCCCTTCCTTGATGGGGATCACGAGCTGTCTGGAGGGGGGAGGCAAGACCAGATTTTTGTTAATATTGTCAGTGCTGTGGATCTTTATATCCACAGCACCAACAATATTGTCGGATCAGGACATTGGAGGCTGCTTGTCCTCACACACAGGATCGCTGGCAGTGACGCCACCCCAAGAGATGGTATTATCTGCTGCCCCAATGCGGCCTGATTCTCGCAGTCATTGTGTGATGGCTGCCAACAATTGGAATGCCCGCTCTCTGCGCCACCCCTTCAACCTGCAAAATGAAGATGGTGCAGGCACTTTTCTGCACTCTCTACTTTTCTTGCAAGTTAGTTAATCCAGCCGGGTGATAAAAATGCATTAGCCCCACGCTAGCAGCTAACACCCTTTGATAGACATAACCCTTAGGTTTGCCTCATGAAAATAGTGATGAGAGTTTGGTGCACTGGCAATGAGGCTCTAATGAGGGAGAGAATCAAATATATGTGATACACCATTAATGAGTGAAATGTATCAACAGAAATGCAATGTTTAAGCAAAAAGAGCAATAGTGTAAGATTCAATTTTTCCTCCATTTTGCTGCTCCTTCTCAGAGGGTGCTGAGAAGCAGTCTGATGCACTTTAGAAAGCTGAGCTTGGGGTAGCCTCCTTCTGCATCCTGTCTTGTTTATAGAATCATGGTGTAATAAATTTACCAGCAAGCGAACCTAAGACAAAGAAGTTGTAACACCGGTGCTTTCTTGGGGAAATCGGATCTATTTAGCCTATGATTGAGATGGGAATAATACAACAACTAAACCCAAAAGATCAAACCGTCATAAACCAAAAGAAGATCCCCAGTGATTCACAGCAGCTACATCGTCCTTTATGACATATTCAGTTTTAAAATATGAATGTCAGAGGTGCCCCCGGGGGAGAAGAGAAAACACACCCTCCTACCCAACAAGTAGCAGCTCCTTTTTAATTGTTTTTATTAGTGAAAAAGATTTTTTTACTTAACTTAAAAAGTGAAGCACCACTTATGACAGGTATGTGGAATCCCATACTACATGCCACATTTCGAGTCACAATCCCAGGTATCAAGAACTCCAAAAATACAGTGTGAAGGGTATGGGAATAAAACACAATTGAATTCATTTGTTAGCTAACATTATAGATAAATAGGACTAGTCCAGTAGCCCAGTGATAAGTTCTGCACACCACCATACACAGGGCCTGGGTTCTGCTTCCAAAGCCCTGGGGAGAAGTGAGCTTGAACCACTGGTCAACAGTGACACCTAAAGGCTGAATTCAGGATGGATGTTAGTTGGTTTCTAGACAGAGGGAGCTTTAACTTTTATGGCTTCTGGTTGAGAGCTGTTGCAATGATAATTGGGCAGAGTTAAAAGGGGGGATATACAAAGAAGGCAGAAATTAGGTGAACTGGGTGTTTGCCTAGAGGGCAGTCCACTACTGCCCCTTTCTGGGACCTGCACTGGTGGTAGTGACAATAAAACAGCAATGCAGCACTTACATAGAGCTTCTGAATTGCTGTGTGCTGCACTCTGACCAACCAGTTTTGCCCCCATGCAAGTGGAAAGTCTGCATCGGAGGAGGCGAGACTGGCTGGTTAGAGCGTAGCACCAACAGCAAATAGTATCAGAGGCTCTGGGCAAGCACTGCTTTTATGTTTTGTCACTGCCGCAGGGGCAGCAGGAATGAGGGTTTGCCTAGGGCATTTCATATCATTGCACTGGCTCTGAAATACCCAGGTATCTGTGAATGGGCACTGCTGGTAAGGGATAAATTGGTCATCAGTCCTTTTTTAATTGCACATAATTCTATTATCTCATAACATTTAGTCAATTTATGCTTGCCACATCAAAGCAAAACAATCAGGAAATATTTAGGGATCCTACAGAGAAAACTCACTTTATTATTTTAAGAATAAGAGATTTATTTCTTGCCTTGTCTTAATAGTTAAATTGTTCCACAGCACTGGTGCCATTATGGAAACCATCCATGCTCATTACTCAGCTGAGTGCTCCATAATTAGAATAGGTAACAAGTTACCCTGAGCGGATCTGAGTTCCGTACCCAGTCACTGCCACTCGTGTGCGGGACAGTTATTGTTATTTGGATTTAGCTCACATTTTTTTTCAGTAGTAATTCACCGTGTTATATACAGGAGGTATGGTGGTATGTTCCTGGCTCCTTCTCCAACGAGGCTTACAATCTAAGTCTGTACCTAAGATGATGGAGGGTCAAGTAGCTCTGTCAAGGTCACAAGAGGCATGATTAATGGCATCTGAACCCCGCTTCCCTACCCTCAGCCCGCTGCACTAACCAGCAAGTTACTTCTCCTCTCCCAGGGTACAGCCAGTGCCTAAATCGGAGTCTAGCTACAACTGACCGCCAGTGAGGCTTACGAAGCAATGTTAGGGCACTTGTTAGCCTAGAGCAATTCCTGTTGGACTATTCTGTACGAGCTGAAACCTCCGCGTCGCTTTTTCAGGCTTCTCCGACGACTACAAATCCCAGAATACTCTGAGGCAAAGCACCTAGCAACCTAAAACTCTCGGCCCACACGCTGTCAGTTCCATCCACATCAGACTTTCTTTTTTTGTTAGCTTATATGTATTTGCATATGTGAAAAATATAAGACAAGTCCCATCATTTTAGAAGCGGAAGGGGTTTATTTTGTGAGGCTCATCGGTTGCCAAGAGATTCGAGACCGGAAATGGAACGCTGAATAGGCGGGGCTTAGAACGAAAGGGCGGGATTTCCGGGAGACGGATTACGCAATCAGAGCGCGCCGCAGGCCGATGACTAGCTATGCTGGAGGAGGCGCTGAGCGGTGGCGGGAACCTGATCATAATCGGTAACGTCGGGCATGGGAGAGCTGTAGGCAGGTGTGCACTGAGCCTGGCTTTCAGTTCATATGTAGCATAGTGGTCAGTGTCCAATGCTTGTGCGTGTTTTCCACCTGGTTCCATATTTGTAAGGAACCGGAGCTGCCAAGTTGGCCAGTTTCAGGAGAGAGACAGATTTCTAAGAACCTTATCTATGGGCGCAGTTTGACGGCTTCATGGGGTGGGATGGGCAACATTTGCATATTTATTATAGTTATCTTAAAAAAATACTAGATGGATAGGAAGCCAGTATATCAAACAGGCGAGGGATGAGCTGGCCAGAGCAGAGGTCTCATTCAGTGGCTTTGCTAAATAAAAAAAAAAGGAAAGGAATATATTCCCAGGCTATATAATCAAAATGCAGCCTGGCGCTCTAGGATTAAAAAACAGAATACTGACACCTGTAAATATATATTCTCCAAAAAACAAAGGCAATGTAAGGTGCTCACACACCCAGAGAGAAAAAGAAACTGCCCTGTGGTTCTTTTTCTAACACCAAAATAAATTATAACAAATTTTATTCTGGTATTAGAAACCGTTATGATTCTCTCTTTCTTTGTGAACATCTATTTTATGTCCAGTGAAACCCGTCCTCCAACAGTAGGTTAAGAGCAGAACTAGGACAAGTTCCTGGAGGAAAGGTCCATAAACCATTATTAAGGGACCCAGGATATCAATGCTTGACCCAATACAAGCATTGTGGAACCTGTGTCTTTTGGGGAAACTGCTAGGTACATATGACCTAGATTGGCCACTGTTGGAAACAGGATACTGGGCTTGATGGACCTTGGTCTGACCCAGTATGGCATATCTTATGTTCTTATGATATTTCACCATATAACCCAACATACAAGAAAAAAAAATCTGATTCCAGTGTCATCTTCTTAATAGCCTCTCCTGTACCAGGCAGATTGTAAACTAACACAAAACCCTACAAAAGTCACTGAAGTCCTATAATGCAAATCTACCATATCAAAATGACACCAGCTTCTAAAATTAACACAATAAAGAACCTACCCAAAAAAGAGCACCACCATAAATATTGTAATGGGCATCTTCGGAGCCGGTGCTTGTGACCACCTTGGGCCCCCCACCCCCCAAATGTCTCTTGTGCTGGTCTCATATTCTCATCTCACGAGATTAGCACTAAATTTCCTATACCGCGTAGCATTGTTAATCAAGAATATAGATAGCAACAGTTATAGCTTCAGATATTAAGTGTCTATATGAGTGTGTGGTGCAACGGTGGTGTGCGTGGGTGTGTGTGCTGCAGAGGCGAGGTGCCTGTCTATGTGCATGTATGTATCTGACATGCAGAGGTAGGGTGCCTGTGTGTCTAGTGAGGAAATGGGCTGCCTGTGTGTGTGTATGTATCTGTTGTGAGGAGTGGGGTGCCTGCATGTGTGAGTGTCTGTCGTGTGGGGGGTGGGATGGGGTGCTTGTGGGTGTTTTAGGGAGAGGGAGTGCACCTTTTGGCAACACCTCGCCTCCTCTGCTACCCTTCTCCCCTTTCACTAACCACCCTAGCACCCCCGTCCCCTGCCCTAAAATCCTCTCTCACTTCTAAATAGGCCACTGTCCCTGCCTTTAACTCACTTCCTCCCTCTCCCCCCCCAAACATCTTTTCTGCTGCAGGCTGTGACCGTGACCTCTCTCTTCTCATCTGCCTGCCAGAATTCGATCTCCTTTGAACAGATAGACGGGGTCTTTGCAGAAGAGACATAGAAACATAGGCCATGTGGTCTTTTTGTGCTGTCATGTTTCTATCTAGTCTGCTCTTCCATATCAACTACAATAGTCCCCTTTTTACCTTCAGAGATCCTCTGTATTTGTCCCATGCTTTTTTGAATTCAGATACTGTCCTTGTGTCCATCACTTCCACTGGGAGACTATTCCACGCATCTATCACTTTTTCTGTAAAGACGTATTCCACATATTACTTCTAAGCCTGTCCCCTCGTAGCAGAGCTTGCCTTCACTTGAAAGAGACCCTCCTGTGCATTTATGCCATGGAGGTATTTAAATGTATCATATCGCTCCTATCTCATCTTCCCTCTAAAGTATACATATTAAGATCTTTAAGTCTATCCTCATATGCTTCATAACGAAGACCTCTAACCATTTTAGTGGCCACTCTCTGCACCGACTCCAACCTGCCTATATTCTTTTGAAGGTGCGGTCTCCAGAATTGCACACAATACTCCAAATGAGGTCACACCAGAGACTTATACAAAGGCATTATCACCACCTTTTTTCTGCTGGCCATTTCTCTCCCTTTATACCCATGTATACTTTTGGCTTTCGCGGTTGCCTTTTCTACCTGTTTGGCTACTTTAAAATTGCCAATTACGCCCAGGTCCCGCTCTTTTGTGAACAGAAGTACCTCACCCCCTACACTGTACAGCAACTCTGGATTTTTGCAGCCTAAATGCATGACCCTGCATTTTTTTAGCATTAAATTTCAGCTGCCATATTTTAGACTATTCAAGTTTAGTTAGATCCCTCCTCATGTCGACTCCTTCCTATGTGTCTACTCTATTGCAGATTTTGGTATCGTCTGCAAACCTTACCCAACAGTCCTTCCGTAATATCACTAACAAAGATGTTAAACAGAATCGGACCAAGGGCAGCTCCCTGCAGCATACCACTGGTAACCTCCTCCTCGGAGTGAACTCCATTTACCTGTACACTTATCGCCTCCCATTCAAACAATTTCTAACCCAATCAGTAACTTTAGGGTCCATTCCTAGGGTGCTCAGTTTGTTTATAAATAGCCTGTGGGGAACAGTGTCAAAGGCTTTACTGAAATCTAAATACACCACCAAGAGAAGGGGGATGAAGTAATGGTAGCCCAGAGACAAGCTGTCTGCCCATGGGGATCCCATCTCCCTTGGGCAAAAGAGAAGAGATTCCCATCTCTTCTGCCCACAGGCAGATGAGGTCGCGGCCATTGGAGAAACTTGTTGGGGGTGGGCAGTGCTCCCCCTGGCCTCCCCCAAACTACGCCCATGACCTCCTCATGGTGTCTCCCAGGGGCAATGTCTCCAAATGGTTTTAATAGGGATGTGCTTTCATTTCAAATAAAAGGAATTTACAATAATGTAATTTTCTGGTTCCTGTCCATAATGCACATTCCTTTTGTGAAAATGTGCGCTGTTACGCAAACTGTGCATGCTATTGCCTAATAATACTCACATAAGAATACATGCCATTGCTCAATAGTGCATGTTGCTAATGAGTATACACTATTGATGGGAATGAGACAAAAAGAAAAATACAAACGAACCAAACATTTTTGGGTTACAAACTCCTAGTTTTTAACATGCTATGGCATTAATGAATCTTACTCCTAAGCCAGCTTATGCGAAGTATGATCTCAGTCACGCAAATTTACTGATAATTTCTCAATGTTACTTGCATTATGCCCAAAAGAGCTTCCTCTGAGTTCATGAGATGGCAATATGAATGGACAACCTATCAACGTATGCTTGTAATCAAGCTTGCGGCACCCTATATGCTAGAAAATATTTCTGTATCTTTCTGCCACATTTTGTTTTGAGGAGGGGGGGGGGGGGTTGAGTGCATTGCTTTATACTTGAAGTTCGTCTCTCTGGGAAGTTTCTTCAAATGGGTTAGTTTTGTGCATAACTAATATGAAATCACTGCCTAAAGGGTAAATAACAACAGAACACACACAGCACCACCCTTTATAACCTCTATAACAGCAAACTCTTCAATAATTAAATACCTTCAACTTAAACTCTAAACAGACTTCACTTTGGGTGCATAAAGACCTCAGAAGAAGCTCATTCCATTAATTTGGCGAACAGAGTCACCATAGGACAGAGCTTAGAACTCACACATCACAGGCCTCGCCCTTTAAACTTTAATATAATTATATCAACCAATAAAGCTATATCCAGAAAAAGTACTTTTTAAGGATTCAAACATCAATTAAAACCTACCATTAAATCTGAAATTTTAATAATAATATAGAAAACATCTTTTTGATTTTTTAAAGAAACATCTTTTTAATTTTTTAAAGAAAAGAGCAGTTTCGTCCTACTCGCACTGAAGATAAAATCACCTTCACCCACTATAGTCGGCTTAACACCTAGAAGAATAGAAAAAGAGAGTCCAGATGGTAAAGACGCTTTCTCCTTGCTATTCAAATAGTAATACGTTACTTATCTGAACAATTAGCTTCAGACGGTTATCCCGCATCTCAGCCGCTACAGTCTCCAACAGTCTCTACTTTTCAAAAGCTCTGCCTCAGAAGTCAAACGCCGCTACAGCTAGTCGAAAAGACCCCGAGCAGGCACTTGGTGCTTACTGCAATCCAGATCCGACAAAAGCTTTTGTTTCACCCCACAGGGATCCAGCATTAAACCCAAATTGAGATTATTCCATTATGATAGAGCAACCACGTTGCTTCAGTGATTAAGCAGAGAATCACTGAAGCAACGTGGTTGCTCTATCATAATGGAATAATCTCAATTTGGGTTTAATGCTGGATCCCTGAGGAAGCCCGGTGGGGTGAAACAAAAGCTTTTGTCGGATCTGGATTGCAGTAAGCACCAAATGCCTGCTCGGGGTCTTTTCGACTAGCTGTAGCGGCGTTTGACTTCTGAGGCAGAGCTTTTGAAAAGTAGAGACTGTTGGAGACAGTAGCGGCTGAGATGCGGGATAACCGTCTGAAGCTAATTGTTCAGATAAGTAACGTATTACTATTTGAATAGCAAGGAGAAAGTGTCTTTACCATCTGGACTCTCTTTTTCTATTCTTCTAGGTGTTAAGCCGACTATAGCGGGTGAAGGTGATTTTATCTTCAATGCGAGTAGGACGAAACTGCTCTTTTCTTTAAAAAATTAAAAAGATGTTTCTTTAAAAAATCAAAAACATATTTTCTATATTATTATTAAAATTTCAGATTTAATGGTAGGTTTTAATTGATGTTCGAATCCTTAAAAAGTACTTTTTATGGATATAGCTTTATTGGTCGATATAATTATATTAAAGTTTAAAGGGCGAGGCCTGTGATGTGTGAGTTCTAAGCTCTGTCCTATGGTGACTCTGTTCGCCAAATGAATGGAATGAGCTTCTTCTGAGGTCTTTATGCACCCAAAGTGAAGTCTGTTTAGAGTTTAAGTTGAAGGTATTTAATTATTGAAGAGTTTCTGTTATAGAGGTTATAAAGGGTGGTGCTGTGTGTGTTCTGTTAGTTTTGTGCATACCATGACAGTCATGAACATGACTCCTAAGCCTGCATATGTGACTTATGATCTCAGTCTTTCAGATTTACTACCGATGCTCCATGCAGTGTTTGCATTGTGCCAAAGAGTGTCCTTCTAGAGTTCATAAAATGTAACATGGATAGGTAGTTTATTGGGGTGAGCTTGGAGATTCCTCTTAATCAACTTGTCACCTAGTACCGTGGGAAATATTTCCGTGGTCTTCAATGGCATTTCCTTTTGCTCTCCACACGATTCACAGAATAATCACCTGGAACAGTCACCTCTACTTTCAATAATGTTCTGGTGTTTTTCTTCCTTACCACTGTGCCCAATTTCCTTGCATACAGCTTTTTTATTGGTGGGAATGGTAATGTCCCAGGTGATCATAACCTCGTCGTGATCCCAGTCCTTTTTCTGGTACAGTGATGTAGTTTGCAATAGGTGAGACATGCTGATTTATTGTGTTCTGGCTGTTTTACTGTTCCTTTTTAACATTGTTCTACCCATCTACTGACTTTTTTTTTTGTTTGTTTGTCTTTGCTCGCTTCTTGGTGGTTTTTATTTCTGTTTGTTTTTGTCCTTTGTTTTGTTCTCCATTCATTAACTTTTATGGTAAATCACTTTGATGCCAGTCCGCTGTGCCTATAGTGGTATAACAAATGTCTACATAAATAAGATTCAAAATCTGGGATTGGCAAAACAGTCTCCCTTCTGTAAATGGATAATCTGGGAGCTCCGAGGATCACAGTTACTAGATCCTGTTTTCTTTTTTATTACCATATTGTATTATGTGTGCGCTTGATGTCCTGTTTTTTCTAAATTCATGCATGTTTTGGGATGAAGCTAGGAATGGACTATGTTCTTTATGACATACAGCCAAATTACCATAGGTAGGGTTGCCAGTTTAACCCTAGGTCAAACAAGTAGTCTGATCCAATTTGGCTTCTGCACCAAGGTATACATGGTTTTTGAGTTCTGATTAAGGGGATCCAACGGGATAAATAAGCCTATTCAGTTGACTTGGGTTACAGTTTTTTAGATGTGGCTCACGTCTTTTCCAGAGTAGTTCAAGGCAAGTTACTGTACCTGAATGTAAGTATTTCTCTGTTCCTAGAGAGTTTACAATCTTTAAGTTTATATCTAAGGCAGTGGAGGGTTAAGTGACCTGCACAAAGTCATAAGGAACATCAGTGAGATTTGGACTCTGGTTTCACTGATTCTCAGCCCACTGCTGTAACCATTAGATTCTCAACCCCATCCTGATATACCACCTAGTTAGTCAGGTTTTCACGCTATCCACAGGAAACATACATGAGACAGATTTGCATGCACTGCCTCAGTCGCCTGCAGCTCTCTCTCATGCATATTCCCCTGGATTTCTGATTACCCCATCCTGAGGCCTTCTGGTACCTGCAGTGCTGTTTTCACATTGAAGAATCACAAATACCAGGGCATTCTCCCCTATGAAATCAGTACCGCTGGTAGCGGAATACATCACGGTGGGATAGTCAGAAATCCAGGTTTGGCCAAAATTCTTCCTCCTTGAACTGAATCCTTTGGCAGCTCTGCGTGTAATTCATTGATACGATGTCCCATCTGCTGTGCTCCTTGTGTAAACTGTTGCCTTTCCTTTTTCTCAGACGATGCCGATTGCTGTGGACGGAGCTTGCTGAAGTGTTTCCTGGTGGCTGCTGCGCACGAGTGAGAATGTGTATAATCCCTGTCCCAGGATATGATAGAGCACTGCAGCAGCGGCAGATTACCTCCTCAGTTTTCCCATAAGAAATGTCCGTGTTTTCCCCATACATCCAACCGTCTGATATTTACACTGGCATGAGATACAAGGGTTTTGTAAATGGTGGATTAAGTATGGAGGAGGACGATGGGGAAGAGGGCCAACATGGCGAGAGGGGTCATATGTTTTCAGGACAGCCTGATGACACGTTCTTGGTTTTATTTCACTGTATGATGGAAGAGGTAGGCCTTTGCTTTGCTTGGGTAACTCGCAACTATTGTCCTGCAGGCAGTGAAATAAAAATAAGTTTGAAGTGATCAGTCCTGAAAATATTTAAAAAGCAATTGGAAGTTAGACTCATGGTTGCCCCTGCAGTTACACCTTATTTCCTTTCCAGGGGTGACTCTATTCATGTTTTAAATTTTGATGTCCCCGAGGATGAACTGCGAGCTGGTTTAGACCCAGCGGTGGCTGTGCGGTGAGTTTTTGTGCTTACTAAATCTGTTTATTTATTTAACAACCTATTGTTTAAAAGAGGCATATTTGGTGCTTATTTGCCACATCAACACCGGTAGTGTAAATTCTGTTGTAGAAGTCCCCGTAGTGTATAGGTGGTGTCGGGGGACCAGCAACCCACACTGCAGTGGCAGAAGCAGAGTGCGGCAAACATGATTTACCTTTATATAAGTTGTTGCACTGCCTTCCTAAGGCTTTCTCTAATAAAAGCACTCTCTTCAGGCAACACTGAGAAGTACCTTGGCTCCTGTTGCCAGGTCAAAGTCTTGCGATAACTGCTGTGGTTTGCCATGCTCTACACATCATTGAACGTTTGGGTCCCCCACTGTTACTGCTGCCATTCAGGACCTTTATTCAAATTTAAGCCCTACTGATCAGCAGTAAATATCTAACAGAGAACCTCTTATACCTTTATCCTTAAGTCCTACACCTAAAGTGCAGAATCTGTATTTCATTTCTGTATTTACCACACGCTGTTAGCTGCCCTCCTGCTTATGGTTTTCTGTTTGCTGCCATTATTGGCTTATTTTCTGAAGAGAGAGAAGGCTTAAGAGCTGTATGTTAAACTTTTTTCGTTTCATGACCCAATCCATACTAAAGTTTCACATTTTGGTGACATGGGGGTGGGGTTTTATTATTTTTTTGATCCACACAAATGTGCAGACCACAAATGTGTGCACGTGTCTCGTAAAGTACCTTACGTTAGCTGTAGTTGTAATCTTATTATGATTTCAAGACGCCCTGCTTTCTTTCCTTGATCTTTCTTCTTCTGTGGACTGTGACCTCTCACCCCTTTGCCCTCTCATGACTTCTTCCCCGCCCTTTCCCCACTTCTTCTGACCTTTCACTTGCTTTGTCCCATCAGGCTGGCGTTTCATGATGGCTTCAGGGATCCCTTGAACTGGAACAAAGAAGCTGTACTCCCGACCTCGCCTTTCACGCTGCAGAAGCTGCAGTCATGCATTGGAGCAGACCTTGGGCTGGTCACATTGGTGCTGGACTCCCTAAGCTGGGTTCTGCTGCACAGTCCTGTGTCTGTTGTCTGTCACACTCTCCAGCATTTCCAGAGACATGCCAAGAGTGCAGGTTTACTGCTATACACACAACTGAGTACCGCCCCTAACGTCTTTCCTTCTTCCCGCATGTTGCATCCTGCCTGAGGTCTGTGTCTCAGATCGTGCCTTAGTTCTCATCCCAAGCTATTGCCTGAGTAGTCACTTTATGGTTTCAGCCATACTCTATAGCTCTGTCACCGACATCGTATGTGTGACCGCGGAGTCACTGTAGCTCCTTGCGCCTCAGTTTATCCATACACTCTTCTGCACCCCAGTGATGGCTGCATGCATGTCTCTGAAGCCTTATTCTATAAAGTATGCATGCATTGGGATGGCTGTGTGTCCTGGAAAAATCAGTGCCAGCTCAACCAGGAAAACCCCTTGCTCTGCTGCTACTGTGTCTGTCCAGGGAGATTTGTTTAGTGCTAAAATAAAAAGGTTAATGCCTGCTGTGACTCTTTTTTTTTCTATATATCTCCATCAGGTCTAAATGTGAGACGCATTGTCTGTTTGCTGCATGGGGACCTACATGAACCAGCCATTGTGACAAGTGTTTGCTACCTGGCTAGCACAGTCATCACAGTGACCCCAGCCATCTCTGGCGAGGCCCAAGTTGCAGCCGTGGTCTTGCAGCGCAAGAAGAGCAGGAAAGTTGTCAAGGCGGTGAGTTTGGTGTAAAGAATGGCTGGGTTGGGGCTCAGTCCTCCCTGACTTGTGTGTTTGCTGGGGCTGAGTATTATAACACCCTCCTAAGGCGTTGGGGTGCATCTTGCATATAGTACTACTTCATGTGTTTGGCCATTGGGTGCTGCAGGAGGACCAGCGCTTTGACTTGGCATTAGGAGGGGATTATGGTACTTGGAAAAAAAAACCAATGGGAAGGAATAAGAAAAGGGACTTTGTAGGGAAAAGGATGGTCCCTGATGGCAGCTGGATTGGAAGGAGTGAAAGGGTAGCAGTGACATTCTTTAGCTTTCTGATGCCCTCAAATGACATTCTCTCTCATTTATGCCCTATACCACAGACTGAATATTTTACTGTTCTGGAGCATTTCATCCTAAAGTCTCTTAGTGAGCACCAGACACTTATGAAGCCAGCAGGGGAGCAAGAAGCAATGCCAGCAACAGAGGTATGACATTGAGGATGTCTGTAGAGCTACTGGGGAGAATTCTCGCTTCCATATTGTCCTGTAAGGTCAGTCCTGACAAGTGGGCAGTGTTCCCCTATCAGCAGATTGGTGGAGACAATGAACCAATGAAAAGCCCAGGTTCCTGATTGTCCCTTCAGTCTAGTCCCGGAATCTCTGGGTTGTCAACCTCATCCAGCAGCTTTGGAGACTGAGAAACTTCAGTGCTGTGATGTCACCAGTATATAGGAGCTGGCACCGCCTTCTCACCTCAGTTTATCAGTCTCCAAAGCAGCTAGAGGAGTAGTGAGCCCAGGGGTCTAGGGGCTCACTTGAGGAACGATTAAGTAAAGCTAGAATAGGTGGTTAGATAGGTTGCTAAATCTACGGTTGTTAATTTCTATACCGGCAGTGGCTGGGTGAGCGTTTTGCTGGTATTGCCCTGAGATCCCCTGCTCCCCCCCCCCCATTCATTGCTCTGAGAGGCGGTAAGGAGTCTGGATAGGGCTCTTTGCCTGCCACAGCTGTCTGCTCGGGAAGTCACTCGCAGCTGGTTTGTGTTTTCGGGTGCAGGGCACCGGCGGGACTGCGGAGTCCAGTTCAGCCGGACAGAGGTAAGAGAAGGCGAGTCCTCAGAGCCATTGCGGGTGATAGCGCAGAGAGTCGGCCCTTGCGGCTGCACTTTCGGCAGAAGGCGGCAGTTCCCGGAACAGGCCTGCCCGTGTGTGTGAAAGGCGTGAAAATCGCGGTTTCAGCGTTGGGGCTTTGGCGCTGTTTTTCTCAGCCCAGGGGCTTCGTTTTTAGTTCCTTCCTGCAGGGTTTGGCAGGGGGAGTAATTCTGGGGCTTCTGGTGTAAAAAAAAATATATATATATTTTCTGTTGCAGGTAGGGGGGGGGGCTTGGCTGCCTGTGAGTGCAGAGGCAGCATGCCTTCAAAACAGCTTTGTTTATTATGTAGGGCAAAGAGGAGCTCAGTGTCACAAGAAGGGGTTTGTAGAGGCTGTGCTCCAGAGTTGGAAGCCAGAGACGCAGGGGCTGAGGCTGAGAGAGGTTTTGGAGGGCCCCATGGATCCTAGTCTTTCTTCCCTGCCAGCTCCGGAGCCTGGGCTCGGGGCTCCGTTGTCTCCGGCACCTCAGCTCTCGCAGCAGCCTATAGCAGGCAGTTTAGCGGCAATTTTTTCGCCGGACTTTATAGCTCTGCTCCAAAGGACTTTGACGGGTCCTCAGGGGGGGCCCATTCCCAGTACTTCGGGAACGGAGCTGGGGCAGAAGAGACCAGGTTCGCCCGGGTCGGCGGTGGCGTCGGGCATCAGTGCCAAGAGAGCCAGGTCCACTAAAGAACAGTTAGCTCCCTCCGTGGGGTCAGAGGACTTGCGGTCAGAGGAGGCGGATATGGACAGGGACTTGGACGATTTTGAGGAAGGAGAGATCCGCGATCAGGAAGATCAAGCTCGAGTAGTGCGGGTATTTCATAGGGAGGAGCTACCGGCACTTATTGCAGAGGCCCTCTACCCTGGAGGATCCCTTGCTGCAGGCCTTTTGAAAGAATCAGAGGGCCTTTCCTGTGCATAGGGTGTTTAGGGAGATGATTCAGGAGGAGTGGGATATGCCGGAAGCCACGCTTAAGGGAGCGAGAGTCATGGCGCGGCTATATCCCCTTTTGGGTCAGGATCGCGAGTTTTTTAAGGCACCGAGGGTGGATGCGGCCGTATCTGCGGTAACAAAGAAAACTACCATCCCGGTAGAAGGTGCGGCGGCGCTTAAGGATGCGCAGGACCGCAAGTTGGAAACGTTATTAAAGCAGATTTTTGAGGCTAATGCATTGTCCTTACAGGCGTCTATTTGCGGGGCCTGGGTAGCAAGGGCCTGTTTGCGGTGGGCGCAGAGGGTCCGGGGCGACCCCTTGGGGGAGGTCACCGAGGAGGCGGCCCGGTTAGAGTCCGGTACGGTGTATCTCGCCGATCTTCAGTATGACTTGATCCGAGGTTTGGCCAAAAGTATGGCTTCAGTGGTCGCAGGACGGAGGTGTCTGTGGCTACAAAATTGGGCAGCTGATGGTTCGTCCAAGGCGAGGTTGAGTAAGCTTCCATTCCGGGGGAAGCTGCTTTTTGGTGAGGATTTGGAGAAGTTGGTGAAGGATTTAGGAGAATCAAAAGGAGGACGGTTGCTGGAGGACAAGCAGAAGCTGAGCCGTTCGGTTCCCGGGCCTAGAGGGCAGCAGTGTGACTTTCGCCGCTTCGCTTCCCCGAGGGGTGGCCAATCCCAGCGAGGGCGGTTCCCTAATAGGTCCCAGGGATTTTGTGGGTTTCGAGGAGCAAACAAGGGGTTCGCGTCTGCATCCTCGTCCTCCTCCTTCAAGAAGCCACAATGAAGTCAGGGGGGTCCAGGGGGAGTTAATTCCCGTAGGGGGTCGGCTACGGGATTTTTACCCTGCCTGGGCCTGACTCATGTCCGATCAGTGGGTACTAGAGGTGGTTGGAGAAGGTTATGCTCTAGAGCTGCTACGGCCGGTTTCCGAGGCTTTCGTTCGGTCCCCTTGCAGCTCTCGAGCAAAACTAAAGGTGGTGCAGGAGACGGTGCAAAGGCTTCTCCGGCTCAAAGCGATTGTCCTGGTTCCGGCCGACCAGTTAGGTTGCGGTCGATACTCGATCTATTTCAAAGTGCCAAAAAAGGAGGGCACCTGGCGTCCCATTTTAGACCTAAAGCGCGTGAATCGTTGCCTGCACGTATCTCATTTTTGGATGGAGACTCTGCAATCTGTTATTGTAGCGGTGAGGAGAGAGGAGTTTCTGACGTCCCTGGATCTATCGGAGGCATATCTGCACATCCCGATATGCCAGGAGCATCAGAAATTCCTCAGATTCGCGGTCCCCACGGGACATTTTCAGTTTCAGGCGCTCACGTTTGGCCTAGCAACGGTGCCGCGAACTTTCACCAAGGTCATGGTGGTGGTGGCGGCAGCGGCTTTGCGGAAGGAGGGAGTCTTGGTACACCCGTATCTGGACGATTGGTTGATCAGAGCAAAGTCCAGAGAAGAGAGTGTTTCCGCCACGGCACGAGTGATCGAGTTGTTACAGAGTCTCGGTTGGGTGGTCAACATGGCAAAGAGCAAGTTGGAGCCGTCCCAAAACCTGGAGTATCTCGGAGCACATTTCGATACGAGAGTGGGGCGAGTTTTTCTGCCTCAGCAGAGAGTATTGGGTCTCCGGGTTTTGATACGGCGCTTTCTAGGCCAGAGCTGTCCCACAGCCTGGGAATATCTGCAGGTGCTAGGGACTATGGCGGCGACTCTGGAATTGGTTCCGTGGGCTCGGGCCCACATGAGACCCCTGCAACAAGCCCTGTTGAGAAGGTGGTCACATCAAGACGATTCTCTCTCCCACAAGTTGTCCTGTCCTCCGCAAACCCGGTTGGCGCTACGGTGGTGGTTGAGGCCAGGGGGCCTAGAGTCAGGAATGTCCTTAGAGGCGCCGGATTGGATTTCACTGATGACGGATGCCAGCCTGTACAACTGGGGAGCCCATTGTCAAGGTCGCTGGGTACAAGGCCAGTGGTCCGAACTGGAAAGGTCATGGGCGATCAACAGACTGGAGTTGGAGCTTCAGAAGTTTGGCCCCGGGCTTCAGAAAAAGGCCATTCGGGTGTTCTTGGACAACGCAACGGCGGTGGCGTACATAAATCGCCAAGGGGGCACCAGCAGCGTAGCGCTGGAGGCCGAGGCGGACACTTTGTTCGAGTGGGCCGAGAGCAACCTGGAGGCTTTGTCGGCCGCTCATGTCGCCGGAGTGGAAAATGTGGAGGCCGATTTTCTGAGTCGAGTAAAGGTGGACCCAGGCGAGTGGGTTCTGCATCCGGAAGTGTTTGCGATGATAGTGCAGCGTTGGGGAACGCCGGTGATGGATCTCATGGCGTCGTTTCAGTCTGCACAGGTCGGTCATTTCTTCAGCAGAAGAAGAGAGCGGATGTCGGAAGGCCTAGATGCTCTCATCCAAAGATGGCCAGAGGGGCAGCTGCTGTATGTGTTTCCGCCATGGGTGTTAATTGGGCGAGTGATACAGCGTGTAGAGAGACACCGGGGGCGAGTGGTTCTCATTGCTCCAGATTGGCCGCGAAGGCCCTGGTACGCGAACTTAGTCAGACTGTTAGGGGAGAGGCCGTGGAAGCTTCCCGTTCGCACGGATCTCCTCAGCCAGGGACCTCTCTGCATGCCGCAGGTGGATCGGTTCTCGCTTACGGCCTGGCTCTTGAACGGGCGAGGTTAAAAGCGAGAGGCTATTCGGCGGCAGTGATTACTACCTTGTTGAAGGCGAGATGGACATCGACTTCCTTGGCTTACGTCAGGGTGTGGCGTGTCTTTGAGGCTTGGTGTGCGGAAAGGGACTGTGTTCCTTTAAGAGCGTCGATTCCGCACGTTCTCTTTTTTTTTTGCAGGATGGTTTTCAGAAGGGCTTAGCGGCAGCTTCTCTGAAAGTTCAGCTGGCGGCCTTATCCTGTTATAGGGGTAAGGTGCATGGTGGCACGCTGGGCAGTCATGCTGATGTTAAGCGTTTTTTGAAGGCGGTATCCCTTCTCTGACCACCCCGTATGCGTACAGTTCCAGCTTGGGATCTACCGTTTTGGAGGCCTTAGGGAAAGCGCCTTTTGAGCCTTTAGGGGAGGCTTCTTTAAAGGATCTTACTCTGAAGGTGGTGTTTTTAGTGGCCATTGCCTCGGCTAGGCGGGTGTCGTAATTGCAAGCGCTGTCATGTAGGGAACCCTTTTTGGCATTCTTCGATTCAAAGGTGGTGTTGAGGCCAGTCCCGTCGTTCTTGCCTAAGGTAGTCTCGGCTTTTCATTTGAACCAAGTGGTGTCGTTACCTGTGTTTCGAGAAAAAGGAAAAGGGCGCTCGGCGGAGCGGCTTCATAGTTTAGATATTCGGCGGGCGTTGCAGAAGTATGTCCATAGAACTGTGCCATTCAGGAAGTCCGACAGGTTGTTAGTGCAAGCCGGTCCCAGGAAAGGGGAGGCAGCATCGAAGGCCTCCATTGCTCATTGGGT
Organism: Ichthyophis bannanicus; assembly: GCA_033557465.1. Lineage (NCBI taxonomy): Eukaryota > Metazoa > Chordata > Amphibia > Gymnophiona > Ichthyophiidae > Ichthyophis > Ichthyophis bannanicus. The sequence goes on along the minus strand of CM066048.1, from coordinate 92,784,087 downwards.
AAAGGAGGCTATCGCTTCAGCGTATCTTCTGCTTGGCCGCGTGGTGCTAAAGGCTCATTCCACTAGAGCGCAAGCTGCGTCTTGGGCAGAATGTAGTTTGGTGCCGGCAGCGGACATATGTAGAGCGGCTACGTGGTCATCGTTGAATACCTTTGTGAAGCATTATCGTCTGGACATACAGGAGGACAAGGACACCTGTTTCGGATCGGCTGTGCTTCAGGCCGGTCTAGCGGATCCCTCCCGTTCATCATAATGTACTGCTCTGGTACATCCCCAGAGATTCCGGGACTAGACTGGAGGGACGATCAGGAAGGTTAAATTAGACTTACCTGCTAATTGTAGTTCCTGGAGTAACTCCAGTCTAGTCCCGTGTCCCACCCTGGCTCATTGGTGCTCGGACCTGAAGCAGCAGCGGTGTTACTGGTAAGCAATATTATGTTGAGTTTTCTTCAGGATTATCATGCCTTGGAGGAAAACCTAGGTACCTGATTTCGGGGTGCTGGACGGGGGATCTCGCGGCACTTCAGCCGCGTAGTTCATATAGTCAGTGGGGGGTGGCTGGCGGACCATTGTAGTTTAGTTGTGCAGTGATTTAGTTCTGCAGTGTATTACTTACTTGTTGCTCTGGTGAGTCTGCTTTGTCAATAGGTAAACTGAGGTGAGAAGGTGGTGCCAGCTCCTATATACTGGTGACATCACAGCACTGAAGTTTCTCAGTCTCCAAAGCTGCTAGATGAGGTTGACAACCCAGAGATTCCGGGACTAGACTGGAGTTACTCCAGGAACTACAATTAGCAAGTAAGTCTAATTTAACCTTTCAATGACATCACTCCCATGGCTCTATCCCCCTCAGCCACCTCTCTTCAGTATTTCTTTGTCTGCAGCAGATGGTGGATGGATTTTCTACACTCTAGAAAATCTGAATAATTGAGAGGAAAAGATTGAGTTAAATGCTCGTGAATGACCACCTGGAGGGTGACGTGGGAGGCTTTACCAGACTGTGGGTTTTTTTGGTGGCCATAGGAGGGAAAATTGGTTCAGCTCCACACTCTTATCCTGTTAAGGGCCTTTTGAGCAGTCAGAAAATTAGAAGGATCTGGAAGAGTTCAGCAGCCACACACACAACCTCAAAGCCCTCTTCTTTCTCCTCTGTCCCCCCTGCTCTTTCCCGAAGATTGCAGAAGGTGCTCAGAGGAATCTGTGCCAGCCACCTTAAAAGCAGGGCCTGCAAAGCAGATAAATAATTTCAGGGGAGTGAGCTGATCCAGTATGGATTTCTGCCTGGGCCTTTCAGGGAGTGAGTATCAAGGATTGTTGGGAGTTCCCGATTCTGTCCATCCAGGGCACAATTTGAGGTGGACCACTGGCTACCGTTGGCATGATGTTGCGGTTTCCTGCTGTTTTCTGCATGTGTTACTAGCACTTTTACTATTGTGCGCTTGAAGGTTGCATGGTCCTAGCGCGCATTCTGCCCAAGCGCCCATTTCACATGTTGCTGTACACGTGCCAGGGCCAGCCCGTCAGCTAGATAGCCGATCTCTGTGGGCAGCAGGCCATGTGCTTTGGCACACATGGCCTGTCACCCTTTCCACCCCCCCCCCCCTTGTGCTGAGCCATGCTGTGGCCTGCTACTGATGGGGCAGGGGGGCTCCTAGGCTTGGTGACAGGCCATGTGCTTAGTCAGGCCTGCTGTTTCTAAACCTCCAAGTTTTGTCACGCCGCTTCCTGCTTGACCTCACCGCCAGAATCAGCAGCAGTATGGCTCGGCTTGGTGCGCGTGGGGCGGCTCAGCACATCTTTATCTTTATCTTTATTCACAGAATTTGATTGACCGCCCAGGCCGAAGCGTCAGGGCAGTGTACAATACAATCACAGGCTACCGGAAACAAAGTCAGAAAAGAACGCCAAAAACGGATAGGAGAGAGGGGGATAGATTAAAGACAGAGACAGAGAAAAGCCCAGTAAGGGCAAGAGTGGCAGAGAAGGGGGAGGGTAGAAAGGAAAGGGGAGCGGACTATCAGGGGGATGATCATGGGGGAGGGCACGACCAGAGGACAGAGCACCGTCAGCAGAAGGGGGAAGGTCGAAAGCTTGGCAGAAGAGATGTGTCTTGAGGAGGTTCTTAAAGCGGGGGTAGGAGAATTCTAAACGTAGAGGCAAAGGGAGTGAGTTCCAAAGGGCAGGGCTCAGGAAAAAGAAGGCGGAGTGGCGGGTCGATTCTAAGTGGCCCTGAGAGGGGGAAGGGAGGAAGAGGCGGTTACCAAAGGCAGAATGGAGAAGACGTGGAGAGGGCTGAAGATGGATAGCATCTGATAAGTATTGAGGGGTGCCGGAATGGAGGGCTTTGTGCGTGATAAGAACCTTAAAGATGAAACGAAATTTGACTGGGAGCCAGTGCAGAGCGAGAAGACAGGGAGACACATGGGAGCGAGCTGGGGAACCGGTGACGAGACGAGCGGCGGCGTTCTGTACGGCTTGAAGGCGGCGAAGCTGGAAGGAGGGAAGACCTGCGTATATAACGTTACAGTAGTCTAACCGGGTCATGACTAGGGACAGGACGAGGGTAACAACTGAGGAAGGGGGAAGTGATGATTGGACAGCCCGAATCCTACGTAGGTGAAAAAAGGAAGTGCGAATGACAGCCGAGATATGCTGGTGAAAGGAGAGGGATGAATCCAAGGTGACGCCCAAATACCGCAGAGTTGAGACCAGAGGAATGGGACAGGAAGACATAACAGGTGACAGGCTAGGGGAGGGGAGTCCGAAAGAAAACCAGATTGCGTGGGGGGGGGTTGCATGACTAAGGCGGCAGAAACACTTGGGACGGCCCTGACAAGCACAATTAATGTGCGCCTTACGGCCGCCGCAGCCTTAGAGCACAGTGCTATTGCACTTGCCTTAACTCTGTCTTCTTTCTGTAAACATTTTGACCTGTGGCAAGTGAGGTACGCCTTCTGGACTCTGCTCTTCTTGCATGGCAGTTTCTGAATTGTCCCTGGTGAGCCCGTTTCCCCCCTCTCAGCAAAGGGACGCAATTGATCCAGCGTTGCCTGTCCCAGGGCAAGAGGTGGTGGATGGCACTGTGCGTAAAGATGACCAGCTGGCCGGAGGTTCCCGTTGTGCTGTGGGCTGCTCCTTCTACTCTAGGAGTTGGGCAGTGGCTATGTCCCCTGTTGTGGGAGGGGGGTCATTTCTGAGAGGAGAGCTTCTGGAGTCAGGATTGTAGAAAGGAAAAGAAATCTGGGGAGGACAACAGACCTGGTCATTCTTGTGTGGAAATTCAAATCCTGCAGCCTCTAGATTCCCCTGAGTGGACTCGTCAGGGGCAGGCTGAGAGTGGAAGCCCTGTTTGATTGCCTTTGGATAAGCGTCCCTGACAGAGGAGGATCCTTGTGGGCTGTGCAGTGAAGGTTTGGGAGCCCATTCCCTGGTTCCTTCACTTAAGGGCAGGCTTCGCCTCTTCTTTCAGGAATGGGCCCGGGTCCCATAGAATTGCTGAGTGCTAGTCCCCATTCACAACTGCTAAGCCCTGAAATGCAAAGAGCCGATTCCGGCTCCTTTAGTCTTGTGGGTTTGCAAACAGTGGGGCCACTGTATGGATTGCCTTGGACAGGTTACTTCTCCTGAAGGCAGTGGTGCCCATTTGCTGGACGATACGGGCAAGGGTGGATATCCCATCTGTTTCATGGTGCCGACAAGGAAGGAACATTCTGGCCTTCCAGTGCGTCACTAAGCACTTGTGTGTCATACGCTTCTGGATGGAAACTTTGTGATCCATGATTCAAGCGGTGTGCTGAGGGGAGCTCCTGGCATCTCTGGATTTGGCAGAGGCATATTTTCATATCCCGATCTGGAGGATCAGCAAAGTATCTGTTTTGCCATGCTTGGCTCTCACCTTCAGTTTGTCTCCCTTCTATTTGGGCTCTCCACTGCAAGGACGTTCTCCAAGGTTATGGTGCCAAGGGATTTGTGTGCACCCATATCTAGACTACTGGCTCATCCGAGCCCATTCTCTTTCAGAGGCATCTTAGGTAGCACCCCAAGTGGTGTCCTTTCTGATAGGCCTTTGCTGGTTGATCAATTGGGGAAGATCTAGTTGTTGCATTCCCAGTCTCTGGAGTTCCTGGGAACATGTTTTGATATTTGAGTGTGCAGAGTCTTCCTGTCAGAGGAGAAAGTCAAAGGCTGTTGGATTGCTTAGCGCTGTTCTGTTCACAGCAGTCTTCCAGAATCCAGGTTGATCTTCAGCTCCTCGGATTAATAGCAGTGACAAGTGAGATGATGCCGTGGGCACATGCTCATATGTGGCCTCTCTAGCGGTACTGACTCTGTGGTCCCTGAGTTCTCAGCGGTTCAAGCTTTGGCTCCTGCTCCCAATGATGGTGGTGGCTACAGCCCAATCTTCTGAGGAAGGGTGTACCACTGGACGATTGCTCATAGATCCTTCTGATGATGGATGCCAGTCTCTTGGCTGAACGGACCAATTGTCTTGAGGTTGGCTCTTCTGTATTCCTAGCCCTTGGTTGAAGGCCAGGCAGTTTGAGTGTTCTCAGACAGTGACACAGTGGGGCTTATGTCAATCAGCAAGGCGGCACGAGGAGTGCCGGGGCAATCCTGGGTGGCAAAGAACCTCCTAGTTTGTCGGCTCTGCACATTGTTGGGTGGATATTGTGGAAACAGATTTTCTCAACCTGCACTGCAGAAGTGTGGGAGTCGGGTTTCTATGCTGCTGGGTGACCCAGAAAGGGATCTAATGGTGACCTGTTCTAATGCCGAAGTGTGCCGTTTCTTTAGTCGTCCCAGGGCATCAGCGCCCTGGCTCAACCTTGACCAAGTCAACACCTGCTGTGTTTCCTCCATGGCCCCTGGTGGGGTGTGTGTGTTGGCGTATGGAGTGCCACCCAGGAAGGATTAGTCTGGTGGTGCCGGGTTGGCCGGGAGAGTGATTTGGAGATCTGATGTGGATCCTGCAAGTGCTACCTCTTTGTTTGCCTCCATCTCAGGGCCTAGTGTGTTGGGGGCCCCTTATCCTGGAGGACCTGGCTCCCTTCTCACTTACAGTTTGGCTCCTGAAAGGAGATGGTTAGCATGTATAGGTTACTCTCCGGTGGTAGCTTTCCACTCTGCTTAGAGCCTGGAGGAGGTCTACCAACCTAGCATAAGTGTCGGTCTAGTGCCTGGATTGCTGGTGTGGCGCATGGCAGCTGGCTCCTAAGGCAGCCAAGGTGCAGTCTGTGATAAGGAAGCTTATCATAGTTCAGGAAGGAACAATACAAGAGGTGAATTGGCTCTGAACAAGCAACCTGTGCTTGCTGGTAAAAACACTAAAACAGAGTGTTTGCATAAAAGACTACCAGACCCAGAATGCACTAGGTTACAGAAAGCCTCTAGGAGAGCTGAAGTGGGGAAATGTGTGCCTAATCAAGGAAGCTATGAGGTAATCCCTAATCACCCATCTCCTAGGGCAGGGCTTGATTCAGCACACCTGGACTGTGCTAGGGTGGAGTGTCCATCTAAGCACTTTAAAAGTAAAAGACATTCTTCACACAGACAGAAGCTAAGGAAGCAGCAGAAGCGTGAGGAGCAGGAGAAAGAAGAGAGAGAACGGCAACAGCAGAGAGAACACAGAAGGAGGGACAGCAAGACGTCCAGGAGGTCTAAGGAAGGAGCCCAAAGCAGTACGTGTGTTGGGAGTGATTCCAGAGGCAAGCATTTCTCCATTGGACTGGAAGAAACCAGAGGCTTGGAGATATAGAGCCAGGAACCCCCAGAGAGCACCTGGAAAGGAGACGGCTGCATCTACAGGAAGAAGGAGCTCTGATACCTATTCAAGGAGGTATGAGGAAAGAGACCTAAAGTCCAGAGTTTCTGACTGGAGAGCTGGGCATAGAAGCTGGACTACCTACTGGCTAGGATACCCAGAGAGGAAACCTAATAGCAACGTGATCTCAGGTATGAACTCTGATCTGTTCCCTAGCTTTTCACAAGGAAGACAGCAGGGAAACAAATGCTATCCTGAGATTGATCAGTTTGAGAATTCCTCTGAGCCAGAGCATGATAATGATTCCATGATATTTCAGGAGCAAGGGGAAATATCAAATGAGCAGGTAGAATGCATGGTTTGCTCTCTGTCTAAGCTGCTGTTTTAAAATAATCCTCAGTAAAGCAACAATCACCAAAAGGAACTGTAATGTGTCTTTTTAACTACCCAGAAAAGTTTCTTTAAGTGAAAGCTTTAGGGTAAGTTAGAGCCACGTAGAGAGTGGACCAGCAAGGGTTTGCAGCTGGTTAATTACCTGTGATTAAGCCAGGCACAAGTGCACGTGAGCTCTGGAAGGAAAACTTCTTCATTGTGTGAATGGAAGAAAGTTGTTTTTGGTAAAGAACATTTTTTCCTTTTGGGTTTGTTTTTTTTCTTTTTAAGCACTGCTAAGAAAGTTATTAGCAGGGGCTAGCAGAAAGACCTTTTCTGTTCCATCAAGGTCTTTATTGAGTTATTGCCTCAGTATTTCAGTTGCCTTATACAGTTGTTTTGTTTTTCCTGATTACAATTCCTGAAGAAAGTATCCTATTGATGATACCAAGGATATCTGTGCGAGGGAATAATCCCCATAAATAAAATCTGTTTTCTGCTTACACTCGAGCAACGACAATTCATTATTTTGTTGAACGGCTGATTTTGGTGTGAATGAACTACAACACCCACAATCCTTTGCAAGTCATATAAAATTCTGCCTTTGCCAAGATTGTGGACTTTCACAACCAGCACCCCTGTTTACAAGTCTCTGTTGGCCTTTTCTGCAAGACTGTCTACATCAGGGCCTTTCTCTTAGCTTCCTGAAGGTTCAGGTGGCAGCTCTGGCCTTTTTCAGAAGTCCATTGGCTGTTAAGTCTCTAGCTTTACATCCAGATGTTTCGCACTTTCTTCAGAGGGTTCGACATCTATGTCCTCCCCTCTAGTCTGTGGTCCCTTCCTGGGATCCGTGTCTTGTGCTCAGGGCACTGATGTCAAAGCTCTTTGAGCTGTTGAGTGTCAAATCCTTCAGAGTAGCACGCTTCAAAGCGTTGTTCTTCTTCATTGCAATTTGTTCTGCAAGAAGGATTCTGAGCAGCCAGCTCTGTCTTGCCAAGATTCTTATCTATCTTATTCTGAGGAGGCTGTTTCAATTCAGCCTGTACCTTCCTTTCTTCCGAGGGGATTTCTCCCTTTCATATGAACCAAGTGCTTTGCCTATCCTCCTCTAAGGAGCAGTGTCGGGGGAATGGTAAGGATCTTTGCCTTATGGATGTCTGAAGGGCGCTTCTCCAGTTCTTAGAGATCATGAATTCTTTTTGTAAGTCGGACCATCTTTTTGTGCTGTTTGCTGGCCCGCACAAAGTGACAAGGTGGCTAAGGCTGCACTGGGGTGCTGGATTAAGGATGCCACTGCTTCTGCATACCTGTTGTGGAACCGGACAGTTCCAGAAGGCTTGAATGCCCATTCTACCTGAGCGCAAGTATCCTGGTGGGCAGAGTGGTGCTCGGTAGCACTTGCAGACATTTGTCAGGCAGCAACGTGGGCATCACTTTCCTCTTTTGTCAGGCATTTCTGCTTGGATGCCCACGCTCAGGTAGACAAGGCCTTTTGGCTCTAAGGTTTTGTGAGCTGCTGCGTCTTCACACCCAGTGGAGAGGCGTAGCTTTAGTACATCCCACTGGTCTAGCAGGACGATATCGAAGGTGACATTTTACTTACCAGATAATGTCTTGCTAGACCAGTCCAGGGCCTGCCCCTGGAACAGTTTTGCTCTTTTCTTCTGCAATGGGTCTGCTATGATTACATACTTGGCTCTGCAGGTCCATCTTCTACAGCCAGCCTTCTGCTTGTTTTCCTGTACATAGTTCTATGATTACTCATTGTTGTCCATGTGGAGGTTGTGTTAGGTTTGCCATGTTCTCCTATATGCTTTGGGATGAATACTGAAGAGAGCTGTGGTGACTGAGGCGGATAGAGGCATGGGAGTGGTGTCATTGAAACTTGGGCTTTTCATTGGTTCTTTTTCTCCACCAATCTGCTGGCAGGGGAACACAGCCTATTTGTCTGGACTGTTCTAGCAGGACTCAAGAAAAAGACATTTGGTAATTAAAATGTCACTTGTTTTTGAATTGGTTTCTTCATGGGCATTCCTGTGTAACTCACTACAGCCAACACTCCTACACAAAGAGAGGGCAGCAATCGTTTAGGGGGAGGGGAAGTTTCTTACCAAAACCTCTACCTTGCTATCCCTGAAGTTCTCCCTTTGTATCTCCTACCAGACTGATCCAGCTGCTAACTTGACCTTTAACCTTCGCCTGTCAGAGGAAGAGCGCCGTGCCAAGGAGGGACTTCTCCTTCCCTACCACCTGAGTTCTGAAATGTAAGTGAGCTCTGCCCCTTCTCTTTGGTACCTTCCTCCCCGATTCTCCCCTGGTAAACATGTCTCAGACAGGCAGAGAGAGATAAAATAACTTCATTTCTAATCCCCAAACCTGCCACTTACCCTCTTTGTATTTCCACATGCATCAGATAACCTGACTGTAACACTGTTACAACAGGAAAAAGTGTTCTTGCACATCAAAACACTCCAAACTGGTATCCAGCCTTTCCACCCTAGAGGTGGCTCAATGCGTTCTCTAGAAGTCTGGATTCTATGAACACTACATTAGACAACTTCTTCTTGTCCCTTAGGAAGAGCACCTTATTGCAGTCCCATGCTGGCGTGGCAAAGATTTATTACGAGCCTGATGCTGCAGATGATCTGGATGAGGAAGATCCTGATGACGATTTGGATGTTTGAGAGGAATGGGGATTAGGGCTGCCATTGCTACAGGAGATGACTGACTAATAAGCACACTGTAGTGGATGCCTGGCAGAGTGTTGCTGAAAGGCTTTCAGTGGCCCATGGATCCTGCCTGCCTCTTCTCTCTTGGGACCCATTACAGAGAAGCTTTCTGCTAGGATTTCCCTAGCCCATGCCCCCATGAGAATGATGGTCCTGTCAACCTACCTGTGCTGCTACAGACTGTTTATCCCTTTGAATTACATCTCTAATTGTACAATAAACAAAATATACTAATTACAACAGAGCTTCCCAAACCTCTTCCCCACAGCCATTTGGGTTTTCTGGCTATCCACACTGAATATGCAAAAGAGAAATGTTATATACATTGGAGACTCGGTATGTGCAGGCTTGGGAAGCCCATTGATTACAACAAGCAAATTATATTTTACAAAATTAATAAAAAAATTATTTAATGTAGTATGATTATGTGTCATTTGGGGTGTTTATGGCTAAAGAAAAGCTTGGCTTGTTATTTAAACCAAATTTATTTTCATGCATTTTTCCTGTTTGTTTCATATATTCTTATTTTAGGCATGTGTTGTACGCCTAAAAACTTTTTTTTTTAAGTCACAAACGAAAAAGCCTAAATAGATATCTAAGAGAATAGCAAAAAAAATGTTTTTAGAGAAAACTAAATATGAAATATAATGGACCTCAAATAGGGCCTATGTTAAGCTCTACCCTAACAGACCTTCCAGTATATTAGCCTCATAGAAACATGATGACAGGCCATGTGGTCTTTTTCTATCTAGTCTGTCCTTCCATATCAACAACTACAACAGTCCCCTTTTTTCCTTTAGAGATCCTTGGTGTTCGTCCCATGCTTTTCTGAATTCAGATACTGTCCTCATCTCTACCACCTCCACTGGGAGACTATTCCACAGATCCACCACTCTTTCCGTAAGAAATATTTCCGCATATCACTCCTGAATCTATCCCCCTTTACCCTCATCCCATGTCCCCTCGTAGCAGAACTTGCTTTCAATTGAAAGAGGCTCTCCCCCTGAACATTTATGCCACAGAGGTATTTAAACATCTCAATCATACCACCTCTATCCCACCTTTCCTCTAAGGTGTACATATTAAGATCTTTAAGTCTGTCCTCATATGCTTTATAATAAAAACCACTAACCATTTTAGTAGCCACCCTCTGTACTGACTCCATCCTGTTTATATCTTTTTGAAGCTGCAGTCTCCAGCATTACACACTATACTCCAAATGAGGTTGCACCAAAGACTTACCCAGAGGCACTATTACCTTTTTTTCTGCTAGCCATTCCTCTCTGTATGTACCCAAGCATCCTTCTAGCTTTTGCCGTCGCCCTTTCTACCTGTTTAGCTACTTTAAAATCATCAGAAACAACCACGCCTAGGTCCCACTCTTCTTTAGTAGACAAAAGTACTTTGCCCCCTATACTATATTGCTCCCTTGGATTGCTGCAGCCCAAATGCATAACCTTACATTTTTTAACATTAAATCCCAGCTGCCAAATTCTAGACCATTCTTCAAGCTTAGCTAGATCCCTCCTCATGTTATCTACACCTTCCTGGGTATCTACTCTATTGCAGATTTTGGCCTTGAGGGCCAATATTAGTATACTCAATAGTCATCATAGTCCATATCTACATCTAACATGAAAAATGTATAAAATATAGCCAACAAACTTAACAATAAACCCAAAATAATCAGACAAAATATTTTGTTTTGATGATAAAAAGGGTAAACTTAATATTTTTCGTGTTAGATGTAGATATGGACTATGATGACTATTGAGCATACTAGTATTGGCCCTTGAGGCTAATAGACCCTAATGAACCCTCCAGTATATTAGCCTCCAGAAGAAAGCTTTAGAAGGCTTCCTGCAGGCCACGATGATGGGGTCTGCCTGAGGTTTAGAGGAATCCAAAGGCTTTTACACTTCAGAGTAATTTGAGCAGGAAGCTCTTCCTTACGGAATAACCAGATATCTTGACATTCTTCCAATGGTGAGAACTCTCCTCCTCGGCTGGACTCAGAAGTGACAGAATGTTTATCTGAAGGACTGTCACCGTCTTCCCCTGCTGGGCGCCAGTCCTCTGGAGGAGAGGAGGTATCTTTGGCCAGATCTAAAGAAGCTCCAGCCAAACTTCAGCAGGCATGCTTTCTAGATGGTGGATCAGCCGTGGTCAGAGTAGCCGAAGTCCCTGAGCGCCACGTATCCCAGGCCTGACGGAATAGCTGCATTAACTGGAGATCAGAGCCATCAGCTGAAGTCTGCATAAGCTGAATAGAGTGTTGTAGAGGGTGAACAGGCTGCTCAGGCAACCAAACCGGAGGAAGGGCATCTTGAGATCTAACATCACCCTGACGTAACCCAGAGGGAGCTAAAGCAAGAGACCTGGAAGGGCTACCAGAACCAGGAGATGCAGACTCAGAAGGGACCTCCTTGCTCAGAACCATAGGAGGAACACAAAGTGTCAAAGTCTTACACTTCTTCCCACAACCCAAGCAGCTCTGTGGGGAAAAAGGCATTTTCACAAAAAAGAAAAAAAGTCACAGGAAGAGCCGGGGAGCTAAAAAGTAACAGACTGAAGAAAGAATGGCGGCGGCAGCAGCTGCACAAAACCTACGGTAGGAAAGAGCAAAATAAAGCTAGAAAGCAGCCGCTGACTGACCACATGAAGAGAAGCAGGAAAAAGGCAACAGCAGAAGACGGAGCACACCGAAAAAAAGGGAGGCATGCGTGGTCAGAAGAACAAGATACCACCAAAAAACAGATCGGGACACTGCTTTAAAAGAGAATCAGAAAATAAAACGCACACTGCTCTCAAAGGAGGAAAAAACAAGAATGAAGGGTCTGGAGAAGAAAAAACTGCCCGACAACTTCCTCAGCAACTGGGTCCTTGAATCAGGGTTTTTTTTTTTTAAACATACTTTAAGGAGTTAGAAAAATAACAAAAGGGGGCTGCCAACTTAGCTGATAGAAGTCTTCCTTGCAGAACGGAAGGCTGCAGCTGCTCCCCATAAGCAGGAGCACTCCCCTTCAGAGGTGCTTTCCTGGGCCTCTTGACCAGGAGCAGCTCTGGAAAGTGAAGAAAGGAAAACTGTTGGCAAAGAAAGGGCACCACAGTGTGCACAATTGCCAAAGTTGGCTACACTAATACCAGATCTCTTCTCAGAGACTGCCAGGAGCTAGGAGAAGTCCACCATCTGCTGAGGCAGAGAAAATACTGAAGATCCCCTTGGGGGATGGGTTTTTATACCAAGGATGATGTCACAAAGCTTTGGGAATTTTTCTGTCTCACCATCTGCTGGCAGGGGGACACGACCCACTAGTCTGGACTGGTCTAACAGGATGTGTTTGGAATAATATTTAGTAAGAGTGGCATAGAATACCAAGGAAGTGACATTACAAAACCTGATGGCTTGCTCCGTCCGAACATTTATTCATCCTGACAGTCTACGTTTGTTGAGGACTGTTTAGGAGTCTCAACATTCATAGAGAGTGAACCAGAGAAGTATATATTCTTGCGGATAGCATGGGGAGGGGCATAGTTGATTTGAAAGCATTTGTTTATGCAAGTCATGAAGTAGCCCAATGTGGTGATGCAATAGGGTGGCCGCAGTGCAAAAGCAGACTAGAGTGACTATGAACGAAAAATAGAGGGGCCAGGAGCAGGATAGACCAAATCTCTTTGACATGAGCCAAGCACAAGGAATGGTCTGTGGACCGAAAGAATGACATTGCAGGTGTGAAGGAAAAAATTAAGACCTAACTAGGAGGGCTTAACCTTACCATTGGTTGGAAGAGGCTGAACTTTGATGAGCACAGTGATACCATAGTGCTTATTCAACAAAGACTGCAATGTTGGAGAAAATACATGAGGACACAACAGATAAGCCTGAAGATTTAGCACCTTAGTATTCACATAGTCTGAAGGTCAAGTTCTCAGGATATTCCTAATGGCTATCCACGAGATAAGATTTGAGAATGAATACCAAGGATCTAGAGCAGGGGTTCGCAACCCAGTCCTCAGGATACGCCTAGCCAGCCAGGTTTTCAGAATGATCGCAATGAATGCACGAGACAGATCTTCATACAAGATGGAAGCAAGGCATGCAAATATCTTATGCATATTTATTGTGGTTGGCCTGAAAACACGACTGGCTTGATGTGTCCCGAGGAATGGGTCGAGAACCATGAGGAGGGGAACTGAAGTTCTTGTAAAAAAAATGAATGTGAGACTTTGAACTTTTAAACTGGAGCAGGCCCATGGGGTATGGCCCTGCAACAGCAAGTCCAAAGATATTGTTGTCCGCTTCCATGAATTTGTGACCAAGAAGAACAAAACGTAAGGCTGCTCACAAGCTTGATAATATTAAATAAGAAAGCCACAACACAGAGATCTTGCAGATGGTATCTCCCCTATAATGTTGCATAGAGGCTGCGAGTTCCATGAGGTGACCAGAAAATCCAAAGTGGAAGACATCTGGTACAGGTGGCTGTACCATTTGGATTGGCCTTTGCTATTAGTGGTAAATAATAAGAGTCCTCAAGCTGGAGGAAGCCACTAAAGATCTGCAGAAAGTCTACCAGGCTCCTGTCTCCTTGGCAACTCCAAAAGCTGCACCTAGAGAAGCAGCAACAAGATGGCAAACAGTAGGCAAGTTTGGCAAGCAACTACGATGTCAGTTTGGAGATATACCCTTGTTCTTAAAAAGACACCAGGGGTTTGCTGGATGACGGTTTACCTAACTGAAATGTTCACAAGATTCCTGGTGGCTGGATTTTTCTTTATTTTCTATGACCTGTTGGATCAAAGAAAAAACGCTCCTGAGGATACTATGGGGCTGATTTTGCATAAGTGCATGTCGCTATTTTAAAGGACTTAATGTGCGTGCTTTAGGTGATCATAATTCTATAAGTGCATGCATACTTTCAATTTGGGTGTGCACAGGCACGAAGCATTAATTTATTCATACAAATTATAAAATATATGTTATGTGCGTTTCTGAACAATCTAGGTATGGGTGTTTACGTCTGCTCAAGAGTCACAACTAGACTGAGGCGTGTCTTGACGCCCCTATTTTATAAAGTAAAGTGGACACGAATTTTACTTTATCAAATGGGCATAAACAATGAAATTTAAAAAATAAATCTATTCTCATTTTTTAACCTGGTTGATATTTGCTGTTGTCTAAGTCTAGACTATGGACCCGATTCTGTTCCAGACGTAGATCCCCTCTGCGTGTCCAGTCTGAGCCGGACGCACAGAAGGGATAGCGATTCTGATCCCACGGGGCACGTCTAGCCCGTTGGATCAGAATTGTGAACAGTCCTGCATGTACAGGCTGGGACTGCGATTCTGTCTGGCCTGCACATGCAAGACTGCACCCGGCTAATTCAGTCAAGGCTCTTCAGTGGAGTCGCGGCACTATGGCGTCATGTTGCAGCTCCATTGAAGAGCCGCTGTGCTGGCTGCTGGAGAATAAAGTTAATTCCCCGCAGCCCAACCCCTGATCTGGTCTCCTAAGGCCAGGGTCAGGCTTTGGGGAATGTCCTCTGGCCCCCCCCCCCCCGCCCCATATGCAGCAGGAAAAAAAAAACACCATTTCTCCGGCCCCGGATGTACAGGGCTGACATTAGAATCAGCCCTGTACGTCCAGGGCCAGCGACCGCCCACTCCCACCCCCGTGCCACCTATTCCCCACCCCCGTCTAACTTCTCCGCACAACCGGCAGAGTAGTTATTTGGGGGCAGGTGAAGCCATGAATAGCGAGGATGGACATCCCGTCGGGCCATCCATGGCTCAGAATAGCTCCCTATGTATTTATTCTGTGATAAACTACATGATGCTTATTCAAGGACTGACATGCTCCTTTTGGAAGAGGGTAATGTGTAAATGATGACAGAGTAGACCATGGGCTGATCATGCTTTAATGTGGATGAAGTTCATCGAACAAATGGTAATGGGGGACATACGTTCCGGAGACTTAATGATAAGTCTCTTAAATGTAAGCTGCCGCAGTAAGCGCTTCTCTTGACTGCAAGTTGACATCAGTCTCTCCCTGCCATGCGACGTACTCGCCCAACGGGAAGGAGTGAAAGAAAGCAGACCTGCATGCAGTATTACAAAAAATGACATGCTGCCTGCACAAGTGCTCCCAGAAAATGTAAAAACTTTTATCAACACTGTTATTAAAAAAGTGTTAATCAAAACATTTGCTTGCCGGCCTCTTCTCCATAATAGAAGAGCAAGACTCTGCCCCAGTGACCTTACCATCGGCCTCCCGAATGGGGAGGAGCCACTCAGACCAGATGACCTGCTGAAACGGACTCCGATTTGGAGAGACTGCCAAATAGGCAAGTAGGGGGAGGAAGCTGATACCACCAGGTTCTGGACCCTGAGGCCAGATGACATCGACTGCGGACAATTGACCCTTCATTATTATGCTTTCAAGTCAATTAAGACTGCACAGGGTTATAGCACCATGGACCTGCCCTGTTTAATGCACAGTTTACAAACAGCTCCAAGCACAAACCGCAACTTCCCCCACCCGCAACACAGCCAGAGGGAGCCGGGAACATGCAGAGGCGCATGGCAAAGGATCCAACAGCCCAGGAGAGAAAGAGAGAGGAAAGAGTCTGCACACACACCCCCCCCTAGCTGAAAGGAACCCACGGAATTCTGTTTAATATCGGTAACGCTGTCAAGGAAGGCCTGAGCACACGTTAGAAGGTTTACACCGAAGCTTTCTGCTTGAAAAGAGCCAGAAGTTCCAAATGAATTCAGTATGCAAGCTAATCTTACCTCTAGACTGCTGGGCTGTCCGGGGGGGGGGGGTGTGGAAAGAGACCTGGACCGCCAGGTGTTTGACCCCTGGGCAACATCTGACCCACCAAAGGGTCCAGATGCCAACTAGGCCACCCTTGCCACCTGACAGCCCCCACTAGTAAATAGTTCCTTAAGAATCATGCCCAGCCACAAACGGGAAGGGGCTTGTCAGCCTGAGGCTCTTTTTAGATCCGACTTATATTTAAAAGTTCTCTTTTTTTTTTTTTTTTTTTTTTTATATTTTAGTCAGTGAATCAAAAGGCCCAAAATCTTTTCAGAGGAGTTCAGACACGGGAAGCTCCACCACAGTTGCTAGGGATCGAGATACTGATTACTGGAGTCTAGAGGGAGCTCTTCTACTGAGTCATCAGAAATCTGACATGCTCAGTCCCCAGCTGCTGGTGGAGGGAGATAACCACATGTATTGGAATGGACTGGACAATAAAGAAGAAAAACGTTAGGTTCAAGTTCAACCTGCTCTGCCTTTCAAAAACTGTGAGCGCTCATGTGCCAATGCAGAAAGCCGGTGCTGAAGTCGTGCGCTATTAGCCGTGTATGTGCTTTCATAGTGCGCTGATAGCGCAAGACTTGTTTATGTTATCAGAATATAGAAAGACTAGGGGACATGCAATGAAGCTACAGGGTAAACTATTTAAGACTAATAAGAGAAAATATTTTTTCAGTCAACGTGTAATCAAACTCTGGAATTTGTTACCAGAGGATGTAGCAAAGGCTGTTAGTGTAGCTGGGTTTAAAAAAGGTTTGGACAAGTTCCTGGAGGAAAGGTCCATAAACCATTATTAAGAAGGGACCCAGGATATCAATGCTTGACCCAGTACAAGCATTGTGGAACCTGTGTCTCTTGGGGAAACTGCTAGGTACATATGACCTAGATTGGCCACTGTCGGAAACAGGATACTGGGCTTGATGGACCTTGGTCTGACCCATTATGGCATATGTTCTTATGACTTCAGCGCCATTATGCAGCAAAGGGCATCTATGCAAATGAGCTGCGCACAAAACGTTGGGGTAACGTTGAGAGGAAGAAAGTCAACACATATTACAAATGGCTGTTTACGCAGGTGTATAAATGTCACATGCTCACGTTATGCGTAAAAGAACTGCAGGTTGTTTTAGCACTCACCCCATAACAATCAACAGCATTTAACCCAAACCATTTTTTTATGAAATCACAACAAAGAGACGTAAAATAAAAGATAACATAAATGAGTACAAGAAACAGACTAGAAGCAAAAACCATTTCTTCTTGAACAGCGAACTTTCGCTTATACGCTGAAAGACACATGCCGCACATTTTCACATTGAAGGTAACTGTTCACCAGTACATACCCTGAAACTGTTTTTCCCTATACGTACAAGATGTTTAAGTCACCTCAGACCAGTGGAGATAATGGCACTCTTGGCTGGTTATGTAATCTTCTACGGCTACGTGTTTCTCTGCATTGGGTGCAGACCTTTATTAGCATATCATTTAAATATGCACAGCTCGTTTGCATATTGTCTAAATACACTCAGCGTTGCTGTGTGCGCATACTTTTCTTTTCCCGTTTAGGCGCACGTCAATCTCTTTTCTGCATTTGGCGTGGCGGAACTTGTGCCTATAAGCTGCGTTATCTGTGCGCAAAGGGTGCGCTAGACTTTCTGCATCGGCCCGTTATAGACTCTTCCTTCAGCACCATCGAGTCTTCCTTCCTAAAAACGGAGTTACTTACCTGTAACTGGAGTTCTCCGGGGACAGCAGGATAAGTCAGCCACAATAGGTGACGTCATCCGATGGCGCCGAGACGGAAGTACTCTCCATAGCTCAGAAGGGCTTTGCCCTTCTGAGCATGGGCCAACTGGCCCCACCCCTAGCTGACCAGTATGTCCCTAGCTGCGCCTTTTGCCGCTAGGAGGCGGGCACCAGGACGGAGGCCGACCCCGTTTCCAGGGGAGGTGGGCGGGATGTGTGGCTGACTTATCCTGCTGTCCCCGGAGAACTCCAGTTACAGGTAAGTAACTCCGTTTCCTCCTAGGACAAGCAGGATGAGTCAGCCACAATAGGTGCCTCCCAAGCTGCCATGAGCTGTGGTAGAAAGGGGGGGAGGCTGAGGCACTTCTTCGGGCTAGACTACAGAGTAAGCCAGCAGGCAGCCTGTGGTGCAGCAGTACAAGGCACCCTTGTGAGGTAACCAAGACACACTTGCAGAGAGTGCAGTACACGGCACACTAGTGAGGTAACCAAGACACCTTTGTTAGATGACCGAGACATAGGTCCGTCAGGCAGTTAAGAAGACCAGCCACACGAGTGCTGTGTATGAGGATGGATGGAATGGTGCAAGCGGGATGTGGATGCCCCACTAATAAAAGAGGCGCCTCTTAATATTATGTATTTAGAATTGTTGAGAACCATTAGCGTAGTATGGTATCGGGACCCGGAGATTGCTGCTGGGTCCAAGGCTAAGGGACTTGTGATTGTGCTTAATTGGCCAGAGCTGTACTGTGCACTGCCATGCTACAGGTTTGGCAATCCAGTCATACCCTGCATTCAGGGTGTGTGTCCTCATTCCCTGCATGCTTGCGCCTCTCTGCTGGCTTTTGCATTGTGGTCAACCGCTCACACAGCCAGGTTGGGTCTAAAGACGCAAGTGGGGTGCAGGAACGGTTGGCTAGCGTTTGTAGCATTATTCTCAGTTGGCGGGGGCTCCTATCAGTCTAGGCGGGAGGTGCTGCTGTAACCTGCCCCCTTGGTGGAGGGAGCCCTGAACAGAAGTGTCGAAGAGCCCAGGATGGGCCCCTTGACCTTGGTGCACTATCCCGTGTCAGTGGGCGAATTACGGGGACTGGGTTGGCGGGCACCACAGCTGGGACTTGAACCTGCGACCTTCGTTGGTTGTGCGCACAGCACCACACTGTTGCCACTGAAGAAGAGCTGGACCTCTTGATCTGTAGTCAAATGGTCTTCCCCTAAGCTGTGCTCCCACAAGGATGAGGCTTCTTAGTGTGCAGGAACCAGGTGCAGGGTCTCACGAGCCTGAAGTGATGTTCAGTTAGTAGAAACACCAGGCCTTGACGCAATCCAGAGGGTGGGGTCCTCTCCCTCCAGGAAGCGTGGAGTGCTCCTGAACTGGGAGGCGGCCCAGTCTTGGAGGGGCTGCGCACAAATAGATACACCATAAGGCATGTGGTCCGCCCACAAATTAGATACACCATAAGGTATGTGGTCCCCAATTCTCGCTTGTCGGGGTAGGTCACCTCAGACCAGTGGAGATAATGGCACTCTTGGCTGGTTATGTAATCTTCTACGGCTACGTGTTTCTCTGCATTGGGTGCAGACCTTTATTAGCATATCATTTAAATATGCACAGCTCGTTTGCATATTGTCTAAATACACAGCGTTGCTGTGTGCGCATACTTTTCTTTTCCCGTTTAGGCGCACGTCAATCTCTTTTCTGCATTTGGCGTGGCGGAACTTGTGCCTATAAGCTGCGTTATCTGTGCGCAAAGGGTGCGCTAGACTTTCTGCATCGGCACGTTATAGACTCTTCCTTCAGCACCATCGAGTCTTCCTTCCTAAACTTCAGGTACAAAAACAGAGGACCCTGTAACCTAGGGAAAAGATTGCGCACGCTGCTTGGAATAAGCCACGAAGTAACACCTCTCTTCTTTTAAATACAGGAGGAATGAAATGTTCACCGCTGCGCAGCGCGAGATACCGCGTACACGCGCAGGAGGGGGGGAGGGGTCACAATGACGCATGCGCCTTGGGGAGCTCTGTGAACGATTTTGCGCTCCTCCTTGAACTACCCGGCCGGCGGAACTTTTGTGATGCCTGGACCGGAAGTGGGCTCTTTTTCCCGGAAGCGCTGGAAGAGAGTACAGTAATGGCGGCGTCAATGGCTGTGTTGGCCGTGTAAGGAAGAGAAGGAGGTGAAGGAGAGAGCGGAGGCGGTGGCGGTGCTGGGTACCCCCCTGCCTCCGGGCGCTGCACGCTGGCGGAGCGCGGCGGTTTCGTGGGGATGATGAAAACGCAATGCCTGCTCGGGCTTCGGACCTTTGTGGCCTTCGCGACCAAGCTCTGGAGCTTCCTGCTGTACATCCTGAGAAGGCAAATCCGCACCGTGAGTACCGAGGTGGCACTGGAGTGGGAGGAACAACAGGCTGGAGTGGGGATAGAGAAGACGGACAAAAAGCTGGAGATGGTGGAGGGAAACGAAGAGATGAGAGGCTGCAGGGCGAACAGAGAGTTGGGAGATGATCGACTGGAGGGGTCACAAAAGGCTGGGGATCAACAGGGAGCAGGATCAAGGAGAGTCTGGAGAGTAATCAGAAAACGTGTGTGTACATAGAGAGGGGGAGTGGTGGAGAAGAGTAACAGAATGCAAACTCTTAGTGTTGCTCTTGTGATGTCATAATCCAGCGTCTCACTACCCCGTTCATAGGTCGCGCTGAGAAGATTGCAAATAGGAGATATGTCACTCGGTAAACTGTGGCTTGAAGTGCTTTGTGATGAGGTTCTGAGGGGGGAAAGGGGGATCGTGTCAGATGAAACTTTTCCCCAAGATTTCAGGCACTCATTATACAATAGGAATAAGTGCATGAAATACCATGGCAGATAAGAACCATCAAGCCCATTTAATGTGCTCAGTTTACTTTCCATAGAAATATAGAAAATTATGGTAGATACTAGTTCTCATGGATGGGTAGATTGGATAGGTTGTATGGTCTTTACATTCTACAATCCCTCGCTCCTCAGAGATCCTCTGTATTTGTGGCACACTTTCCTGAATTCAAATACAGTTCTCATCTCCACTGGGAGTCTGTTTCATGCATCCACCACTCTTGCCATAAAGAAAAATTTCCTCCAATTGCTCCTAGCCCCTTAAACCCTCATCCTATGCTTCCTCTATTCAGAGCCTCCTTTCAACTGGACAAAGCTACCTCCTGTGCATTTATACCAGGTCGGTATTTAAGCGTGTCTATCATATCACCTCTCTCCTACCTTTCCTCTAAAATATACATATTGAGATCTTTAAATCTGTCCCCACATGTCTTATTACAAAACCCACTGACAATTTTAGTAGCCACCCAACTCCATTGCGTTTATATCCTTTCAAAGATGCAGTCTCCAGAATTGCATACAGTACTTCAAATAAGATCTCATTAGAGACTTATACAAAGGCACTGTCACTTCCTTTTTCCTGCTGGCTAGTGTCCTCAAGCATCCTTAACTGACTTTTGCTGTCACCTTTTCTATCTGTTTGGTTACCTTAAGATCATCCAATACAATCCTACCCCCTCTGGTTCCACTCTTTATTTTGTGCACTGAAGAACTTCGCGCCCTCCCCCCCCTTAACTGTATCGCTCCCTTGGAATTTTGCAGCCTAAATGCATGACCTTCCATTTTTTTAGCATTAAAAGTTAGCTGTCAAATTCTCAACCATTCTTCAAGCTTTGCTCCTCATGTTATCCACACCTTGCAAGTAACTCTACCCTTTTGTATATGTTGTTATCATCCACAAAGAAGCCTACTTTTCCTGACAGATCCTCCATAATCTCACTTCCACAGATGTTAAAAAGAAGGACCAAGGACTAATCCCTGTGGCACGCCACTGTTAATACTATCTTCAGAATTAACTCCATTTACCTATTACCCTATGGTGCCTCCCACTCAATTAGTTTCCTTACCCCGTCAGTCACTTTAGGGTCCATCTCAAGGACACTATGTCTCAGACATTGTTTTCTGTTGCCCATGTCTTCATGATTGCCATTATATCCAAGTCGGCTTCTTCCATTACCGTTTCTAAATCTGGAATTTTATTTTGCATTGATACATGCAGCTCTCCAGATGTTGCCTTTTTCTCCCTTCTCTATACTGTTTTTTAGTCTTTTACTTACCTGAGGGCTTTGTTCACCCATCCCCAGTGATCCTAGTTTAAAGCGTGCCATGGTCTATGAAGCCAAAACACTGACCCCTTTCATCTAGCCAAACATTCATCTCCAGGCCTTTCTGCCTCAGCCCTGAGCCACAACAGAGGGGGGACTAAGGAGAACACTACCTACACACCTAATTACTACTACTTATCACTTGTCTAGTGCTACAAGGCATATGCGGCACTGTACATATGCACGTGAGAGACAGTCCTTGATCAATAAAGCTTTCAATCTAATCAAGACAGACAAACATAACAAACAAGAGACAAGGGTAAAACCATAGTGAAATGGTTATAACACACACAGGTGGTAAACAGGAGAATATGGGGGTTCAGGAGCCAAAAATTGCCTTGAAGGGGTGGTTTTGTAGCCTGGATTTGAATAGGACCAGAGATGGAGCCTGACGTTCTGACTGAGGAACTCTGTTCCAGGCATATGATGTAGTAAGGTGGAATGAATCAAGTCAAAAGTTGGCAGTGGAAGAGAAGGGCACAGATAAAAGTGATTTGCTTTATAAACAGTGTTCCCAAGAAGGGGTGTAGGGAGAGGTCATGGGGAGCCATACAATGAATGCACTTTTAGGTTGGTAGAAGAAGCCAGCAGGAACTGCTCCAATTGAAGGAGACTTACCATCTGCCTGAAGACTGGCTCCTTAGATTGCCTTGTTGCTGCCGACTAATCTGCCTGAAGGACTAGCGTTAGTATCCGTAAGGATCTCCCACGGACTATAGGATCTTGCCATTTTTCCCTGCGATTGCATGGCATGATCCGAAGGGATGTGTACAAAGGGACAGTTCTGCCTCTTCGACGCTTGATGGTGGTGTTTTTTCTTCTGTGATTGTATGTTTGTTTATTGGGATTAATGGGTAAGCAGAAAAACAAGCCAGGCACTATAGTGCAGTCTTCCATGGCAGTGGCAGGTTAAGATCGCCAGCCCCTTAGATAAGCATTTAGTGCCTTTAGCTACGAAGCAGTCCTCACCAGAGGGGGGTTCTCTTAGCTCAGGTCTAGCAGAATCATTTGTGCCAAAATGGATGAGTAGCATCAGATAGAGTAGTCAGTTGACTTGAGAAGTGTCTGCAAACTATAAAGTTCTTGAAAAGCTTGTCATTTCACAGCTGACCGATTATCTCACCAAAACCAGCATGCTTCATCCATACCAATCTGGTTTTCGTCTGTCTCACAGTACCAAAACTATTTTGACGTCCCTCCTGAGTGGAATACATCACTTCCTTGATCAAAGTAATATTACCTTAGCCATCTCACTTGACGTTTCCTCGGCCTTTGATTTGGTGGATCGTGCTCTTCTCTACACACGTCTTCACAATATTTGTCTCTACAGCTCAGTCTTATACTGGTTTTATCTTCTCCCTTGTAGAGTTCTCCAGGGGTCTGTTCTTGCTCCGCTACAGTTTAATGTCTTTCTTGCACTACTTGCCACACTAATCTAGGATGCTGGAGTAACGGCGTATTCCTTATCGGTCCTACAGTTCAGTCCTCCACCACTGGGTAGTGCACCTCCTCCTGCAACATGGAGACTGGACAAGTCAAACTTGTGACATCACCGGGTATATCCTGCTGGTCTTCTCCCATGATCCCCCAGTGTGTCCAGTCTCCATGCAGCATGAGGACGTAGTGAGCCTAGGTGCTGGGCTCACTTGAGAAGCAGTTTAGGAGCAGTTAGTCAGGATTTGATTTACCTTGCATTTCTTTTGCCCTTCTTTAGGTGTAATCCTGTAAATTGAATTCATTTTCATTTAATTTCATTTACTTTTACTTTATTTATTTTCACCTAGTCTGCCTTAGTGTAAAGGGGGGTTCTGTCCCTTTTCAAAGTTCACGCTGCCAGCTAGCCTCTCTGCTTGGGATTCTTCGGTCTCTGTGCCCAGTGATGATCTCTCCCCCAGGACTGTACGGGGGAGAGCTCTGTGGAACACCTGCATTTTGGCAGTGTCCATGCGGCAGATTCCCATCGCGGCGGGAGCCTCAGGCCGTTTGAGGTTCTTTAGCCGGTGGGCCGGGGCTCGCAGCGTCTGCTACTTCTGGTGGCACGAGGCAGCAGCGTGTCTGGACAGCTCTTCACCCCGCAGCTACAGCGGGGTAACTGCTGCATCCCGACGCCACAAGGGAGTCTCTCGAGTCCGCATGGAGGGGCTCTGAGCTCTTGCCGCCTCTGTGGTGTTTGGCGCCAAGCGGGCCTGCTTCGGATTGGCGCCATTTTCTCGGAAGGGCTGAGGCCTCGTGGCGGAGAGCGGAGCAGCCCCGCGTTTGAGCAGACGACGCTGTTCCACGCGGCTACACCCAGATAAGGACTTCCTTTTGCTGTTACTTTTAATTTTAATTCTAATTTTAATTTCCTTTTAATTTCATGATAGTTTATAGTTCTTTGAATGCAATGTGATTGGTTTGGGTTTTACTTCTTGGGGGGTGCCTTTACCTTTGTCTGCATTCTGGCAGTTAGCGACGTCTGTCAGCAGCAGGTTTCCGTGCTAGGATATGGCCATTCAGGGTCATCGGCGGCACAACCACCTACAAATTGAGCCCTTTCTGAAATTGTCATTTACATAAGGATGCTATTTCCATGTTTATACGCTTGGAAATTGTGCAGACAGCCTCTAAATGTCGTTATGCCATCTGCAAATTTGATCGCCATGCTTGCTGATCTCTTTTCCAGATCATTTCAGTGCAGTAGATGTTACCAGATGCCAGTTCCAGTGCAGATCCCGAGACATTCCACTATTTACGGGTCTCCTGTGAGAAAACTGGCCATTTAGTCCTATTGTGTTCCTGTTTTTGATCCATTTCCCATTCGATAATAGCACATCATCTCCTTCCTCAGGAGAAGTTCATAAGGGGCTTTGTCAAGTACCTTCTAAAACATCCAAATACATATCATTTGGCTTACTCACATGTTTATTAACCCTTTGAAAAGACAGCTTGGTGCTGCTTTTCAGAACAAGTTCTATCATTTAACTGGCACTGAACTCAGATTCATTGGTCTGTAGTTTCCAAGATCGCCTTTGAAGCTCTTTAAAAAAAACCAACAAAAAAAACAAAACCAATTAGTGTTACATTAGTAACTCTTTAATCTTTAGAGATCATTAATACTAATGTTATGATTGAGCCTGGCTGATATTATGAATGATCACTATTAGACAAAAATTAGCTAGGTTAAGACACTTTGATTTGGTTTTCTGCACTATGTTATCAGAGCGCAGCTTGCCCATTTGGCGGGAACACTGCCCATCTGGGCCATCTGGGGAAAGGCCCCTGCTGGGGATTGTGAGAAGTGTTGCTGGATGGCACAGTCCGGGGCTTAGTGTTCCAGGGTCCTGGAAGGGTTGATAGCGGCAGTCAGGCCTCCCTGTCTTTGCTATGACGGTCACCTAGGTTCAAGCGTCCTGTGTTTCGGGTGACATTAGTGGGACACCTGGACATGTGGTGCTGGATGTTGGATAGGCTCATACTTCTTAGGTGCACTCTCCTTGAGTGCGTCTGCATGTCCGTGTTCTGTCTGTGATCTCATGCTCAGGTGATTGTTGCAGCAATGACAGAGATCGCTTGGGATATCGTGAGCGGGGTTGTCATGGTGTTGCATGGGGTTGCCAATGCAAGATGGGGCCATCCTGAGGAGTTTGGGCCTCAGTCATCAGCTTTCCCTTCGGTGGCCCGGCTGTCCAGGAGGCACCCCTCCAGATCCGCCGGTCCAGTTCTTCTCTGCCTCTTCTCAATGTGGGCAGGGGGGCTGGCAGATCTGGAAATTCACGTCCACTGCACGTTCTACTGTTTTACCTCTGTCTTGGGGTTCTGAGGTCATATATTCCCAATCATTTGTTTGGTGGGGTGCTGCTGTCTGTTGTGCAAGACAAGGTGGTCAACAGTCGGAGGCTGTCGTCTATTCCCCTTACCCCTGAAGGTGCTCACAATTTAAGTTTTTTGTACCTGCGGAGGTGTATGTTGTTAAAAGCTAGCAGGTGCACCTGTGGGACCAGAATCCTCGGTTCTTCCGACCTTCCGTTGAGGTGCGCGTGTGGGGTTTACTCCCTTGGTCGGCTAGCAACTTGCTTCACCCATTGGGCCTTCCCTTTCCTCAAGGCATCGTTGCATCCCACTTCTTCGTGGGGGCTCGCTGCAGGGCCTGGAGTTATGCTCAGCCGGTTCCAGCCAGGGCTGAGTCCTTGGGGGGAGGCTCTGATCCTAACGATACAGGGAGTGCTGGGATCCTTTCAACCAGGTTCCTTCGGGCCCAGCGTACGTCGTCTTTTGCTGGCCGGTTTAGGTCTTCGGGTCGTGGCGGTGCTCCGAGAAGACCAGTAGGCTGCACAGTGCTTGTCTTGGAGCAAGCGCGGGATATCTGTAGGTTCATATTCAAAGCCGTCCGGTTACATGTCCCTCCATTGTGGAATGCTGTACTAGTAGGCATACTTCATATGCTGGGCTTACAAGTTGGCTTCCGCGCTGCTCGGCATCAGCCAAGGTGACTGCCGGTTTAGGCTGTGGAGTCAGACTGGAGGAGGGGCCTTGCGTTCTCTGGACAATGCCCTGTTCGGTTGTGTGCCTTGTGGCCCTTATGGAGTTGTAAAAAGGAAAAACAAAAAAAAAATGTCCCCACTTCTTTTTTATAAGGTTCTGTCCCTTTCTTCCGGGAGCTTGGCCGGAGCGTGGTTAGACTCAGCTACATTTTGGGGATCCTTTATGTGCAAGGCGTTTTAGTGTACGCAGCACGCCCAGTGTTCCATCGTCTGACTGGAACGGTACGCGGTATGTCAGCCGTGGCAGGCATTCACGGACACGGTAGCGGATCGAGCGCTGTAGGTGCTGTCTGAGATCTCCGGGATGGTGGCCTATTTCGATCGGCAGGGTGGAGTCGGTCGGGTGGTCAGGGTGGCCCGAGCGAAGGGACAGCGTGCGCGGTTGAAGCCTTGGCGGCCTGCGTTTCGGTGGGGACACTGTGGTGGCGAATGTCCTTAGCGGGGTCCGAGTGTTTGCCGGAGGAGTGAGATTGCATCAGGCGGTGTGCGCTCCGCGTGTGCTCAGATGCGGTCAGCCCATACTGGACCTCATGGCGACCTGTCAGTCTGCGGCGATGGGTCAATGTTTAGCAGAGGACATATGACGCATTGGTACGGGGGCCGTGGCCCGGTTCATTCTATGCCTTTCAGAGGTCATTGTGAAAATGGCCGACTGGGGCTGGTTGCTAAGAAATGTGCTCTTCATTAGTCAGTGGGGACCATTACCAGTGTATTCTGCAACATTTGCGTGAGCTTGCATAATCTTTACTTGCAACCAATCGAAATAACTGTCCAAAACCAGTTGATGCAGTCACTACTTAAATTTGCCTCGCTTGACAGTAAAAAAAAAAAAAAGACACATTTATTTTATACCGATAGGTCACTCACAGCATATTTGGCGATTCCTCGTCCTGGTGTTAATCATGCAGGTCATTTCTGCTCTAGTTGTGGTGATGTGACTTTTACATCACAAAAATGGCATATGACTGTGGCGGTTCAGAAAGCCTACAATTTATATTTTGGCTGCAGAATAAAATATCAGGATAAAAGCTAGGCGCCACACATATGCTGCAATACATGTGTAGCAGATCTCAGGCTGTGGATGGATGGGAAAAGACCATCAAAGTCTTTTGCGGTTCCAATGATCTGGAGAGGGCCCATGGATCACGTCGGCGATTGCTACTTCTGCATGGTTCCTCCAATTCCGGAGGGCATATCCAGGTGATGTAAGCGGTTGGCCTACTGGCATTGCGTCGTGGGCGTGGCTACCAGAGTCTCCTTTCTTTTTTGTCACACCATGTAAGACTCCACATCTTCTGAAACAACGCTGGACTCTGGGGCACTTGACACCCTCTTATATGCCCTTGGTGGATCACGCTTGGTTTATTGCAACTCATTGCTTAGCTGCATTCCACATTCTCAATTAAAAAGACTCCAGCTGGTCCAGGACATAGCTGTAGAGCTACTTTGTGTTGCAAAGAATAAAGCCCTTAAGAGGTGTGACAAATAGGGTGTATGACGCTGGTGGTTTTTCCATTTCCCTCATTTTGCTTCCCACCTCTGTCTGGATGGACCTCGGTTCTGTTCTCCCTCGTGGAATCCGGCTGTGCCTGTTTAGTTGTCGGTTTGGGACTTACGCAAGAACACTTTGCTTGTAACCTGCGTTCCTTGGACCTTAGGTGAGGTTCCGTCGCTTTCTGGGAGGTCTCTTCGCTGCCTGTCCCTCCGTGGAGGCGGGTTCTGCGGGGAGAGCAGCGGTTGCTAACACTTGACACCCTGGT
Organism: Ichthyophis bannanicus; assembly: GCA_033557465.1. Classification (NCBI taxonomy): domain Eukaryota; kingdom Metazoa; phylum Chordata; class Amphibia; order Gymnophiona; family Ichthyophiidae; genus Ichthyophis; species Ichthyophis bannanicus. The sequence goes on along the minus strand of CM066048.1, from coordinate 92,756,183 downwards.
GGGGTCGAGAGCCAAGGGGGAGCTCAAGTGGATTTTTCAGGCGGAGCTCCGGTAGCCTTCTCAGTAGGTCTGTTTCTAGGGCGTTCAGTGTGTTTGCGATGGCGAGTTTGTCTTTCTGAAGCACTAGCGCTGCTTGGGGCAGAGTTCTGTGCTGTTTTCACCAGTGAAGAGGATCCAAGTGGGCTCTCAGTCGTGTCTTCCTGGTTGGCTTACTGCCTGTTGACGTGAGGAGCGGGCTGGGGTCGGTGCCTGCTCTGTTCGTTTAGGGGCCGAGCCGACTGGATAGGTCCCTCCCAATGATTACTGCTCTGGTACATCCCAGTGGTGGAGGACTGAACTGTAGGACCGATAAGGAAATGGAAATTACACTTACCTGGTAATTGATGTTCCTTGAGGGAGTACAGTTCAGTCCTCATTCCCGCCCGGCGATGGATGTTTCAGACGCGAGGCGTCAGTTCCGAGTATGCTTTCGGATCCTAGAGTCGGCAACGGGCTCTGATTGGCAGGTAATCGCGAGAGCAACCTTTTCTGCCTATACTCTTCCTTAGTTCTCCTTCCTTCTAGCTCTCTGTCTTCCGCTGTTTGGTGCGCAGGGGGACAGGGGCACGGAGGAGGGTGTTTTCGGCCTTTCTTTTTGGGGCCCTGTGATTTTAAAGTTGAAGTTTGAGCATAGCTTTGTATTTAGTACTTTAACTGGTTGTTTGTTTGCTCCTTTGAGTCTGCTTTGACAGTAGGTCACTGGGGGATCATGGGAGAAGACCAGCAGGATATACCCGGTGATGTCACAAGTTTGACTTGTCCAGTCTCCATGTTGCAGGAGGAGGTACACTACCCAGTGGTGGAGGACTGAACTGTACTCCCTCAAGGAACACCAATTACCAGGTAAGTGTAATTTCCATTTATTACACAACGACGTCCTTCTCCTCTGGCATACGTGCCCCACCCAACCGGATCTCTCACCCATCAATAATTGCTTAGCTTAGATAGCCTCTTGGTTGAACATCAGTGTACTCCAACTAAATCCACAGAAAACTGAAGCAATCTGAGTCACTGGCTCTTCCTCCCATTCCCTCCTGTGCTCCACTGCTGGATATTACTCCTTAAACCCCTCTCTTAAATATCTTAGACTCCATTCTCACCTCTCATGATCAGATCAGCTGTGTAGTTAGAATATCTTTCCATGTACTTCAACAAATTTTGTTCTATTCGTTCATTCTTCACCTCCCCAGCTCTCACTACATTAATCTTAGTTTTAGTCATCAGTCATCTTGACAGTTGTAACATTTATTCTGGTCTTCTTGAGTTTGAGCTTCAGAGGTTGCAAACTGTACAGAACACTGCTCTTCATTTGTTAGTATACATATCAAAATATGATCATATCACCCCTTTCTCCAACATTTTATTTATTTATTTATTTATTTGCAGTCTCTTTTATACCGCGCTATTCGACATCACTGGTATCTTTGCGTATGCAATTTAAAACCACAACCCTGGTTCATAAAACATTGCATTTTGGTTTGCTATTATATCTTTCCTCCCTTCTTATTCCTCATGGCCCTTTTCGTTCTCTTCGTAATATTCATGTTAACCATCTTCATCTTCCTTCTATATTTCAGGCAAGATATTCAATCAGAACCTCAGTTTTTTACTTTTGTGATCCATACCTCTGGAACAACATGCTTCCCGACCTCTGTTTGAAACCTGCATATGTCTGCTTTAAATCTTCCTTAAAAAACTATATTTTCTAAAAGGCCTTTGACCTCTGTATCTGACTTGCACGGATAGCCCTGTGTGTTCCTAGTTACCCTCTTTTCTTCCCCTCCCATCCTGTATGACTGTGACTCTTTCCTTATTGCAATGATGGATTTCCTTTCCAGCTTTACTATTTGTTTTTATACTTTTAATATGTAAACCACTTTGATATGTTTTGTAAGGCGGTATAGCAAATTTTAAATAAACCATAGCATCTCAGATCTTGGCACAAGGCATACAGCACACTTTCTGGGACGTCGCGTCTAGAGGGCAGATGGTGACTATCTTCTAAGAGGTATAGGGCATCCAACTACCACTTCCCTTCGCTTCCTAGTAGTTGCTGATCCTACAGCTTTGATGTTTTCAAGCTGCGATACCCCCTGTTCCTATGATGTTGTTGCCTTTTCCATTTCCAGAACAGCATGTCAGTTCCTCATTAGAAGGTGGAGTTGGGGTGTTGACCCTGCAGGCTCTGGTGATCTCTGTCTAGCTGTCATCTTTTCGTATTGTCTCATCTTCCCTTCTGCTGCAGTTTTTAAATGTTGTTGCTAGAAGCATTTCATCAATGTACCTCTCAGTATGGATGCATCTTAGCTGTCCGGAGCCTATTTGTTTCCATCAGGTCATAATGTAGTTGCTGCTCAGCAACATCTGACTAATAAAAAAATAAAACAGAACATAAGCCAATACTCAGTCCCCTTGCCGTCATCATAACTAAGGATCCTTTGTGTTTATCACGCGCCTTCTTGAATTTCATTATAGTTTTTCAGAATATTTCATGCGCCCGCCACACCGTGTACATTTCCTGAGTCTACTTCTTCAACTTGAAATCATGACTTCTTGTACTGGAATTTCCTTTCCACAGAAAACATGTTATCGCGTGCATGTTTTATATTTTTGAAATATTTGAATGTCTCTCCTTTATGGTACACAAGACTTTTTTAGCGCTCTATATTGGTAGCCTTTCTCTGAACTGCTTCCACACCATATATCTTTTCAAAGACTTGAGCACAAACCTCAAGGTGAGATTCCTCAAACGTTCCACACGTAAATATTATAACCTCCTTTTTTTTTAAACTGTTGGTTATGCTTAACCCAATGTACCCTAACCATCCAGCGGCTCTGGCCAACGCCTCATCACACTGTGCTGTAAATAGTGCTGAAGATAATCGGCTGCATCATCGTTTTCTCCTTACTCCCACACTCTGTGCACCTTTGGCTCCTCTGTCCTCTTTATCATCTCCTATAACATGATGGAAGATGAATTCTTGGAGCACTAGCTCATTTCACTCTTCACTCCTGTCCACTGTTCTGTACTGCTTCTGTGGCTCCCCATGGGGCAGCATAGCTGTGATGCACAATTCTGTGATCCGTGTGTGCTTAGTATACTTAATATTGTCGGCGGAGGAGAAGAGTTATCTAGATCTCTTTTTCTATCTAAACTCTAATGTGCCGATGAGTTTTGGTTTGTCAAAGAACACAAGAGCTGCCATGCTGGGTTAGACCAAAGGTCCATCAAGCCCGGTATCTTGTTTCCAACAGTAGCTAACCCAGGTCACAAGCACCTGGCAGGATCCCAAAAAGGCAAATTCCATGTTTGCTCCCACAGATAAGCAATGGCTTGCCTTGTTTATGAACTTTTCCTTCAGGAAATTTGTTCATACCTTTTTAAATCCAGCTATGCTAAATTGTCACTGTGATTGATGTGTCCTATGCCTTTATTTTTTTCTAGAATGTCACCACATGCTGTCCTGACCTGAGAAAGGAGATTTTAACTCTTGAAAGCTAGTCAAAAATGTCTTTTCTTTGGGTCTTACTTTAAAATTACCATAAAGTCTTGAGAACAAAAAGAGGGCTACGGGCATTCCTGCCTAAGAAGAGGTTGTTGTTACTATATCATCTTAACAAAATTACCAAAGTGTGATGTCTGCCTGGTACCAAGATCCAAGATGTTATGGTTTATTTAAAATTTGCTATACTGCCTTACAAAACAAATCAAAGTGGTTTACATGTTAAAAGTATAAAAACAGATAATAAAGCTGGACGTGATCTATTTTACTAAAAGGAATTCCCATGGGGTTAGCTGTTTCCACAGCATATGATTAATAGAAAATGTTAAAAAACAAGAGAATATAAGCTGACACAGTTTTATTGGACCAACTTAATACATTGTTTCCTATGATTTGCCTTTGAAGAAGGATGTTGGTAGTCTTTCACATAGCAGTCTTTAAGTATTTATACAAAGATGGTTTCATAGGGCAGTGTTCTGTATTTTTATGTTATGCTGACAGCTTTTATTGAGTATTAAATTCTAGGTTCAGTGTACCTTCTCTGTGAAGAGCTAGTGGTGTGTTGGCTCTACCCCTTTTCATCAACATGAAAAATATCATTAGTAGAACTGTAGTGATTGAAAGATCCCAATGTTCAATAATCTGCTTTCTGTGTTGTGATACATGACCACTGAGCTCAAGTGAAAGCGATGGTCAGATCGTTCCGTCAGATAACGCTCCTTTCCTAGCACATCTTGTAGCAAAAACATCACTTTATCTGGCCGTGGCGTGGTTTTCAAGGTCGTCTGCTCTGTTTCCTACTTGGGTACCTTTTTTTAAATTATTTTTTTGTAATCATGTTTTTTTGCTCTCATACCCCGTCCTGGGTTCAATATATAAAACAACACATATATACAATAACAGTTTTTATTTTAGTTACTGTACATCCAAATATTCCGCCTCCCCAGCCCTCTATGCAGGTGCATCTTGATTCATGACTTCCACTTTAGTTTTACATCGTGGGTCCCCTTCTAGGTCTCTATTCTCTGGGTCATCTCCTGGCCTTCTCAGAATGTCAGGAGCTTATTCCTAGCCACAGGTGAGTGTGTCCAGATACCTTCCCCAAAGTGCCAGAAAGTTCTCTCGCTGTGTTGGTTTCCCCCTTGATGCCATCTGTTCCTGTGTCATTAATTGGTGAAAGCAATTGTGCCAGTCCCAAAAAGAGGGTCCTGCGTGCTCTCTCCAGTTACGCACCAAGGGCTGCTTCCCTACCACACACACCTTATGTACTAAGATTCTCTCCCAGCGCCCTTTAGGGTTGGTAGGGGGAAGATAATCATGCACCACCAGAGCGCTCATCCACGTGTGCCCTAGATCTGCCAATGCAGCTCTACACCACGGGCAGTCTCCATTGGGTGCCATCCCACTACGGAAGGTTCTCAAGTGTAAAAACTGGGCGTTCCTTATCGTCCCTCCAGTCCAGTCCCTCACCGCTGGGTAGTGCACCTCCTCTCGCAGCATGGAGACTGGGCATGTCAGAAATCTGGCACATACACCGGTGGCACCTCCCACCAGCTTCTAGTGTGCTCAGTCTCCATGCAGAAGGAGGTAGTGAGCCTAGGTTCAGGGCTAACAATAGGAGCATATAAGTAGCTGGATAGGATTAGTAGAGGTAATGGTTATGGTTTAGGATATACCACCCTTATGCATCAGAGTGGTTTACATGTGTATACTAACAGGTACTTTTTATTCCCTTGTCCCCGAAGGACTCACAATCTAAGTGTACCCGAGGCAATGGCGGGTTAAGTGGCTTGCCCAAGGCCATAAGGAGCAGCCTCCGGCCTGAGGTTACTTGTCCCCATGTGGGAATTGAAACCCCAGCCCTCCGACCTGAGGTAACCTGTCCAACCACTGAGCCACTCCTCCCTCTTTTATCTCTCTCTATATATACATCTTTCTTTCCTTTGGGGATATTCAATTATGCTTGTTCTGTTTAAAAAAATAAGAAAGAAAAGAAAGGGGAACAGGATTAGTCGGGGCTAATGAAGGGGCAGTGGAAGAGGATTCCTGCTCTGCCTTCACTTTAAATCTATTTTTTCTTGCCTGCCCTGCTGCACTCCCCTCCTTGGCTGGACGGAGGGGAGCTGTGCCTGTGTAATTCTTCTGCCGGCTGATCGGCTCCGGATGGGGGGGAAGGGGGGCAGGGGCCGTCGGCATGGTGTCTACTGCTTCTCTCACTGCCTGTACTGTGTGCAGGGAAGTGCATCTTAGCGGTGAAGTTTTTTATCTTCAGCTGCCTTAAAATCGTTTCGGAGAACAGTTTTCCCTCAGGTGAGTGCTCGGGTGTGGGGGTTGTTTGAAGGCCTGTTCCCTCGTGGTGAGCCTGCCGATTCTGTTTTTAGCGCGTCGGTGTCAGCGGGGCCTTTTTTTTGCCCCACATTTTTTTATAGAGCCTTTCTCTTGGCTGGGAGTTTCCTTGGCAGCGTTTTGCAGCAGGAAAGTCTGTTTGGGTATCTTGTGGGTCCCCTTTAGTCACCTGTTTGATCGGAGTTAAAAACAAAACAAAAAAAAAATAAAAAATATATATATATATAACAATTAATTAATTAATGGTAGACAGCAGAGAGAAATGCTGCTGCTGGGTTCCTTGATTAATGGCAGGATATTTGGAAAGAGCTCTGTGCCTTTTTTTTGGGGGGGGGGGGGTCGCAGGGTCTAATGCCTGGGTGTCCGCAGTGCCTGGTGTGTGGTACCCATCGGGGAACGGTTTCGGACGCGGGGATCTGTTGTGGGTGTGCGACCGAGGCGCTTGGAATGGAACAGGAGTTGCAGGACAAGCTTAAGGAAGTGCCCTTTGCCTCTATCCTATCATATCCTCTCCCCTTTAACCCTCTTCCACTGTCTTTCCTCATCCTCCAATGCCTTTCCGATCACGCCTTGATGTGTCAAGGGCCCTCCCAGCCATCTCACACACCCCTCTCTTATGTCTTGTCTCCCCCCATCTTCTAGTCAGTGTTGTTCTTCCCCCCCTCCCCTCCCACCTCCTCTTTCCACTTACCTCCCACATCCTCCGTAATTTATCTGTGTTATTATAGTAACTTGTTCTTGACCCAGATATGTGTGCGTCCCTGCCCCCTTTTCTTCCCATTAGACTGAGGTATGGAGATTGTTGGTTCCAGACAAGCAGGTCTACTACTGTCAGCGATACTGGCCCCGGGTCTCCTCTGGCATCCTTCATTGGGCCATGTTATCCTGCCCCCCTTCCTTGCACAGGGACAGTTTCCTCTTGGATCTCCTCTACTCACTAATCTTGTTTTAACCCTCCCCCCCACCACTTTCCTTTTCTTTCTCGCTCTATACCTGGTGCCGATAAAGTTGTAGAGAAAGAGAGAGACCAAGAAATACAAGCGTTCGATCACTGTCCCTGGTTCATGAGTCCAAGAGTTTCCCCGTAGTTGAGATTCTCGTCCAAGGGGATCCATCGCAATACCATGCTCTAATATCAAGTCCTTTGGGCCTCATCTACAACCCCTCCGTTTGCTCGCCCAGTTTCACCTTTATTAGCAGGCCCTCTCCCTGTCTCCAGCTGTTTGGAGAGTTTTAGGCTCAATAATCCACTCTCGCTTAATTTTTCTCAAGGGCCTGCTTTAACGTGTGCCCATCAGTGGCAATGTCTGTTGTTGTTCTTTTAGTTGTTTATGGGCTTCCTCCGCGGATTCCAAGGTCCTAGTCATGCCATTTATAAATACTCACAGGCGGGCTGGATAGAAGACCATGAATTTGATTTTATTCTCCATGAGGTGCTGGTACACTGGAGCATAAGATCTACGTTGCTGACCCAGCGCTGCTGAGTACTCCTGGTAAATACGTAGATGGGTTGCCCCATGTGTAATGGGGCCCTGAGTCTTTGCTTCACACAATATTTGGCCTTTTTGTGCATAATTAAGAAACTTTGCAATCACAATGCGCAGTTGGCGCTCTTCGGGCCTATTTGGGCCCATGCTATGCGCCCGCTCAATTATTGGTGTTCCACAGGCTGCACCCAGTGGGAGGTTTGTAGGTAACAGTGTTCCTTATCGTCCCTCCAGTCCAGTCCCGCACCTCTGGGTATTGTACCTCTTCCAGCAGCTTGGAGATTGACCATGTCATTTTTTGATGACACCAGTGTACTTATACAGCTGGCAATGCCTAACAGCCCCAGTATGCTCAGTCTCCAAACAGCTGGAGGAGGTAGTGAGCCAAGGTGCTGGACTCACTGAAGAGACAACTAAGGAGCTTAGGTTTGGGCTAGAATTTACTTTACTTGCCAGGAATTGCAAGGGACTTTTTATTTTGGATTCTTAAAGTTTAAAAAAGAGCAAGGAGGCATATCCCAGGGAGGAGATCCCCCAGGTGTTGGGAGGGGGGTGGTCTTCAGCAGATGCCAGTGTCCTGGGTGTACCGGCAGCTCCCGAACCCGTTACCAGGTGAGGAGCCGCGGCGGCGATATTGCAGAGCAGAAAGCAACTCCTGGTCTCCCTCCCCTCGGCGTCGAAGCCCGTGATGGGGTGAGAAGCATGGGCAATTGGCAGTGAAGCTGGATTGAGGTAAATCCGGGAGGAGTAGCGGGAGAAAAGCCTGTCTTACTTACATTTCTTCATGGCACGAGCATGCTGAGTCAGGGCGGTCTGAGACCACATGGCAGAAAGGTAGCAGTGACACGGGCAGAGTGAACAGTGCGACCTTTTTGTTTCTCCCGCCTTCGAACCTGCATCAGAGGCAGCCTTGTCGCGGCTTTGTTTTTTCTGGGGTTTCCTCTGCTCTCTGCAGGCTGGGGGAGAGGAGAAACGGTCTACAGCGGCCTCGAGTTTCACCTAAGAACGACTGGATCTCCCTGGGTTGATTACATTGTTTAATTATGGCATTTAATTAGGTTCTTTAATTTCATTTAAATGTACTTTATAGTGCATTATTTTCATTTAATCCATTTATTTTAAGTTCTTGTTAGTTTTCTTCAGTGCCTTTCTTTTCCCTTTAGTCCCTTGGGGTGCCCTTGAGCTGCCTAGTAAAGGAGCGCATCACGGCCCTTCCCAGTATGCCGGCCAGACAGCAGTGCCTGGTCTGCAGGTCCCAGTGTGGGACAGTCTCTGAGGCTGGCATTTGCCGCGATTGCACGCGAGAGGCCGCTTCAGTGGAACAGGACCCCCAGATCCTGTCAGGGCAGAAGAGCCCCTCTCTGTCTCAGGTGTGCGGGGATGCAGAAGAGTCTGCGCTACCATTCCTGGACCTTCTACTTCATAAAACCGGGAGTACTGGGGCTTCCAGGTGATTTCTCTACAGAGTTTGTCCTGCTGCTTCACAAGGCGTTTTTGCATGCACAAATAAAGGCCGGCGAGCAATTCTGGGTAGCAGGAGCAAGGGACTAAGAGGTCACCGGCTGTACCGGAGGTGACAGTGGCCAAGAGGCCTAGGCTCACAGAGGAGGGCTATGTCAGCTCTCCTGTGTCTGGGGCTGGAGAAAGAGGGCCTTGACACTGAACTAGAGTTCCAAGAGACATAGTTGGAGGAAGGAGTCTTTGAAGGCCCTAAACATGCCAGCTAGCCTACTGACAGAGGAGGAGATGCTGGAGGATCCACTGCTCCAGGCAGTACAGAAGACGCAGAAGATCTTCCCGGTGCATAGGGTGGTCTGACAGATGATCCAGGATGAATGGGATTTGCCAGAGTCTCCTCCAAGTCCCGCCTCAGCAAGCTCCCCTTTAAGGGGAAACGTCTCTTCGGTGAGGAGCTGACAAGTTGGTTAAGGACTTAGGAGAGTCAAAAGGGGGGGGGGGCACCTGCCCCCGAAAATGAGCAGAAGCAGGGCCACGCTCCTCCTGCAACTCCATAGACAGTCATGGGTTTTCAAGCATTTTCGTACAACCTGCTTTGTCCCTTATCAGAGGGATAGATTCCCTGACAGGGGTTTTGGGGGTTTCGAGGAACAGGCAGGGGCTTTGGCACTGCCTTGTCCTTGAGCGCCAAGAAATCACAATGAAGCGAGGGGGGCCCAGGGTGGTGCAACCCATGGGAGGTTGGCTGTGGGATTTCTGCCCCACCTGGGCTCAGATCACTTCAGACCAATGGGTCTTAGAGGTCATCCGGGAGGGCTGTGCCCTCGAGTGGGCCCCTCCAGTATGTCACGCCTTCATTCAGTTAATCTGCAAAGCGGCGGCGATGAAGGACACCTTGACTCGGCTCCTGCAGCTAAAAGCTGTGGTGCCGGTACCAACACAGTTGCAGTTGGTACTCAGTTTATTGTACTCAGTTTATTTCATGGTACCCAAAAAGGAAGGTTTCCTCTGCATGATTCTCGATGTCAGGGGCGTAAACTGTTGCCTATGGGTGCCGCACTTTTATATGGAAAGTTTGCAGTCCATCATAGTAGCGGTAAAAAGCAGCAAATATTTTGATGTTTCTCGATCTCCTGGAAGCATATCTGCACATTCCCATCTGACCGGAACATCAGCAGTTTCTCCGCATCACGGTGACAATGGGCCACTTCCAGTTTTGGCCGTTGCCATTCAGGCTGGCAACAGCTCCTCATACCTTCACCAAGGTTATGGTGATGGTAGCGGCAGTGCTACACAAAGGAGGGTGCACGAGGGCTCCTATCTCAATGACTGGCTAATCCGGGCAAAGTCCAGAGAGGAAAGCAAAATAGTGACGAAGTGTGTGGTGCAGTTCCTATGAAGTCTCGGCTGGGTGGTGAACGTGGCCAAGAGTCAGTTGGGTCCATCCCAGGAGCATGAGTATTTGGGAGAGCGCTTTGATACCTCCGTGGCTGGGACTGTGGCGACTGTTGCGCCAATTTCTGCAGATATTAGAGCAGTCGGCCCGGCATTATCTGCAGGACCTGGGATCGGCCATGTTAGAGTTGGTCCCGTGGGTAAGGACGCATATGTAGCCATGGCAGAGGGCGCTGCTCAGTCGGTGGTCACACTGGAGTCAGTCCTTGTCCATTCTCCCCTGCCTGTGGGGGACCAAGATTGCTCTCCGGTGATGGCTGCATCCGGGGACTCTGGAAGGGGGCATGCCCCTCGAGTTCCCGCAGTGGATCCCGGTGATGACTGATGCCAGTTCGTCCGGTTGGGGAGCTCATTGCGAAGGACACGTTGTGCAGGGCCAATGGAACCTTCAGGAGGCCACTTGATCGATTAACAGACTGGAGATGCGTATGGTGTTCCTGGCGCTCCAGAGCTTCGAGCACTGGTTATTTATTTATTTATTTAGCTTCTCTTATATACCGCGCTATTACATGTCAGTGCGGTGTACATTGAACAGAACAATATACTGTGCGGACGGGTCGCATAGATTTTACATTGAACAGAGATTAAAACTTGGATTTAAGAGGGGTAACATTTCTACAGTTTATTTACAACGTTGTCCATGTTTTAGGCTATAGACTATTCAGAGCTGGTCTTTTTGGGTTGGCTATTCCTTGTCTTGCTGGGTGTGTTGTTGGGAGGCTCTGAATGCTTGATGTGAGTGCTCATTGGTTGATTTCTATAGTTAGTTACAGGATAGTGTCTTATGAAGAGATGATGTTTAAGAGCCTTCCTGAATTGAGTTAGGCTAGTGATGATTCGCATGTCTGTAGGGAGGGCATTCCAGGCTCTGGGTGCGTATAACATGAAGGCTCTATTGGATGTTGCCTTTGTGCACGTTTGTCATTTCTTTCAGGATAGTTAGTGTGTTCACCGTAGAGGATCTTCTAGTTCTGTTTGGGTGTATAATGTGGATCATCTCGTTGATGGATGTAGGTGGGTGACTGTTTAGGGCTTTAAAGGTCAAGACTAAGATCTTGTAGAGAAGGGTAGACAGTGAAGATTCATCAAAATTGCTGTGATGTGTTCCATTCTTGCTACCCCGACAAGGACTCTTGCTGCTGTGTTCATCGCAAGTTGGAGTGGGTGTAGCGATGCCTGTGGGAGCCCATATAGTATAACATTGGCATAATCAATGTGTGGGAGAACCAAGGCCTGGAAAATTGTTCGGAAATCGCTGGGGTCAAGAAGTGCTCTTAGATTCCGAAGTGTCCTTATTGTGTTAGCTGTCCAGATTTAATTTTAAAATCTTTTATATTCGAACAGTTTCTCCTATAACGCAAAAATTGTGACAATGGTAGCCCATCCTTCAATTGTTTTGGGTGCTCACTAGTATAGTGTAAAAAAGTATTATGATCCGTTATTTTGCAATAGACAGTTTCCCATGTTGTGCTACCTCTATTAATTACTAGATCAAGATAAGTAATACTATCCCTGCTGGTCTGTTTCTTTTAAACAGTTTTTGAAAATTGAGTAGATGAGTACAGCAAGGCATGAATCTAAAGGGTAATGTTGAATGAGACAGCATAGAGATATCTCCTTGTATTCGATTAACAGCAATGCTGATGATTTAGGAGGTAGGGGTTTAAATAATGGTGGACATCCCAGAGTCCGCATGCGCGGCGTTTTTCAGCACGATAATGAATAGAAGGATTCGTGCTAAAGTGAAGTACTGAGGCTTTACCTTTTTTGAGCTGAAATGCGGGCAGCATCAAGTTAGTTTTTTTAAGTTATTTCTTCAAGTAATTTCGATGAAAGTGAAGATTGTTAAACATGAATGAAACAGAGTGGATTTGATGTATGTTTTCAATTCTTGCTGTGTTTTTTAAAGGATATAGAGCATAGTACAGGGTGACAATCCCCTGAAGAAATGAATGACAGTGAATCGGCGTCGGGATTGATAAAGGGACTGATAAAAAACAATGACATTGCATCGAAGGACCACAGCTTCAAAATGAGATAAGTGCCATTGATATTAGATCACTGATGGAAGAAATATTCTTAATGGCATTTTTGTTACAAATGGCTGGTTTTTAAGCGTGGTTCAGAATTTCTATAAGGTCGTTGATGCAAAGGAAGCATTATATAAGCACTGAGTTTCAGTTCATAATATAGTGCAAAAGTTTGTCTGAGACCTGAATACAACAAGATGTGGAATCATTAGTAACTTACTAGACTACTGTTTCTAAAGGTGAATTGTGAGCGTGAAAAATCTTTAATTACTCTTAGAGACATTCGCTCAAAAAAAGTGACCATTCGTTGACATTCCAGTCAGCCAAAGTGGGCCATTTTTTCATCAGGAGGATGTCAGAGGGCCTGGATGTCCTTGTGCAGAGGTGGCCCACAGAGGGTTTTCTCTATGTCTTCCCCCTGTGGGCGCTCATAGGCCAGGTCGTGCAGCGGATCAAAGCTCACTGTGGGTTGGTCATTCTGATTGCCCCAGACTGGCCAAGGTGCCCGTGGTATGCCGATTTGGTGAGGCATCTGGCGGACTGCCTGTGGCCGCTCCCAGCGTGAAAGGATCTTCTGTCGCAGGAGGCGGTACAGATGCCTCAGGTGGATCGATTCTCGTTTTTGGCTTGGCTCTTGAAAGGGCAAGGCTGAAAAAGAAGGGTTATTTGAACCCAGTGATTGCAGCCTTGCTAAAGGCGTGGAGATCTACCTGTCTAGCGTATATTCGGATATGGCGTGTCTTGGAGGTGTGGTGTGCAGATAAGCAGGCTCATCCCACCACAACATCCGTACTGGACATCCTAGCATTCTTGCAGGCTGGTTAAGATAAGGGTTTAGCCGCTAGTTCCTTGAGGGTGCAGCTAGCGGCAATTTCCTTGTATTGAGGAAAGGTCCATGGGGTGGCGTTGGGTACGCACCCAGACATAATGTGCTTCCTGAAGGCCATATCCCACCTGCGTCCTCCAAGGAGATCAGCGCTATCTTATAGGGAACCGTTCTTATCCTTTTTCAGGGAAAAAGGTGGTACTGCGACCCGTTCCATCCTTTTTGCCTAAGGTGGTATCTCCCTTCCACCTGAATCAGACGGTGTCTCTGCCGGTGCTAGGGTCGCTGGAGGGAAGCGACGTGGACTGCAGTTTACGCCGTTTGGATGTGAAGCGGGTGTTGCGCCAATATCTGAAGGTTTCAGAATTATTTCGCAAATCGGACCGGCTATTCATGTTGTTCGGAGGTATTCGCAAAGGGGAAGCGGCGGCGAAGGCTTTCATTGCCAGATGGATTAGGGAGGCGATTGCTTCAGCTTATTTGCTACAAGGTCAGTCAGTGCCGAAGGGCTTACAAGCTCATTCTACCAGAGCGCAAGCGTCTTCCTGGGCGGAACACAGTTTGGTTCCGCCGGGAGAAATTTGTAGGGCGGCCACCTGGTCTTCCCTTCATATTTTCAGTAGGCACTACCGCCTCGATGTTGCGGCAGCAAATGACGCCTGCTTTGGGTCGGCAGTGTTACGAGCCGTCTGGAAAGGTCCCTCCCAATGATTACTGCTCTGTTACATCCCAGAGGTAGAGGACTGAACTGGAGGAATGATAAGGAAATGATAATTACACTTACCTGGTAATTGTAATTCCTTGAGTGACGACAGTTCAGTCCTCATTCCCACCAGGGGTGTTATCGTTGACATTGGATGGTCGGTTGGAAGAACGCAAAGATTACTGGTAGGTCTGTTTGTTGGGGGGCTGTCCTACTTGGAGTTGTTCTCTTTGTTATTGATCATTTTCACTCTTTCTTCTTGCTGATTCTGTTTAGCGGGGAAGGGTGCAAGAATGGTCTGCCTGGAAGACATTCAGGTGTACGTGTTCATGGTTAGGATTAAGTTAATGTTACGGTTGATATATTTTAGCTACTTATTTGTTGCTCCTTTGAGTCTGCTTTTGTCAATAGGTCACTGGGGCTGATGGGAGAGACCAGCAGGCTATATCCAGTGACGTCACGATTTTGACATGCCCAGTATCCAAGCTGCAGGAGGAGGTTCACAACCCAGAGGTAGAGAATTAAACTGGAGGAACGATAAGGAAGGTGCTATTCAGCGATGAAAGTACCTTCTGCCTGTTTGGTAACCAGGCCCACACATATGTGAGGAGATTTCCTGGAGAGGAATTCAAGCCTGAGTGTCTCAACCTCACTGTGACGCATCCTTTGAAGGTCATGGTCTGGGGCTGCATGGCTGCCAATGGCAGACGTCTTCACATCGTCTATGGCAGGGGTCTCAAACACGCGGCCCGCGAGAGACCCTTGTGCAGCCCGCGAAGCATTGGGAGAGACCCTTGTGCGGCCCGCGAAGCAGTGTGCAGCGGCGGCCAAGAAAGCAAATAGAATGCTAGGTATGATAAGGAAAGGAATGGAGAATAAAACAATGGATATTATAATGCCTCTGTATCGTTCCATGGTGCAACCGCACCTTGAATATTGTGGGCAATTCTGGTCGCTGTATCTTAAAAAGGATTAAAAAGCGTTATTAGAAAAAGTTCAGAGAAGAGCCACCAAAATGGTAAAGGGGATGGAAGGATATCCCTATGAGGAAAAGCTTAAAAGGATAGAGCTCTTCAGCTTGGAAAAGAGACAGCTGAGGGGAGATATGATAGAGGTCTATAAATTAATGGAGTAGAACAGATCAATGTAGATAGGTCGTTTACTCCATCAAAAAGTAGAAAGTCTAGGGGACACACAATGAAGCTACAGTGTAACCCATTTAAGACTAATAAGAGAAAACATTTTTTCACTCATCACGTAATCAAACTGGAATTTGTTACCGAAGGATGTAATAAAAACTGTTAGTGTAGCTGGGTTTAAAAAAGGTTTGGACAAGTTCCTGGAGGGAAGGTCTATGAACCATTATTGAAGAGGACTCAGGAAATCCACTGCTTGCCCCCAGGACAAGCATTGTGGAACCTCTGTGCCTTTTTGGGAACCTGCCAGGTACTTGTGACCTGGACTGGCCACTGTTGGAAACAGGATACTGGGCTTGATGGACCTTGGTCTGACCCAGTATAGCAAATCTTATGTTCCCCTGCTGCAGTTTTAATTTATTTATTTTTATTAGAGAAAGATACACATCATCTTTAGCATCATCGTAGACAACAAGACAACACAATCGCTCAAAGGCCAGACAATGTATATTCTAAATAGAATTACAGACACAACTTACTTTTTTCTTCTCTTTTCAACTTTCCTCCCACCCACCAAAGACCTATCCAACTTGTTTACTCCCAGGGACCATGGATACTTTTACATGGGCTTCCAGAGAATCAAAAGGAGAAAAAGCAGCATGATCCTAGACTGGCTGAGAAAGCACCCAACCCACCTAACCTCTATTCACACTCATTCGGTGGCACCCTGCTCAAATGGATCCAATCATACTTGTTAGACCACCACCAACATGTACACAAACAAATCAGTGCCATACAGACAACACAAGGCTTTGCATTATCCTCACTGCTCTTCAGCATATTCATGCAACCCATATGTACCATATTCCACAGACACCATATTCAATACAGGATCTATGTAGATGACATCATGATGTTTACACTTTGACATTCTTATTCCAAACGTACCTTCTTCTAAGACAGATTGCAATGGTTACAGGAACACGGGCTCCAGATCAACTATAATAAAACAGAAGTGGTCCATATCTCCAGAAAAAAGGCATTCTCACCTTCCAAAACACTCAAAATCCATGACATGAGCTAGAAACCAAGCAGGAGGTGAAATAACCCGGGCATAACAATTGACCAGCAGCTTGACTTCTCCTCCCACATCACCAGAAGCACAAGAACTATATACGACAAGATAAAAATACTTCGCGATCTTCAACCTCTACTAGCAACGTCCAACTTCCACTCGGTATTTCAGGCGCTAATCATCCCTCTCCTGGATTTCAGTAACAGCATATACCAGGGACTCTCCAAAGATGCACTTCATCAGCTACAAATGGCCCAACACACTGCAGCACGCACTGTAGTTCAAGCAAGAAAAAGCAACCACATTACCCCAATTTTAAAAGATCTACAGAGGCTACCTGTACACAACCGAATTAAATATAAATCAGTAATGAACACATTCAAAACTTTACACTATCAATCATTCCCATACCTAAAGTTCCTCATCCACATATCAACAACCACCACCATTAGGCGCAAATGCAACCAGAACATACTTGACTGGCCAGCAGAAATAACAGAGCCTTCTCCACTTATGCATTGGACCTATGGAATGTACTCCCCAACGACTTCGGGGAAATACACAAACTAACAAAATTCCTTAAAGATCTCAAGACCTTCCTATTCTGGTGAGAGGTCTTACGTG
Source organism: Ichthyophis bannanicus (assembly GCA_033557465.1). Classification (NCBI taxonomy): domain Eukaryota; kingdom Metazoa; phylum Chordata; class Amphibia; order Gymnophiona; family Ichthyophiidae; genus Ichthyophis; species Ichthyophis bannanicus. Next base: position 92,739,501 of record CM066048.1, on the reverse strand, counting down.
TGCACTAGGTGCAAGGAGCTCTCTGCTCTCAGGGAACGAGTCCGTTCTCTAGAGGCTAGAGTAGCAGACTTGGAAAACATAAGACAGACAGAGAGGTACATAGACGAGACCTACAGGGATATAGTCCTGAAGTCCCACCTCCAGTCTGGCAGCATCCCTGTTGCCATGGAGGAGAGAGGTCACGTGACAGGAGAGCATCACCCTGGTGTGGCAGGAAGTGATCCTGTAACTAGGACCTGTCCTCCAGGTGATGTAAACCCCTCTCGCACCGAGGAGGTTTCTCCAGGGCCAAGTGCCCATGAGGGAAGGGTTAGGACAGCAGTTATAGTTGGTGATTCGATCATTAGGCATGTAGATAGCTGGGTGGCTGGTGGACGTGAGGATCGCCTGGTAACATGCCTGCCTGGTGCGAAGGTAGCGGACCTCACACGCCACCTAGATAAGGTCTTAGATAGTGCTGGGGAGGAGTCTGCTGTCTTGGTACATGTCGGTACCAATGACATAGGAAAATGTGGTAGGGAGGTTCTGGAAGCTAAATTTAGGCTTTTAGGTAGGAAGTTGAAATCCAGAACTTCCAGGGTAGCGTTCTCCGAAATGCTTCCCGTTCCACGCGCAGGACCCAAAAGGCAGGCAGAGCTCCGGAGTCTCAATGCGTGGATGAGACAATGGTGCAGAGATGAGGGGTTCGGATTTGTTAGGAACTGGGGAACATTCTGGGGAAAGGAGGGGCTCTTCTGAAGGGATGGGCTTCACCTTAACCGGGATGGAACCAGGCTGCTGGCATTAACCTTTAAAAAGGAGATAGAGCAGCTTTTAAACTAGATAATAAGGGAAAGCCGACAGTCGCCCAAGAGCGCATGGTTCGGAAGAATGTATCCTTGAAGGATACTACAAAAAGCAGAGAGGTTCCAAAAAAGAGTAAAGTAGCCCAAATGCCCTCGAGTATGGAGCAGACAGAGCTTAAAGATCCCAAATTACCCATGTCTACCAATAGCCAAATTAATATGAATAAAATACAGTCTCTAAAATGCTTGTATGCAAATGCTAGAAGTCTACAAAACAAGATGGGAGAGTTAGAATATATAGCACTAAACGAGAGGTTAGATATGATTGGAATATCAGAGACATGGTGGAAGGACGACAACCAGTGGGACACTGTGATACCTGGGTACAAACTATATCGTAATGATAGAGCTGATCAAATTGGTGGAGGGGTTCGCTCTATGTTAGAGAGGGCATTGAGTCAGAAAGGATTAAAGTTTTGCAAGAAACAAAATTTGCTGTAGAATCTCTATGGATTGAAATTCCATGTAAAAAGGGGAAGGCGATGGCAGTGGGGGTGTACTATCGTCCGCCTGGCCAGAATGAACAAATGGATGATGAAATGCTCAAAGAAATCAAGGAAGCTAGCAAAAGTTACAGTGCAGTAATAATAATGGGTGATTTCAATAACCCCGGCATCGACTGGGTCAGTGTCACAACAGGACATGCTAGGGAGATAAAGTTCCTAGATGAAATAAATGACTGCTTCTTGGAGCAGCTAGTTCATGAACCGACCAGAGGGGAAGCAATATTAGACCTAGTCCTTAGTGGAACACCAGATGTAGTGCAAGAGATAAGGGTGTTGGGGCCACTTGGCAATAGTGATCATAGCATGATCACCTTTGATTTAATTAGTGGAGGAGGGATAGTAAGGAAATCCACAGTACTACCCTTTAACTTTCGAAAGGGAGACTATGATAAAATGAGGAAAACAGTTAAGAAAAAACTAAAAGGAGCAGTTGCAAAGGTTAAAGACGTACATCAAGCTTGGGTGTTGTTGAAAAATACTATCTTGGAAGCCCAGACCAGCTGTATTCCACGCTTTAAGAAAAGTGGAAGGAAGTCCAAAAAACTGCCAGCATGGTTTAAAGGTGAGGTCAGAGAGGCTGTTGTTGCCAAAAAAGCATCTTTCAGGAAATGGAAAAAAGAGCCAAACGTTGAAACCTGGAAACAGCACAAGCACTGGCAAGTCAAATGCAAGGCATTGATAAGGCAGGCAAAGAGAGAATTTGAGAAGAAGCTTGCTGCGGAAGCAAAAACGCGAAATAAAGACCTTTTCAAGTACATTCGTAGCAAAAAACCTGTGAGAGAGTCAGTTGGTCCATTAGATGATAAAGGGGTTAAAGGAGCACTAAGAGGCGACAAGGCGATAGCGGAGAGACTGAATGAATTCTTTGCTTCGGTCTTTACTGAGGAAGATGTAGGGATGTTATCCATGACTGAAGTGGTATTTAAAGGTGTGGAAGAATTGAAGGAAATATCGATACATCGGGAAGATGTCTTACAACTATTAGATAAACTGAAGAGTAGCAAATCACCTGGGCCGGATGGTATACATCCAAGGGTGTTGAAAGAACTGAAATTTGAGATTGCAGACCTGCTATCAGTAATCTGTGAACTATCATTAAAATCATCTCTAATACCTTAAAAAGGGTTCGAGGGGTGATCCGGGAAACTACAGACCGGTGAGCCTGACATCAGTACCGGGAAAAATGGTAGAAACCATCATAAAGAATAAAATTACTCAGCATGTAGATAGTCACGACCTAATGGGAGACAGCAAACATGGCTTTAGACAATGAAGATCTTGTCTTACTAATCTGTTATGTTTTTTTTGAAGGAGTGAATAAACAGGTGGACAAAGGTGAGTCGGTTGATATTGTGTATCTGGACTTTCAGAAAGCCTTTGACAAGGTCCCTCATGAGAGACTTTTGGCAAAACTAAAGAGTCTTGGGATAGGAGGCAGTGTACTATTGTGGATCAGGAACTGGTTAAAAGATAGAAAGCAGAGGGTAGGGCTAAATGGCCAATTTTCCCAATGGAGAAAGGTGAATAGTGGTGTACCCCAGGGATCTGTGCTGGGTCCGCTGCTTTTTGACATATTCATAAATGACCTGGAAAGTGGAATAACGAGTGAGGTTATCAAATTTGCAGATGACACAAAACTATTTAAAGTTGTTAAAACCCAGGAGGATTGTGGAAAATTGCAAGAGGATCTTGATAAATTGGAAGACTGGGCATCAAAATGGCAGATGAAATTTAATGTGGAGAAGTGCAAGGTTATGCACCTAGGGAAGAACAACCCAAACTATGGTTACACGATGCAAGGTTCCACATTAGGAACCACCACCCAGGAAAAAGATTTAGGCGTCATTGTGGATACCATGTTAAAACCCTCGGCCCAGTGTGCAGCGGCGGCCAAGAGAGAGCAAATAGAATGCTAGGTATGATAAGGAAAGGAATGGAAAATAAAACAAAAGATATTATAATGCCTCTATATCGTTCCATGGTGAGACCGCACCTTGAATATTGTGTGCAATTCTGGTCGCCGTATCTTAAAAAGGATATAGCGATTTTAGAAAATGTTCAGAGAAGAGCCACCAAAATGGTAAAGGGGATAGAAGGCTACTCCTATGAAGAAAGGCTAAAAAGGTTGGGGCTCTTTAACCTGGAAAAGAGACGGCTGAGGGGAGATATGATAGAAGTCTATAAATTAATGAACGGAGTGGAACGGGTAAACGTAGATCGATTGTTTACCTTATCAGACTATAGAAAGACTAGGGGACATGCAATGAAGCTACAGGGTAAACTATTTAAGACTAATAAAAGAAAATATTTTTTCACTCAACGTGTAATCAAACTCTGGAATTTGTTACCGGAGGATGTAGTAAAGGCTGTTAGTGTAGCTGGGTTTAAAAAAGGTTTGGACAAGTTCCTGGAGGAAAGGTCCATAAACCATTATTAAGAAGGGACCCAGGATATCAATACTTGAACCAATACAAGCATTGTGGAACCTGTGTCCCTTGGGGAAACTGCTAGGTACGTATGACCTAGATTGGCCACTGTTGGAAACAGAATACTGGGCTTGATGGACCTTGGTCTGACCCAGTATGGCATATCTTATGTTCTTATGTTTTTATGACTAAATGGCGTGTCCCTATGGAGCAACAAAAATGAAGCATACCTACTCCCCTGTCATAAAGTACCACCTTTCCACACACCCCACCTTATTCTTCCTCTCCACTCCCTCCCCCCCAACCTTACACAACCCCAGTTGTACATAATCTGTATTTTGAATATATTATGGACCAGAGGCTATAGTCACCAGTTGTAATTGTACTGTTTGATGTTATTAAGATTTTTAAAGGTTCTATGTAAAAGTTAATTACTTGTTCCCTGTAAACCGCTTTGATTCCCAGATAAGGTGGTATAAAAAAAAAACACAGATAAATGAATTCTCTCCACACATCCTTGAAATCCAGCCACACTAATAGTTCATCAAGAAACGACTTGTCTTATGCAGCAAGTAGCAATTTTTCCCAAACCTTTTGAATGCTGCTTACTTCTTAGGAGCACCACCTTTTAATCTCTCTATCAAGATTAAATTATATTGCAAATTCCTCCACTGCATCAACTTTGGTGAGCCCTTAATGCTGCAAATTTATTAAAATATATTCCCATGCTATCAGTAAGGCCTTCCTCCAAAACATTTTCTCGCCCTTCAGTAAAGTCCTTAAGGATTCAAAGTCATCAAGTAAAATCAGGTGACTGTTCTACTGGTACTGCCACTCCCAATACCCCTTCTAAACTAGGGCTCGACAAAGCCCAGGCACCGATTTGCTCCACTCCCCCACCTGCCTCCTAATTTTTTAAAAATATGATTGCGGCAAAGTTCCATCCTGTTCTTCCTCACATACCTACCCCCAAATGCTCTGAATAGATGCACAGCTCCAGAGCATATGCCTTAGAAATGCTACTACGACTATTACTACTGATCAGTTTTATAGTGCTACAAGGCATCTTCCATCCTATATTGTGAACACTTTCTGTCCTGCATTATCTTAACTTTGACCGCCTGTCTCAGAAGTACAGGCTCTCAAATAAAAATGTGTATTGTTGCTCTTGCAGAATCCCCTGCTCTAATTTAAAGCCTCTGACTTCTTGGTTTTATTCTTTGCATATTTGAAGTCTGTTATCGAGTCACCTCTCAGCTTTCTCTTTCTCAGGATAAATAAGCCCTACTTCTGACTTTTACCCTATCCTGTTCCTTGCCCACCTCTAGCTTTCTCCAGTCCCTTCTTGAAGAGGGGGTCCAAGGCTTGTGGGGCTGGTACCAGGCTGGACACAGGGGCCCAAGCAATGGTGTTATCAGTTTTTGTATGGAGTGGGAGAATTGTTTCACTGGTCTTATGTCATTTTTGGCCATTCTTGTCTACAAACTAAAGAATCTTTTAATTATTTTATAAATGCTTCCCCACCACACAAAATCCCCAATGTGAATTAATCCAGTAGAAACTTGCATGGCTACCTTGGAGGTACACAGTGTTTTTATGGTATAGTGGCAATGAATGGAAGTTTCTCCGGGCACAGTCTAGCAAAACCTCCTTCAGTCTTGGCATGCAGAGTTATGGCACTCACATTGGATCCTCCACAGGGCTAGCTTAAGACTAGCTCAGACATGAGGGTGTGCCTGATCTGTTGAGACCTGTGGTCCCTTCAGCTCTGACCAGCAATATCAGATATTGCAGTAGGAAAAGGGGCCTCTGTTATCAAATGCTCGTTTACAGTATCATTTAGAGTTATTCACTGGGTACATGTAAACGGCATCAGAGCCTGCAGTTGAGCCTCTGATTAGATGGGCCTGGAAATTTAAAGCAGGTGTTTGTAACAGACTTAATGCTTTCTGTGTTGTCCACTGTTACGCCTGTCATCCCGCCCCAAGCATGGGCAGATGCACTGTTGACTGAGCATGAATTTATTCTCTAGCTCTTCTTGACTGTAGGGAATGGGGTGGAGGCAGGCAGGCAGGCAGGAGCGATCTGGGTGTTAGCCATGGGAAGGTGCCCTCTGAGCCCACTCTGAGGGGGGTGGGAGGAGATTTTTATAGCTGGGAGCTGTCTTTTTGGTCATACGACTTAGAAGCGAGGATGTCCTCTAGCAGAATGTAAACATGTCACAAGCACTCTTTTATAAGAGGCAACAGGTGCATGGTTAAAATAAACCTTGTGTATGCCTATATACAGGAGGCAGAGATCTTGAGTTCTGCTGCCTACCCTCTCCTCCCCTCCCTCCAAAACATCCTGGCTCTTTCTGCCAAGCAAGATTTATGTTTGAGGCTGGAGCACAGTCTGAGGCTCAGGCAGAGGGCCTCCTTGTAGGAATTTGGAGTGTTGTAAAAACACTCCTTCCCTCCTCCCACCCCAGCCCTCGTCTCCTATGGCAGGCAGCCTAGCAGTGCACGTTCCAGCTCTGATACTGTGTGTGTGACCTCACAGAGTCTGCTACTTCCTGGCTTTGCCATTGACTGAATGTGCTCAGGATAGTATTACTTGAATAGAATTAAGTAATTAATGCCTCCCCGTATTACCTCTGTGAGATTCCCCCCACTCCCTGTCTTCTCCAACCAAACCACTGCTCCCCCAACTCTCTCATTCCCCTAAATCTCATGGAAATCTTTCTGTTCCCCGGCTTTGGTGACTTTGTTACAGTTTACGTGTATTGGGTCTGCGTATGAATGTGCCATCGGCACTCTGACGCTCTTTCTTGCTTTCTCTGCCACAGGTTATCCAGTATCAGACAGTGCGTTATGACATCCTCCCGCTCTCTCCCATCTCCCGGAACAGACTTGGTGAGTAAAGGGGGGGGGGGGAATGGATGTGTCTTTTAGAGGCCAGTTCAGTGGGTGCTCCACTACGCGTTGGGTGGATATGTGCAAGATGCGGAAATGACTAGCTAGTATTGTAGCTCTCTGGTCAGAGCTGAATGGGAAAGCATAAGGGGAGCGGCCTGGTAGAGAATCCTGGATGGGAAGGAGTCAAGAGAGAGGCATGGCAGGGGGTATATAAACATAAGAAACCACTGGGGTATTTTATTTTTTTGTTGTTGCTGCTTTTTTTACACCACAAAGCCCATTTTTAGCCTCTGTATTTTCTGTGAGCATGCACGACACACACACACACACACACACACACACACACACACACACACCTTGCTCCCAGCTGTGTTCCTGAATTTCTCTATTTCTCCTCCCTTAGTGCACGGCAGGATTGAGGTGTAATGGCAAAGCCGTGTTGGGGATCTCGGTGCTGGAATAGCATAGGGTGCTGTGGGGAAGGACTGAGGTAATTTGTCAGAATAATGAAGGGGGGACTCTGATGCAGTTGTATGAGAATAAGTGTAGATTTCAGTATTGGAAGAATAATGCATGGTGTGGTATTCTGAGCTGCATCTGCTTGGATGCCTTTAAGCCCACAGGGTTAGGGATGTGCGGCAGCAGGTAAGGCAAAGGTGACTCCTGTTAGTAATGGAAGTAAGCTTCAGAGGAATTGATGCTGTTGACCAAAGTCCAAGCAGTATCATCAGGGGACCTCTTTGCTCTTTAGCTTGGCGACAGTCCTGAGGAGGACTCTGTATGCAGGCACTTCACCGCTGATGATGCAATATGTATTCCCTTCCACAGCTCAGGTAAAGCGCAAGATCCTGGTGCTGGATCTGGATGAGACGTTGATACACTCCCACCACGATGGTGTGTTGCGGCCCACGGTTCGGCCTGGCACGCCGCCAGACTTTATTCTAAAGGTCAGAGCAGTAACAATTCTCCTTCCCTATTCCAGGTTCTATTTGTGAGGAGAGTGTTGCCGGGATTAAGATCTATCCATCATGTACAGCCTTTTGCAGATGGACCTCTTTGGTCTCTGCGGCCTAGAGGTTAAAGCAATGGGATGAGAATGAGGGAAACTGGGTTTCAAATTCCACTTTTCCCATTGATGCACTTTGTGTCCTTGGGCAAGACACTTTTATCTCCTGTTGCCTCATGTACCCACTTAGATCCTAAATTCTTTGGGGTAGCTTTGTATTTATTTATTTTTATATACCGCATTTCCATGGATCAATGCGGTTTACAAAGAACTGAATAACTATTACCATTTTACGGTTCTGTGTAAATCTATTAGCACCATTAATTTAATTAACTTCTTTCTTTCAGCCCTTCTCCCGTCTATTTGGAGTAGATTAGAAAGGGCTGGTTAACCATTGTAGTTTGAGTAATGCCTCTAACCTGTTCCATCAAAGGAAACTTAGTGACTTTGTCTTACCGTGCCTGGTTCTCCTGTAATACAGCTCTTTTTTTTTTTTTTTTTCCTTTACCCTGACTTCTCTTGACAGGTTGTTATAGACAAGCATCCCGTCCGCTTCTTTGTACATAAGAGGCCGCATGTAGACTTCTTTCTGGAAGTGGTGAGTGACTGCTTGCCTCTACTGTTTGCAGACGTCAGGTTCACCTCTGAAAGGGATCATTCCTCTATCTCAGGGCAGCAATAATTATGCTCTTAGATAACTGCTGTTCCTGAATGTAACTCACGTTGAACATTACTGGAAAAGTGTGAGCTAACTACTAATTAGGTCCTGCATAAGATCTTTCAGAGGGTTAAAATGGCTGTTACTTAACAAACCTGTAGCCTAGGTTTCAGCAGGTGTGGTCTCAAACAATGGGCGCTAGGTGAGAGAGAGCTGAGCTCAGATTGCCCTCTTTAACCCTATGTATCACCTGGTAATTATTACAGTTTGTTTATTTACCATTTTTTATATACCGCATTTCCTAGGATCAGTGCAGTTTGCATGTAACAACTTTAAAATACAGTGAACGATTGAAGTGCAAACATAGATAACAGTCAGGGAGGGGATAATATTGAAAGAATACTCTGCACCCCCCCTCACCTAATAACAGATAGGGCTCTTGGGTCACAGAAATCCACACACAAAGCAAGGAGAAGGTTAATTGATCATAATCTTTAAATAATACACAAATCTGTAAATAATACACAACACACTTGTATTATACACACAGGACCAAAGCGCTTTGGGAGAGCAAGCCAGGCCTCTGCCTATGTTTACTCTGACATCCTAGCTTTAGGCCACTTTATTTATAGGAAAAGATTCCATTACACAGCATAATTTCACTTTATTATTCTACGTCTCACATCACGTATATTCATAATATACATATTCTATTCTATGTCTAGTGTTACATATATTCATAACATACTTTTCTATAGGCATGCACGTCATAGACAATCATGAAAAGACATACATATATTCTCAGGCATGACTATGTAGGCCTTAATTCTAATTAATCCTAACACTGACAGTTTGATATCTCTGACCAGAGACAGCGAGACTGCGAAGCTGGGTAAACAACTTGCCTTTTACTTATCTTTCCAATAACAAGACTAATGTTTGTTATCTAAACCTTTCACCCAATTTCTTCTACAGAGTTTTCAAGGAATGGTATTAAATAAGGAGCTACAAATGATATTAACTCTTTCTTAGAGACTATAGTAATATAATGTTATACACTGGGCCTGACTGTGTATCCAACCCGGTACAATCAAGCTTTCTTTCAGTCCTTCCTCTGATTCTGTAAAGAATCATTTCACAGATAAGGAAACTCAGACATCGGTATTAAAAATGGATCGTAGCTAGCTTCTGGGTCAACCTGTAACATCATTTTAGGGGTCAGTGTCTCCACTGATTTCTTACAGCAAGCAGATATTACACAAAGAATTATTGTTCCTAAAAGGATAATCCCTAATAAGCCAAATAATGAAGCTACTATGCCTTGCAGGGGCCTAGATAATGAATTTCAGAAAGAAGAAACAGAACCAAAAAAATCAGAAAAAGAACTTACATAACTACTACTTGATACAAATGTATGATTCCTAACCTTATCTAGTAGGCCTGTCACTACTTTCCCTTCATCATCAAGCATACTGCAACAGAAATCAGAAATCAGGCCACATATGCCATTTTCTTCGCTAGTAGGTAGTCTAAAGCCATGCGATTCTGAGCTGCATAAGTGGACACCTTGTCTACTGCACCTTGTAACACGCTAATAGCCTCTGTGAGATCCAGGGCTGTAAGTTCAACAACTGCCTGTAATCGCATAATCTGGGTACCATATTCTCTAGTGGGTGCTATGACTCCAAATGTTGAGAGCCAAACAGTACCTGTAAATGCATCTATCTGAGATTTAGTTAAAGGACTTGTAGAGTCTACCAACTGTTGTGCTGTATTATGGCAGGGGTAAAGGGCAACTAAAAACAAAAAACAAAAATGGATGTTTTTGTTTTTAGTTGCCCTTTACCCCTGATGAAGTTTTATTAAATGAAACACGGCCTGTGTCGGGTGGGCAGCATCCATTGGTATTGTAAATAAAAGCCTCTTGTTAAACATTTATTTTGTTCTATCCTTGGACACATCACGTTCCTCTACTGTGACCCATTTCCTTAATTCCTACAGATAGATTACGTTCCCAGGGATGGTAATATCCTAATAAGGGGCAACTCCAGTTTGGTATGTCTCGGACTGAGCCATTCAAAAGGTAGCCAGAACTATTATACTGTAACAAGTCATAATCATGCACCTGATTCCCTTGAACTTGCATTAATTGTACTACGGAAATATAAGGTTTCTGTACGTGGGATTTCTTATTCCAGATGGAAGAATTATGTAGCATTATTATTTTACAAACCTTCCATGGGGTGTTCCCTACCTTTTCCTTGTACCTTGAGCCATAAAACATATTGGAGGGGACTTTAAAGGCATAGAACTAACTACTCTAGGTTCTGTGTTTGTATGAGACCATCGTACAGTAGTTAGATTAAAAGCTGTATCACGAAACTCTTCAAAGGCTTTGGGCCTAACTTGTGGTAGAAACCCGTGTTGAGTAGCTGTCACAGTTGGAAGGCAGACCGCACAACGTGACAGATTAAAATGTTTTGTAACTGAGTGTAAATGTGACTCAAAAATATTTGGATATTCCCCATAACTTTCCCAAGATTCTAAATGCAGTACTGCTTCATTAACAATAATATGCCATAGCACAACTAAGACCAAATACAGAAACATTCTTAGCAAACCTCTAAACATCTGAAACTATTACTCCAAAAATAAATGTTCTAAGACAAAAATAAAAATACACCTACTTTTCTTAAGATGATGAAGATATATATTATAGCTATAACTACCCCTTAATTCTCAATTACGTCATGAAGTAGAGGATAAGTACCCAAAGGTCATTGCTTATATATAAGTAAAATACTAAATCAAACCACCTTTATCCACCTAATCAGTAGTATAAATGCTGGACAAAAGGTTTTTGCATAAGTAGTTCATTCAAAAAGCATGTAAATCCTGATCTTTTCTGTAATATCAATGTAATGTTCAATAAGTCTCTGCGTTGTATTTTCTTGATTCACTGATGAAGGGAGCCACCGTCTGGAGTCTGTGAAGGAGCCTTTTTACACTGTGTAAGGTGTATCCAACAAGAATGTCCTTCCACTTTACAAGCCGAGTATCCCACCAGGAGCACACGAAATGGACCTAGAAACTTGGGAACCAGAAGCGTCTTTGGATGCAAATTCTTAATCAGGACCCAGTCTGGTGACTTCACTTCTGGATATGATGATTCTGGATATGATGATTCTGTCATCTCGTTGAGGATTCACTTGCAATAAAAGGGAAACAGACAGGACTGAGTGCAACTGTGAGCAATAAGTCAAAATATCGCTGCGCAACAATTGGGGATCTGGGATAACTGCCAAGTAATGTGGAGAAGTAGCTGGACGGCCAGTATCTATTTCATATGGATTCAGGCCTCCCCGAGCACGCTGGGGGGAATTACGCACTGCCATAAGGGCAAAAGGAAGGGCTTCCATCCAATCTGTAGCCCAATCCTGTGTCATAGTGCGCAAGTGACTTTTGATTTTCCTATTCATCCGTTCCACCTGGCCAGAGCTTTGTGGATGATAAGGAGTGTGCAGTTGTCTCTTAATACCAAACCAAATTTTCAATACCCTCCCAGACACTCGCAACAATGGCTGGACCCAGACAAGAAAGAACAAAAGGAACACCCCAGACAGGAATAAACTGGTAATGGATAAGCTTCTACCCATCTGGAGAATAGACAAGTGACCGCCAGACAAATACCACCTCCTTCCCCTGGCACAGGGCAGATCTGCAAAACAGGCTGCAAAATCAAAAAGAGTTCGGAAGGCAGAAATCTTAATAACTGACCCTAATCTGACCCTACAGTGCCAGTCTTGAAACAGTGCAGACAAGCTGTGCCAAAGAAAAAAATAACAGAGGTTCAGGTGATACCGGAGAACCAAAAAGACATAATTCATAGCCACAGCGGTAAAGCTTATGATGCAGGAACAGGCAAGTAGAAACAAAAGACTGTCAGGACAAATAAGCAGATGATCCACTTTCCAGTAGCCCTGAGCATCACAGGATGCACCCCACAAAGTCAGAGTCTGGGTTTCAAAGGAAGTATCTTGCTATTGCTGCAAGAAAGATGAAAGGGAAAACAAAGTCATATTAGACGGTGTTAAATACAGCACTGTCGGTGACACCGTGCTTTTTGGTCTGCAAAATGGTTGCCCTTTGACACAAAATCTTCAGCAGAAGAATGTCCTTTGCATTTTAAAACTGCAACTTGTGCTGGCAAGAGGACAGCCTGTAACAAACGGTGAATGTATGCAGCATGTTTAATTGGTTTATTAGCAGAAGTCAAAACCCTCGTTGCTGCCAAATATTGCCAAAATTCCACAAAACCGTAGTGACTGCATAGCCTACACGAAGTTTGCCCTTGTCATCTCTAAAAGCAGAACTATCCACAAACAAAGGTATAATCCGGGGCTGGTAGAGGTACAGTTTGGAAACAATTGAAAATTGTTTGGAAACAATTATGAGACCCATCTTCCTCCACAAGTGTTGAAAGGTTGCATAGTGATGTAGTACATACTGAAACATGAAGCGGAGAAATGATTAATTCCAGAGTCAATAAAACGTGTGGAGGACAAAGGCTGAGCCTTGGTTAGATGGAACAAAAGGGCGCTGTAGAACCAGAAAATCAGTAAGTGTCAATTGCAAAAGCCACTGCTACCAAACTACGTAGACATAGTGGGAGTCCCAAAGTCACTGCATCAAATCGCTTTGAGAAATAGCCTACCGGCTTGCAACCAGTTGGGAAAGCTTGTAAAAGCACACAGGTAGATAGGAATCAGAAATAGCCACATACAATTTGAATGGTAAAGAATAATCATACACAATAAACATGGTGCATTTCCCAGTGCAATTTTTACATTTAAAACAAACCTCCCACTGTAATAATGTGGGTACAATGAGGCCTTCAGATCCTTCTTTCCCAATAGCATAAAGTGGAGCAGTAAGATCTTGAGAAATTCGCTAGCTATTATTTACAGAAAATTAATAAACTCAGGAAGCTACGCAATAACACTGGTGTCGCTGGAAAAAGGCAATGACAGAATAGGTTTCAATCTAGCAGAGGTAATTGCACGACCAGATGGTGTTAAAACAACACCCAGGAAAGTAACATTTTGAGATACAAATTGCAGTTTAGACAGATTAACCTTCAAACGTAAATTAGTAATATGAGCTAATAGAGACAAACTCATAACATGGTGAACATAAAAGCAAATCATCCACATATTGAACTAAAAGGAATGGTCGAGTCTTACATCAAATAATGCAGTTCTTAAGGCTTGTGAAAATATGCAGGACTACCGGTGTATTGGTTTTCTTTGCTAATTCTTACTGAAAAATAAGCAGAACTCAAATCTACAACAGAAAACTAGGTTGGGGGTCCCTGAAGGTATCTGTGTCCAGATATCATGTGGATTAGGCACCAAGGGAAAAATTGGCAAAATCACATTATTTACTGCTCGCAGGTCTTGCACAAATCTATAAGTCTTACCGTCAGCCTTTAGTACAGGAAGAATTGGAGTCTTACGTAATGAAGTTGTAGAATAAATGACACCTTGTTTCTGAAGATCTTCAGTCACAGGATGAATTCCATCAATGGCAGCTGCTGGCAGTGGATACTGCTTGAGTTTAGGAAGCTGAACTCCCAGGTTTCACGGTGACTTTCACAGGCGGGATAGAAAAACATCCGACATTAGATCCCAGCACTGCCCACAAGGTAGACTGAAGTTCTCCAAGAGCAGGATGAATGGTACTGGCATCTGCAGGAGACGGCACTTCAGAGAGAGAGTACAGCTGGAAATATAACTTCCCACTCAGCCAGGATAGAGTGAATTCAGCTGTTACCGGAGGGGGAGGAGGGAAATCAGCTCTCTGACCATCAAGATTCCGATTCCGGGGACAGTCTCACCACAAGTATCTCTGGACTGTCCACGCCCTCGCTGAGGATTCCCATAACCTCCTCTGTTGGGGTTTTTTTTTTTTTTGGTTTTTTTTTTTACCTCTCCCCCCTGCCCATGGGTGGCTGTATAGATTGAGCAATCTGCAAATTAAGCAACTTCGCTTTTCCTGATCGTCCCTCCAGTCTGGTCCCGGAATCTCTGGGGTTGTCAACCTCCTCACTTTGGAGACTGAGAAACTTCACTCCTGTGATGTCATCGGTATATAAGACCTGGCACCTCCTCCTTACACCAGTTTATCAGTCTCCAAAGCAGCTAGAAGGGTGGTGAGCCCAGGGATTTCAGGGCTCACTTGAGAAACGATTGAGTAGAGTGTTAGGAATATTACAAAAAGGAAAAAAAAAAGGCAACCAAAGGAAAGGGGCACAAAGGAAAGCTAATTGGGCATTTCTCTGCCTGCAGGGTGGGGGATGAGCTGCTTTCCGTTGCCCTGAGGTCCTCTGCCTTCCTCCTTCCTTCCTTTCGGGGCTGTCAGCAGTCTGGGTTTTTTGTTTTTTAAGAGGCTGGAGGAGAGAGGACCGGCACCCGGTTTACCTTCCCGCTAAGAGGGGACAGGATCCGGAGGACAGCTGGGCTCAGCGCGTGCAGATGCATTGCCTGCCGGCGCTTAGAGCTGCGTTCTGCAATTGGCAGTGATTTTCCTGTCGTGGGCCTTGGGGGCTGACTTCAGACTTGCAGAGACTGCGGAGGTGCTGACAAGAGTGGCAGTAACTCCTGCTTTTCTGCCTCAACGGTATCCTGAGGTAAGCAGCCCTTTTCGGCAGGAATCGGCGGCTCTAAGGGGTGCAGGCTGGACCACGTGTGTCAGAGGCGGGAAAATCGCCGGTTTGAACTGCCGGGCTTTGACGGCCCGTATCTTTAGTTCAGAGCCTCGTTTTGCATTGCTTTCTTCGGGATTCAGCTGGGGGAGCGATTCTGAAGGGATTTCAATTAAAAAGTTAAAAAAAAAAAAATTGCTCGTTGGGAGGGGGGGGGGGGGGCACTTGCTGCGTGGTACTCATCTCAGCATGCCTTCCAAACAGCTCTGCCTCTTATGTGGGGCTGAGGAGTTCCGTCTCACAGGACGGGGTCTGTAGGGGCTGTGCTCCAGAATTGGAGGCCAGGGAGTTAGTCCCCGCCCCAGAAGGGGGAGAGCAGGACAGGGTGGAGGAAGTGGTAGAGGCCATTCTCCCCTCCCTGGCGGCTGTGGAGCCGGGGCTCAGCGCAGCTTCAGGGCCAGAGCTCCAGGTTGCTCAGCAGCCAGTAATGGGAAGTTTGGCGTCAATTTTCTCGACGGATTTCATGGCTCTGCTCCAGAAGAATTTGGCTGGCTCTCAGGGGGCGCCTACAGCGAGTACCTCCGGGGCTGGCCTGGGGCAGAAGAGACCAAGTTCCTCCTTAGGGGCGGAAGCGTCGGGCGTGTGTGCTAAGGCGCGTGGGTTGGATAAGGATCTCCTGGATCAGTCAGTGGTGTCAGAAGACGTGCGGTCGGAAGAGGCAGATATGGAAAGGGATCTAGGGGATCTAGAGGAAGGTGAGATTAGGGAGCAGGAAGATCAGGCGCACGTAGTTCGTGTGTTCTGGAGGGAAGAACTGCCGGCGCTTATTGCAGAGTCGCTCAAGGTGCTTAACATGCCAGAGTCGGTGCCGGCTGAGGATGCTACCCTGGAGGATCCTCTGCTCCAGGCGGTTCGGAGGACTCAGAGGGCCTTCCCGGTACACAGGGTATTTAAGGAGATGATTCAGGAGGAATGGGATATGCTGGAGGCCACCCTTAAGGGGGCTAGGGTTATGGCACGGCTGTACCCTCTGTTGGATCAAGATCAGGAGTTATTTAAGGCTCCGAGAGTGGATGCGGCCATGTCAGCGGTGACTAAGAAAACTACTATCCCCGTAGAAGGGTCTGCGGCACTGAAAGATGTTCAAGACCGTAAATTGGAGACCTTGCTGAAGCAGGTCTTTGAGGCTAATGCCTTATCCTTACAGGCGGCTATTTGTGGAGCCTGGGTAGCACGTGCCTGTTTGCGCTGGGCGCAGTGGGTCCAGAGTGACAACGCGGTCGAGGTGTCTGAGGAGGCGTCCAGATTGGAGTCTGGGGCGGCGTATCTCACCGACGTTCATTGTGATTTGATCCGGGGCTTATCTAAGAGTATGGCTTCTGTAGTCGCGGGGCGACGATGCCTTTGGCTGCACAATTGGGCGGCTGATGGGTCTTCCAAAGCGCGGTTGAGTAGGCTTCCCTTTCAAGGTAAGCTGCTCTTTGGAGAAGATTTAGACAAGTTGGTGAAGGATTTAGGAGAATCTAAAGGTGGTAGGTTGCCCGAGGACAAGCAGAAGCAGGGCCGTTCGGCTCCCGGGCCTCGGGGGCAGCAGCGTGATTTTCGTCGATTCAATCCGCCGAGGGCGGGGCAAACGCTAAGAGGGTGTTTCTCTGGTCGGTCCCACAGCTTTCAGGGGTTTCGAGGAGCGAACAGGGGGTTTGCCCCTGCGTCCTCCCACTTTCAAAAAGTCACAATGAAGTCAGGAGGGTCCAGGGGGAGTTGGTTCCCGTAGGAGGTCGGCTGCGGGAGTTCTATCCTGCCTGGACCCGACTCACGTCCGATCAGTGGTTCTTGGAAGTGGTGCGTAAAGGTTATGCGTTGGAGCTGCAGCGTCCAGTGTCCGACTCTTTCGTGCGGTCACCGTGCAACGCTGTAGCAAAGTGCAAGGCGGTACAGGACACGGTACAGAGACTTCTGCGTCTCAAGGCAATTGTCCCGGTTCCGGCCGACCAATTAGGCTGCGGTTGATACTCCATTTACTTCGTGGTACCGAAAAAGGAGGGGACATGGTGACCCATTCTGGATTTAAAAAGGGTGAACCGCTGTCTGCGCGTATCTCATTTTCGGATGGAGACCCTCAGGTCCGTCATTGTTGCGGTACGAAAAGGGGAGTTTCTGACGTCCCTGGACCTGTCAGAGGCGTATCTGCACATTCTGATCCAGCAGGAACAACAGAGGTTCCTCAGGTTTGCAGTGCTTATGGGGCATTTCCAGTTTCAGGCGCTTCCCTTTGGCTTGGCGACGGCGCCCCGCACCTTCACCAAGGTAATGGTGGTGGTGGCGGCAGCGGCATTACGGAAGGATGGGGTCTTGGTGCACCCGTACCTGGACGATTGGTTAATCTGAGCGAAGTCCAGAGAGGAGAGAGTTTCGGCTAGGGCCAAAGTGATAGATCTGTTGCAGAGTCTCGGCTGGGTGGTCAATGTGGCAAAGAGCAAATTGGTCCTGTCTCAGAACCTGGAGTACCTCGGAGCACGTTTCGATATGAGCGTGGGGCGCGTTTTTCTGCCTCGTCAAAGGGTTCTCGGCCTACGACAGTTGGTATGCCGTTTTCTCGGGCTACATTGCCCCACGGCCTGGGAGTATCTGCAGGTGTTGGAGACAATGGCGGCGACTTTGGAGCTGGTGCCGTGGGCGTGGGCTCACATGCGGCCGTTGCAGAGAGCTCTGTTGAGAAGGTGGTCGCATCAAAGAGATTCGCTGAGTCAGAAGTTACCCTGCCCGCCACAGGTTCGTCTGCTTTAGGTTGGTGGCTGAGGCCAGGGAGTCTGGAGAAAGGGATGTCATTGGAAGCTCTGGCTTGGATTTCCCTGACAACCGATGCCAGTCTCTACGGCTGGGGTGCCCATTGTCAAGGTCACCTGGTTCAGGGCCAGTAGTCCGACCTGGAGAAGACGTGGTCGATCAACCGATTGGAATTGTGGGCGGTAGCGCTGGCGCTGCGAGACTTGACACCTTTGGTTCAGGGAGAGGCCATTCGGGTGTTCTCAGACAACGCCACAGCGGTGGCTTATGTGACGAAGCGGAGAGTTTGTTCGAGTGGGCGGAACAACATCTCGTGGCCTTGACGGCAGCGCATGTCGCAGGGGTGGACAATGTGGAGGCCGATTTTCTGAGTCGAGTAAAAGTAGACCCGGGGGAATGGGTCCTCCATCCCGAGGTGTTTGCGCTGTTAGTGAGGAGCTGGGGTCTCCCGGTGATGGACCTCATGGCGACTTTTCAATCAGCAAAGGTGGATCGGTTCTTCAGCAGGCGAAGGGAGCGGATGGCAGAAGGACTGGACGCCTTCGTTCAAAAGTGGCCGGAGGAGCAGCTGCTGTACGTCTTTCCGCCATGGGTGTTGATCGGTTGGGTGATACAGCGCATAGAACGGCAGAAAGGACGAGTGATTTTAATTGTGCCGGATTGGCCGAGACGGCCGTGGTACGCAGACTTGATCAGGCTCTTGGTGGGGCAGCCTTGGCAGCTTCCCAGTCGCAGGGATCTTCTCACTCAGGGTCCTCTTTGCATGTCCCAGGTGGATCGATTCTCGCTTACGGCCTGGCTCTTGAGCGGGCTAGGTTGAAGGCGAAAGGCTATTCGGGGGCAGTGATAGCTACTTTGCTGAAAGCGCGGAGGAAGTCTACTTCCTTGGCATATGTCAGAGTGTGGCGTGTTTTCGAGGCTTGGTGCGCGGACAAGAACTGCGTTCCCCTACAGGCCTCGGTTTCACAGGTGCTGGCCTTTTTGCAGGATGGTTTTCAGAAGGGCCTAGCTGCGGCCTCCTTGAAAGTGCAGTTGGCAGCGTTATCCTGCTATAGAGGCAAGGTGCAATGAATCGCTCTGGGGGCTCATGCGGATGTGAAGCGTTTCTTGCGAGCGGTCGCGCTTCTTCGGCCGCCACGCCAGAGATTGGTCCCGGCATGGGATTTGCCTTTGGTCTTGGACGCCTTGGCGAAGGCGCCGTTTGAGCCCTTAGCAGATGCTTCGTTGAAGGACCTTACGCTGAAGGTGGTGTTCTTGGTGGCCGTGGCTTCGGCCAGATGAGTCTCCGACTAAAGCCCTAGCTCTGTCATGCCATTCACGCATCTGAGACAGAGCCTGTCTATTTAACAGATTACCCATCACTGGTAATTTTCATAATACTCACAGATTTTTCAGGCACCTTCTGCCCTTGCCTTAACAGATTACCCATCACTGGTAATTTTCATAATACTCACAAATCTTCAGGCACCTTCTGCCCTTGCCTTGAATGCAGAGATCTGATCCGAGTCACGGCACAACTGAAAGAATACTCTGCACCCCCCCTCACCTAATAACAGATAGGGCTCTTGGGTCACAGAAATCCACACACAAAGCAAGGAGAAGGTTAATTGATCATAATCTTTAAATAATACACAAATCTGTAAATAATACACAACACACTTGTATTATACACACAGGACCAAAGCGCTTTGGGAGAGCAAGCCAGGCCTCTGCCTATGTTTACTCTGACATCCTAGCTTTAGGCCACTTTATTTATAGGAAAAGATTCCATTACACAGCATAATTTCACTTTATTATTCTACGTCTCACATCACGTATATTCATAATATACATATTCTGTTCTACGTCTAGTGTTACGTATATTCATAACATACTTTTCTATAGGCATGCACGTCATAGACAGTCATGAAAAGACATACATATATTCTCAGGCATGACTATGTAGGCCTTAATTCTAATTAATCCTAACACTGACAGTTTGATATCTCTGACCAGAGACAGCGAGACTGTGAAGCTGGGTAAACAACTTGCCTTTTACTTATCTTTCCAATAACAAGACTAATGTTTATGTTATCTAAACCTTTCACCCAATTTCTTCTGCAGAGTTTTCAAGGAATGGTATTAAATAAGGAGCTACAAATGATATTAACTCTTTCTTAGGGACTATAGTAATATAATGTTATACACAGGGCCTGACTTTGTATCCAACCCGGTACAATTAAGCTTTCTTTAAAATTTAATGTTGCACAAATTAAGAAATTAACTTATTATACATAACAATTTTGGGAAGAAGTAAAAGATCGGATAACGTTTATATACAGAGCAAAATGGTCTATGTGATAAGCTTGGGGTCCTGTTCAACTCATTGGCATACAGTTCATCCATGGCTAGTGCGTGCCATTTCTGTCTTTGTCGATCAGCCTGAGCGTTCTGGTTTTCACTTTTGCAGGTCAGCCAGTGGTACGAACTTGTGGTATTCACAGCCAGCATGGAAATTTACGGCTCAGCTGTGGCCGATAAACTCGACAACAACAGAGGCGTGTTATCGAGGAGATATTACCGGCAGGTGAGTTGGTTCCATGGATGACCTGGTCCAGGAGGATCCGGGGAGGGAAGGGGTGAGAACAGGCACTCATGACTGTGTAGGGGAGGTGATGGGATCTGATTGGAAAATATCGTCCTGGGCTGAGTTGTGTTCATTCCTCTCACGCCACTTGTATCCTATCCCTGACTGCTTGTGTGTTGTGCCCTACTCCCCCACCTCTGGATTGGTATATAAATGATTGACGCAGCATAAATCTGGCAGTATATACTGCAGTCCATGACATTTCTCTCCCTTATTAACATCTCCCTCACCATATATTTTTTTTCCAGCACTGCACTTTGGAATTGGGCAGTTACATCAAAGACCTCTCGGTCGTCCATGGCGACCTCTCCAGCATTGTCATTTTGGACAATTCTCCTGGGGCTTACAGGAGTCATCCAGGTGAGATGGCCCTCTTTCTACACCGAGACGCATTGTTGCCCTTCAGAGGATTGCTGCCTATCTGGTTCACCTTTCTGTTCTAGCTTTAAGTGGCAAGGATTGAACAGAAGCAAACATTTTGTAGGAGGGAGTTGCAACTTCTGCTTTCGACCCATAAGAATTCACTGCGTGCCTTGTTCTAAATGCATGCAGGAAAGGTGGAAGTAGAGGAGAAGGCAGAGGTGGTGTGCAACGGGGCCTCCCTTTTCCTGCAACCTCCTGCATTGACCCCATTGTCTGCTTTCCTTCTAGATAATGCCATACCAATAAAGTCTTGGTTCAGTGACCCAAGCGACACTGCCCTACTGAACCTGCTACCTATGCTGGATGCCCTGAGGTATGAGGGAGGAGAAATGCTTAGCAGTACCATTGAGGGGAGAATGGCAGGAGGGAGGAGCAGGCTTTGGCATAGATCTCGGCAAAGACAGGACTGACATCGAGCTGCATGAGCAAGTTCTGTATTTTGTTGGAGAGGGGGACATGTCCTGGTAGGGGTTCAGAGAAGGGCAGACGCATCTCACTGTTAGCATTCTTCTGCTGAGATTTGTGAAGTAAAACCCAGCTAAATGGATCATTGTCGGTGTTCCTCTGTATGCCAATCATAACTCACACTTCCTTTCCCAGCATGTGTAATTAATCTAGGCATGGATTCGTTTTTAAAGTTGTATATATATCTTTTTCAGGTTTACTGCAGATGTAAGATCTGTGCTGAGCCGAAATCTGCACCAACATCGGCTGTGGTGACGGCGGCTTCCCTCCTTTCTTCAGGGTGCAACCCTGCCTCCAGCCACCTCTGTCTGCTTTTCTCCAAATGGCCTGCCCAGACTCTGAGGCAGGCAGAGAAGAAAGCAGAAATCTTGTAACCATCAAGCGATGCAGAAGTGGGACAACAATAAAAAGAAATAAAATCCAGGACACTGCAGTAACCTGGGCTTGCCAACAGGACCTTGGCAACTGGAGCACTTTTGGGAGGGTGGGGGTGATATCTATACCACAGTGCCCCTGGGATAGGCAACTGTGCGTGAGAAAGGGGGCTAGTGACCGTGAGCACGACAGACAATACAAACTGGAACTCTCCAGAGTCCTCAATAGGGGGAATGAGAAACATCTCTTGTTTTTAAGGAAGACTTTCTTTTCTTGTATAAAGAAACCCTTTTTAAGGGCTGGCCTGATGGCTTTGGTTTGTTTTCTTTTTTGGCTGGCAATTTTTTAACCCTCTGTTTGTTTCATTTGTTTTTCTTTTTATCCCCCAAAAGCATCACCAAGTGTGGGTCTTTACCAGATCCCCTTAAGCTTTAGTGACCCAGTGCCATTACCACTAGGGTGGGCAAAAAGTTTTACTTGTGCAAGAATTTGACAGTGTACTAAATTTATTTGGTCTCTTCTCTCTTTGACTGCACATTCCAGGTTGGAATTGTAATGCTAGAGTGGAAGAGAAGAAAATTCGACCTGCTGTGTTTGAGGATTAATTTTCTTTCCTTTTTTTTTTTTGAGTGTTTAATTAAACTGTTGACACAGATTCCAAGTGCTAAAGACCTTTGTAGGGGGGAAATGGGACCTGGAGTTCTCTCTGGGATCTCTCTGTTCTTTGTGCAACTAATTTGTCTCCTGGCTTCCTCGGCTAAGCTACAGGCATAAAAACAAGAACTTTATGCTTGTCCAAATGGCTCTTTGTGCTGTGTACTGGCTTCAAATTGTGTTACTTTTTTTCTTTTTCAAACTTGCTGGACTACTGTTACATGACAGTGCAATGTAATACATACCCTGTGTTTCAATAATGTCGGCTAGCTAACAACTTAATGAAAACATTGGGCTTGGCATTGCTGTACTGTGCAGTATCCAGGAGTTAAAAAAAAAAAAAGCCAAACACGTTTGACCATATGAACATACTAGATCTGAGAAGCCATGTAATGTTACGATTACTGGAAGAGGGACACAGTAATAACTGTCTTTACACTTCCCTGTATTGTGCTCCAAGAGCCTGCAGGTGATTGACGACCCCTTTTACTAATGCTTAGTGTGTGTTAATGGCCGTTTGTGAGCACTGTATGGCCTATAGGAATAAAATGGGCTAGCTCCGTAGATCGCACATGCTAAATATTAATAAAAGAAGCCTTGAGTTATTTTAGCAGGCCCAACACTTTTAACAAGGGATACAGCTGTTTTGTAGTTTTATTTTAAATGGGAAGAGATAGGATCAACAACCCACCAGTAGGCAAGATTTGTTCCTTATCATCCCTCCAGTCCAGTCCCGCACCTCTGGGTAGTCAACCTCCTCCAGCAACTTTGAGACTGAGCATTTCATCTTTTGATGACATCAGTATACTAAGTCAGCCGGCTTCTCCTCCCAGCCCCCCAGTAAGCTCAGTCTCCAAGCAGCTGGAGGAGGTAGTGAGCCAGGGTGCTGGACTTGCTGAAGAAACAACTAAGGAGTGGACAGTTGGATTTGGGAGGTCTTGGTGGTAGAACAGGGCCCACAGGATGACACAGAACAGAGTTTAGGTTGCACAGGCTCCTCAGGTGCAGGGGGAGTACGACGCATGCCCAGGAGGGGCAAAATTTGACAGGAGGGGGAGGGTTATAGGTTCTGCGACTCCGCACCCTCTGCTTGAACATTTTGGTGGAAACCAGGCCTCACCCAGACCTTCCATGTCTCAGGATCTCTGAGGAGACAATGCCCCAAATGGATTTTCCCCTGAATTCGTTCTGCTTATGCATAAGGTATTCTGCATGTGGCAACGAAGAACACGGATCGGCACAAAGGCAGGGCAGGAAACGGCCTGCAGACTCATGTGCCTCAGAGCCAGAAGTGGAGGCGGTGAAAAGGCACATGCCAGAGGGGGAATGGGGGGAACAGCCCCCATTGTCAGAGGAACCAGAAGGGTTGGACCCGGAGATGGAATTGGAGAGGGATGGAGAGAAGTTAGAAGGAGAGCTTCCGCAAGAGGAGGAGTTGCGGATTGTCTGCGTATTCTGCCGGGAAGAATTGGCAGCGCTCATTGCAGAATCATTGAAGACACTTAATATGCCAATAGGTCTCCTGGTGGAGGAAGAGGTGCTAGAGGATCCGCTACTCCAGGCTGTTCGGAAAACGT
This sequence comes from Ichthyophis bannanicus, assembly GCA_033557465.1. NCBI lineage: Eukaryota > Metazoa > Chordata > Amphibia > Gymnophiona > Ichthyophiidae > Ichthyophis > Ichthyophis bannanicus. The sequence continues at coordinate 92,715,553 of CM066048.1, read as the reverse complement.
AGAAGGTGTTTTCAGTGCAAACAGTGGTCAAGCAGATGATCCAGGATGAGTGGGATCTGCCGGAGGCTGGACTCAGATGAGTGCGGACCATGACGAGGCTGTAACCGCTATCAGAGCAGGAACAGAAGATGCTCCGATCACAAAGTGTGGATGCGGTGGTCTCTGCTGTTACTAAGAAAACTACAATCCTGGTACAGAGCAGTACTGCACTCAAGGATGTCCAGGATAGGAAGTTGGACACCTTGATGAAGCAGGCAAGTTTGATATCAATGCCCTCTCTTTGCAGACTTCCATTTTGTGGGGCCTGGGTGACCAGGGCCTGCCTGCACTGGGCGCAGGGGATTTGAGAGTCAGGAGATGGGGCTCCAGACCCGGTGGAGGCAGCAGCCAAACTAGAGTTGGGAGCCGCGTACCTCGCAGATGCCTGCTACGATCTGATTAGAGGCCTTTACAAGAGTATGGCTTCAATGGTGGCCGCTATCTCTGGCTGAGAAATTGGGCGGCAGATGGCTCTTCCAAGGCCCAGCTTAGCAAGCTTTCGTTTAAGGGGAAACTTCTGTTTGGCAAAGAGTTGGGAAAATTAGTGAAGGACTTGGGGGAGTCCAAAGAGGGGTGACTCCCCGAGGATAAAGAGAAGCAGGTCCACAGCTCGACTCTGGCCCGGGGTCAGCTATGGGATTTCCGACGGTTCCACACCGTTCGGTTTGCACCTTACCAGAAGGGGTGTTTTCCTTCGTGAGGTCAGAGTTTTTGGGGAGCAGAGCGAGGCTATTACAACACCTTCTTGTCCTCAGGGCCTAAGAAATCACAATGAAGCGAGGGGGGCCCAGGCAGCAGTGCAGCCCATAGGAGGTCAGCTATGGGAATTTTCCAGATCACGTCCAATTAGTGGGTGCTAGAGGTTATCCGGGAGGGCTATGTGCTAGAATTTGCCAGACTGGTGGGCCCATCCTTCATACAGTTTCCCTGCAAGGCACGCAGCAAAATCACGGCGGTGAGAGACATCCTGTCCCGGCTTCTCCAGTTGGGAGCCATCGTACCGGTGCCCAAAGACCAGGTCAGGTCGGTACTCTATTTATTTCGTGGTGCCCAAGAAGAAGGGCTCTTTTCGTCCTATTCTTGACATCAAGCGCATGAACCGGTGTCTGTGAGTGCCCCGGTTTCACATGGAAACATTGCAGTTCATCATAGTGGCAGTGAGAAGCGGAGAGTTTGTGATGTCCCTCGATCTCATGGAGGCGTATTTACACATCTCTATCCAAACAGAGCATCAGCAGGTCCTCTGCTTTGCTGTGCCTATGGGGTATTTCCAGTTTTGGACATTGCCTTTCGGGCCAGCAATGGCCCCCCTGTGCCTTCAACAAGGTCATGGTGGTGGCGGTGGTCCGTTGGGAGAGGGTCCTGGTGCACCTGTACCTTGAAGACTGGCTGATTCGAGCAAAGTCCAGGAGCGAAAGTGAGCATGCAACAGCAAGTAGTGCAGTTCCTGCAAAGTCTTGGATGGGTGATCAATGTGGCCAAAAGTCGTTTGGTGCAGGTCCAGGAACTGGAATACCTGGGGACGCAGGGTGTTTCTTCTGAAGCAATGGACACAGGGGCTGTGAGAGCTTGTGCGGCAGTTTCTGCAGATGACTGCTCCGATGGCCTGGCATTATCTGCAGATGTTAGGAACCACGACAGCAACGCTCAAACTCGTCCCTTGAGCAAGGACGCACATGCGACCATTGCAGAGAGCACTACTCTGCAGGTGGTCCCACCAGAAGCACCCCTTGTCGCAGTGACTGCCCTGCCCGGCAGGGTCCAGGAAAGCGCTGGGGTGGTGGCTACACCCCGAGAGTTTGGCAGCAGGGATGCCCCTCGAGTCACCAAGCTGGATCGCGCTGATTGCAGATGCCAATCTGTCGAGCTGGAGGGCCCACTGCGAGGGACACATCACACAGGGCAGTGGGAAACCGTGTGGTCAGGTTGGAAATGAGAGCAGTCCTTCTGGCGCTGCAGAGGTGTTCAGTCCATGGCTTCAGGGGAAAGTCGTTCAGTCTTCTTGGACAATATGACCACGGTGCAATCAGCAAGGAGGCATGGGCAGTGTGAGCTTGGAAGCAGAGGCCAAAGCGCTGCTAATGTGGGTGGAAGAGAATCTTCAGGTGTTGTCGGCAGCACACGTAGTGGGGACCGAGAACGTGACGGTGGACTACCTGAGCCAGGTGCATGTGGACCCGGGGGAATGGATGCTCTGCCGGGAAGTCATCTTGCAGGTGGTGAGACAGTGAGGCACACTGATCAAGGATCTCATGGCAACATTCGCGTTAGCCAAAGCGAGTATGTTCTTCAGCAGAAGACAAGAAAGGATGTTGGAAGGCTTGGATGCCCTGGTGCAGAGGTGACTCACGCAGGGCATCCAATATGTTTTTCCCTCATGGGCACTCATAGGTCACGTCATGCAGCGGGTCGAGGCTCATCGGGGAATAGTCTTCATGATTGCCCCAGATTGGCTGAGACGCCCATGGGATGCAGACCTGGTGCACCTCACGGCGGACCGGCCGTGGCGACTGCTAGTCAGAGAGAACCTCTTGACCCAGGGGCCACTGCGAATGCCACAGGTGGATCAATTCTCGCTTACGGCATGGCTCTTGAAAGGGCACGGCTGAGCAAGCAAGGCTACTCCGGTTCGGTGATAGCAATGTTGCTGAAGGCCCGGAAAAGGTCTCCTTCTTTGTCTTATATTTGTGTCTGGTGCCTCTTTGAGTCTTTGTGTCATGAGAGACAGGGTCGACCGTTTCTAGCTACAGTGCCAGACATCTTAGCCTTTTTGCAAGCAGAGTTTGAGAAGGGTCTAGTTCCTTGCGGTGCAGGTGGCAGCCATTTCCTGTTATCGAGGCTGGATACACGGAAGGGCCTTGGGGACACACCCAGATGTGGTCCATTTTCTAAAGGCAATGAAGCAGATTCAGCTGCCTAGAAGGTCAATAGTCCCTCCTTGGGATCTCAGTCTGGTATTGAGGGCAATGACAAAGGAACCTTTTGAGCCTTTGGGCAGGGCCTCGTTGAAGGATTTGACTCTTAAGATGTGTTTGTTCTGCTAGGCAGTCCACAGGTAAGCTTCCTCTTTGTTCGGGGGGGGGGGGGGGCGGGGGGCGGGCTCACGGGTTACAATTCTATAGAAGTTGGTTTTGAATTATTTGACTACTTATTTGTTTCTCCTTTGAGTCTGCTTTGTTAAAAGGTTACTGGGGCTGGTAGGAGGAGCCGGCTGCCTTAGTATACTGATGTCATCAAAAGATGGCATGCTCAGTCTCCAAGCTGCTAGAGGAGTTTGACTACCCAGAGGTGCGGGACTGGACTAGTTACTCAAGGAACTCCAATTAGCAGGTAAGGCCTAATTCTACTTTGTTGTGTATCATACAAATCTTGCCTTTTGGTGCACCGTTGATCCCATCCCATCCCATATCAAATAATTAGTAGGGTCTATAGCTGCTTTAAATGTGTAATTTTATGCTTCCAGGGTGTCCCTCCAGTATAGTCCAGACAACTGGGTTTATGCACCCTAACCAGCAGGTGGAAACTGAGAAAAATCTCTGTCAGTTTAGTATAAATAGCCTGTTCCCACTGATTTGAGCCAGTATTTCTCAGTCTCCAGCAGGTTGTGCATAGCTTGGTTGTTTGTGCTGTGGTGCCTTGGTAGGCCTGATTGTGGCTGGGATGTAGAACCCAGTGGTCTGGGTGCCCCGGCCTGGTTCCCTCCTTTCCTCTTCAATATTTGGGAGGGGGCCGGAGGCCAGAGCCTTGTGCCTTCTGGTTCATTTCCTTGCCTGGACGGTCAGATTAATGTTTGTTAAAACAAACAAAAAAAGAGTGTGTGATCGCAGCAAGGGAGGCAGGCACGTTCTGTGCGGGAATCGCTTCGGCGTCCGTGGTGGGGGCACCTGGGTAAGTCCTACAGGCCCCGGTGTGTAGCAGCTTCATTTCTTTTCCTTTTGGCACTGGGGGAGTAGAAGCTTACTGCACCAGTCGCATGGAGCGGGGTGACTGTGCCCTCTGCGGCAGCCATTGGGCACAGCTCTCTGATATCGCGCTGTGCCACGGCTGCCATAATATGGGGGAAGCCCCGGGGCATGCCGAAGCAGCAGTGAGCGTGTTTGGTGACCGTGGGAAGGCTGTTGTTGATGGCGGGAACCACTGCCATCTTGGAGGAGCCCTTTCTGATGACGGAGGAGAGCAGGGAGCCTCCAGTTCTTTTTCTCCTTTGTGAGATTTACCCTCGCGGTAGGCTCCAGATAGGCAGGCCAGCTCAGGGGACACTAGTAATGTGTCTTTTTCCCATGAATTTGTGCTACTGCTTCATCAGGCCTTCCTGATGAAGAAGGGAGCACAGCAGATGCCCCTCTGGCTCTGGGGGAAAGGGCCAAAGGTGGGACCGCAGGCAAAGCACCTAGGCAAGGACAGTTTAGTAGAGGAACAGGATGATGTCTCTCTGGGGTCCTTGGACGGGCCGGGTGCCCTCATTGACCAGCTCCAGGTGGAGCTGGAGAGGTGGAACATCTGGTGCTGAAAGATCCTATGGCAATGCAGATCTCACATCGCAATGAACTCCCAGCTCTGATTACGGAGTCCCTAGTGGTGCTCAGGATCTGAGCCGGTGCCGATGGTAGAGCCTAAGGAGAATCAAATTATGGAAGGTATTGAGCCGCCCCCCCCCCCTCCAAATCCTTCCCGGTCCACAGGGCCCATGATTGCAGAAGAATGGAATACCCTGATGCAGGGCTCAGGATGGGGCGCAGCATGCCTCGGCTCTACTCCATTCCACTGGAGAAGAAGAGGCTATGCCTCCCCCAGGTAGATGCCATGTTGGCAGCAGTGACATGTAAGACCACTGTTCTGGTGGAAGGTGGTGCTGCACTTGATCCCCAAGACCTGCGCATGGAGGCGCTGCTTAAGTGGGTCTTTGAAGTTTGTGCGCTGGGTCTGCAAGGCGGCATTTGTGGTGCCTGCGTGGGCTCATGCATGTCTCCAGTGGTCACAGGAGGTGACAGGGGGTTCTGGCCAGCTAGCACTTAATAGTGACGGAAGTACACTGTTTATAGGACCTCGACTGGGTGGACAGCTTCACCAAGAGCCAGTTGTGACTGTCGCAGTCTTTGGAATATCTGGGTGCCCACTTTGACACACTCCTTGGCAGAGTGTTCCTTCCAGAAGGGTAAGTGACCAAGCTGCAGGATCAGATTTGAGGTCTACGCTGGACTCTGCGACCCAGGGCCTGTCTCAGGGCTGGGGTCCATAAGGGCATTCCTGGAGCTCATGCCTTGAGCTTGCAGCACCCTCATGTGAAGCAATGCCCATCTCCTCAGCCTCTGGTCGTCACTAACACAGTCCATGGAGGTCTGCCTCCTATTGTCACGGAAGCCACAGATGAGTCTGTGGTGGTGGTTGCAGTCGATGAACTTGATGGCAGGCATGCCTCTGGAGACCCTAGACTGGGTGGTGGTCACCACATATTTGAGACTCTACAGCTGGGATGGTCACTGCCTGAAGCACATGGTTGGCCGAGAAAGAGTAGTAGCCCAATAACTAGCTCGAGATGTGCACTGTGAGGCTGGTGCTTGAGGCCTTTCTACTCCTGGTTCACTGCAGGGCAGTGCGGGTCCTCTCAGACAGTGCCACCACGGTGACTTATGTCAGTCGCTGGCAGGGGCACTCGCAGATGACTGTAGAAGCCCTCCTGCTCTTGCTGTGGGCAGAGGACCATATAACGGCGCTCTCAGCAGTGCACATGTCCAGAGTGGCAAATGTACAGGCTGACTACCTGAGTCACCACACAATGAATCCAGGAAAGTGGTCACTCTCGAATGAGGTCTTCCAGTTGCTGGTGGAGCGCTGGGAACAGCCAGTGATGGACCTGATGGTGCATCTGGATAATGCCAAGCTGTTGTGATTCTTCAGCCACTGGATGTCCCCAGTGGTGGAGGGTCTTGATGCCCTCATGCAGCCATGGCCTCAGATGGGATTACTCTGTGCCCCTGTCCTGGCTGCTAGTGGGGCGAGTAGTTCAATGCATCAAGGTGCACCAGGGCAGGGTACTTATGATCAATCCAAGCTGGCCCCCATGGCCTTTGTGTAGATGAAACATATCAGCTGCTTCTGGTACCGGACCTGCTCACTGAGGATCCAATGAGCATGCTTGCGGTGGATCAATTCTCGCTTATGGCTTGGCTCTTGAGAGGGCTCGGTTGAGGTGCCGTGGTTACTCTGAGCCGGTTATAACCACCTTGTTGCAGGCACGCCGCCGCTCCACCTCTCTGGTTTACGTCTGGGTTTGATGGATCTTCAAGGCCTGGTGTATGGAGCAGATGTCTGTCCCCTCGGAGTGCCCATTGCAGACATCCTGGAGTTTTTGAAAGCTGGACTGGACAAAGGGCTGACTTGAATTCCTTAAAGGTCCAGGTGGTGGCCTTGTCTTGTTACCGGGGATGAGTGCAGGATATGTCCTTACTGCATGTGTGGATGTGGTCTGTTTTTTGCAGGGAATAAAGCATCTCCGGCCCCTGAGCAGGCCGTTGATCCTGTCCTGGGAGCTAAACTTGGTGTTGGGACTGGACACTCTGCCCTTTGAGGGGCGCATTGGTTAAGGATTTGACTCTGAAAGCGGTATTCCTGGTGGCGATTTGCTTCGGTCAGGCCTTGTCATGTAAAGAGCTTTTCCTCATGTTCTCTAAGGAACGTGTGGTCCTGTGACTAAAGTGGTTTTGGTGTAAAAACTGAATCAATCGGGGGTGCTGCCTTCCTTTTCAGGGCAGTGAGACTTGCCAGAGGTGGTGCTCCTGTGCAAGTTTGATGTTCGGAGGGTGCTGATGCGTTACTTCTTGGTGATGTAACCCTTTCAACCTTCAGAGCATCTGTTTGTTGGTGCCCGTAAGGGAGAGGCAGCCTCCAAGGATTCCATTGCCTGCTGGATTCAGGAGGTGATAGCATCAGCGTACTTGCTAAAGGGCTGGCATATGCTGCAGGCCTCTGGGCATATTCCATGCAGGCCCAAGCTTCTTCCTGGTGGAAGCAAGGAGGGTGCCTCCCCTAGATATTTGTAGGGCAGCTACTTGGTCCTCTCTCCACTCTTTTGTGAAGCACTACCACCTGGGTCTGCAGGCATGGCAGGATGGGCATTTTGGGACAGCAATCTTGAGGGCTGGGGTTTCTGGTCCCTCCCATTTTTTAGTACTGCTCTGCTACATCCCATTTGTCTGAACTGTACTGGAGGGATGCCCTAATTTTCCTTTCCTGTAGTTCCTCTAGTACAGTCTAGGACCCTCCCTGGGCTAATTTGGTACAGGAAGTTAAACATGGCTTCAGAGATAAAAGCATGGAATTTGGCATGTGTTGGCAGGATTCTTATTTAGGTAAGTGTTATGCCTTTTCCTATTGCAAAACTACATTTTAAAAATTTATAATAATACTAATAGACACCCCCTCCTCCTGCACAGTGCTGTGTATGGTTGATCAGGTTGATGGTTGCTTAGTTTTCCTTTTGGTGGTCATCTGGTAGTTTCCCTTTGGGGGCCCACTGTCAGCTTGGGTCCAGGCAAGGGTGTAAGGCTTGACTAGGTAGTTGGTCTGTCTGTTCATTTCCCCTGGTGGGTCTCTTAGCGGGGCAGAGGTTGACGAGGGAGCCAGTTGTGGGGTTCTTTGTTTGGTGTGTGGTCAGTGCTGGCTCAGGCCAGTCAGCACAGGCTATTTATACTGAACTGAGTTGTTTTTCCTGTCTTCACCTGCTGGTAGGGGTGTATAAACCTAGTTGTCTGGACTGTAGTGGAGGAATGACAGCAAATTAGGCATTACCTGCTACTTTTCCTTTCATCTTTGTGTTTCATAGAAAGATTAAAATTTAAAGTCTTGTAGCCAAGACATCTTAAGCATGACCTAGAAATTGTAGAGCCCTTGTGTTTTCAGTATATCCTGCTGGACCCCTAATATGCAAATTTATTGCATGCATATGCAGTTTGGAGATCCTGTAGGCTTGATGTCTCTGTTTAAAATAATAATGTGGTTGGGGGTTATACTGTTATCGCAATCACAATACCCCCTTGTACTTTATAGTTTTGCTACTTTATGGCTCTTGAGTGGTGGGACTAGAGCTGAACCACTACTTCTGGATTTACCCCAACTCTTAAAAAGGGGCAGATTTTCTTAGATGACTGTATACTTAAGCTGTAGTGACTCACGAGGAACTTGCCAGTATAGTAAGCACTAGGGTGTTGCTTTAACATCTATTACTGTTGATGATTTATATAGTGCTACAAGCCATACAGTAGTACAAAGAAATGTAAATGTAGTTAAGACATATAGTACACCTAAAACCAAGGATACAACTAGGGAAAGGTTAGCAGCCTTAGAGGTAACCTTTTAGCATGGATGCGAAAAGGGGCAGGGATGAAATCTATCCTACAGACTCAGGTAGTTTATTTAGGCATAAAGAGCAGTAAGGTGGAAGTCTGGCCTGAGCATTGGAAGAAAAGGGCATAGAAGCAATTCACCAGAAGCGCGAATTGAGAGGGGGGGGGGGGGGTGTGTGAGGATCAGCCTATGAACCTTCCTCCTTGTGTACTGTCGTTTCTTGTTACTCACGTGTCCTATTTTTTTTCCTCGTTAGCCATGTCATCGGGGTGCAGCAAACCACGTGACTATAGCTGGTGTCAGTCACATGATAGGACGGCTCTTCTTTTTTGTTCTATCACGTGGCTTTCTGTTTGGTATCCTTTCGCGCTGACGTTGCAGGAAAAGGCCAGGCCTTGTCCGCTACGTTCATGTTCTGTTTTTTGGGGGGTGGGGGGGTCTCAAACCTTTGGCAGGTGCATAAAGAGCATGGTCCAGAACAAACGCATTCTGGGATAGGAAAATATACGTGAAAGTGTGACGGACCCTTGTTTTGGTGTTGGATAATGTGACGTCACGTCGTATTGTGCGTAAACAGTTTGGGAATTTCAGCTGTGTCGCTTCTCTGCGTATTCACTCCTCTCCCCATAACAGCATAGTGGTTGGCAGTATGATGAGAACTTTGACTTTACTAGGTTAAAATAATGATATGGTGACGGTTTAACGTTCGGCCTTTAAAATGTTAAAATGGAACGTCGTTGGAGGAAGGGGCGGAGAATAACCGCCCACAACTGTCAAGTTAAGCTAAGTGCGTAGCCTTAATTTCGATAGGAAGTAGAAGCGGCGGAGATAAGCGCTGTTTGCTTACGCGAGTAGCGTGGAGTCCGCACGGAAACGCACACGTAAATGGCGCAGGCTGCGCTTGGTGAATGCGGAGTGGGGCGGAGGCGGCACGACCGAGGCTGTTTGTGTGCGAACAGCTACGGTGTGGTAAGAGGCGCAGCAGAGACACCGGAAGCGGAGACCGAGCGAGGTGACGCCAGAGCCGCTGCCATGAAGTTCGTGTATAAGGAGGAGCACGCTTTCGAAAAGCGGCGCTCCGAGGGGGAGAAGATCCGTAAGAAGTATCCGGACCGGGTACCGGTGAGCCAACCGCTGCTCTTCTGCAATACAGCTGGTTGTTTCCTTCTAGGAGTCAGTGTCCAGATCTGGTCCCGTTTGCTTCCTTTTCCTCCAGTTCCCCCTCCCCCGCTCCAAGTCCTAGGGGGTTCGCGCTTTGCGGCCCTTATAGTGACTCCGTTCCTCCTCCTCCTCCAAGTGGTTTTATCTTTCGGCCTAGATGGAACTGGGGCAGCCCCCTCCCCCTAGAAATTGGCACAGCTTTGTCCTCTTTAGATTTTGTCTGATTTGGACGTGTACCTTGAGGCCATATTGATAGCATACTAATTACTTTATCCAAACCCCTTTCCCCAGTATTTCTTGCCTATGGCTTATTGTGGTAGGCGAGGAGATGCTCTACCTGCAGTTTCTGGTAGGTAGTTATAGAAGATGTAATACGTTGGAAGCCTCGAAATGGAGATACTGAAAGTAGTTGGATTGGAATCTGGCTCTGCAGGTCTGAGTTTTGTTTGCAGCACTTCTCACTAGGTCAAGGCAGTGGGATTGGTGATAATCACGATATGGTAGCTTGGTTCTGTAAATATAATGCAGTCGGGGGGGGGGGATTGGAACATGTGTATGTAGCTCTAGGCAGGGCTGGCCTAAGGGTTTCTACAGCCTCAGGCAGAAGTGCCGTGCCGTGCTATGCATGTTAGTTTCAAAGTATATAACCATCTTAACTTTAAAATAATCCAGAAATATAAAACTCAAAGTTTACTTTGTTTTTGGTAGGCTGATCATAAGGTCATCAATGCAGTGCTCTAGTCTTGAAACATGCTCCCCACTTTTTTGATTTGTGGTGTCAGATGTATGGAGGAGCACTTCTCATCTTTTTATATTTGGTTTTGTTTTATTTTTAACAACCTGCTTATTAAGGACATATTAGTCAGTAGAACCACTAGAATGCTGCATCTCAAAGCAAGATGTTCTATCAGGTGCCTAATTATTTCTGAGTAATGGTGTGAAATATGTAATGATGTGACTGCAGTCATATTTCAGACTATTAAAACACCTAGCTGATCTCATCCAGAGAACACCTACAGATAATCTAGTCGAAGATTTGGCTGTTGACTGAAAGTCTCTAACCTACCAACACTGTACTGCTTTCAATACTGATTTTTTTTTACTATCGGTTGGAGCTTGATGAGTTCAAACTCTTCTGAAACAAATATGTAGGCTACTTGTACACCATGTGGGAGTGTTTGGTATAGAAAACAGCGAGATCACATTGCATTATGTTATTGACACATTGTTTGTTTGCAGGTCATTGTGGAGAAAGCACCAAAGGCACGAATAGGAGACCTGGATAAGAAAAAATACCTAGTGCCCTCAGATTTAACAGGTACCAGATGTGTTCCCAGGATACAAGGGCAGTCCTTTTATGGGATCAGTACTGACTGGAAACTCCCCCCCTTGCTTTTCTGGCCCTGATGCTTGTCAGGCATGGTCAGTGCACCCACTCTCCATTAGAATCCTTTCTTACATCGTGGCTGCATACAAACTTGCTGCCACAAGTTTGCCCTGGGTATGTATAGAAGAAGAGCATTCTTCTATTTAATTTTCCTAGGAATTCAGAGGAACATTTACACAATGACATAATGCTCTGAAACAGTTGTCCTTCATTTACCACCTCTCTGCTGCTAAACCTTGTTTCCCTTGTTTATAGTCGGACAGTTCTACTTCCTGATCCGGAAGCGAATTCACCTCAGAGCAGAGGATGCTCTCTTCTTTTTTGTTAACAATGTCATCCCTCCTACCAGTGCCACAATGGGACAGTTATACCAGGTATGTGTGGGGGTGGAAGTGGCCTAGAGTACTGATAGTGACTATAGTTTGGTTTACATGGTCATAGTGCATCTTGTGCAGTGGGATGACATCTGATTTGGGGGAGGGGGGATGACAGCAGACTGGAAGTGTTGAGCCAAGCAGTAACCCCTTACTGCTCCTTCTCCTGGTAGGAACACCATGAGGAGGATTTCTTCCTGTACATCGCCTACAGTGATGAAAGCGTCTATGGAATGTGAAAGCCCCAACCTGACCAGGGGTCTCTGCAACCCCTGCATCCACAAGGACCTGCACTTTCAGATTATAAAGCATTTGTTCTGGTTTTCTGTTTTGTTTTAACTAATCCATTTTAGTTTCATCTCCGCCCTTCTGGAGAGACAAGGGAGATGCTGGCAAGATACCCGAATGAACCTAGTCTCCCTCTCCCCTGTCATGGCTCCCTCTCACCTCTGTAAAGATCTTCTTTTTTTCTTTTTTTTTTTCTTCTCCTCTTTTCTTGTATTCATTCATGCTTTTCATTTTCTCTTGGGGATGGAATAGGAGTTGCCAGTCTTCTTCTGTCTGGCCCGCCTCCCTCAAAATGCAGTGGGAGCCATTTCATGGCATAACCTCGCCTGCCACCAATCTGGTGAATATCATCTTGCTTTAGTGTTGTACAAGGAGATCAATAAAATGGAGGTGATGATGCTCATCTGTGATGTGAATGTGACTTATGATCTGGTAGGGGGCAGGGGGGTATATGTGTAGTTCTAACCTGGCTCATGGTGGAAGGAGGTATTTGGGTTTAATGCAGCCTGTCTCAGAGCTGTAACAAGTTCATAGGCTGTGCATCCTTGGAGTGGTCTCTGTCTCTTTAGGGGGCACAGAGATATACAAATTGTATGTATTAAACCAAACTACTTTGAAGATTTTTGGAGTATTTTTTTATTAATGTTTAAATCTAGAACAGAACATTTCAGTTGAATTATACAAATGTTTTTAATTAGAGCACTCTAGGTAAAGAAAAATGCTAACTTATATGAGATGGGGCTAGGATTACATGAAACTTCCTCAAATGTGCAAATTGATGCCAGATTTTGTGTGAAAGTTTGTTATGCAAAATTCTGCATGCTTTGTCAATGAAACATTTTGAGTAATATTAATTTAAAATACAATACAGAACTACAATATCACAAAGTGAAAATTTTTGAATTGTATGCAGAATTCCAGCAGCAGTATCATTAAATTTAAAGGGGTTCAGCTTTTTGCTCAAGCTGCAGATGTCTTAGAGGGAGGCAACAGGGTCTTACCTCTGTAATTGGGCCAGAAATATCCATTTAATGAGTGTTGGTTATATTTTATTTTTTGATTAGCTGGACTATTGAAAAGCAGTACTGAGCCAGTGCTCTAAAATTCCACCATGCAAGGGTTGTGATAGGTGGCTTGCAGAACCAGTGCACAAAGTTTGACATAAATAACGTCCTAGAGCATAATGTAGTTTGCAAACAAGTGTGAAATTGCCTTCATTTGGTGTCATTGGAACCACTGTGAGCCTGGTCACCTCTTGATCCTGAGATGCAAGGCCAGCTTTCTCTTCTCATTAAGACTGCACCAGCATCTGGGGCATTGTTTGCTTTGCTGCAGGAGCAAACACAACAGTTAGGATCATTTGTGAGCTGGAAACGTCTGTGGACCTGTCTCTTAACTCAGAAGTAGGGGAAATAGAAATGTCAGGGCTTCCATTGAAGCATGTCACAGTGGCTTCGATTTTTGGTGTCTCCTAAGCTTGGCCTTTTTGTCTTGGTTTGTCACCCGGGGGCCTGGACATGCTGTTAGCTCTTGTCCCTTCCCTTTTTCACTTTCTAGCCAGTGATAATTGGGCCTGAACATCGACTCCAACATTTCAAATTCAAACCGAATGGAATGTGTGGTGGGATTGAAGGATGTCTTGGCCCAGCCCTATACCTTTGACTAGGATTTGGATTTATTATTCACCTTTTTCGAAATCCACGTTTCAGCCATGTTACGAATGTGGTACTTAAGTTGTTTCCCTGTCTTAGTGGGCTTACAATCAAAGTTTGTAGCTGAGGCAGTGTAGGATGTAACTCGTTGAAGGTCACAAGGTGTGGCAGTGGGATAAATAAGATTTGAATTCTGGCTTCCCTGGGTCTTGTCCTGCTGCTCTAACTACTAGGCTCTTTGTCTGCTTTTATGACTGGGCAATGAGTATATTTGAGGGACAGTGGCTGTAAACTAATGTTCCCAAACTTTTATCTTGTATGACCCCAATTTTAACACTTCAATTTCATGTGACCTCAGATGAGGGAAATGGAATAACAAACCTACCCTTCCTTGTCCACTTTCTCTTACCCCCTCCTCTCCCTTATTCTAAACATGAAGGCACTAGAAGTAGAGTCTGCACAGGGCCCTGTGTGTGCATTTACATGGGTTTCTAGCCTAACAGGAAGCAAACACAGGAGCGGACCTGTGAACATTCATTGATTTGCATGCCCATATTCACTGCCACTACTTGGTATATAGGTCATGCGGGAGGAGCAGCAGCAGTCATGTTGGTGACCTCTTTTGAGGGTCCTGGCCAACACTGTGGGAACCAATGTTTTTAAAGGCCATAAGCTAGATCACCCGCCCCCACCCCTTGTTTCTCTTGATCTGCCCGAAGGGGAGGGAATGGACTTACCATTCTGTGAGAGGACCAGCTTTTTCTGTTTGGTTCGCAAGCACTTGAGTGCACTGAGGAGATCATGGCTACTAGGCCGCTTCAGCTGCTGGAGCCTTTTCAAGCAGGGTGATCCCTTGTTGAATAGCTCTGCAAGCAGAAGGACATGTTCATGAATGTTGGAAACAAAAGGATCCTGTGTGATGGGGAAGGCTCATTGTCCATTGAACAGCTTTGTGTAATAAGTGGGTTGTCTTGGTCTGGGCTGGTTTATAGTGGATTGGTGCCCAGATTACAAAATTGCTATGTTGTAGCTGAAGATTGGAGGAAGAAGGAAACTGAATTGCACTCTTGTTCCCAGAGGTGGGATGGGGTGGAAGAAGTCTGTGGTGTTGCCTTTGCTGGTCCTGTCCTGTCCTGTCCTGCTCTGAAACAGCAGGAACGTTTTACAACATATAATCATAGTGCATTCTGTATGGAGGGGAAAATTAATCATAATTTAGAGACATTTAAATTTGATTATGTCAACTGTATGTCTTATGACAATCCAAACTCATATAACGTCTTAAAAATAAACATACAAAAATTAAGTTCAACACAGTATATTCAATAACAAAACTAACATACAGAAAGAACAGCCTAATTACTATAAATATATAAAGTAAATTGATTACACAGGTCTGCAAAAACTTTTTTTCAAGAGCTGTTTTGGTTATTCCACGTAATCTTTGTTTTTTGGTGCACTGAATCCGAAAATGACCTCCATTTTGTCATAGGAAATCACGTTTCCTGACGAGGTAACTGTTAAATAAGGCAATACCTCAAAATAAATGGAAATAGACATTAAAATTAAAGTTTTATTACAATATTTTCATATAAATCCTTTTTTGAACTGAAATGAGCTCACCTACACACACTAAACTTGATTCTTCTTCCTTGTGAGGCTCCTCTTGGTGCATTTACGCTTGTGAGTAGCATCTGGAATGTCTCTCTGAAGCATCCAACAGTAGTCTGCCATCATTGTAATGCTCCATTTTCCCTGGTATCTCCTTTCCATCTCTTTAATGTCTTGGTGGAATCGTTCACCTTGTTTCTCACTCACAGCTTCCAAATTTTCAGGAAAGTAGTCAAGGTGAGACTGGAGGAAATGCACTTTCAAACTCATCAGGCAACCTAAAGCTTGAAATGCTTTCAGCATTCGTCCGACGATCTTTTTGTAGTGAGGATCTTTGTTATTGCCTAAAAATTTCTGTATGACTTCTTTAAATGCAATCCACCCTTCTTTTTGAGGATCCGTCATGGTATTAACAAACTCTTGATCAACTATAAGCCTTCTAATGTCTGGTCCGACAAACACACCTTCCTTCAATTTTGCCTCCGACAGGCCTGGAAACCTGGTGACCAAGTATTTGAAGCATTCTCCATCTCTTGGAAGTGATTTTATGAATTGCTTCATCAATCCCAATTTTATGTGGAGAGGTGGTAGAAGAACTTTATGGGAAGGTACCAAAGTTTCTCGGAGGCCATTTTTTCACTGACTGTTAGCACCCACGGCTGCCAACTCTTCTTGGTCCAGTGATTTTGTCGGTCTCGACTGTCCCATAGACACAGAAAACAAGGATATTTGGTATACCCAGCTTGTTGCCCGAGCAGCATGCACAAGACCTTCAAGTCCCCACACACTTGCCAGTGGAGAAGTGGCCTAGTGGTTTGGGCAAGGTACTTCAGGCTGGAAGGTCGGGGGTTCAAATCCCACTAGAGGACAGCAGCCTTTGGCCAGAAGGACTGGGGTTTCTAGTCCCACAGGTGCTCCTTGTGGTCTTGGGCAAGCCACTTAACTATTTTACAGGGAACATGGGCTATGGAGGGTTATCTCCAAGTTATAATGCCCTGTTCAATGTAATTTCAGTTTGTTCACAATGTAAACCGCACTGATGCAGAATAGCGCGGTATATAAGAGAATGTAAATAAATAAATAAACCATGGTCTTCATATTTAAAGTTTACGAAGAACCAATTCCAAGTTCTTGTAGGTTTCCTTCAAGTGTATGGAACGACCTACAGGTATGGAAGCGTAAAAACCGTTGTGGAGTAAAACTGCTTTTGAGATTTCTTTTTGAAGAATCTATAAAAAGACGCCATTGCTCTGAATCATTGGATTTTAAATTGACCCATCAGACCTTCAACATCGATGCAATAAATCAACTTGTCTTCCTGGGCGAAGTAAGGAACAAACTCCTTTTCACGATGTCTGAACCATGAAGATGACACTCCTGGCAACAATAAATTCTTGCTTTTCAGCCTTGATCCGAGTAACTCAGCAGCATCTTTGGGAAGATTCAAGTCTCTTACCAAATCATTCATCTCCTCCTGAGAACAATTTTGGTCTTGTATCATCTTCAAAGTCAGAACTTGATTTGTCATCTGGTTCAGGTATGACTTCACCTTCATCGGAGCTAGGTATCTCTTCCAAGGTAGCAGGGGGCTTGGGTACTGGTATATCTGTGCCATGGGGAATGGGACAAATTGCCGAGTGAAGATTGGGGTATGAAATGGAATGCTTCCATTTGGAATTAAACCCTTTCACATCTCATGAACAAAAGTAACAGTCGTCACTATGGTTCTTTTGCTCTCGCCATACCATAGGAATCCCATAACGGAAAGATTTTTTCTTACCCTTGAACCATTCGGAGGTCCTCAACACACCGTTTGCACACTTTATGAGGTGCCCAGACTTTATCTTGATCTCCAATTTTTAGTCCAAAGTATGCAAAGTATACTTTTTTCACAAAGTCTGTAATATTCTGCTGTTGCTTCAACACTGTATATTCACCACAGATGAAACAAACTGGTGAATTAATACACTTTTGCGGAGCCATAACATAACAGGTGAAGAATGACGAGCTAACACGAATTGCGATGAAAAAGTGTGAACAGCCTAGAACCAAGAACCTGATGATGATTCGTGCACAAGTATGGCATGCAGGAGAGAGCAGCTCTGTGTCTGTACATGAGCTGTCATAGTGCTGGCCACGCCCCCCTGCACTGACCGGAGCTGCTGCTATCTGCCCTGTGTCTCCCTCCCACTGGATTCTTCAGGAAAGATTAACCCGTTCTACCATTAGAAGCATGGACTTAAAACTTGTTTAGTTTATGTATATATTGCTGACCATCAGATTTACAGTGCTATAATTCTTTTTACATAACTCGGACAACCCCTTTTAAGGTTTTTTGGGCATTTTATATCTTAAATGCACTTATGTGAATTAATTAATAGTAATTTGAAAAAAATTGATAAATTTGAAGACAATTTTGCATGTTGTAGCAAATCATGACGGCTAGGAGTTTTTCAATATTTTATTTGTTTTCAGCACACCAAAATACATGGAAATTAGATGAAAATAATCAAACAGCTTTTTAGTCGCAGACCTGTGTTATGATCTATTTTAAGCATACATAATCATTTACCATCAGTATAAGAAATTAAATCATAATTTTGGATCATCCTGCTGGACCAGTCTAGACAAGTGGGTTAACGCTCCCCCCAACCAGCAGATAAGACAGAATTATCAGAAGAGTTGTGACATCACTAGTAGTATGATAGTACAGCTAGGGACAGTCCCTTCAGTATTTCTCTGTCGCAGCAGATTTGGTGTTTGGAAATTAGTACAGCTCTGTGTCTGAAGGCTGCCTTTCCTGACTAGCCCCTGGGAATATACGATATACCCTGGTTAAGGGGGCCAATTTTGGTTAAGAGAGCCAGTTCAGTTGCCGGAGGACCTCGTGGACTGCCTGATTCTGTTACTTACTTTAATTTCTATCTTTGGTTTGTCTTTAAAAAAAAAAAAAACAATTTGCTTTTAATTCTTACCGGGACTTTGGCAGGGCTCAGGCACCTGCTCTCATTTCCTTTCTGCCCCCCCTTCCCCCCCTTCCCCCCCAGCTTGAGGAGGAAGTGACAGGGAGGAGCTCTGCCTGGGCATGATGAAGACAGTGGTTGTACCTGCGGGCAGGGGGGGCGGTAAAACATTTGGCAGGATCAGCTTCAACTTGTAGCCTCCTGCTCTCTCCACATCAGGGTGGCCTCTCTGCAACCTACTTCCTGTTCTGCTGCCAGAACTTGCATGCGCATCATGCCCGCCTCTCTTCCCTGCTGTTTGGCCTGTGGGAAGAAGTACTGCTTTTTAATTGAGGCTTTGTTCTATCTGGGCCGAACATCCTGGGGAGTCTTCATTAGCAGCGTCCTCTGCCATTGCTTTCATCAATGGCAGCGGTGGGGCCTTCCAATGCGATGCCTGTGCAGAATGACTTGCTCTTGCCGTCTTGCACAGCCGACATAGGGAGAGCTGCGGAAGATGCACAGAACGCAGCAGGGGAAAGTCAGGGAGGTGATTTAGATGTGGCAGGATTTGCTGCCATTTTTTGGCACACATGGTCACTCTGGAAGGGTGGCCAGCCCACTTCTTCCCCTTTGCCAGCTCTGATGCAGACCTCCAGCCAAGCGCCTCAGTTATACAAGCGTGCCCATGCAACGGATGTCCCTCAGGTGGTTTCCAAACGCCACAGGGGTCTCACTTGGACACTTGAGCTGGCGTCCCCAGAGGAGGAGGATGGGGCTGCAGGATCAGGGTCAGAAGACGTCTAGGTCCCACTCCAGGATGAGGAGAGAGAGGCGTGGGTTGTGTGCTTCCAGCGGGAGGAGGTGGCTCCCTTTTAATAACTAAAGTCACTACAGAGCTCTAAATCCCTGAAATCTCTATGGGGGACCTTCAGTCCGGTACAGACCCTATTCTCTACTACTACTAGGCATTTATAAAGCACTACCAGGCACACGCAGCGCTGTACAATGAAAACATAAAAAGACAGTCCTTGCTCAAAAGAGCTTAAATCTAAAAAGACAAAGCAAGAAAAGGAGTAGAAAAAAGATAAGAATGAGGGCAAAAAGACGAGCAGGAGAGACAGGACAAGTGTAAGAGGAAGAAAGGAGAACCGCAAAATCAAGAGCCAAAGGCAGAGGCGAAAAGATGTGTTTTTAACTTGAGTTTGAAGAGGGGCAAAGAAGATGCCTGACGTATAGACAAAGGAAGTTTATTCCAAGCGTAGGGAGCAGCAAGGTGAAAAGAGCAGAATCTGGAGTTGGCAGTAGAGGAGAAGGGCATAGCAAAAAGCAACTGGGAAGAAGAACAGAGTACACAAGGGGAGAAATGAGAGAAGAAAGGTACTGAGGAGCCACAGAGTGAATGCACTTATCGGTCAGACGGAGAAGCTTAAAGTGAATACGGAAACGGATAGGGAGCCAGTGAAGAGATCTGAGGAGAGGAGTGATGTGGGCAAAACGTATTCTCAAAGGTATCAAAACTCCATTGTGGGTCTTTTCCTGGCCGAGCTGCAGCAAATTGTGGCAGAGGAATGGGACAAGCTGCACACTACCCTTCATGTGGCCAGACGCCTTGGTCGCATTTATCTTTTGGTCTCAGGAGGACCTGCAGTGCTGGGTACAGTATCCCAAGGTAGACTCCTTGGAAACAGCTGTCACAAAGCACACCACCATTTCGGTGGAAGGTGGGCAGCCTTGCGTGACACTTGGGACAGAAAAGTAGAAAGTCTTCTAAAGACTATCTTTACTGCATTGTCCTTGGGGTTGCAGATGGGGAGGGGGGTCTTGCTGCCCTACCGTTAGTACACTTGGTACAGCTGTTATCAGAGGAGGCAAATGCAGCACAACTGGAATCTGTTGCCACCTTTCTGGCTGATGCCTTTTACTATTTGTTGCGGCTCAATGCCCGTGGGGTAGCAATTGCAAAAATCAACAAATTATACGCTCAGACCATAACTACTGGAATCTAAATGAGAACTTTTTCAGGTACTTGGGTCTCAGTTTAAAACTTGGCAGCAATTAGTTAGATTTGAAACTCAATATCAAAACTGTGCTGCTATTCACATCAACGACCCACTTATTGTACCTTTCTTTTCATATCATTGATACAGTGATCAGTTATTATAGTGAAAAAATTTTTTTAGTTATTTTTCTTTATATCATTTTTTTCTTTTGTTTTCAAAAAATAAAAATAAAATCTGGTTCTTATTTTAAATGTCATGTGCATAAGGTTGCCCCACAGCCTCTACAAAAGTCAATGTGCTAATCTTCTGTTATGCAGGTGAACAGCAGAAGCAGAAAATGTTCATATTAGTGTCCACACTTATCTTTTGCTGCTATTCGCTCCCTTTCTTCATTCCAGATACAGAGCGTATTGGGGCATTTGAAGCTTCCTCAATGCCCCAATATGCTCTGTATCTGGAATGAAGAAAGGGAGCGAATAGCAGCAAAAGATAAGTGTGGACACTAATATGAACATTTTCTGCTTCTGCTGTTCACCTGCATAACAGAAGATTAGCACATTGACTTTTGTAGAGGCTGTGGGGCAACCTTATGCACATGACATTTAAAATAAGAACCAGATTTTATTTTTATTTTTTGAAAACAAAAGAAAAAAATGATATAAAGAAAAATAACTAAAAAAATTTTTTCACTATAATAACTGATCACTGTATCAATGATATGAAAAGAAAGGTACAATAAGTGGGTCGTTGATGTGAATAGCAGCACAGTTTTGATATTGAGTTTCAAATCTAACTAATTGCTGCCAAGTTTTAAACTGAGACCCAAGTACCTGAAAAAGTTCTCTTTTAGATTCCAGTAGTTATGGTCTGAGCATATAATTTGTTGATTTTTGCAGTAGCGATAGGCTCAGCAAATTGACCGTATTTAGTCGTGGGGTAGCAATGGCAAATGTTGCTCAGCGGTGGCTTTGTTTGTGAAATTGGTCGGCCGATCTGGCCTGCTGGACTCCCCTTCTGTTTGGGGAGGACCTAAAGAAGCTGGTGAAGAACCTCAGTGAGGTCAAGCCCCAGCACTTACTGGAGGACAAGCTGAAGGCCAAACACTTATTCTCCATGCCTTCAGCACATAGGGTCGACTCTCGTGACACAGGCTCCCGGGAACAGTATTGTTATCAGAACCGTTCTCCCTCATATTCCTCATTCCTTTTGCAGAGTGTGCTGCTGTGGGGGGTGGGGGGTGGGGGGGGGGTGGTGGTCTGTGGCCTTGCATAAGCCCCTTCCTGCTCATCATTCTGATGGCCTGTCCTCCGTGCCGCAGGTTGGAGGACGTCTCTGGTTCTTTTGGAAAGCATGGGCCCAAGTCACCTCGGACTGCTGGGTCCTAGATGTCATCTGTTACAGCTATTCCTTGGACCTAGCTGCACCCATTCATGACTCTTTCCTCATGTATCCCTGTGGGTCTGCCCTGAAACGTGCTGCTGTCTGACACTCTTCAGCAGCTCTGGGATTTATGAGCCATTACGCCGGTACCCCCAGAAGAATGCGGCAAGGGTTGATACTCCATCTCTTTCATGATGTCACAGAATGATGGTGTGTTTTGTCCCATTTTGGATCTTCAGGGTGTCAATTGCAGCCTATGCATGCCCCTCTTCCACAGGGAGATGCTTTGGTCACTCATGCTGTTGGTATGCCCTGGTGAATTACTGGTGATGCTCGATCTTACTGAAGTATATCTCCATATACCTATTTGGCCCGATCATCAACTGTATCTCTGGTTTGCCATTCTGGGTCAGCACTTCCAGTTTCGCACACTCCCTTTTGGCCTCGCGACAGTATCACAAACCACCTTCAAGGTCTTGGTGGTGGTGGTCGCAGCTCTTTGATGTGATATTATCTGTATTCACCCTTATTTGAATGATTGACACATTTGAGGCACAAAAAGAGCTGTCTCTGCCTCTTGCAGACCCCTGAGATTCTTGGTGTTCATTTCAACATGGTGCTGGCCCACGTGCGTGCCTCTCACAGGATCGGTGTCACCGCTTTGGCCAGCAGCTGCACAGCTTTCTGGAGCTGGCAGTCCTGCAAGTTCAGGATTACCTTCTCTTGCTCGGAATCATGGCAGCAACTCTGGATGTTGGGCCTGAGCCCACAGGTGCCCCCCCCCCCCCTGCAGAAGACATTACTGGGCTGATGGTCTCCTAGCATGCAAGACTTCATTTGCCTTCTGCTTCTGCGGTCGGTTTGAAACAGTCTGTCCTGGTGGACCTCCTCTGCCCATCTCCTCCGAGGGTTTCCACTGGACACTCCCTCGTGGGTGCTTGTGATGATTGATGTTAGTCTCTCGGGCTGGGGAGCTCATTGCATGGATTGCTGTGCTTAGGGAGCCTGGTCAAAGGTGGAGTCCAAGTGGGCAATCAACTGCCTCAAGGCACGAGACATTTGACTTGCCCTCCTACGCTTCCATCCCCTGGTACAGGGGAAGGCTGTCTGATTTACTTTTGGACAATGCCATGGCAGTCTCTTATGTCAATCGCCAAGGTGGCACCAAATGTCGTGGAGTTGCTCGTGAGATGCAACTGCTTTGTCTTTAGGCCCAATGCATTGTGGTGCAGGCTGACTATCTCAGTTGACAACATCACAACACCAGGGAGTTGAGCTTGCGTCATGGACCTTGTTGCACAATGTGCTGAAATGGGGCTTGCCGGCAAGGGACATCATGGCCTCCCCTGGGAACACCAAGGTGCCAGTCGTCTTCAGCTGCTGTTGGGCCCCAAGTTGGGTGGAGTGGATGCCCTCATTCTGTAGTAACCCCTGGCTTGCCTACTCTTTCCTCCATGGGTCATGATTCCTTGACTGTTCCATCGGATAGAATGCCATCTACGGTTGATTGTGCTGGTGTTTCCAGACTTCCGTTGCCTTCCATAGTATGCTGATCTGAAGTGACTGCATGTAGCTGATCCTCTCCCTCAGGCATTGCTGTGGCTCTGCCAGGGCCCCATCCTCATGCATAATCCTGGGCCGTTCTCGCTTACGGCCTGGCTCTTGTGCAACACCACCTGAAGTGTAAAGATTATTTGCTGGCAGTCATCAGTACCTTTGTTGCATGCTTGATGCTACTCTGTCTTGGACCCTTTTTGGATGGTAGTGTCAATCCTGTCATCTCTCTCAATGGAAGGCTCACCTTTCACTGATTCTGACTTTCCTACAGCGAGGCTTCCAAACAGGCTTGTCTCTGAACTCCTTGAAGGTACAGGTGGTGGCCTTAGCTGCCTTTCAGGGTCCCAGTGTAGGTCATTTGCTTGCAGTCTATCATGATGACTCTAGATTGCTAAAGGGGGGGGGGGGGTGTGCGCGCGCGCGCGCGCCTTCTGGCCTGCAGTGTGTCTCTCTGACTGTTCCTCTCTTGGCAGCTATTGCTGGTTCTGTGGTCTCTTACTTTTTTTTTTTTAGGAAATCAATTTATTTATTTTTATTCTCTTATATACTGTGCTATTCTGCATCAGTGCAATTTACATTGAACAAACTGAAATTACATTGAACCGAGCATTATAACTTGGAGATAACTATTTTACAGGGAACATGGGCTATGGAGGGTTAAGTGGCTTGCCCAAGACCACAAGGAGCACCTGTGGGACTAGAAACCCCAGTCCTTCCGGCCCAAGGTTGCTGTCCTCTAGTGGGATTTGAACCCCCGACCTTCTGGCTTGAAGTACCTTGCCCCAACCACTAGGCCACTCCTCCACACTTGTCTGCCCTTTGAGACACTAGGACAAGCCATGCTTAAAAACATGCTGAAGGCAGTGTTCCTTGTTGCCATTACTTTGGTCAGATCCTTGTCTAACTTCAGGTATTGTCCTGTAGGGACCCCTATCTGGTCTTTTCAGAGGAGGGTGTGACGTTGCAGTCCATACCTTCCTACCCACCTACCCAAAGTACTGTTGCCCTTTCACTTGAATCAAGTCATTTCCCTGCCCTCCTGTGCAGTGTATGGGCAAAGCCAAGCTTCTGCATCTGTTGGATATTGTGGTACTTAGAATTTACCAATTCTGTTTGGCTGTCTGATTAGCTTTCTGTCCAGTTTTGTGGGCCAAGTGGGGTCATTGTGCAATTGAGGCCACTATTGGACAATGGATTAAAGAGGCTGGCTCCTCTGCTTGTCTACGGGTGGGCAGCCCTATACAGCAGGGCTTGTGTGTATATTCTGCTCATGTTCAGGCAGCCTCTTGGGCAGAAGTTTCTTCTGTTGGCCTTGGACAGCTGTTGGCTGATGGCCTGCAAATGTGGAGAGGGTTGACCATGTCATTAACATTTGCATGTACAAGTGTGTGCTGTGGCCTTGTCTGGCACTGGGGTACTCATGGCTGTGTTAACTCACCAGGATGGAGAGTAACTTTGGCACTTCCTGGTTGTCTGGACTGGTTTAACAGGCTGATCTGGAAGGGGAAATTTTACTACCAATAATTTCCTTTCCTGGTGTCCTGCTAGCCCAGTCCAGGACCCACCTCTCAATGGGGATTCTGGTGCCTGCTCTCTTTCTCTGTTGTCAGCATATCAGTTTACTGTGTATATAGTTGCAGCTGGGAGCCCATGCAGTTTTTGTTGTATAGTTCTATATTGTTGGGCTTGGAAGCCCTGGAGGTTCTCCTGGGGTACCATTACTTGTTAGGGGCACTCCAGTATGCATAACTTTACTGAATATCATCCTACTAGTGCTGTCATAACTCTTCTGCTCTTTCTGTCTCATCATCTGCTGGTTGGGGGGTGTTAACCTGGTTGTCTAGACCAGTCTAGCAGGACTGCAGGAAAGGAAATTGTTGGTAGGTAAAATTCCCCCTTAACTGACTTGTTAAGGTTTACATTTGAATTGCTATTTTAAAAAAAGAATCATGCCTTTAGCCTCTGGGAAGCAGCAATTATCGGATTCCTTGTTCAAAGCGTGCAGTGCAGTGCAGACTGCTGCATGGAGAGGGAGATAGATGTTTGAAATCCTCAACACTACTTGGTTGCCATCACCATTGCTGCTGATGGAATTCAAGTACACTTCAGGCAGAGAGCTATAGGCTGTATGAGGGGCAGTTTGACATACTGGATGGCTTGAGGTTCTCTTACTTCAATTAAATAGAACAGATTGGGTCATCTTACTGGGAAAACTATATATGATTTGGTCAAAGGGACCACTATCCCAAAATACAAATACTGTTTGTGAGAGCTCACTGGTAGGGAGAAGGCCACATGACACTACTCATACTCCTCCAAAGTAAACCAAAAGCCATTGGATGCTTTTTGCTGCCTCCTCCCCCCCGTAACTTTTTTTTTTTACCTTGAAAATAATTGCTGGCCATTTCCCTCTGGTTTGTTCGGCTCTTCCCTGCAGGTAGAATGGGAAAACAGTTCAGTGTTGCCTCTCGACCAACAGCATGCATTGGTTAAAATGGTGCCTTGTTTGCTCTGGGCTTTAGAATCTCCTATTATTTCAGGATGGGAATGCATTCTACATCCTAAATTGTATGGGAGCAAAAAATGGGCTGAATGTGTGGCACTTTTGCCTGCTCTTCACATTAAAGTCCATTTAAGTAAAAGTCTTATAGTCTTGTTCCAGAAATTGCTTGTGTCCAGTGCAGTTTTCCTGTCAAAAAGGGTGCCAGCACATGTTTGAAAGGCTCTTTCATTAATGCATGAGGAGCATGGGTCAAGTTTAGTAGGCAATGAAAAAGGTGCTGGTACTCTATGCTACCACACAGCCCCCCCCCCCCCCGACAAAACGCCCTGATTGTGTCTCTACCTTCAGGATATTAAATCTTTGAGCCAAGGATCTGCCATTTCCAGACTCTTATCCCACTGACAGACTATTTTTCTTTTTGTACAAAAACATAAGCTATACTGTACAGGGTTAGATCAAAGGGCCTGTGAGCCCAGTAGCTAAGCTAGGGCACACGTTCTAGCAGGATAATAAGGCATAGATCAAGTTCTTACTGCTGATACTGGGAGATGAGCAAGAGCTTCCCAAGTCTATTTGGCCAATAATGGTTTATGGAGTTCAGAAATTTGTCTAAATACTTTTTAAACCTTATACTATATGCCTTGACCACATCATCCAGCAGCAAATGCCATAACTTAATTATACATTATGAACCACATTATCTAATTTATTTTAAATATGCTGCCTTACTTGAAGGTTAAATTTGACTGAAGATATTCAACTCTCACCTAAGCGAGATCCTAGATACGGAGATGCCTGTTGGTTGAGAGAGGCATTACTAACTGCAACAGATGCGTTGACTGGGTGATTCCTATTTTCTGTTCTCACAAAGTGAACTAGGAGCAGCAGCAGAGACAGTGCCCAGAGCAAGATTTTCTTCATTCTGTCAACACAGGCTTGTTAGGCGGAGCAGGATCAATTGCCAGGAGCTTTCTCTGTAAAGCTCAGTGCTTCCTCTGCCTTTATACAAATTATACTTGGTGTCCTAATTGGGAAATAATCTTCCCACTCCCTCTTTCCTGCATACCAGTCCAATTTATCGCCTCCATCCATCGCATCAATTGTTAATCTGTTTTCAGAAATCAAAAGTGTGTTAACTGTTTTTGCCACGTGAATTCTGGGCCATATAGGATGGAAAATGCTGACTATTGCCCTCATGGGAGTAATATCTGCTAGGGGAAGATGAATATCTATCACCCTGTACTTGACGATGAGCGTTCTGGATGGTCAAGCACGAGATGGCATGAAGATTCTCAGATCCTTTTTTTTTCCTTCTTCTATCGTAGCAACTCATGGGAGTAAGTCTGTGCATGAGAAAAACCTTAGAAAAAACTACTGGGAATTTGGCAAGATTCAGCAGGCCCAGGAAATCAGATTTAAGGATGACATTGTGATTACCTGTGTGTGTTCTTTAGCTTCATTAAGATCCCATTCTGTATAGGCAGACCAAATGGTGTTGCATGGTCTACTGCTCCCCATAATCCCAAGTCTCAGGTCTACTGGCAAATTCCTATTATGACATATCTGTTCTTAACTTGCTGCTTTGTGTAAAGTTGTATAAAGCAAAATTGCTTACCTGTAATGAGGATTTGCTATGGACACAAGGGGAATGCAGCTACAGTTATCAATGATGGTTCCTGGGAGATAGCAGCACTCTCCCAAAGCTGAATAGATTCCCCGAGCATGCATGAATAATACCTGCTAATTAACTTTCCCTGAGTACTTCCAGATCAGTCGTAACCTGTGGGTTGTCACGCCTCACCAGCAGCTTGGAGACTGAACATATCAAACTTGATGACATCAGCATACATAGGCAACTGGCATTACTCACCAGTCCCAGTATTCTATTGACAAAGGAGACTCACTGGAGCAACAACTAAGAGAATGATGAGTTACAGAAAACTAAAAAGCTATATTTCCCCCCCCCCCCCCCCAACAGGCAGTCAAACTCCCCCTCTCTCCCCACCAAACCAAGAAACTAGCTTCATCAAACTACCATGCATACAAACCTGACTGTGAAAGCCAGGGTCACTTAGTCTTCTCTAGATGCCGCTCACCTAACTGGCAGACCCCCTGAACGACTGGAGTTTGTGGGTTTTATTTTTTTGCACCCTTTAGAACAAAAGAAGTGGGTGACCCCAAGGAGCCCTTATACACTGATGGATGATCCACCCTATTGCGCCGGACCTCTAACACATAGGGGTATGTTTACTAAACTGCGGTAATCGTGAATAACGCGTGTTAATTGTAGTTAACGATCGTAAACTCCCGCGGTGCGGTAACACCGCAGAAGGTGGAGAGAGGGCGGAGAGAAGGGATCAATGGGCAGAGAGTGGGCGGGGAGAGGCTCCCTCCACACTAACGCGCTGATCTGAAGAGCTCAATTCTAACGCGAAAGAAAACCTGCCGTTAAATGCACATTACAGGGGAGAGAAACCATTTCAGTGTCAGCAATGTACAGCTTAGGCAGGGAAACCTAAAAAAAGTGATGTGTGATACATGTGCACAGAACAAAAGGGCACATAAACACTGAAAATGACCCCAACAAACTGGAAAAAAACCATAACCAAGCTGGCCAATAGTGGTATCAATGAGAAACATCAACCCCTCCCCCCCCCCCCCGAGTAAGCTCCATAGAACAGATATAAATCGTGGAAGGGTCTATAATCCGTCCCCATACAAGGTGAATGAGCCCACAGTGAAATAGCGCTGCTCAGGGTTTTCCCCACCATCGGACAGGGTTCCTATGGCATGCACATGTCCTGCAACATCATGGCAGGCATGACAGAACGGCAACTGGACAGATGCCGGAGAAGGGGATACAGAGGGCCGCAGGCGGCACATGCTGTGGTGCAGCTGGGCCACAGTGTGGACTATGGCGATGCCTAGGTGGCCCATATGAATGCTGAAGCAGCAGAGCAGCCAGACAGCAACTGCTGAAGGCCCAACATGGGCATGACTGTGTTTCCCACAGTGTCACAGGGGATAGTACCCAGCAGCTACCCCCAAGGGCACAGAACATTGGCAGGCGGTGCTGGGGGGAAGCGTGGACACCTATGCAGGCACCTCTACCTCAGAACCCGCACCATAGGCAGCTGCCTACCTGCACACTGGATGGCCTGAGACTGCGCACCACCAGCAGAAGGACATGTCAGCATGGTGGCTGAGGGATACTGGTGGTGGAGGGGGCAGTGGCAGCTGCCCAGAGCAGACCGTGGCCTAGCCCTGTGTAGGTGGGTGCCGTGTACTGCAACAGATGGGCCCTGTCTGACGAACAGTCATGGTATCACCAAGGAATGTACTGACTCTGTGACAACAAGGTGGTGCAGTGCACAAAAACAGTGTATTCAGAAGCAGAGGGTCACAGGTTCAAGTCCCAGCTGTGGTTCCCGCCAACCCAGTCCCCATATTTTACCCACTACTACAACGTGCTAATACAGACAGCACCTTTATTGCAGATGACGTAAACATGCCCAAGACACCTACATTTTACCCTACAGAGCACAGACACCATAAACATGCACATTACCTAGAGCAGAGCCTCCCAAATGCAGTCCTGGAGGGCCAAACACCATTCCGGTTCCATGCTGCCTCTGATAAAGATGCCTGTGCTGCATTTCTATGCGCCACCCCCATGGTATGCAGATGTATCTCATGCATATTCATGAGGGACAGCATGAAAACCCGAACAGTGTTTTGCACCGCAGGACTGGAGTTGGGAACCTCTGCCGTAAAGCAGCAGCCAACAGGGGCAGACACACCCGCACCCACAGGCCCCATTATCCAAAGCCTCCTGGGGAGGCAGGACTTTGGGCTCTGCGTGCATCTCCCAATACTAGCACTTGCATACCTTAGTAATGCCACCCTAAACCTGGGAATATGGTACATATCTATCAAAAGGTTGCTATGAGTACTGGCAGATAGCAATTCCTAGGTTAAGTACACTTTTCTGAGTGAGCTGCATCATAGCAACCTTTCTGATGTCTGTGGAGTGTGCTACAGGTCTTGTGTCTGACAGTGTTTACCAACCTGGGGAGTGACCCCTACAGTATTGCGTACCATAGCCAT
This sequence comes from Ichthyophis bannanicus, assembly GCA_033557465.1. Lineage (NCBI taxonomy): Eukaryota > Metazoa > Chordata > Amphibia > Gymnophiona > Ichthyophiidae > Ichthyophis > Ichthyophis bannanicus. The sequence goes on along the minus strand of CM066048.1, from coordinate 92,686,206 downwards.
GCCTGCACTGTGCCCAGGACTGGTGTGGTGGCCTGGGCTGCCCAACACCTCTATAGTTGCACAATGCTGGCATAGGTGTGGGGAGTGTGTGTCTGTCTATCCAGTGTGTGGTGGCTGCCAATATCCTCCACAGCCCACACTGCTAGCACTGTTGCCAGTATTGGCCTGCCAATGTGCATAATGAGGAGCAAGGTACCGTGGGAATAGCCTGGATAGGGTGGCCTGGCCTGGATGCATCTGCACATGGCATAGGGCAATGGCTTGGACATTGTAGTGCCTGGCCACCACCTGCACGGACAGGGTGGCCATAGCATATCCTGCTGGGAGGTCACTCTCACCCTGACTGAGCAGTGACCATGGCATGGCTAGGTTCCCCCATAGTGCTCTATAGCATTTCTCTCGTGATATTTATGGGTTTCCTTTTGGGGCCCAATCACTGACTTATCTGCTTGGTGTGTATGCTGACATCCCCGTTCTGGGTACATGCATCTCCTCCAGGACCATGCACTATGGACTAGCTGGTGGACTGTCTGCAGCTAGTATGTGTCTTGCTGGAACACCTTGCAGGGTGCAGCGGCTGGAGGCCTGCTGCTGGAGAATGTCAGATAATGGTGGGGGGCAGCTGAGCATTTCCAGACCTGCTGTCTGTCTGCTATTGCGTTATGGATGTATGCTGCTCTGCATTGCCTGCCCTGTAGGGTGTTTGATCCTTAGCAGGACTGGGGTGATGGTCCCCTCTACTGCCACCATTGCAGGGGGGTAGGAAGTGGATCTGTTGGCGGGAGATCCTGTTCCCCCACCCTGAGCCCCCGAGGGTGCGTTGGGTGGTGGTATGTAATCTCCCTGTGGGTCCCAGCACCCCCATTCACTTACATCATGTGACCATGGCACCTACACAGGGTAGGCACTTTTCTGGGTGCATCATAGTCCACAAGGGCTAGATGTGACATACAGATGAACACAGGCATATCCTAGGGGTGTTTGCAAGGACTACCTATCACACATTGGCACTGATGGGGACCTGCAGCATAGCCTATCTCAGCAGGGCCAGGTGCTGTGAGAATGGTGCTGGGCACCATACCTCTCCCTCAGGGTGAGCACAGGACCCGCACACTGTGACGGTCTGTAGCTACTCTGTGCCACTAACACACACCGTCGGCACCCCCTACCAGGCTGAGGTGTTGTGGGGTGCATACCCCATCTTGTGATCATCTGTAGACTGCTGATTTACATGTGCTGTGCATCCTGGGTACGGATGGGTTGACTCTATCCTGGTAACCACAGCAGAATGTGGGTGTGGTGCCATGCAGTCCTCCTGTAGCCAGCCAGGTGTTTGTTAGCAGCTCTAGCCCACTGGTTACTTCACTGCCCGTGGAGCCAGAGGTCATGGGTTCAAAACCCACAGTGGGGTTCATTGATAGGGCTGTCTTAGGCGTTGTCTATTTTTATTGTCTATTAGTGCTGCCAGCAGAACCACCCTCAGGGTACTGTCACCTTAGGGTGGCTCATAGGGCGCCTTATACGGCGCCCTATAAAGCGCCTTATAAGGTGCCTTATATGGTGTCCTATGGGGGACATTATAGGGTGCCTTGGCAGACAGCGCACTTTATAATGTGCCCTATGGAGTGCCTTCTAGGGTGCCTTATGTGGCACCTTAGGTTACACCACTGTGAGGGTGTGTTTGCTGGCAGCACTATTAAAGTATAACTAAACTTCCTCACAGCCCAATACTTAACACTTTCCAGGCCAAGCCCAAAACTTTCGGGATCCAAACATCTGCCTAAATATTCCTATCAAATGGTATATAATACATGACCATGGCAGAGGGAACGTCACTATTGGAACATATTGAATAAGACGGGTACAATTTTCCTGACATATGCAAACATTAATCCGGCTGCAGACTGTGGATTAAAATATTATAGTAGGCTTTCAAAGGGTTACACATGACGCCTCAGCCAGCCTTATTCATTAGGCACACTGGGGAATCGAACCCATGACCCTTGTACCATCGGTCTGTGTAGTAACCATTGTGCTACAGCTCTTTTTCTGTATTTGGGTGTCTGTGTGCCTTCTTACGCTTAACGCGCAGTAACGCACCCTGTAACGATCATTGCTGCGCGGCGCGTTATAACGCGCATTATCACTAACGATGTACCGCCCATGTCCTTTTTTGGCATTTCTTCCACTAACGCAGCTCCTAACGCGAATCACACTAACGCAGTTTAGTAAACATACCCCATAGATGGACTTCTTCAGGCTTGGGATTGCCATTGCCAAATAGAGTTGAACATATAGGGAAGGTCCGAGACTGGACTGGAGGTACTCAAGGAAAGTCAATTGGCAGTTAAGGCCTAATTTCACCTTCCTTATCATCCCTCCAGTCCAGTCCCAAGGAAGGGACTTGCGAGCCCATCCTCTAGTACCGTCAAACTGAACCTCACATCCCCTGCTGCCTGAAAATCCAGGTGCTAATATTTCACAAATGTATGCAGGGATGACCATATTGCCACCCTGCAGATATCCACTGGCAGGATGAGGCTAGATTCCACCCATGACACGGCTTGAACCCAAGTTGAATGAGCCCTCAACCCCCCTGGGCAACTCTTTCCACTGCAACAGGTAAGCCAAGGAGATTGCTTCCTTCATTCATGAGAAATGGAGGCCTTGGAAGTGGCCTCTTCTTTACGAGGCCCCCCAAACAAGACAAACGGGTCTGACTTCCACAACAGCTCTGTCCTCTTCAAATAATGTTGCAACGCCCAGTGGACATCCAGAAGAGTGAGGAGGGGGTCCACCCTTGCTCCTCCCATCCCCGAGTACACTGGCAGAGTCACCGGTTGATTCAGATGAAAAACTGAGAGGATCTTGGGTAGAAAGGAAGGCACCGGCTGGAGCACCACCTTTTCGGACAAGGAGAGAAAAGGCTCATGACACAACAGCGCCTGAAGCTCTGAAATCCTGGCTGAACAAATTGCCACCAGAAAAACAGTCTTCAGGGGCTCAAAGGGCGCCTTTGTCAACACAGATCATACGCGATTGAGGTTCCATGGAAGAACTACTGCCCTCACGGGGGGGGGGGGGAGTCCTCCTTCACTGCTTGAAGAAAGCAGACGACATCCAGATGGGTTGCCAGGGACATGCTTTGGACCCTACCCCAGTAGCACGTTATGGCCACTCTTTGCATGTTAAGTGAACTGACGGAAAGGCCCTTTTCCACACACTAGCCTTCAATGACACGCCACAGTCGAACATAGGAATAAGGTTGAGAAAACCACTGCCGAGTAGCCCTGTTTTCTCAACCGAGCCCTTCCAAGAGCTAGGCCGTATGCGAGAATTGATTCACCTAAGGCATCAGAACTGGTTCCTGCAAGAGCAGGTCATCACAAGCTGGCAGACACCAAGGACAGTCCACCATCAGCCTGATCAGATCGGCATACCATGGTCTCCACGCCAATGGGAGCACCCAGGATGATAAGCCCCTGATGGACCTCTATCCATTGCACCACATGTCCTATGAGCGCCAATAGAGGGAACTCATACAGGAGCCCATTTGTGGGCCACTGCTGTACCAATGCATCCAGTCCCCAAGAACATAAGATATGCCATACTGGGTCAGACCAAGGTCCATCAAGCCCAGTATCCTGTTTCCAACAGTGGCCAATCTAGGTCACAAGTACCTAGCAGTTTCCCCAAAAGACAGGTTCCACAATGCTTGTATTGGGTCAAGCATTGATATCCTGGATCCCTTTTAATAATGGTTTATGGACCTTTCCTCCAGGAACTTGTCCAAACCTTTTTTAAACCCACCTACACTAACAGCTTTTACTACATCCTCCGGTAACAAATTCCAGAGTTTGATTACATGTTGAGTGAAAAAATATTTTCTTTTATTAGTCTTAAATAGTTTACCCTATAGCTTAATTGCATATCCTCTAGTCTTTCTATATTCTGATGACGTAAACAATCGATCTACATTTACCCGTTCCACTCCATTCATTAATTTATAGACCTCTATCATATTTCCCCTCAGCCATCTCTTTTTCCAGTTTGAAGAGCCCTAACCTCTTTAGCCTCTCTTCATAGGGGTATCCTTCTATCCCCTTTACCATTTTGGTGGCTCTTCTCTGTACCTTTTCTAATAATGCTATATCCTTTCTAAGATACGGTGACCAGAATTGCACACAATATTCAAGGTGCGGTCGCATCATGGAACGATACAGAGGCATTATAATATCCTTTGTTTTATTCTCCATTCCTTTCCTTATGATACCTAGCATTCTGTTTGCTCTCTTGGCCACCACTACACACTTGGTGGACGGTTTTAACATGTTATCCACGATGGCACCTAAATCTTTTTCCTGGGTGGTGGTTCCTAATGTGGAACCTTGCATCGTGTAACCATAGTTTGGGTTGTTCTTTCCTAGGTGCATAACTTTGCACTTGTCCACGTTAAATTTCATCTGCCATTTGGATACCCAGTCTTCCAATTTTTAAAGATCCTCTTGCAATTTTCCACAATCCTCATGGGTTTTAACAGCTTTAAATAGTTTTGTGTCATCTGCAAATTTGATAACCTCACTTGTTATTCCCATTTCCAGGTCATTTATGAATATGTTAAAAAGCAGCGAACCTAGCACAGATCCCCGAGGTACTCCACTATTCACCTTTCTCCATTGGGAAAATTGGCCATTTAACCCTACCCTCTGCTTTCTATCTTTTAACCAGTTTCTGATCCATAATAGTACACTGCCTCCTATCCCATGACTTTTTAGTTTTGCCAAAAGTCTCTGATGAGGGACCTTGTCAAAGGTTTTCTGAAAGTTCAGATACACTATATCAGCCGACTCACCTTTGTCTACCTGTTTATTCACACCTTCAAAAAAACATAACAGATTAGTAAAACAAGATCTTCCTTGGTTAAAGTCATGTTGGCTATCTCCCATTAAGCCATGACTATCTACATGTTCAGTAATTTTGTTCTTTATGATGGTTTCTACCATTTTTCCCGGTACTGATGTCAGGCTCACCGGTCTATAGTTTCCCGGATCACCCCTGGAACCCTTTTTAAAAATTGGTGTTAAATTGGCCATCCTCCAATATTCAGGTATTACAGATGATTTTAATGATAGTTCACAGATTACTAATTGCAGGTCTGCAAACTCATTCACTCTCATCTCCTGTTTGTAGAAGCAGACTGCCTTCGTGGAGATGAAGGTCACTATGAGATCCATGATCGGGGGCCCCCAATGACCTATGAGTTGTCCAAAAATCCTCTTTGTTGAGTGTCCACTCCCCTGGATCCAGGCGAAATAGACTGAGGTAGTCGGCCATCCTGGCCACATGAGCCCCTGAGAGCACCTGAAGATGGGCCCATTTTTGGAATGAGCAGAAGACAATCTCGTTCAGTTGCACACTGCTTGTGCTGCCATGTCTTTTGATGTAAGCTACCATGATGGTATTGTCCAAGAACACTCTTACTGCCTTTCTCTGCAGCAGGGTTCAAAACCCCTGCAGCGCCAGGAGTGCCATCCTCATTTCCAAGAGGTCAATGTGCCAGGCACACACCTCTGGAGGCCAGCAGCCCTGTGCTATCTGAGTCTCGCAGTGGGCTTCCCAGCCTGAGAGACTGGCATCTGTCATCAACGGAATCCACCACTGTGATTCCAGGGGCATTCCAGCCAGAATCTTCTCTGGCCACAGCCACCACTGGAGGGCTGCCCGAGTGTCTCTTGGACAGGGCAACAGCTGCATGAGGGGGTGGTGCTGGGCTGACCATCTCCACGACGGCGCTCTCTGCAAGGGTCACATGTGAGCCTGGGCCCAGGGCACCAACTCGATGGAAACTGCCATGGAACCCAAGACCTGAAGGTAATGTCATGCTATTGGAATCTTCATCCTGAGAAACTGCCGCATCTGATCCCATGGCATGGACACCTTGCTCTTGTCCATTCAGACCTGTGCTCCCAGGTGCATCAAGTCCTGTGATGGCAGCAGACTGCTCTTGGCAAAAATTGACTACCCAGCCAAGGCTCTGCAGAATCTTGACTACCCTTGCAGTGTCCTGTTCACTCTCCTTTTTAGACTTGGCCCAAACCAGCCAATCATCCAGATAGGGATGCACCAGAATCACCTCCTGATGAAGCGCGTCCGTGACTGTGACTATGACCATAGTCTTGATGAATGTGTGGGGGCAGTCGCCAGGCTGAACGGCAGAGCCCGAAACTGGAAGTGCCCCATTGGCACCTCAAATCGGAGAAACTGCCGATGTTTGGGCCGAATAGGAATGTGTAAGTAGGCCTCCATGAGGTTGAGTGATGACAGGAATTATTCTTCCCTGACAGATATAATGACTGACTGGAGAGTCTCCATGTGAAAACGGGGCACCCTCAGGCACCGATTTACGTGATTGAGATCCAAGATGGGGCAGAAAGAGCCTTCCTTTTTGGGAACCATGAAATAAATGAAGTATCAACATAACCACACTAGTCTGGAGGTATCTTTTTCCACGGCCTCCAACTCCTGAAGTCGTTCTAGCTTGCCCTGCACTACCTGAAACTTTCTGGGCACCTTGCAAGGAGATCTGATGAATGCGTCCACGAGAGGACAAGCAAACTCCAGCACATACCCTTTTCAAATGATTTATAACACCCCCTGGTTGGACTCAGGCAGGGTAGAACTCTCGCAGCTGACCCGCTATGGGAACCACCCTTTCCTGGGTCCCTCTTGCTTCATTGTAACTTCTTGGCCGCAGAAGAGGAAGAGGGGTAAAAACCCTTATCTGTTTCCCAAAAACTGCTGAAAACTAACCCTCTGGTAAGGCGCAAAATGTACTGCATGGAACTGAGACACGCACGCATTAGCTTCTGCTTATCCTCAAGGAGTCTACCTCCCTTGGACTCCCCCAGGTCCTTCACCAACTTATCCAGAGCCTTTCTGAACAAAAGCTTACCCTTAAATGGGAGGTTGCTCAAACAAGATTTGTAGGAGATGTCTGCTGACCAATTCTGCAGCCACAAATAACAGCATGCAAACATTACCGACGCCATACTCTTGGACAGACCCCTAACAAGATCATAGAAGGCATCCACCAAGTAGGCTGCACCCAACTCCAGCTTAGCTGCCTCGACAGGCAGAGGGTGCAGCTTTCCAGCATTTTCCAAGATGCCCTGTGCCCATCATAAACATGCCCTGACCACAAATGCACCACACACTGTCGCCTACAAGGACACAGCATTAATATCGAAGGCCTGCTTCAGCAAGGTGTTTAACCTCCTGCATATCCTTAAGTGGGGTGCTGCCTTCCAATGGAATCATGGTCTTCTTTGTTACTGCTGAGACTGCCGCGTCCACCTTAGAGGAGCGCAAAATATCTCTCTCTACATCCGGAAGCGGATAAAGTCGTGCCATGGTTCATGTTCCCTTGAGGCTGGCTTCTGGGGCATCCCATTCATGTTGTATCATCTGCTTAAACACCCTATGAAGGGGAAACACCAGCTGAGTCTTCCTGACGGCCTGGAACAGCATATCCTCCAGAGGCTTGTCTTCTAACGACACCCATGCTGCCATATTGAGCATCATCAATGAATGGGAAATGAGAGCCGCCAACTCCTCCCGGAGGAAGACGCTAACTACCTGAGAATCCTCCCCTCGAGGAATCTCGCCTTCCTGTAGTTCAGTGGGTCTTGCCGACACGTCTGCCTCAGCGTCCTGGTCCTCCTCATCTGAGTAGATGGACCCTATGTCCTCCCAGGAAACACAAAAAAGAGCCTAAGCTCTCGCAGAAGGGAGAACCAAACCCCCCTCCACCCCAAGACTGTATATAAGACTGTATAATAGCTCATGATGTATAATAGCGCACTATGTATATAAACCAAATCTAATTACATCCCCGCCAACACATACACACCACTCTGTACACTGCATGAAAACATTTTCCCCCTTGATTGTTTGCTGTGGAAACTGCTTTGATTGAATGATAAGGCGGTATATAAATACCATTAAATAAATAAATAAATAAACACAAAAAAGCGATAGGCGTGCGGAGGTCATAGGTGTCTTTATTAATTGATCCCCAATGCGTTTCGGCAAATGTCTTCCTGCAGATTGTTTGGAGCTTGTACTGCTGGGAGAAATTGAATCTGGTTTTTACTACAAGCATGCAGAGTTTCAATTGCACTTTGTGAAAATCTTGTGCAAGAATGATAAAGTGCAAATTTGCATACTCCCTGAGGAAGGCGTTTGCCGAAACGCGTTGGGGATCAATTTAATAAAGACACCTGTGACCTCCGCATGCCTCTCGCTTTTTTCTGTTTGGTTCTCCCTATGTCCTCCCAACCATTACCTTCCAGGCACTGACAGCTGGGACCAGATTCCTCTGCCACCAAACCACTCACCAAGGCCTTGGAGAAGCCCCTCATTCTGACCCTCTCTGGAGCTGCAGCAAGAGACTCTCTCCCCCCCCCCCCCCCCCCCCCCCCCCCCCCCCCCCACATTTCATGCAGAATGCCTTGTGCATAAGGAGGATAAACCCAGGAGAAAACCCGGTGAGGTCTACCCCCGGGGCCATCAGGGACGTTGATGGCTGTGAAACCCGGGACTCCTTGTTCACGAGTTATGGCTGGGCAGGGGCCTCTCTCCCCCACCATCAGAGACACCGCCTGAATGCCTGTGATGGGAGTTTCCTGGACTGAGAGCCGACCTCTGAACCCCCCTGAGGTCCTAGTTCACTCCGGCCTCTCTGTCCTTACCTCCAGCAGACTCTCCTCTGCAGACCTGGACTCCTTCTCGCAGCCACAACAAAAGCCTGCTGCGGAGACAGAGCTGCGTCTTGCCCCGCATGCCAAGCACATGGTCTTTGCAGGCATGGTGAAACTGGAAAGCAGGAGACACCGTTCCCTGTAGAAAGAATTTCCTGCCACTTGCTATCTTAAAAAAGGCAGCAAACTTTCAATCTGTCTTTTGTTTGTCTCTTTTTTTTGTTTTGTTTTTTTAAGAAGTTAACACAGGGGCATCTGACTAAAAAAAACAATAAAGCGCAAAGGAAGGATCCCCCCAGTGTCTGAAACACCCCACCAGGAACTCCCTTCCTGCTTGCCGTCAAAATGAAGAGAGGAACCAAAACTGCGCCATTTCCCATGATTTGTGGTCTGACACAGTTCACTCATGTGGCTAAAAATTACCAGGTCTAAAGGAAAGGCTCGGGCTTACCTTGCTGAGCCCCAGCTAGTCAGTTCAGGTCCAATGGACCGCTTTATCACAGTCACAGAAGCTGAGCGTCGAGATATTTGCGTGGGCTTTGCAGGGGAGTTGTTGGAGGTTCCTGCTTCCCTGCCCACCCATGAGGTTTCTCTCTCCTGAGATGCGGAGCCCTTCACCGCCTCCTGCTGCTGTAACCTCAAGCCCTCTGGCTGGCGCGAGTGTGGAGTCGGAAGGTGGATCCCCTGCTATGCCTTTGCAAGGAGCTGGGGTGGAAGGAGGTGAAGCAGCTACCCTATTGTCTTCTGGGACCCTTAGAAGAGGCGACTTGGATGGTGTGCCTGCCCTGGTATGACGGGAGTGTGCAGGGGAATTCTCTTAAGCTGCTTCTTCTAATTTGCCTGCACCTTTTGTTTTGATGCATCCCAGTACTATTACCTTGGATAACATCTGGGAGGCTATTTCGATCTTATCTGAGGCCTTAACTTGTTACAACGCTGGACTTTTATCTCAAGTAAACACTGTTTCTCAGAAGTTGGACTTGTATGTAACTACAATGGACTCGCTTAAAAAGAAGTTGAAAGAACATGAGACAGTTTTGAATTCTGTTGGCAATACTAATATAGCTCTGATTAAAGACAATACCTTATTAAGGGCTAAGATGGAAAATTTAGAAAATGTTGCTCAGACTTTGAATCTTCGAATTTTCCAGTAATTAAGGGAACTTTGCCTGCTGATCATTTTAAAAGATATATGGCGGAGACTTTGGCTGTCTCAACAGATTTAATGCCTCCGATTGTTAAGGTTTTTTTTACTTACCAACTGGTAAAAGAAATATTGGAATCATGGAAGAACTAACTAATATGGATGTTCTAAATGTCTACAAGATTTTGCAGTCTCCTGAAGTACCAGTAGTGAAAACTTCTACTTTATTAGTAATGTTTGCTTTATTGTCAGATAGAGATTGGCTGCTTACATAGAAACATGATGACAGAAAGACCACATGGCCTATCTAGTCTGTCCTTCCATATCAACAACTACAACAGTCCCCTTTTTTCCTTTAGAGATCCTCTGTGTTTGTCCCATGCTTTTTTGAATTCAGTTACTGTCCTCATCTCCACCACCTCCACTGGGAAACTATTCCACGGATCCACCACTCTTTCCGTAAAGAAATATTTCCGCATATCACTCCTGAATCTACACCCACATCCCATGTCCTCTTGTAGCAGAACTTGCTTTCAATTGAAAGAGGCTCTCCCCCTGTACATTTATGCCATGGAGGTATTTAAACATCTCAATCATATCACCTCTATCCTGCTTTTCCTCTAAGGTGTACATATTAAGATCCTTGTCTGTCCTCATCTGCTTTATAATGAAGACCACTAACCATTTTAGTAGCCACCCTCTGTACTGACTCCATCCTGTTTATATCCTTTTGAAGTTGTGGTCTTCAGAATTGCACACTATACTCCAAATGAGGTCGCACCAAAGACTTATACAGATGCACAATCACCTCCTTTTTTCTGCTAGCCATTCCTCTCCGTATGCCCCCAAGCATCCTTCTAGCTTTTGCCGTCGCCTTTTCTACCTGTTTAGCTACTTTAAGATCATCAGACACAACCAAGCCTAGGTCCCGCTCTTCTATAGTGGACAAAAGTACTTCACCCCCTATACTATATTGCTCCCTTGGATTGCTGCAGCTCAAATGCATGACCTTACATTTTTTAACATTAAATCCCAGCTGCCAAATTCTAGACCATTCTTCAAGCTTAGCTAGACCCCTCATGTTATCTACACCTTCCTGGGTGTCTACTGTAATGCAGATTTTGGTATCATCCGCAAAGAGGCAAACCTTACCCGACAGCCCTTCCCGCTATATCACTAACAAAGATGTTAAAAAAAATCGGACCAAGGACAGATCCCTGGGGCACACCACTGATAACATCCTTCTCCTCAGAGTGAGCTCCATTTACTTGTACTCTTTGTCGCCTCCCACCCAACCAATTTCTAACCCAAGCAGTAACTTTAGGGTCCATCCCTAGGGTACTCAGTTTGTTTATAAGTCGCCTGTGAGGAACAGTGTCAAAGGCTTTACTGAAATCTAAATACACCACATCTAGGGCTCTCCCTCGGTCCAACTCCCTGGTCACCCAGTCAAAGAAATCAATCAGATTTGTCTGACAAGACCTGCCTCTGGTGAAACCATGCTGCCTTGGATCCTGTAATCTGCTGGACTCCAGAAACCTCACTATTTTCTCTTTCAGCAGCGTTTCAATAATTTACTCACCACCGAAGTTAAACTAACCGGCCTGTAGTTTTCAACCACATCCTTACTTCCACTTTTGTGTAAAGGCACCACATGAGCCTCTCTCCAGTCCTTTGGCACCACTCCCGACTCCAACGAGGCATTGAAAAGGTCAGTCAGTGGACCTGCTATAGAACGTCCCCAAGTTCCCTCAGTATTCTAGGGGGTATCCCATACGGTCCCATCGCTTTGTCTACTTTAAGTTGAGCTAGTTCCTTATCGTTCCTCCAGTTTAGTCTTCCACCTCTGGATAGTGTACCTCCTCCAGCTTGGAGACTGGGCATGTCAAAATCGTGACATCACTGGATGTAGCCTGCTGGTCTCTCCCATCAGCCCCCAGTGCGTCCAGTCTCCATGCAGCAGGAGGACGTAGTGAGCCTAGGTGTTGGGCTCACTTGAGGAACAGATAAGGAGCAGTTAGTCAGGATTTCCTTTTAAATCATCCATTTTAATTCAATTGACAAGGATTAATTAAGATTTCTTTAATAGTTTAAATTAATTTAATTTCAGTCAATTTAATTTGATTTAATTTAAGTTAAATTAAATTAAATTACCTCAAATGAAATGGAATTAACGAGTTAATTTGAGATATCCCTTTTTTTTTTTTTTTTAAGTTTCCCCCCTTGCTTTCTCTGCCTTCTGCCTTAATTAGTCACTCACTTTTTGGTTGGATCTCTCTCCCTGGACGGTACGGGGGAGAGCTCCGAGGCCGGTACCGGCACACTGAGGGTGTGTGCGACGGCAGCTTGCTTACAGGGCGGGATCAATTTTCCTTTTGTTCCCGGAGCTGGGGCAGCAGTTTGGTGCGGCAGTGCGGCTGGAGAGCCTGCTTGCTCGGAGATAGCAGGAGCAAAGAGCAGCTTTCGCCAAGGCTGCTGCTCGCGGCAGTGCAGAGAAGAAATGCGGCTGGAGAGACTGTTTGCTCTGCGGTGCAAGAGTGCGCCTTTCAAATCTTCGGCGCTGCAGGTAAGGCCCTCGGGCTTGCAAATGGTGTTTTCAGTGCTGTGAGCAGCAAGAGTGTTTTGGCACCAAACTAGGCCGATGCGGATCGGTGCCATTTTTCTCTACTCAGTTGGTGCCGCGTGGTGAGAGTTGCTGCGGCCTGTGTTCTCGGTGGAAACGCCAGGTCACAGAGCATTGCTTAACTTTGATTTATTTGTTTAAGACCTTTCATTTTATTTTATTTTCGGGGGGTCCTTTCACTTTTTAGTGGGGGATTCTTTTATTAGTTTCATGCGCCTCATTTTGGTTTAAAAAAAAAAAAAAAAGAGAAGGGGATCAGTTTTGTTTTAATCTGTTCTTCTTTTTGTAAAACTACTGGGGGGCATAGCTCATGTCATCGCGCCCCCAGTGCGTGGTCTGCGGGTCCGCAGGGGCACAGTAGCAGATACCGGAATCTGTTGCAGCTGTGTTTCTGTGTCTACTAGCGTGGAGCAGCAGATGGTGGTTACAGGGACTCTAGATGCTATGGAGCCACCGGCTGCGACCGGAGAGGAGGCGCTGATAGTCACTCCACCAGGGCTCTCCCAGGAGGACCTTCCGGGCCCCTCAAATGCGTTTCCTGTAGTAAGCTCAAATCTGCAGCTGGGGGATTTCTGTCCGGATTTTGTCTTAATAATGCATCAGGCATTCTGTTTGAGGCATCAAGGGAAGTTGCCTGAGCCATTACCCATGGCGTCCGCTAAACAGCAAACCCGATCAGGGGAGCCTGGTAGCGGTTCGCCGAAACCCCCAAAGAGGTCAAGGCCTAGTGAGCTTTCTCCCTCAGATTTGGAATGGCATGAGACAGATGATGAGGAGGTGGACCTGGAAGCCGGAGAGGATGAATTGGAAGAAGGGGAAATACCTGAGCCAGAGGATCAGGCAAAAATAATTTGGGTATTCCAGAAGGATGAGCTGACTGCACTTATCATGGAATCCCTTCAGATGTTAAATCTGGCTACGGCACAGCCGATGGAAGAAGAAGAAGACATGGAATATCCTATCATTCAAGCAGTGAGACAAGCTCAGGTAGTGTTCCCCGTCCACCGGGTGGTAGATCGCATGATCCAGGAGGAGTGGGATCAGCCAGAGGCAGGACTGAGAGGGGTCAGGACCATGAACAGGCTTTGCCCCTTGGCGGATATGGACAAAGAGAAGTTTCAGTCACCGCGAATAGATGCGGCAGTCTCAGCAGCCACAAAAAAGACCACTATCCCGGTGGAAGGTAGCGCGGCCTTAAAGGATGCACAGGATAGGAAAGTAGATGGTTTACTGAAACAATCATTTGAGGCTAACGCGTTATCCTTGCAGGTGTCCATTTGTGGGGCATGGGTGGCGAGAGCATGTCTCAGATGGTTTCAACGTTTACACCAGTCTCCGCAATTAGAGCAGGAAAGTATAGGAGAGCTCGATCGTCTAGAGTCTGGATCGGCATATTTGGCAGATGTACACTATGACTTGATCAGAGCGCTTGCCAATAGTATGGCTTCGTTGGTTGCTGCCCGGAGATCACTGTGGTTGATGGTTCATCTAAGTTGCGTCTCAGCAAGTTTCCTTTTAAAGGAAAGTTGTTGTTTTGGAGAAGATTTTGACAAGTTGGTTAAGGATTTAGGAGAGTCCAAGGGTGGAAGGCTTCCGGAGGATAAACTTAAACAAGGGAAGTCTTTGCCGGCCTTTCGGGGTCAGTTTAGAGATTTCAGGAGATTTCGTACTTCTCGCTTGGGTGGTTTCCAAAGGGGGAGATTTCCTTCTCAAGCCCAGGGGTTTCATGGAGCAAACAGAAGTTTTGCTGCAGCGTCCTCATCGACTTTTCGGAAACCACAATGAAAGGAGGCGGGTCCCGGTAGGAAGTCAACCGATAGGAGGTCGGCTTTGGGGATTTCTTCCTGCCTGGGTCCAAATAACCACCGACCAGTGGGTGTTGGAGATCATTCGCGATGGTTACGCATTGGAGTTGGCAAGATCAGTGCTGGACTCCTTTGTAATGTCTCCTTGCAAAGATCCACAGAAAATTCTTGTGATTCGTCGTACATTAGACCGGCTCTTACAGTTGGAAGCAGTCATGCTGGTTCCAATAGCGGATTACAGGGTGGGTCACTACTCCATTTATTTCGTGGTGCCAAAGAAAGACGGTTCTTTCCGTCCTATTTTGGATCTAAAAGGGGTGAATCGCTGCTTTAGAGTACCGCATTTCAGGATGGAAACGTTGAGGTCGGTCATTGTGGCGGTGCGCCGAGGGGAGTACCTCACTTCCCTCGATCTCACAGAGGCGTATTTGCACATTCCAATAAAGGAAATTCATCAAATGTTTCTGCGGTTCGCTCTGCCTTGGAGACATTATCAGTTCCAAGCGTTACCATACGGTCTGGCGACAGCTCCACGAACCTTCACCAAAATCATGGTTGTGGTAGCGGCGGCTTTACGAAAGGAGGGTGTTCTAGTGCACCCTTATCTCGATGATTGGCTGATTAGGGCAAAGTCAAAGGTCGAGAGTGTTCAGGTTACAGACAAGGTGCTGACGTTTCTACAGAGTCTCGGCTGGGTGGTCATTTCGACTAAGAGTCGATTGGTTCCATCACAGGATCTCGAATACCTGGGTGTACGGTTCGACACGCAGAAAGAGGCGGTGTTTCTACCACACCGTCATCGTCAAGCCCTTCAACAGTTGGTATGCAAGTTCAGGGCCGCCTCGGCACCATGAGCATGGACTTACCTTTGCATGCTGGGAACTATGGCAACAACATTGGAAGTAGTGCCATGGGCCAGATTTCATATGCGACCATTACAACGGGCATTGCTTCACCGTTGGTCACATCAGTCGGACTCGCTGAACAAGCGGCTTCCCTGCCCGCTCTGGGTCAGGCGTCCCTTCGGTGGTGGCTGCTTCCAGAATCCCTGAGGACTGGAATGCCTCTGGAACAGCTGGAGTGCCTTTCTTTGCTGACGGATGTGAGCCTGGTGGGATGGGGAGCACATTGCGGAGATCTCTTCGCGCAAGGCACTTGGACGGCACAGGAGAGCCAGTGGTCGATCAACCGGCTAGAACTGAGAGCAGTCTGTCTGGCGTTACTGGTGTTCGAAGCTACGATGACAGGTCAAGCGGTGCGAGTGCTGTCTGACAACTCCACGACGGTAGCCTACATCAATCGGCAGGGCGGAACAGGAAGTGTGGCCATGGCAGAAGAAGCAGAGGCTCTGTTCTCTTGGGTAGAGCCTCGACTACCAGCGATCTCGGCGGCACACATTGCAGGGAAAGACAATGTGATGGCAGATTTTCTCAGCAGAGTCTGAGTAGATGCCGGAGAATGGGAGTTACATCCGTAGGTGTTCGCGCAGATAGTTCGCAAATGGGGGCCACCGATAATGGATCTCATGGCGACATTTCAGTCGGCAAAAACGGGTCGTTTCTTCCAGACGGCGCGAGAGAATGTTGGAAGGAATCGTTGCACTGATTCAACGGTGGCCGTCGTCAGGTCTCCTCTATTTTCCCTCCTTGGGCGCTCATAGGGCGAGTGGTTCAGCATATCGAAGCCCATCGGGGAAGAGTGCTGTTTGTGGCCCCGGACTGGCCAAGGCGCCCGTGGTACGCCGATCTCATTCAGTTGCTCGACGGGAATCCTGGAGGTTACCGACGTCTGAGAATCTGTTGCTGCAGGGGCCTCTTCGAATGCCTCAGGTGGATCGGTTCTTGCTTACGGTATGGCCATTAAAAGGGCAAGGTTAAGGAAAAAAGGTTACTCGGCAGCAGTCATTGCAACTTTACTGCGAGCAAGGAAAAAGTCCACGTCCCTTGCATATGTGCGTATATGGCGTATTTTTGAGGACTGGTGCTCGCGGAGACAAGTTCGCGCAGCAACCGTATCCGTTCCCTTAGTGTTGAGTTTCCTGCAAGACGGTTTTGATAAGGGTCTAGCAGCTAGTTCCTTAAGAGTTCAATTAGCAGTCCTGTCTTGCTATAGAGACAAAGTCCAGGGAGTGGCTCTAGGCTCGCATGCAGATGTGTTGCGTTTTCTTAAAGCAGTTACCAGGCTGCAGCTGTCTCGGAGAATCGTGGTTCCGCTGTGGGATCTCAACCTGATTTTAGGGGCGCTAGCTAAGGAACCATTTGAGCCCTTACACCAGGCATCTGTTAAGGATTTAACCTTGAAGACAGTGTTTTTGGTAACCATTTGTTCGGCGAGGCAAATTTCGGAGTTGCAAGCGTTGTCATGTAGAGAGCCGTTTTGTCTTTTTCCAAAGAAAAGGTGGTATTGAGGCCAGTTCTGTCTTTTTTGCTAAAGGTGGTTTCTCCGCTTCACTTAAACCAAACGGTTCCTCTTCCAGCTCTAGGTTTGGCAGAAGGCAGTGTATTGGACTGTACTTTACGTCGTTATGGACATAAAGAGAGTGCTGCGGCACTATTTAAACGTTTCAGAAATGTTTCGCAAGTTGAACTGCCTCTTCGTGTTGTTCGGAGGTCCCCGCAAAGAGGAAGTGGAGGCGTCCATTTCTAGATGGATTAGAGAGGCGATTGGGTCAGCATATCTTTTGCAAGGGTGTTCAGTCCCAGCGGGCTTACGAGCTCACTCTACCAAAGCGCAAGTGACTTCCTGGGTGGAACACAGTTTGGTCCCGCCAGTAGAAACCTGGTAGTCTCTTCATACTTTCAGTAAGCACTACGGCCTAGATGTTTTGGCTGCGAATGATGCCTGTTTCGGAGCGGCAGTGTTGCGATCCGGCTGGAAAGGTCCCTCCCAATTATTTCTGCTCTGATACATCCCAGAGGTGGAGGACTAAACTGGAGGAATGATAAGGAAATAGAAATTACACTTACCTGGTAATTGTTGTTCCTTGAGGAACTCCAGTTTAGTCCTCATTCTCGCCCGGGGATGGTGTCATTAGTGGAGAGGTTTCAGTTGGGAGACGTGCAAGGTTACAGGTGGGTATAGCCTTTAACTGGTTCGCAGTAGTATTGATTTGGTTCATTTCTTCTCTCGCTATTCCTGCTTTCCTTTGTCTATGGCTATGCATAGGGCAGGAGAGAATTCAAAAATCAGTTCCCTTCTCCCTGGAGGGGGGGTTAATAGTGGAGTGGAGGAGTGGCCTAGTGGTTGGGGCAAGGTACTTCAGGCCGGAAGGTCGGGGGTTCAAATCCCACTAGAGGACAGCAACCTTGGGCTGGAAGGACTGGGGTTTCTAGTCCCACAGGTGCTCCTTGTGGTCTTGGGCAAGCCACTTAACCCTCCATAGCCCATTTTCCCTGTAAAATAGTTATCTCCAAGTTATAATGCCCTGTTCAATGTAATTTCAGTTTGTTCAATGTAAACCGCACTGATGCAGAATAGCGCGGTATATAAGAGAATGAAAATAAATAAATAAAATAAATAAACATGTTGGTGTTATGCGTTCAGCTGACTATAAGGTTAAAATTATTATTTTTTTAAAAACTACTTATTTGTTGCTCCTTTGAGTTTGCTTTGTCAATAGTTCACTGGGGGCTGATGGGAGAGACCAGCAGGCTACATCCAGTGATGTCACGATTATGACATGCCCAGTCTCCAAGCTGCAGGAGGAGGTACAATACCCAGAGGTGGAGGACTAAACTGGAGTTCCTCAAGGAACAATTACCAGGTAAGTGTAATTTCTATTTTCTCATGAACACAGTCTTCTGAAAATTGTTCAAGATGTCCCTCGCTTCTGTTCCTGTTTGTGGGTGTTTTCTGAGATCCTGCTCCTGGTTCTTCATCTGTGAGCACAGAACAGAAATATTTGTTAAGCAATTCCGCTTTATCCTCATCAAAATAACAGAATCACCAAACAATACCCCAGAATTTATCTTAAACAAAAAAGTTTTTTTGTCGGATATCACCGCAGCAAAGTATGGATTTAAAGCAATACTTCCAAGTGGTTCAATCCATTTTATTAACCAGCAAAAATGATTTCATTTAAAAATAGACTTAGCTCAGTCCAAAAGTATCCTTGAAGTCCTTGCACTGCACGACGTGCACGTTTCGGGAATGTTTTCCCTGTTCAAATTTTGTGAAGAGCACTTGATACAGGGAAAACATTCCCGAAACGTGCACGTCGTGCAGTGCAAGGACTTCAAGGATACTTTTGGACTGAGCTAAGTCTATTTTTAAATGAAATCATTTTTGCTGGTTAATAAAATGGATTGAACCGCTTGGAAGTATTGCTTTAAATCCATACTTTGCTGCGGTGATATCCGACAAAAAAACTTTTTTGTTTAAGATAAATTCTGGGGTATTGTTTGGTGATTCTGTTATTTTGAACAGTAATTTTATCACTAAAATGGGGATATTTCAGTTGGTGCTTTATCCTCATCAGCTTTTACATATTCCTCCCCTTCACTCTTGAGTCTGACAATACCACTTTTTCCCTTCCTCTTCTCACTAACATATCTGAAAAATGTCTTATCCCCCCATTTTATTGCATTGGCTATTTCCTCCTCTTTTTGAATTTTTGCTTCCCTGACTACTTTTCTAGCTTCTCTAAGTTTTTCCAAATATAGATGCCTGTCTTCCTCTCTCTGTGATCCCTTGTATTTCATGAAGGCCTCCCTCTTTTTCTTCACCTTTTCAGCTACTTCTTTCGAAAGCCATAGCGGTCTCCTTTTCCTTTTACCTTTATTTGCCATTTTAACAAAAAGGTTAGTTGCCCTTAAAATATCTCCTTTCCGTTTTACCCGCTGTTTTTCTACACCCCCCAGCTGTTCCCATTCCGCTAACGACTCCTTGAGGTATTGGCCCATCTTAGCAAAGTTAGTCTTCCTAAAGTCTAAGACCCTCACCTTTGAATGGATTCTAACAGCCCTAGTCCTAATACTGAACCACACCATCTGGTGATCACTGGATGCAAAATGATCTCCCACTATAACATCAGAAGCACTTTCACCATTGGTAAGCACCAAGTCCAGTATGGCCTCTTCACGTGTGGGGTCTGTTAGCAATTCCTGAATAGTTCTCCCTGTAGAAAATCCAGGATCTCTTTACTTCTAGATGATACTGCAGCACGAATATGCCAATCAACATCTGGCATATTGAAATCCTCTTTCAGTAGCACTTCCTCTTTCCTAGCAATGCTGCGTATGTCTTCAATTAACTCCCTGTCCACCTCTTCCTCTTGTGAGGGAGGTCTGTATATCACGCCAATGCAAATAGATTTCTCTTTCCCTCTTTCTAAGTTTAACCCACAATGCCTCCTCTCTCCCTTTTAAGCTCTGTAATTCCAAAGCTTTAATAGTATTTTTTACATATAGTGCCACTCCTCCTCCCTTTTTTCCTACCCTGTCCTTTCTGAATAAAGTATAGCCAGGTATAGTTACATCCCAGTCATGGTTTTCTGTGAACCATGTTTCTGTAACTGCCACTAAATCTAAGTCGGCCACTCCCACCAAAGCTTCAACATCGGGGATCTTATTTCCCATGCTACGGGCATTTATACACACTGCTTTCCATATGTTACCCCTGTTACATTAAATACCTTTATGGAAATGGATATCACTTACCTGGGGGCTTTCACTTACCTGGGGGATTTCTTCACCCATCCCCAACGAATCTAGTTTAAAGCCCTCTTCAGTAGATTAGCCAGTCTGCTACTGAAGACACGTCAACCTTTCTTGGACAGATGGACGCCATCTCTGCAACTCTTGGAACAGCATCCCATGGTCTAGGAAACCAAAATGCTCTCGATGACACCATCCATGCAGCCATGCATTCATCTCCAGGATGCAAGTCTCTCTGCCTTGGCCTTTACCCTCAACAGGGAGGATTGAAGAGAACAACACCTGTGCACCTAACTGCTTCACCCTCTGTCCCAGAGCCATGAAGTCACTTTTGATACGCTCAGAGGGATACCTGGCAGTATCATTTGTTCCGACATGTGATGGCAGATTTTCTCAGCAGAGTCCGGGTGGATGCCGGGGAATGGGAACTCCATCCGGACGTGTTCGCTCAGATAGTTCACAGATGGGGTTCGCCGGTCATGGATCTCATGGCAACCTTTCACTCGGCCAAGGTGAATCGCTTCTTCAGCCGCAGGCGAGAGAGGATGTCAGAAGGCATACAACGGTGGCCGTCGTCTGGGCTCCTCTGTCTTCCCTCCCTGGGCGCTCATAGGACGGGTGGTTCAGCGCATCGAGGCCCATTGGGGAAGGGTGCTTCTAGTGGCTCCAGATTGGCCGAGACGACTGGGGTATGCCGACCTCATCCGACTTCTCGACAGGGTGCCCTGGAGATTGCCGACATCGGAGAAGCTGTTGATACAGGGTCCACTGCAGATGCCCCAGGTGGATTGGTTCTCGCTTATGGTTTGGCCATTGAGAAGGCGAGGTTAAGGAAGAAAGGCTACTCGTCAGCCATCATTACGACCTTACTGCGGGCCAGAAAGCGGTCCACTTCCCTGGCATATGTACGGATATGGCGTATATTTGAGGATTGGTGTTCTCTGCGTCAGGTCCGGGCTGCTACGGCGCCAGTGCCCGTGGTGTTTAGCTTCCTTCAGGATGGTTTTGAGAAGGGTTTGGCGGCCAGCTCGTTAAGAGTCCAGCTGGCAGCTCTGGCCTGCTATAGAGGTAAAGTCCAGGGTGTTGCCTTGGGCTCTCATTCCGATGTGGTGCGTTTCTTGAGGGCGGTGTCTAGGATGCAGCCCTCTCGCAGGATGATAGTGCCTCCGTGGAATCCCAACCTGGTGTTAGGAGCATTGACTAGGGAACCTTTTGAGCCTTTATCTCAGGCTTCTATCAAAGACTTGACCCTAAAGACAATGATTTTAGTGGCCATTTGTTCGGCCTGGCATGTTTCGGAGTTGCAGGCGCTCTCTTGCCGGGAGCCCTTTTTGTCTTTTTCGAGGGAAAAAGTGGTTTTGCGTCCGGTGACGTCCTTTCTGCCTAAGGTAGTTTCCCATTTTCATATGAATCAGTTGGTCTCGTTGCCAGTGTTAGGAGTGTCGGAGGTAGGCGGTTCAGACCGGAGTTTTCAACGTCTGGACGTAAAGAGAGTTCTGTGTCAATACTTGAAGGTTTCAGAGGTCTTTCATAAGTCGGAATGTCTATTTGTCCTCTTTGGCGGTCCACATAAGGGCGAGGTGGCAGCCAAAGCCTCCATCTCCAGGTGGGTCCGAGAGGTGATAGTGTCAGCATATATCTTGCAAGGCCGGCAGGTACCAGAAGGCCTGCTGGTGCATTCCACCAGAGCTCAGGCTAAGTCTTGGGTGGAGCACAGTTTGGTTCTGGCAGTGGAGATTTGCAGAGCAGCGACGCGGTCGTCTCTCCATACCATCAGCAAGCACTGTCGTCTGGATGTTCAGGTCGGCAGTGTTGTGATCCGGGTGGAAAGGTCCCTTCCAATGATTACTGCTCTGTTACATCCCAGAGGTGGAGGACTGAACTGGAGGAACGATAAGAAAATAGAAATTACACTTACCTGGTAATTGTTGTTCCTTGAGGAACTCCAGTCCTCAATCCCGCCCGGAGATGAGCGAGGCAGTGTGTGTGAGTATTCAGTGTGGAGGGGGACTTTTGGGCACTAAGAGTATGGTATCTTCGATATACCAGAGACAAGGTGGTATCTTTCTTTTTCTGTCCTTCTTGTTCTCCTTCCTCCTTTCTGACCCTCTTTCTCTGTTCTGGTGGGGTGGAGGGCAGAGGCAAGGAGGAGGTTGTTGCCTTTCCCTTCATTAAGGGAATTTAGTATTAATAGTTAAGTTTTAAATTTAAAGTGATAGTTAATGAGTTAGCTACTTAATTCTTGCTCCTTTGAGTCTGCTTTGACAATAGTTCACTGGGGAATGATGGGAGAAGACCGATAGTATATATCCAGTGACATCAAGAGTTTGACTTGTCCAGTCTCCAAGCTGCAGGAGGAGGAACACAACCCAGAGGTGGAGGACTGAACTGGAGTTCCTCAAGGAACAACAATTACCAGGTAAGTGTAATTTCTATTTTTGGGTGTATGAAAGCAAGGAAATGTCAATTACCCAACAGCTTTGGTAGATATAGACTATCCAAATATGTTGTCTAGGTGTAAGGAAGAATCCAAGCAGTGATGATTGGTGAAGATATGGGTAGCTGACCATCCTGGCAGATTTTCACTTTGTAAGTAGAACTGAGATTGGCAATAGTTGCTCATTTTACTTGGAGTTGGTGCACCAATGCAACCAGGTTGAATGCCAACTTTGAAACAGTAAAAGTCAATGCAGTCGGACAGTTAGGGAGAAAAGGTGACTTTGGTAATTTGAAGGCCTGGGTTGATGGGTTAATAGAGAGAAACAATTAATTAAATACATTTTTGAACAGTCTGGATACATCTTAGGCAACAGGGCTCATTTGCAGCTCAATATGGGAAGAAGACGCTTTTTGTAAATTGCACATCAAATTATTGTCTTGCCAGTCTTAGTTAGAAACTTGGAATGAATATGGATAACCATACTACTGGGGTCAATGTCCAAGATTCTGTGACCAGCCTGACAATAATCCTTGACCCATTCCAGAGACGTTGGCCAACACTGCTGAGGCTCCCATGCCTTCATTCTCCAGGAACAAGCAGAAAGTCAGTCCTCACATATGGGTGACATTGGTGCCGATGGAGCCCGCGCGGAGCATTTCCCCAGCTTTCAAAGAAAGCCTTTGGGAATGCTACCATGCATGCCTGGTCCCCTTCCCGCCCAAGGGTACCATCTTGCTCAGTCTACTTTTTTCTGCGGAGCTCAACGGATGCATGTCCTGTTCCCCAAAATTACCTTAAAAATGATCCTCTTAGTTGAGTTTTTCCCGATTTGCATACTGGTTCCTCATCCCGCCTCGAGCCATCGCCGTCCCTGGTGCTGTTCTTGGTTCCCTTTCTCTTTTTTCATCAAGGCTTGCCTTGACCATTGTTCGCGCCCTTTTTTGCCCAAGGGTCGTCAAACCCGTCAGGGTGTGATCCACCATGTCTCCCAGTGGCTTTAAAAAGTATGATTGTTGCAGTTAAATTATGTCTGTCACAGACACCCTTGGCTGCTGCTTACACTGCCTCGGCCTGGACTATGACAGTACCTCCTGCAACCTGCATCAGGCCATGACCCCTTGGACCAACAAGAAAAGGTTGGAGTTGCAGGAGAAGATGTTCCTGCAGTTCGGCTCAGCCCCAGCTTCTCCGATACTGAGCCCAAAGCCAAGCACCTCCCATGAGTCCTGGGCGTCTTCAGAGTCCTGTGGCAACAGATGCTTCGGAAAGACGCCGGACCCTGGCAAGAAAAAATCCTCAGCCAGTCGAGGTTCCACCAGGGAAACCCAGTAAGATACTGCGGCAGGACTCGGGTGACTCCGAGCAGTGCCCCTCCTATGGTCTCTAAGGAGGAGTCCTTGGCCGGCAGTGACTGTCCGAGGCTCCCCGAGGCCACGGTCCTCATAGAGGACACGCTTGCCTGAGCACCGGTGCTGGGCTCGAAACCCTTGGTGCCTGTGCTGAAAGCTGCGGAGCCTTCTGGCATCATGGCCAGAATGGTGATCCTGGAACAGAGTATCTCTGCCATCCTGACCATGCAGCAGGCGATGATATCAGGTTCATCTGCATCATTTGCCTGACAACTGGGCCCCTGACTGCGGTGGTGTCCCCTGGGCTTTGAGCCGGGTCACGAGTGCTAATGGCCTCGGGCTAGCCCTCGGCAGCAATAAAGATCCCCATCTTGATTCTCGGGTGTCCGGTCCTCCCTGGCTAGTTTCCGGGAGTCTGACCTGAGATGGGTTGGGGGATCCTGGTTCCCCAATGCAGGCCTCACAGCGCAGGAGCTCTGAGCCTTGAACTCCTCAATGCGGAGTCAGACAGGGAGAACATAAGATATGCCATACTGGGTCAGACCAAGGTCCATCAAGCCCAGTATCCTGTTTCCAACAGTGGCCAATCTAGCTACTGGGTAAACTATTTAAGACAAATAACAGAAAATACTTTTTCACTCAACGTGTAATCAAACTCTGGAATTTGTTACCGGAGGATGTAGTAAAGGCTGTTAGTGTAACTAGGTTTAAAAAAGGTTTGGACAAGTTCCTGGAGGAAAGGTCCATAAACCATTATTAAAAAGGGACCCAGGATATCGATGCTTGACCCAGTACAAGCATTGTGGAACCTGTGTCTTTTGGGGAAACTGCTAGGTACGTATGACCTAGATTGGCCACTGTTGGAAACAGGATACTGGGCTTGATGGACCTTGGTCTGACCCAGTATGACATATCTTATGTTCTTATGTTCTTAGTAAAGACCAAAGCAAAGAATTCATTCAGTCTCTCCACTATGGCCTTGTCCTCACTTAGTGCCCCTTTTACCCCTCTATCATCCAGTGGTCCAACGGACACTCACAGTTTTTTTTGCTATGAATGTACTTGAAAATGTTTGTATTATGCGTTTTTGCTTTCAGGGCAAACTTCTTTTCAAATTCTCTCTTTGCCTGCATTATCAATTTCTTGCATCTAACTTGCCAGTGCTTATGTTGTTTCCTGTGTTCCTCATTTGGCTCCTCTTTCCATTTCCTAAAAAATGCTTTTTGGCAGCAACAGCTTCTCTGACCTCATCTTTAAACCATGCTGGCTGTTTTTTGGCCTTCCTTCCACTTTTCTTTAAGCATGGAAAACATCTGGTCTGGGCTTCCAAGATAGTACTTTTAAACAACACCCATACCTAATGTAAATCTTTAAGCTTTGCAGCTGCTTTTAATTGTTTCTTAACTATTTTCCTCATTTTATCATAGTCTCCCTTTTGAAAGTTAAAAGATAGTACTATGGATTTCCTTGCTATCCTTCCTCCAGTTATTAAATCAAACGCGATCATGCTATGATCACTATTGCCAAGTGGCCCCAAAACCCTTATCTCTTGCACCAGATCGTGTGTTCCACTAAGGACTAGGTCCAAAATGGCTTCCCTTCTTGTCAGTTCATGAACCAGCTGCTTCAAGAAGCAGTCATTTATTTCATTGAAAAACTTTATCTCTCTAGCATGTCCTGCTGTGACACTGACCCAGTCGATACCGGGGTAATTTAAATCCACCTATTATTACTGTGTTGTAACTTTTGTTAGCTTCCCTGATTTCTTTCAGCATTTCATCATCCATCTGTTCATTCTGGTCAATAGGTCGGTAGTACACCCACACTGCCATCACCTTCCCCTTTTTACATGGGATTTCTATCCATAGAGATTCTACAGTGTAGTTTGTTTCCTGCAAAACTTTAATTCTATCTGACTCAATGCCCTCTCTAACAGAGTGCAACCCCTACACTAATTTGATCTACCCTATCATTGTGATATAGTTTGTTCTCAGGTATCAGTGTCCCATTGGTTGGCCTCCTTCCACCAGCTCTCTGAAATGCCTTTCATTTAGTACTATATATTCTAGCTCTCCCATCTTATTTTTTAAACTACTAGCATTTGCATAGAGGCATTTTAGAGATTGTATTTTATTCATATTAATCTGGTTATCAGTTGATAGGAGTAATTTTCAGCTTTGTACTTAGGGGCATCTGGGTTACTTTTAGGATGTCCTAACTTCCCTCTTTTGCTAGTATCCTTCAAGGATACATCCTTCCAAACCATGCACTCCTGGGCGACTGTGGGCTTTCCCCTACTATCTAGTTTAAAAGCTGGTCTATCTCCTTTATTGTTTATTTAGAATTTGATATACCGCTCAGGCCAGAGGCATTAGAGCGGTTTACAATACTGTATCATTCGAGGAAAATAGGAAAAGAACGCCATTTATATATGATAGGACAGAGTAGAGGACAGAAACAGATAATAGAAGGAGAAGAACATGAAACAGCAAATTACCACAAACTATAGGCAGGACACCCCAATCCATACCATCGGTGTAACCTTCAGCAACAGACGCCACGGACCACCGCCTAAGGGCCACGCCAAAGGGCCCTCTGGCGAGGCCCTCAGGGCGCAGGTGCGCCCCTGCAATGGCTGCTGATTGGCGGGCATTTAGGAGGAAGGGGGAGCTCCTGCTCTCACCCCCGAGATCGCTGCTCTCCTCGTCCCTGCAACGGCGGTTTTAAGCCGTTCCATATGGCTGCTGATTGGCGGGCATTTAGGAGGAAGGGGGAGCTCCTGCTCTCACCCCCGACGAGATCGCTGCTCTCCTCGTCCCTACAATGGCGGTTTTAAGCCGTTCCATATGGCTGCTGATTGGCGGGCATTTAGGAGGAAGGGGGAGCTCCTGCTCTCACCCCCGACGAGATCGCTGCTCTCCTCGTCCCTGCCATGACGGTTTTAAGCCGATCCATATGGCTGCTGATTGGGTCTAATGTATTCAGATCATATATCCATTTCTGTTCCTTCTGTAACAGCAAACGTCCTCTATCTCCTCTCTGTATATTTCAAGGGACATACTCCAATACCGTGCATCGCAATTCCTCAAAAGCATGATTGTAAGATATGCAATGTTGAACTAGTGGCATTTCAAGTTTTGCTTTATTGATGCTGTATTTATGCTCCGCCAACCGTGTTTGCAGAGGGCGTGTGGTTTTGCCAATATACAGCTTAAAACAAGAGCACCATAAAGCATATACCACAAAAGAGGTGTTACAATTTGTATCTTGATCATACAGATGACTTTTACTCGCATATTTATTACATATCTTGCCTTCCATGATATTGCAGTATGAACATGTCCACATTTCTTTTGTTGATACATAGAAACAGAAATCTTTCGTCGAGGAATTGCTGAACAAAGCTGATCTCTCAGGTTTCTCCCTCTACTATATGCCATACGTAAAGTACTACCTGATAGCTTTGTTCTGACAAAGATTTTCTCTGTTTTAGCAGGGAGACGACTGAATGGTCTACACGCTCCTGCTCCATGTTGGAATGCAGACGCTCCTGAGTCCCCACCATCATTCAGAGAATCCCCAAAAGTACCTTCTTGGATGTAAAGGTTCATGCCAGCAGTCTGGTTCCATCCTAGTTAAAGTTGCGTCCATCCTTTCGGAAAAGCTCCTCCCTTCTCCAGAATGTTGCCCAGTTCCTAACAAATCCAAATCCCTCTTCTTTGCACCATCATCTCATCCACGCATTGAGACTCTGGAGCTTTGCCTGCCTTTTGGGTCCTGCACATAGAACAGGAAGCATTTCAGAGAATGCTACCCTGAAAGATCTGGATTTCAACTTCCTACCTAGAAGCCTAAATTCGGCCTCCAGAATCTCCCTCCCACACTTTCCTATGTCAATGGTGCCAACATGTACCAAGACAACAGACTCCTCCCCAGCACTATCTAAAACCTTGTCTAGGTGGCGCGTGAGGTCCACTACCTTTGCACCAGGCAGGCATGTAACCAGACAATCCTCACATCCACCAGCCACCCAGCTATCTACATGCCAGTTGATCGAATCAATAAATATAATGCTGTCCTAACCCTTCCCTCATGGGCACATGGCCCTGGAGAAACCTCCAGGTCCTAGCTACAGGATCACTTCCTGCCACACCAAAGTGATGCTTTCCTTTCACGTGACTCTCTCCTCCATGGCAACTGAGAGGCTGCCAGACTGGAGGTGGGACTTCAGTACTAAATCCCTGTAGGTCTCATCTATGTATATCCTTCTCTGTCTTCCTTATGTTGCTGCTGCCCTCCACCCCGCCGGCCGTCCAAGCTCCCCTAATCGGGGTAGAAGCGCCTAAGTGGGAAACCATT
The DNA here is from genome assembly GCA_033557465.1 of Ichthyophis bannanicus. Taxonomy (NCBI): domain Eukaryota; kingdom Metazoa; phylum Chordata; class Amphibia; order Gymnophiona; family Ichthyophiidae; genus Ichthyophis; species Ichthyophis bannanicus. The sequence continues at coordinate 92,658,073 of CM066048.1, read as the reverse complement.
GCACTCAGAAGCTCTTGCCCAATCGGGGCAGTGGGAGAGGATTTAAAAGAGAGCTCCGTGTGGGCTGTTGCTGCTGCCGCCCTCCACCCCACCGGCTGTCCAAGCTCCCCCGATCGGGGTAGAAGGATTTAAAAGAAAGCCCCATGCCTGAGGGCCTCGCCAGAGGGTCCTTTGGGGTGGCCCTTAGGCGGGGCACAGAGGCGAATACAGAGAGGCCAACGATAACCCACCACAGCACCCTGCAAGAGCGACCTACAGGAACCGCACGAACAAGGCACCGAAATCCCCGTTCTCTAAGTTCAGTGTGGGCCCTGCCTGCACTGCACAAGTTTGTTGACTGTACACTGCACTGATTTGAAAGAGCACAGTATAGAAAAGACATTAAATAAATAAATAAATAAAATAAACATATAAGACTCCTCACCAACTGGGAGAAAATCGTACAAGTGACACTCAATGTAAAAGGCAGGATAGCCCTCATCTCACTGCAGGACTGCTGTCTGCATCTTAGTTTTAAGATTTTGTTTAGCTATTTAAATTGTTTGCTTAAAGTTGCTAGGGATACTTGTATTGATACAACTATGCCAATTAAGTTTAATAGACTTTGTTCATCTCAAGATTAATTAATTTCAGGGCCTTAATTAATCTATTCCTGGTGAGGATAACCAGCTGAACCTGAAAGTGAATTTGACAACCTCTCACCCTTTAATAGGTTTAAGAGTCTATAAAGCTAAGATTATGCCTGGGGTGTGTGGGAGGGAATTAACACTTAGTAAAGGATGGCTTGCTACACAGGTCCCAGACCTGTGCTTCTAAGATAATCTGTTAACAATTTCCTGGGTAATTCACACAGCCTTTGGTTTGATAGAGGGAGCCTTTCAAATTGCCCCTTTGATCTGTCACTTGGCTTTAACACTTATTGAAAACAAATTCCCAGATTTCTTGCCTCCAAACTGAAAGGTCTCTTTGTAAAGGTCTCTGGAAACAATTTATTTCTTTCAACTCAAAGAATATTTGCCCTATTCTTTCTTCTTTGCTAAGCAATACTCTGATTTGATTTAAACTAAAAGCTCTCTACTAATACTAGGCCCTGACTGAGTTTAACAAATACACTGGATTCTAAAACACACAGATTTATTGGCTTTATCCCAAAGAATTACCTTTTCCCCAAGATTTAGAGAATTTCCCAGAAGTAAATACTTACAAGTGCAGATTTCTTTCCAGCAGTAGCAGTTTCTTTTGGTATTTATTTATTTAACATTTCTTCTATACCGCACTCTTACCATCAGCGCGGTTTACATCGAACATAACATATACATACAGGAGACTGTAGTGTATTGTACATTTAACAGGAGTTGAAACTTGGAAGAACAGGGGTAAACTATTTATAATTATTCACATAGTCGAAACTCTCTGGTTATGTAGATGGTGGGTGTTTTTCCTTGTGAAAAATCTAAACTGGAAAGTAACTTGAAAATAGGTAGTGCTTGAGTTTTTTTCTGAATTGGGTTAAGCTAGTTATAGCTTTAAGGTCTGGAGGAAGGGTGTTCCATGTTTTTGGGGCTGAAGGCTCTTTTGGGGCTGAAGGCTCTTTTCGATGTTGCTTTTGTGCATCTAGCTATCTCTTTCGGGACCATTAGAGTGTTTATTGCTGCGGATCTCCTGATTCTATTGGGGGGTGGAGTGTGTATTCGTTCAGTGATGGATGTGGGTGACTGGTTGTTCAATACTTTGAAAGTTGTGATTATGATCTTATATTGTATTCTGGCGTTGATCGGTAACCAGTGTGGTCTTTTGAGGATTGGTGTGATGTGGTCTGTCTTCGATATTCCTTCGAGTACTCTGGCGGCTGTATTCATTGCCAGTTGGAGAGGGTTTAAGGTTGCTTGTGGGAGTCCATGTAGAATTGCATTCGAGAAATTGAGGTGTGGCATCACCAGGGCTTGGTAGATGGTTCTGAAGTCCGTGGGTTCAAGTAATGGTCGTAAATGACGGAGTGTTTGTATTTTGTGGTATATCAATTTTGTTGTATTCTTTATGTGTGTTTTCATGTCTAAATGACGGTCAAGGATGATGCCTAGGTATCGAATAGTGGGTTTAACTGTCAGTTCTGTGTCCTTTATCTTTAATGTGGCTGGGGGTATGAAGTTCTGGTTCTTCGTGATGAACATTACGTCGGTCTTGTTGTGGTTGATTTGTAAGTTCTGTGTGATGAGCCACTCTTCAACTGCCTCGAAGCATCTCACCAGGGAGGAAAGATCGGGTTGGTTGATAGCGAATGGCATATACAGGAGAATGTCGTCTGCGTAAGCTAAGCAGGCAACATTAAAAGAGCGTATTAGGTCACAAATCGGTTGAATGTATATGTTGAACATTAATGCTGAAAGCGAGGATCCTTGAGGTACACCCTGTTCTTGTAGAAATAGGTCTGATGTTGTGGCACCGATCCTCACTTGTTGCCATCGGTTAGACAGGTATGACTTACACCAGTTCAGCGCCGAGTCATGGATTCCTTTTTCCTTGAGACGATTGATCAGTATTTGGTGATTTACAGAGTCGAACGCAGCCGAGATGTTCATGAAAATAAGGATGAAGCCTTGCCGGGTGTCGTCTATTCCTGTGATTAGAGTATTGAAGAGGGTAATAAGGAGGGTCTCCACGCCATGTGCTTCTCTGAAGCCATGTTGGGACGGGTCAAGCGGTGCTTCAGTGTCTATGTGTTGTTGAATTTGGTATTGAACTACTTTTCAATTATTTTGGCTAACAATGGGATGCTGGATATTGGTCTGTACGATTCTACTCTTAGTGGATCCAATTTATTGTTCTTCAATAGTGATCTAATAGAGGTGTGTTTTAGACTTTGAGGAAAAGTTCCTGTTGCAAATGATTGATCTAAGATTTTATTTAGGAAGTGGCTTAGTTCACAGCGAAGTTCTCTTATCCAAGAGGCTGGGCAGGGATCATTTGGAGCAGTAGTGGCGTTGATAGATGCAATGATGTTTTTGATCTCCTTGGGTGGTATCATGCTAAATTTGGTCAATGCAGCTGGTTGCGACAGCTTGGGTATGATAGGGGGGTCAGTGGGACAATGGATTTTAGCTGTTTGCGTCATCTTTGATTTTAGATAGCGTAGTCCTGAGGGTGTATAGTTTGTGTTTGTTGTGGGGTTGGTTCACATGCCAATGATTTTACTATGTTGAACAAGTCATGGTGTTTATTTACCGATCGCTTCAGGAGGCTTGTATGGAATTGTTGGTAGTCCTTTTATGTTTTCGTTTATTAACATTTATTATTGCATTGTAACCTAGGCTCTCCTTCCCTTTCCTCATTCATTGTCCTCTCGTTTACCATGGTTTCATTTCCTGTGTTTCATTTTGTTTTGTTTATATTCCTTTACTTTGTTAACCGCTTAGTTGCTCTGCTATAGGCAGTATATCAAATAAAACTGTAACTCTTAGCAAATACATGTTCAGGCCTCTTAGGTCTAGGATGGGTCGGTATCCTCCCAATCAGGAAGTACCTGGAATAAAACCCCCGGCCTATTTGTTCTGGTGGCATGAGCTTGATCGTGAGATCTGATAAGAGGGTGGTGATTTCTCTCTGAAGCAGTTCCTGATGCTGAGGGTTGAGATGATGCACCCTCAGGGGACAATTTGGTTCCTGTTCCAATAAATGAAAAAACAAAAACAAAAAGAATTAAACAAATTAAACCATCAAGTGCCAATCTTTACATGGCTCACTTTGAGAAACAGTAGCTGATGGATGGACCTTTTCAGTCGTATCTTCGTTTATGGGTTCGGTACATCGATGATGTTTTTTTCCTCTGGATCGGTTCTGTGGAACAGTTATTATCTTTTCATCATTGGCTTAATCATTGTGATAGTAATCTTTCTTTTTCTTTGTATTACAGTATGACTTCCATCTCCTTTTTGGATGTTTCTCTGATATGCCAAGATGATTGTCTGGTTTCCATGGTCTACTGTAAACTACTCATCGGATGGCTTTTCTTCATTTTTCAAGTGTACATCCTCAACGACTCAAGAATAGTTTGCCTTTTGCTCAGTTCCTTCGTTATCGGCAGAACCCGTCCATGGTATCAGAATATAAAGCACGTTCACAGAGCCTTGAAGATTCTTTTTTAGCTCGTGGTTATCTGTTTCATCTGTTTCGTAAAGCTCATATTTGTGCACGATACAATGATCGTACATGGATACTCACCCCTCATGAGTGTCCTGGGTCTATGGATACTGGTTTTGTTCACTACATTTCTCATTTTAATCCACTCAGTTATTGCCACTCTAAGATTGTTCATCGCTATTCACACGTCGTCCGAATAATTCCTGGTTTATGCCATCTTCAGATTAGATCTGTTTATACTAAGAATCATAATTTATGTAATGTCCTATGTTCTTCCACCTATTCCAAGGTTATGATTCGTGATCCCACAATCCCATGCCACAGAAACTGTGGGAAGTGTTCAGTCTTTTTCATTATGGAGACTTGTCAATCATTCCATTATAATCATCGGACATATAACCTATACTTTGCCACTACATGTAATAGTATGGGGGTTGTGTATTTGATTATGTGCCCTTGTGGTTTGGGTTACGTTGGGAAGACATGACGGGCTTTACGGACACGTCTTGTGGAGCATAGGAGTAAACTTCAACTCCAGATTGAAGGGGCGCCTCTGGTTAAACATTGTCAGTTCTTTTTGCTAGGGTGGGTTGGGTGGCTGTTTTTTTGCTTGTGCTTTTTCTTGTTTTTCTTTTTTGCTTTTGCTTTTGTTTTATGCCTTTTTGACTGCCTGGTTTTCTGGCTCGTCTGCTTGCCGCGTTTCTGGGGATGCCCTGACGTCATTTAGGACGCCTCCTTTTTCTACCACGCATGTTCGCCTTTTTTTTTGCTTTGCCTGCTAGCTGTTTCAATGGCAAGTTCAGCGAGCTCGGCGGCGTTCTTCCCTTTTTGAAGTAGTTTTGTTTGTGAGTTCTTCTTGGCTTTCTTTTTTCTTCTTTTGGAAAATGTTTCATCGTGAGAGTATCTTTTTCTTTTTATGTTCTAAGAATAGCAACGTCTTGTAGAAGAGCTCCCTGTTGAAGCTGTTTTGGCGAAACACTTGATGTTAGGGCTCCAGGTTGTTGCCTTGACTGCTGTGGATCTGTGACATTGTGCCTTGTTCTTCAGCTAAGGTTTTCCTTCTTTTTTTTTTGTCTGTTGCTAGAATTACTGTTACCACTGCTGTTACCACTAGGAGCTGGTTTACTGCTGTTACCACTACTGTTACCATTACGAGGTGTTTTTTGGGGTTATTTGAGTCGTGTGGGTTTTGGTTCAGTTCTTCATTTTAGAGAGGTTTTTTTCTGACCGCTGATGTCCTTTTTGAGCACAGTTCATTATTTGAGCATTACTGTGGCATGGTTGTGTCCAGTCTTGCCATATGACTGGCTCATCCTTTCTGCTACCATTGCAGAGGAGTTGACTGAGGTCTTTTGTCCTCTCTTACAGTTTTCTTGCTGGCTCTAAGTTGGGTGTTTTCTTGAGATACTCTCACATTTTTGTTTAATTTCTATTTAATTCTTTTTGTTTTTGTTTTTTCCTATTTTTTCTATTTGTGCCTGGTTGGGAGTTTTATTTTTATTGATATCCTCTTTTTTTGACATACTGGTTTAATTGGTAGCTTTATTTACATTATATTACTTAATTTTATACTTCATTTCTCCTCTTAGTATTAATTGTGCAAAATATACTGTATTTTATACTGACCTCTGTACTATATATTATGGCAATGTTTTTATAAAGCAGTATAGGTAACTGCAGGTGAATCAACTATATAGACAGCATGCAGAAACAAATATGTCTGTTTTCTAAGCTGCATTAGGGCTTTTGCAGTGAATGTGGCATTTTACTGCAAATAACGCAGTCTTAGCTGCAAACGTGGTGCAGTAGCTGTTAGAGATATGCTACCATTTCCCCAGCAGATACTGTTGGGGTTTTTCTGGACTTTCCCTATGAATATTTGGGGAATTTTTCTATTTTTTGTTTTGGTTTGTGTTCAGCCCCAGCATACATACAGGACCTTAAACAAATTGCTCATGCCACCGTAAGAGCATGGAAAAATATTTTATTTATCTTGCCAGGTCTGTAAAATCACAAGCTTTGCTTTTTATCTTATAAGGTACAAATTTCAATATCAATCCATAGCATCAATACATCTATAACACGCAAAGCACCTGACTTAAGTGTAAAAAGGGTCCTGGGACAGAGATAGCCTTTCTCCAGTGAGATCAGCTAATTTCTGTCTATCTACCAGAATTTCTCTGCTATATTTATATTCGCTTTTAAGCTTGAGAGAAATCTACTACTGATATGCAGATTCTCTTCCTTTCATGTTCCCTATCTGCTCCTCAATCTCTGCCCTCCCTGTAGCATCCTGTCTAAAATCATTCTCATGGTAATTTTCATAGTTGTGTGCTGACTCTGGTTCCTATAGATAAAGTTGGCTCCTGTAGATAAAGTTCTTTGTTTTCCCTTTTGATCATTCAAAGGACCCAGGTGACAATTTTGTCACTAGCTGTGTAGTTCTCATTGTCTCAGCTCTGGGTCAGGATATTAGCTTATTCTGTAGCTCCATGCTGCTATTTCTGCAGTTTTAGTGTGAAAAGATGACAGGGTCAGTCTGCTTGTCTTCTTTCTTAGGCCTGGAGCTCAGACGTTAGCACAATATGGATTCAACCTCTAACAGAGGTACCTGAAGGGGATTCATTTTTTCCCTTCATTCCCCTCTTGAATCCCACTTCAGGTCCCTTCTGTTGTCCCCATAGTATGCCCTTCTAAAAACTCAGCCATACGGAACCTCCAGTGAGACTCACTGAGGAGATGGAGACATGACAAGACAAGGTTGCCACATGAGATCTGTAAACGGGGGCGCTGGTCGTGAATGGCCACAGTCTTAGCAAAGGCAAAAATATTATTATGACTTGCAAAGGATTGTGGGGAATGTAGTTCACTTATACCAGAATCAGCCGTTCACAAAATAATGAGTTGTGATGCACGAATGTAAGCAAAGAAAAATGGATTTTATTCATGGGGTTAATTCTCCCACACAGATTTACTTGGTAACACAAAAAGGACACTTGCTTTCAGTATTGCATTCAGGAAAACAAAACATGAAATAAGGTAACTGAACTTCTTAAGCAAAAATCAAATAAGACCTTGATGGGAAACAGAAAAGGTCTTTTTGATGGCTCATGCTAATAACTTTCTTAGCATTGCTCCAAAAGCAAAAACAAAACCCAAAAGTAACAAAAACTGTTCTTTATCAAGGATAACTTTCTTCTATTTACACACACAAAAAGAAAAGTTTCCTTTCAGAGCTCACGTGCACTTGTGCCTGGCTCAATTATCACCAATTAGCCAGCTGCAAACCCCTTTGCTGCTTCACTTTCTCTACATGGCTCAATCCTACCCAAAAGCTTTCTTGCAGACTTTTCTGGGTAGATAAAAGAACAAATTACAGTTCCTTTTGGTGGTTTTTGTATTAGTGAGAAAGTATTTTACCACAGTAGCCTAGACAGAGAGCAATCCATGTATTCATTCTGATCATTTAATATATCTCCTTCTTCCTCAACTATCATGGAATCAATATCCTGGTCTGGCTCAGAGGAATTCCTTACTTGATCATTCTCAGGATAATATTTATTTCCCTGCTGTCTTCCTAGAGAAGAGCTAGGGCATAGATCAAAGTTCATACCTGAGCTTCCTTTGCTGTTAGGTTTCCTCTCCAGGTATCCTGGCCAGTAAGTAGTCCAGCTTTTATGTCCAGCCTTCCAATCAAGATCCCTGGACACTGGGTCTCTCTTCACATACCTTCTTGCAACGGTCTTAGGGCCCCTTCCACCTGCAGCCGTCTCCTTCAAAGGTGCCGTCTGGGAATTCCTGGCTCTATAACCCCATTCCTCTGGCTTCCTCCAGTCCAATGGAGTATGCTTGCCTCTGAAATGACTCCCAACACACGTACTGCTGTGGGCTCCTTCTTTAGACCTCCAAGATGTCTTTCTCTTCTTCCTTCCACGTTGCTGCTGCTGGCTCTGTCTGCTCTCTCTGCTCCTGATCTGTCTGTGTGTAGAAAATCTATTACTTTTAACGTGCTTAGAGGGACACTCCACCCTAGCACAGCCCAGGTGTGCTGAATCAAGCCCTGCCCTTGGAGATGAGTGATTGGGGATTACCTCATAGCTCTCCTGATTGAACACACGTTTCCCCACTTCAGCCCTTCTAGAGGCTGTTTGAAACCTGGTGCTTTCTGGGACTGGTAGTCTTTTATGAAAACATTCTGTTTTAGTATTTCTACCAGCAAAGACAGGTTGCTTGTTCAGAGCCAATTCACCTCTTTTATAGCTCCCTCCTGAACTATGATAAGCTTCCTTATCACATACCCCCCTGCTTAAGTTATTACGGACTGGTGCAACTGGTGAAACATCTTTCCTACAGTCCGTAATACCTATGAGAGTATTTTCTTTTGAATGCTCACCTACGTCTTGGCTGGCTTCTGGGTCATTATTATTTACAGGCCTCTCCTTCCATGATTTAAGTACATTAATGTGGTAGGTCTGTCTACGACCTCTTGCATTTTCTACCACATAAGATACTGGGCTCACCTGTCTAACAACCTTCCATGGCCCTTTCCACTGTACTTCAAATTTTGGGGCTGTACCTGCTACTTGAACCAAAACCTTTTCACCAATGCTTAATTGGCGGCTTTTGGCCTTCCTATCATACCACCCTTTCTGGCGCACTTGACTGTCCTGCAGGTTTTTCTCAGCAACCTGCGAGGTCCTTTTTAAACGTGCTCTCAAGTCATGTAGAAACTGTGGTACCTCCTGATTTTCTGGTTCAGGTTCAATCCATTGTTCCCTCAAAATATCTAACAAACCACGTGGAGCCCTACCATACATCAATTCATATGGAGTTACACCTAGGGACACCTGAATTTGTTCCCTGCAGGCATATAAGGCAAAGGGCAATAACATATCCCATTCTTTTACCTCTCCTGCTAACCCCCTTCTCAACATTTGTTTGAGAGTTTGGTTGAATCTCTCCACCAAACCGTTTGATTGAGGATGGTAGGCCGAGGTTTTCACGTGATGAATGCCAAAGGCATCCCAGACCTGGGCCAAATATTTGGATACAAAATTGGACCCTCAGTCAGTCAACACCTCTCTTGGGAATCCCACTTCGCAAAACAATTTGACTAGCTCTAAAGCTATTGTTTTTGCAGAAACATTCCTCAATGGTATGGCCCAGGGAAACCTTGTTGCCTGATCTACCATAACTAGGATGTATTGGAAACCTCGGGGCGTTTTGACTAATGGGCCTACAATATCCATAGCAATGCGACCTATTGGGTCTGTGATAATTGGCGTGGGAATCAAAGGCACCACTGGTGGGTGAGTCGCTGTAACACGCTGACACGCTGGACATGCAGCACAAAACTGGGCAGTTTCTTTGAAAATACCTGGCCAGTAAAAACGCATAAGTATTTGATCCAGCGTTCCTTGCATCCCTTTATGACCTCCAATCGGATGATCATGTGCTAATCTTAGTACTAGTCCTTTGAAAGTTGTGGGTACCACTAATTGTTTACGTATGGTCCCATTTTTGGGGTCCTGACTCTCTCTATATAATATTTCATTATCTAGTATGAATCTGGGCAACTCCTCCCTGACCTCCTGAGCATACTTAAAAGCTTGGGTGAGAGCTTGATCAGCTCGCTGTTCTTGTGGAAAGTTAGGAAACTTTGCCACTAACTCAGCTGGCACCCAGGGTAAACTTTGACCAGCCAACATCTCAGCCCTACCCTGTGCTCTGCAAAGTCTCTCATGATGCTTTTGTGCTTTCAACTTTCTTACTTTCCCAGATGGTGGAGTTATTAAATCATCATGAGAGGGTAAGTCTCCTAATAACTCTGCCTGCTCCCCCTCCTCCTGGCTCTTTACCTTAGCCTGTGAGCGGGTGGATACAAGGCCCCTCTTCTTACCTATTTCCTTCTTTATAGTTTGGTCTTCTGGAAGCTTAATCATCTTTTTAGCTAGGGACTGAGGACTTCCAAACAAAGGCCCGGGAGCTATTACCATCATTCCTTCTCCCTCCTTCTTTCCTAGTCCTTTCACTAGTCCCTGCTTAAATCTTGGCCAGTCCCTTCCTAGAACCAAATCAAATGGGCTACCCTGTTGTCCAAGTTGTTAACCCTGTTTAATGTAACTCAGACATTTTTGTGTACTGAAATGTTTTGTTTGATGTAAACCGCGCTGATGTCAAATAGTGCGGTATATAAGAAATGTAAATAAATAAATAAATAAAATGGAAGCCTAGGCACCACTGCTAAAAGAATTTCCTCTTGTTCCCCCAGGCACTTAACCATTAGCCTATAGGTGGGATATGATGTTGCAGCACCATGAATGCATCTGATGTGAACCTGGCTTTCAGGGATTCTGGGCACAAATCCTTCTTGGGCCTCTATCCTCTTCCAAAGCCTCTTTGACAGCATACTCTGGTCTGCCCCAGAGTCTAACAGAGCATTTGTGGTAATTCCCTGCACATCAACCACCAAAAGGAATCCTTCTTTGGGCTGTTTTAAATCAACACCCATCAAGCTAGTGTGTATCTGGCATCCCCTTTCCAAATGTCCCCATTTTCCACATTTGAAACATTTCTTTTTACTCCACTTTGTAATCTGGGTTGGTACAGTACAATTATTCTCAGAAACATTTTTAACCATTTTCTTTTCTGATACAGCACAGCTTGCTTCAGCACCAACCTTCAGAGGGCCACCCATTCTATGGCAAGCCTGCGTGGCTTCCAAGAATCTCTCTGCTAGCATGGTTGCCTCTCCAAGGTTCTGGCAATTTTGCTGTATAAGGAAAGTGCAAATCTTTAGGCACAGCAGACATAAATTGTTCAAGCATAATAATGTCTAATAACATTTCCACAGTCTTTCCCTCAGGCTCCAACCATTTTACAGCCAATCCTCTGATTCTCTGACTCAGAGCCCTGGGTGTTTCACCCACTCTTAATGCAGTAGCTCTAAACATTCGCCTATACTCTGAAATAGACAACCCTAGGCGATCTCTTATAGCAGCCTTTACATCTCTATAATTCAAAGCTTGAGCTGCTGGCATTGCCCTATAAGCTGCAAGCGCCTCCCCAGTTAATGATGCTGCCAGCCTTACTGCCCACTGGGTCTCTGGCCATGCTAATGCTTGTGCCACTCTCTCAAAAGATTTAAGGAAATCATCAACATTATCATCTGGAGTCAGCTTCCCAAAACTAAATGCCCCAATTCCCTGATTGAGTCCCACATTGTCCACATGTGGTATACCAGTTGTTACTGCTGGTCTTGCATCCGGTCCACTTTGGTTATGTAGAGCAATTAAGGCTTCCGCCAGATCAAGCACTGGCTTCTGCTGGTCCCTTAATGCTTTAATTGCAGTGTCCTGAGCCTGCTGCGCTAGCTCCTGTTGCCTGCTAAATTGGCTGCCATCCAGCTGGCCAGTTCCCTTGGATCCATCTTGTATCCCTGCAAGAAAACAAAAGAAAAAAAACACTGAGCAGCACCCTCCAAACAGGTGTTTTTCTCCTATTTTTTCCAATTACCCCTGTGACTTACTCCCATCCACCACTAGACATGCCCAGGTACTTATTACCTTATGCCAGTGATGAATCCAGCTTACACAGGGTCTTTTCCTCCTTGGAACAGCTCCTGGAACAACCACCTCTTTTCCTCCAAAGTGTTGTTAGGGGAAAATCCACTTTCCAGCTTTTGTCTTGAACTTTTTTCTTTCAGATTTCAGTTGTAATCCTTATAAATCATGTAAATCCTTTGTGTAAAAGCAATCTGAACTACTACGCCAACTGTAAACGGGGGTGCTGGTCGTGAATGGCCACAGTCTTAGCAAAGGCAAAAATATTATTATGACTTGCAAAGGATTGTGGGGAATGTAGTTCACTTATACCAGAATCAGCCGTTCACAAAATAATGAGTTGTGATGCACGAATGTAAGCAAAGAAAAATGGATTTTATTCATGGGGTTAATTCTCCCACACAGATTTACTTGGTAACACAAAAAGGACACTTGCTTTCAGTATTGCATTCAGGAAAACAAAACATGAAATAAGGTAACTGAACTTCTTAAGCAAAAATCAAATAAGACCTTGATGGGAAACAGAAAAGGTCTTTTTGATGGCTCATGCTAATAACTTTCTTAGCATTGCTCCAAAAGCAAAAACAAAACCCAAAAGTAACAAAAACTGTTCTTTATCAAGGATAACTTTCTTCTATTTACACACACAAAAAGAAAAGTTTCCTTTCAGAGCTCACGTGCACTTGTGCCTGGCTCAATTATCACCAATTAGCCAGCTGCAAACCCCTTTGCTGGTTCACTTTCTCTACGTGGCTCAATCCTACCCAAAAGCTTTCTTGCAGACTTTTCTGGGTAGATAAAAGAACAAATTACAGTTCCTTTTGGTGGTTTTTGTATTAGTGAGAAAGTATTTTACCACAGCAGCCTAGACAGAGAGCAATCCATGTATTCATTCTGATCATTTAATATATCTCCTTCTTCCTCAACTATCATGGAATCAATATCCTGGTCTGGCTCAGAGGAATTCCTTACTTGATCATTCTCAGGATAATATTTATTTCCCTGCTGTCTTCCTGGAGAAGAGCTAGGGCATAGATCAAAGTTCATACCTGAGCTTCCTTTGCTGTTAGGTTTCCTCTCCAGGTATCCTGGCCAGTAAGTAGTCCAGCTTTTATGTCCAGCCTTCCAATCAAGATCCCTGGACACTGGGTCTCTCTTCACATACCTTCTTGCAACGGTCTTAGGGCCCCTTCCACCTGCAGCCATCTCCTTCAAAGGTGCCGTCTGGGAATTCCTGGCTCTATAACCCCATTCCTCTGGCTTCCTCCAGTCCAATGGAGTATGCTTGCCTCTGAAATGACTCCCAACACACGTACTGCTGTGGGCTCCTTCTTTAGACCTCCAAGATGTCTTTCTCTTCTTCCTTCCACGTTGCTGCTGCTGGCTCTGTCTGCTCTCTCTGCTCCTGATCTGTCTGTGTGTAGAAAATCTATTACTTTTAACGTGCTTAGAGGGACACTCCACCCTAGCACAGCCCAGGTGTGCTGAATCAAGCCCTGCCCTTGGAGATGAGTGATTGGGGATTACCTCATAGCTCTCCTGATTGAACACACGTTTCCCCACTTCAGCCCTTCTAGAGACTGTTTGAAACCTGGTGCATTCTGGGACTAGTAGTCTTTTATGAAAACATTCTGTTTTAGTATTTCTACCAGCAAAGACAGGTTGCTTGTTCAGAGCCAATTCACCTCTTTTATAGCTCCCTCCTGAACTATGATAAGCTTCCTTATCACAGATCTGAACCCCATTAATTCTATACCTAACATAGGGAATTTGAAAGGAGAGGAAATTCATGTAGTTACTTGTTACCTGAATATTGAACCGCTACCAAGTGGAACCCCTCTGGAATAAGAGGATGGGCATCAGACAAGTTACCATTTACATTTGTAACTCTAGGTCTAAGGGCTAAGGAAGTATATTCATTTGCCTGATTTTTGGAAGTAAGAATTACAGTTGTGGTAGACACCTTAGTCAAACACCTTCTACAGAAAGCTAGAATAAATGAAAAAACACAGCAGCCAACTGATAAGGCAATGAGCAGACCAAATAAGGCTACAAGTAAGCTACGTAAGCCAGAGCCTAGGCCTGTAAACCAAGAAGCAACATCATTCCACCACGCTCTGACCTGAATTCCACCCTGGAAATCATCCAGATGTAATTCTGACAAGTGTCTAATTCTGTCCATTGCATTAAGTACAAAAGTTGTATGGTTTGCTATAACAGTGCAACAATTTGTTTCATTAATGAATTTACATGTCCCTCCCTCAGCTGCTAACAATAGATCTAAAGCTTGTCTATTTTGCAGAGTCATTTGATTGTTTTGCTCAAGGGATTTAGCTAGGAAAGTAATGGAATCAATGACAGAATGCATTTGGACATGAAGCAAACATTGCAACCTACGTACAGCCATACCTAGTTCAGCAGTAATTGCAGGGGTCTGAAATATAGGAATCCAAGAGGTATAGCTCAGGGCATCAAGCCGTGTTTTAGTCAGCGGATATGTGGAATTAAATATATTCATAAGAGGCCATAAGAGCATCTACTTCGGATTTATCATACCAGGGGGAGGTGTGTCTTTTGTGTCTGTGGGTGCTTGTGTGATGGTGACTGACATTGAGAGGGATTAACACTGAATAGGCCTCAGCCCTAACCAGAGCACAAGGAAGGTGAGTCAGGCCTATAGCCTGATATAGAAAACCCTGACAATACCAATAATGGCCTGCAAGAGCCGGGAATCAAGTATTTTTGGTCCAGGTCCAGTTCCAGTTCATATTGTGTCCCTATGCAATTGAAGTATGCCTTATGATAAATTGATCATTACGGGGAAAATAACAGGAGGAATAAGGGGTACCAGTTCTACGTCCAGGTGTCTGGACTGCTGAACCATTTCTATAAATAGGATCCACTGTGTATGTGATCTCCAGGAACAAGCAGGAATGAGTCTTCACATATGGGTATCGTCGGTACCGACGGAGCCTGCGCAGGAACGCTCCCCAGCGTCCAAAAGGAAAGCTTTTGGGAGCATCCCACAGCGCCTGCGCGCTGCCTTCCCGCCTTTCCCAACTGCCTCTCTCCAGTTCTTCTTTTCCGCGGAGCCAGCAGGTCGTGTTTCCTGTCACCGCTGAAGAATTTCTTATTTTCTTTTATTTTTCTTTAGTCGCGTGTCTGCCTTCTCGATTCCGGACCGGTACCACCGGTCTTTTTTCTTTTCTTTAAAAAAAAAACAAAAACAACTTCTACTCTCTTCAGTGCATTTTTTCTTCTGGGGCCTTAGGCCTACAGATATATTTTTCCTCATGCAAAAACCCGCCTCTGGGTTTAAAAAGTGCACGAAGTGCAGTAGCACTATTTCTGTCACTGACACCCATGACTGGTGTATAAAATGTTTAGGTCCTGACCACTCCATTGCGGATTGTGAGTCCTGTTCCATGATGTCTAAGAGAGGGTTACAGAATGGGGCAGCCAAGCTCAGTACCCTGTTTCCCTCCGATGCAGCTTCTGTGGCATCGACGTCTTCCAGGGCTTCTTCTTCATCCCATGGATCTCAGGTAACCAAACTTAAATCTGGCCGGTCCTCAAAGAGTTCATCTCCCTCTAAGTATCGAGATGCCCCCGGGCTTACTCTTGAGGAACCCACACCGGCAAAATTACCCCGGCGGGAGGCTCCGGCTTCCAAAGCACTACCTATGGGGTCACAGGTTGACATTGATGGCTCGGCCTCGACCGATCACCTGTTACAATGTTCTGGGGTACCGGCGGTCACCACCGGTACCGACATCCAGACATTGGTGGCGTCAATGGATCAGAATATTCTGACCATGCAGCGTGCCATCACGGCATTCATACAAGCTGCGACGCCTACGGTACTGCAACAAACCCCGTTGTCGGTACCTGTACCGATTCCAGTACCGGACCCGATATCGGTCTCGATACCAGTACCGCTTGCATCGACAATAGCATCGACAGCAGCGGTACGCTATCCAGTGATGCCCATCAGTACCGACCCGGTAACGATTACTCACGATGTCGATACCTCCCGGTACGCGTATCGGGCTCTGCGAGAGCATCCAGACAGTCGATACTTCGATTCCTCTGAAGACTCTGATTCTTCAGAGGCCTCAATTGAAGCATCGGGGATCCTTCCTCAGGAACCCTCTTCTCCAAAAAGGAGAATGTCTCCTCCTGAAGACTTGTCTTTTCAGGACTTCATTAGGGAGGTGGCCAAAGGCCTGTCCATCTCAGTAACCTCTGAAACTGAACCTAGAGCCAAAATATTAGATATCCTACAATATCCTAAGGCTCCTAAAGAGGCAGCCACCTTACCAATACATGAGATTCTTTATGATCACATGCTGGGCATATGGGAGACTCCTCTTTCCACCTCCCCTCATTCCAGAAGGTTGGACACCATGTATCGTGTTCCTCCTTGTCCTGGGTTTCATAAGACTCAGCTTCCTCACCACTCCATTGTGGTAGAGTCTGCTATGAAAAAGATCAAGAGTACAAAAAGGCACTCCTCTGCTCCTCCAGGAAGAGAATGCAGAACCCTAGATGCCTTTGGCAGGAAAATCTTCCAGGCCACTATGCTTGTAGCCAGAATCAACTCCTATAGTCTCTATATGGGGATGTTTCTCAAAGAAGTTACAGATCATCTGCAAACCTTATCTCCTTTTATGTCAGAAGATAAGAGAGAAGAATATATCACCTGGCTTAAACATGCACAGGATGTATCTAAGTTTTCCAACCGTGCAGCCTTTGACTCTTTTGAGGGGGCCAGTACAGCCTCGGCTATTGCCATAGGTGCACGCAGAGTTGCTTGGTTGCAAGCCTCTGATTTGGAATCCTGGGTACAGGATGGTCTAGGTAACCTTCCCTGTACGGGCGAAAACCTGTTTGGCAAAGATTGGCAAGCAAAGGCCAACCAGATGGATGCTGAAAATTCTGCTTTAGATAGACTTTCAAAGTCTACTACTGCTCCTTTTAAAAAGAGGTTGTTCAAAAAGGGATCTTTCCCAAAGAAAGGGAAATTTTCTTCTTATGGTCAGGCCTCTTCTCAAGGTCGTTTTGCTACAAAGAGACAGCAACAACCAAAACAGGCCAAAACCCAGGCTGCGAGGACTGCTACGGCCCAACAGCCTCAGCCTCCTCAGGGCCTTTGACTTTCCACTAGAGAACTTAGCCTTTCTGGCTCTAGAACATCCAGAGCCTCTCACCATCCCAGGAAGGTTAGCTCACTTTGCTCCCAGATGGGAACAAATCACAGCAGAACAGTGGACCCTCTCCATCATAAGGGAAGGGTACAAACTTCATTTCTTAAACCTTCCTCCTCACACCATGGTGAAACAGTTCAATTCTCCAACATCTCTCCTCAACCTTCTAGGTCAAGAGATTGCTACCCTTCTTGCCCAAGGGGCAATAGAAGAAGTACCCCTTCTTCAACAGGGCTCAGGGTTCTACGCCCCCTATTTTCTCATTCCAAAGAAAACGGGGGGCTACAGACCCATATTAGATCTCAGAGAATTGAACAAGTTTCTATGCAAGGAGAAATTCAAGATGACTTCTCTCGGAACTCTCCTTCCATACCTCCAGTCAGGACTGGCTTTGTTCTCTAGATCTCAAGGATGCGTACACCCATGTTCTCATCCAACCAACACACAGAAGATTCCTTCGGTTCCTTTACCAAGGAAAGTACTACCAATGCAAAGTGCTTCCTTTCGGTCTGGCCTCTGCTGCATTCCTGCGCACTCTAGGAATATTCATATTCCCATATCTGGACGACTGGCTCATCCGAGCTCCATCCCATTCAGAGGCCCAGACTTCCCTGGCCTGCACAAGGCGTGTTCTTCAGTATCTGGGACTGGTAATCAACATTCCAAAATCCCATCTCACCCCTACTCAGTCTCTAGAGTTCATAGGGGCCTTACTGGATACCACAACTGCAAGGGCCTATCTTCCCCAGGCCCGTTGCCTACGCTTGGTGCAGTTAGCCTCCCAGATTCAGTTAAAATCCCATTTAACTGCTCGAGAGATGTTGCAACTCTTAGGCCACATGGCATCCACGGTGCATGTGGTTCCCTATGCTCGCCTTCACATGAGAGCAGCTCAGTGGACCCTATCCACCCAATGAACCCAGGCATCAGGTTGCCTGTCAGACAAAATAGCAACCTCCAGTCGCCTATTTTGCTCCCTCCACTGGTGGAAGTTCACTCAGAATCTGTTGCTGGGGTCCCCCTTTCAACAGGTATTACCCCAAGCAACCCTTACAACAGATGCCTCTCCAAAGGGTTGGGGGCTCATCTACAAGATCTCTCGATCCAGGGTATCTGGTCTCCACAGGAGACATCTCTTCATATCAACCTCTTAGAGCTCAGAGCAATCTTTCTGGCTCTCAGAGTCTTCCACACTCTGCTCAGCTACAAGACAGTCCTCATCCACACGGACAACCAGGTAGCCATGTTCTACGTGAACAAGCAGGGAGGGAATGGCTCTCTGTCGCTTTGCAACAAAGCTCTGAGATTGTGGGCCTTCGCCAGAGAGCATCAAATCCATCTCATGGCAGTGTATCTTCCAGGGGTTCAAAACTCTTGGGCAGACAGACTCAGTTGAATTCTGCTTCCGTATGAATGGTCCCTCCATGGGGACCAGATAGCCAGGATTTTTTGGATTTGGGGTACCCCAGACATAGACCTGTTTGCAAGTCCGTGGAATGCCAAACTTCCCCGGTTCTGTTCCAGGATTCCATGTCAGGGAGTTCAGGCCAGGGATGCCTTCCTCCTTCATTGGGGGCAAGAATTCCTCTATGCCTTTCCACCTATTCCCCTCATGCCCAAGACTCTGTTCAAGCTTCAGAGAGACAAGGGGTCTATGATCCTCATAGCACCACTTTGGCCACGCCAAGTGTGGTACCCTCTACTTCTGCATCTCTCTCAAGCTCCCTCCCTAGACCTGGGGTCTGCTCCAGATCTCCTCTCCCAGGAGGAGGGAACCTTGTGGCACCCAAATCTTCAGTCTCTTCATCTCAGGGCCTGGTTGCTGAAGGCCTAGACCTTCAAGATTTACACCTTTCTCAGCAAGTGAAGGATATCCTTCATGCTTCCAGAAAGCCTTCCACCAGACGTTCATATGCTTTTAAATGGAAAAGGTTTTCCATTTGGTGTGCGGAGAAGGGTCTCAACCCTCTTGCAATACCTTTGAATTCTTTACTAGACTGCTGCATTTATCCCATGCAGGCCTTAAAACAAATTCGATCAGAGTCCATTTGAGTGCTATTGCAGCATCCCTTAAGCCTCTCAATGGACAACCTATTTCCTCTCATCCTCTTATAGCAAGATTCATGAGAGGCCTTCTTTTGACTAAACCTCCCATTAGACCACCTCCAGTGGCATGGGACTTGAATCTGGTTCTTGACCTGCTTATGAAGCCACCCTTTGAACCCTTAGCCACTACCTCCTTGAAATTCCTTTCCTGGAAGGTTATTTTTCTCATTGCAGTCACCTCAGCTCGCCGTATCAGTGAGTTGCAAGCTTTAGTGGCTAATCCTCCTTATACAAGGTTCCATCATGACAAGGTAGTCCTCAGAACTAATCCACACTTTATGCCTAAAGTGGTCTCACCTTTTCATCTGAACCAGGAGGTGTATTTACCTGTCTTTTTTCCAGGACCTCATGCATCAAGTGCAGAGAGGAATCTTCATACCCTGGATTGTAAAAGAGCACTTGCTTTCTACTTACAAAGGACACAGCAACATAGAAAGTCCTCTCAACTTTTTGTTGCTTTTGATCCTTCTCATTTAGGACTTCCAGAGAACTCTGTCCAATTGGATTGCTCAATGTATTTCCTTCGCCTACCAGAGTAAGAACCTTTCTCTGGAGGGCCATGTCACAGCTCACAATGTGAGGGCCATGGCAACCTCTATGGCTCATCTAAACTCTGTGTCCATCGACCAAATCTGTCGAGCGGCCACCTGGGCATCGGTTCATACCTTCACAGCCCATTACTGCTTGGACAAGGACTCCCGCCAGGATGCCTTGTTTGGTCAGGCTGTTCTCAAACACCTGTTCCATACCTAATCAACTCCTACCCTCCATCCCTGACTGGATGCCTGAGATTCATGGGTGGAGGTGGAGCCCTTCCCAGGGACTCACAATCTGGGTGATCTCCCAGGCATCTCTAGCTGGGGAGTCCCCATATGTGAAGACTCATTCCTGCTTGTTCCTGGAGATAGCACAGTTACTTACCTGTAACAGGTGATCTCTGGGAACAGCAGGAATAAGTCTTCACAACCCACCTACCTCCCCTAGGAGTTGTATCTCTCTATCTATCTTTCCTTTCCTCGCTCTCTCTCTTTGTCTCAGCTTTAAAACTCGAACTGGAGAGAGGCAGTTGGGAAAGGCAGGAAGGCAGCGCGCAGGCGCTGTGGGATGCTCCCAAAAGCTTTCCTTTTGGACGCTGGGGAGCGTTCCCGCGCAGGCTCCGTCGGTACTGACGATATCCATATGTGAAGACTTATTCCTGCTGTTCCCAGAGATCACCTGTTACAGGTAAGTAACTGTGCTTTGTGCCAATAAGCAGAGGTAACATTCAAAGATGCATTAGTGATAACAAACCAGTGGTCCAAGCTATAAGGAGCCGACAAGTTTTATAAGGAATTATGGAACTGGGGGAAACAGAAAATCGCTGTTGTGCAGGATGGCCGAGTTTAGAAGGGCACACTATGGAGACAACAGAAGGGACCTGAAGTGGGATTCAAGAGGGGAATGAAGGAAAAAAAATGAATCCTCTTCAGGTACCAGTGGGATTCAAGAGGGGAATGAAGGGAATTCAATACCGTATTAAAATGCAAATGCTGTGGCCAGCAGTATCCTGGATGCAGCTAATGCCCCCTATTGAGGTGGCAGTAGTTGCACCTATGCTGTCTGATGTTTTTTTTTTTTTGGTGCCATCAAGTCAGTGTTGATTCATAGCGACCCAGCTACCTCTGGGTTTTCTTGGCAATGTATCACCGGAAGTAGACTGCCAGCCTTTTCTTCCGAGGCAATGGAGGATAAAGTGACTTGCCTAAGGTCACAAGGAGTGCCAGTGGGAATCGAACCCTTGATCTTCTGAGTACTAGGCAGTTGCTCTAACCACTAGGCTGCTCCTCCACCTCCGATGTTTACTGTGCCACATCTTCCCCCCCTCCCCCCCACTCCTGCACATACCATAGAAAATACAGACAGTACATAAACTTACTAGACTATCTGCATTTTTCCGTAGCTATTAGCGTGCCTTGTTGGCCCACATTATCAGCCCACATTAATAGGTAGCACCACTTTGTATATAGACAGCATGCAGAAACAAATGCTTCTGTTTTCTAAGCTGCATTAGGGCTTTTGCAGGCTTCAGCTGCTCTCAATTCATTCACAGGCTAATCAGGCCCACTAACTCCTGCTTAGGTGTCAGCAGTTCTCCCAGGACAAGCAGGATGAGTCAGCCACACTTGGTGCCGTCATCTGATGGCGCCGAGACGGAAGTACTCGCCATAGCTCAGAAGGGCTTTTGCCCTTCTGAGCATGAGCCAACTGGCCCCACCCCCCCAGCCCGCTCCTAGCTAGCCAGTTTCAGTTCTTCCGCCTTGCCAGCAAGACAGACCTCTCTACTCTCCTACTGAAAAGACACAAATCCTTAACTTATTCTGAAGAAAATAAGAAAATTTCAGTTTAAAATCTTCTAATGCTGTTTCTGACCCTTCCTTTCTTTCAGATCCATTCAGGAAGGGCTGGCCGGAATCCCCTGCCAGCCATGTGCTCGCCCGGCCAGCCATGTTCTCGCCACTCCGCCACTCCTGCAGCCGCAGCTGCTTACATGCTAACCAAAGCCAAACCAGATGCCGCGCTCACCTCCTAGTTGGAACTTGACCGCCTTCTGATGCAGCTGCAGCCCGTGATCTTCTGATGCTACCGCAGCCGCTCGGGATGTGCCTCAGGGCCTCCAACCCCAGTCGCGCTGCCATGTCTGATGCTGCTACAGCCGCTCGGGATGTGCCTCAGAGCCTCCATCCCCAGTCATGCTGCCACGTGGGATTGAGGACTTATCTCTGATGCTGCTGCTGCTGTCGTGTGCTTGGGATGTGCCTCAAGGCCTCCATCCCCAGTTGCGAGCTCTGCAATGTCCAACGGCAGTTCAGCCCAACGGCACCAACTCCACCCGAAGCACAGCTCCTGGGATGCCATCCTGCTGCCCGCAGCCTTCCTGCGCTGCAGTCTGTCTACCGCCGCCATGATCAACTTCCAGAACTCCTCCCCCATGGCGCCATTGGGGGGGTGCCACAGCAGCCGACCCCCTATGCCAACGTGGACACTCCTGATTGGCGCACAGCGCCGAAGGGGAAATTCTCTGCAGCACACCTCCTCCATGTCGACTTGGACACTCCTGATTGGTGCACGAACCAAAGGTGCAGTCGATCCTAGGCCCGGCGTGACTGCCTCAGCGCCATTGAGAAAATCACTGCGGCGTTCAAACAGTCAGCTGCGACCTGGAAGTGCTGGTAGTAGAAGTGGGCCTCACCACCTCCCTCCACGCTCCTCCTTACAAAGGTTTCGGGTTCACGGGGCGCGCCGCTCACTAACCCAGCACAGGAGAAGGAGGTGAGAGAACCCGCAAGCGAGCGAGCACGCGCGTGATTCGGGATCGTCCCCGCACTGAGCGCAGTGTTCAAATTGTCGTATGTTGCCCAGATACCTGGTAGGGAGGCCAGCGGCGGCCATGCTTCAGTTTCCGCTCGGGGGTGTAAAAAGCAGTAGCCACCGAAAACAACAAAGAGATGGGCACCCCTGTTCCTCCTGACATGGATTCTACGCAGGGGGCACCTGCATGCGCCCCGGCCCAAGTAAGCATAGCCTAGTGGTTCAAATCCTGCTGATGCTCCTATGGGGCTTGGCCAAGTCACTTAACCCGCCATTCCCTCAGAGGACAGGGACACTGCGGTACCTGAGGGTAACTATAGAAGCAGTATGGTGAAGGGCTTCCAGAGCACAAGCTCATCAGCCCACCTCTGGCTTCACAGGCTTATGATACGCATTGGGCAGGGTCAACCTGCATCACTATTCCTTTATGGATCCCCTCTCAGGTAGGGATAAGGGAGGTGTAATTTTGAAATACCACCAGGATTGCAGCGCTAACAGGACATAAGTATCATCCTTTAACTGCCGACCTGGCATATCACTAGCCCGGCAACACCAAACCGTAACCCAGTGCTGAAAGGATGGCAGTGTGCCCATAGTGGCATCTGGACCTCCAAACGACACCAGGCCCCTGCCACCTGCGGACTCTCTTGAGTACAAAGGAAGCCCAAGGTGGAGTCCAGGGAATCCTGGTCAAAACGTCAGCCCTAGGATCCTTTGACAAACCTCTTGTACGGCTGGCCATACCAGAACTCGACTCCACCAGAGCTCCTCCAGACCTCCGCTCTTGGACCAGGCCCACTATGATAGTGAGCCTATTACCCTATGGACTTGAGCCTCAACCAGCGTGCGTCTAGGCACTGGGAATAGGTTCCCCAGACAATGTGCAGAGATGCACAAGCCTCCCCTCGCAGTGCACCCTTACCCCCATCGCGGCTGCACCAGGAAGACTTGGCATCACAGCGGGGAGCGCTGGAAGAAGGTGTTACTTAAGGTGGCCATCGCCCTGTGCTAGTCCGGGTCAGTTGGAGCCCAAACCAACACAGTCCATGACGTCCAGTGTTCCGCCTCTCTGGGGAGCAATACACCCCCATTAGGAATGCCCCCAACCTAACAAGGTACGGTTGATTCATACACAACCACCCCCCACATAGGGGTGGTGACAGCAGGTAGCAAGCAAGAACATCCGGTAACCAGCCTCTTTCCCAGGAGTAAGACAGAGGTTGCCCAAGGAAAAGCTCTGCAATATATATATAAAACTCTAAGGCCAGAACACCTGAGGCAAGCATAGCCTCCAATATCAGGCTGGGGGCTGCCTCAGCCTCTCAGACCCATCAACCTCTCAGACTCTGCAGCGCCACTCTGCCATCAAGGGCAACCGTCAGGACTACCCCATTCTTGCACCAGGACAGGACCTTTCATGGACGGTCAGAAGATCCATGCGACATACCTGTACTACCAAGTGCTCCTGTACTCCTTGCCCTCACAGGTGCTCTCAGCATCATGGTGCCTGGTCTTTCCCCGATGAAAGCCTCACATCAACTGGATGCTGCTGAAGCGAGCATCAACACGCAGTCCCCATGGCACTCTTCCCGCAACACTGGAGGGACATCATCATCATCCTCAGTGTGGGCAGTCGACTCAGTGGTTTGGTATTCCTATGGTGAGCTGTGTTTGGACTCATCATCATGACGATTCCACAACTATGTTGTGGCTACAGAGTGGTACACTATCCACAACCACTATGTCTTGGAGCTGCGCCACAGGTTCAGGTCCACGACCACTGTGTCTTGGAGCTGCACCACAGGTTCAGGTCCCAACACTGGATTCTGCAGGACACGTCTTCACAGTACCTGCGACTCAGGTTTTCCTATGGTGAGACGTGTTTGGACTCATCATGACGATTCCACAGCTATGTTGTGGCTACCATGTGGTACACTATCCACAACCACTGTGTCTT
Organism: Ichthyophis bannanicus; assembly: GCA_033557465.1. NCBI lineage: Eukaryota > Metazoa > Chordata > Amphibia > Gymnophiona > Ichthyophiidae > Ichthyophis > Ichthyophis bannanicus. The sequence goes on along the minus strand of CM066048.1, from coordinate 92,633,756 downwards.
GGAGCTGCGCCACAGGTTCAGGTCCCAACATTGGATTCCGCAGCACACGTCTTCACAGTACCTGTATACCATGGCCTACCGTGGGACAGAGCCAAGACTCCTGGCTGCGCTCTGTCCTCCGAAACGGGAGCAACAGGCTACCACCATGATCTAAGAGACCTGTGACACTACAACCTAGGCCACTGTTGGCATGACTGCAGTTTGGCAGTCCCATCACCAATAAAGGGATCACCGGCCTAGGGATCCTCCTCTTATGAGTAATTAAAGGGCAGGTGCATATTAACAAAATACCACAGGCCATGACCTGGCAGCAGGTCTGGTTAAGAATCGAAGCAAGAGCTCCGGCAGATTGCCGCAACGGCTCTGCGTTCTAAGGCCTGCCCTGATAGTTGACAAGGCGGTCACAAACCCGAACCTGCTCCGCAGGAAGACCCTAAACTCCAGGCTTACGTCTCTGAGCCCAGCCTTACCACAGCCAAACAGTTCCCACCCAGGGCAGCGCCACTGAAAAGGCGCCCTCACGCCGGGACCCGGGGGAGCCGCCTGGCAGACTGTGCTCTCAGACGAGGACCATCAGCCTCCTTCTTACATCGGCGGGCGGACAACTAATCGACCTGCCCACAATGTGGAATACATGACAGGCAACGGCTTAGGATGGGCAGAGCCCAGGCCATCTGAATCATACCTGGCCAACACCAGTACGTTTCCCCAAGCATCTGCTCTGCCCAGAGGGCCCCTGGACGCTTCCTCAAGTGCTAGTAGTCAATGAAAAACTCAAGCCTGACCTGATTGACAGGTGGTAACTCAGACATAGTAGGTGGTAACTCAGACCTGACCGAACGTAGTCTTCTACAAACGAACTCGTGCCTTGGCAAAATCATCATGCAAGTACTGAGAAACTTGAGAGCCTGACCCAACTGACAAGTCGTAACTTAGGCCTGATCAACCGTAGGCTTCTACAAATGAACTCGCGCCTTGGCATCAGCATCATGCAAATCCTACAGACCTGTTCAAATGAGCTCCTGCCTTGACAACATCATCATGCAAGTCCTACAGCGCCCGGCAAGCGCTAGCACAAGTACAAGCAGCCAGACACAGCCTGGCACAAGTACCAGCAACCAGACAGAGCCTGGCACAAGCACCAGCAACCAGATGGGTCCTCCAATTCCTTTGCGATCGCTGCTTCAGCGACTGCGCTCATCAGCCTCGCTGACTCACTACTCCTGCCCCTCAGCCAACTCGGGACCTACCCCCTCGCTAAGATGGTGAACACCTCGAGGACTACCCCTCTGCGGACATAACTGAGGTAGTGAGACTATTTAGATAGCGGTTCAAATTGCTAGCTTCCTGACGACACACATGAACCACCGGTGGGACCCCGGACATCAGACAGACCATCGGACTGAGAGATTCCTCTCTGGAGGAGCAGAGACTCCATACTCTGAATTGCATCACTGCGCCAATTATGTGCACAGGGCACACACGAAACTGTGCACCAGCATCAAGGGACACAACCCCAGGGATCCCATATGCACTCGGCCAGTGGCACAAGCAACGGCTCAAGCCATGCCAAGAGCAAGCACAGAACTCTAACCGCACCAAAGAATCCATCACCAACCTGCAGCCGTACGGCCTTAATTGTGCCTGGGCCAACTGCCTAACACTACACACTGTCCAATGCCATTGCAGCATGGACAAGCACCTGGCTAACACTACTCACTGTCCAAGACCGTACACACGGTCCAAGACTGTTGCAACATGGACAAACACATCGCCTAGCACACAACCAGGCCAGAGACTGTCTCATGGCCTTTGTGGTATTAAGGCGCCATTCACGCCTCTCTTGTAGCACAATCAATATTGATGCTGTTCTTCACACCACTCTTGTAGCATAATCGATATTGATGCTTTTCTTATCCTCACAGCGTCCACCTCTTACTGTGGCGCTATTAATACTCTAATTTGCGTCACTCTGGTAGCGCTTCCTACATCCTTACTCTCTCAGTCTCTCACCGCTACTGCATCTCTGCCGCTGCACGTGCAGACCGTACACTCTCATAATCACTGCTATGGCACATGCACGCATTGGGACTGCGGGTTACACGTTCAGCAACTCATGGGTGCATGCCCATTATCACTGCACGATGCACGCTTGAGCTGCACGTTCCACGTTTGCCACCGCCTCCGGGTGCACTACGGTTAGCCTTACCTAACGGTGCTGTTACAAGGTCTCCCAGGGTGCACCAGTAAGAATCCAGTACTTTGGCTACCCCTTCCACCACAGCACTTGGTAGCTTGGGAGGCACCAAGTGTGGCTGACTCATCCTGCTTGTCCTAGGAGAAAGTGATGTTACTTACCTGTAACAGGGGTTCTCCAGGGACAGCAGGATAAGTCAGCCACACATACCCACCTGCCTCGCTTTCCCAAGAGCAGAGAAGGTTACCAGAATTTAAAACCTACCCCCCTAAAGAAAATATTTCTACTAAAGCACCAAAAAGAATGTAACTTTGCTTTAAAAATATACTAAAACCCTTTTAAGAGCTCCCAGTCGGAGAGCTAGCAGTTTAATAAAAATAAACCCTCAAATCCTTACCATTGTTTGACCTGTAGAGCCCCTGCTATGGCAATGTTTTATAAAGCAGTGTAGGTAACTGCAGGTGAATCAACTATATAGACAGCATGCAGAAACAAATATGTCTGTTTTCTAAGCTGCATTAGGGCATTTAATAAATGTGGCATTTAAATACTCTAGTGTTGAAGGCATTTTACAGTATTTATTTATTTTTGTTAACCCTTCCCCTTCAGTAAAGTCAGCAAAAATTTGTAGGAACTTCTTACTAACTAGAACTAACATTACCTGCAGAAGAATATAGAGGGAGGAGTGACTCAGTGGTTGGGGCAGGTTACCTCAGGCTAGAAGGCCAGGGGTTCTTCCCGCATGGGGACAAGCAACATCAGGCCGGAGGGACTGGGGTCTCTAGTCCCATGGCCACTGCTTGTGGCCTTGGGCAAGCCACTTAACCCTCCATTGCCTCAGGTACACTTAGATTGTGAGCCCTTCGGGGACAAGGGAATAAAAAGTACCTGTTAGTATACATGTAAACCGCACTGATTCTAAATAGCATGGTATAGAAAAGAAATAAATAAAAAGAAATTAGCTAATCTTTTATTTCTCCTCAGACCTGGTGTTAAAAGAAAAGCTTGCACTCAGCCTTTAGGTCTGCTGTGCAATGAAGGAGTAGCCTAAAGGTTAAATCAATAGCCTGAGAATCAGGCAAGCTTGTTTTGAATTCCACTGCCACTCCTTATGATCTTGGGCAAATCACTTAAATACCCTATTACCACATGTACATGTTAAAGGCCATGTTTATTAAACATAAAGTGTCTGCTATCTACTGTAGCACCCATATTATTCCTATAGGTATGATGGCAGATAGCACACACTAGAGTTTAATAAATATGACCCTTGGTTTATAAGCCCTCCAAGGGATAGAAAGTGACCTACTGCACCTTGACTGTTAAGTAGTCCTGAAAAAAAGGTATTCTTCCCCTTGGCACTTGTTTTTAATAACTAATGCCTTCAACACTAGGGTATTTAAATGATGAGTAGAGTGCCGATTTAATAATTATTTTAGCTTATGCCTTTCAAGTAGTAGTTAAAGGTGAGTTAGAATCAGGTACAGTAAGTATACTCTTGCCCCTTGAGGGCTTACAGTCTTCTTATCTAAGGCTGTATCTGAGACAAAGGTGGGTTAAGTGGCTTGCTCAAAGCCACAAGTACTGCCAATGAGATTTGAACTCTGGACTGGTATCAGCACAAATGCTTGTGCACAAAACACCATTTTGCATTGCGCAGTGGCAGTAGTTTAGTATGTGTGGAAGTTGTGTGAAAGCCTCCCGCTCTTTGTTACAATGGTCCCACAAGTTGTTAGCTTAGTATGGTGCACTATATGGACATGAGCTCATGGTATAACATAGCTCTTATGTTTAATCTTGTCAGCTCCGAGGTTTCCACCTTCCCAACCTATTAGATAACAAGATACCCAGTTCTCCTAGGACAAGCAGGATGAGTCAGCCACACTTGCTGACGTCATCCAATGGTGCCGAGATGGAAGTTCTCTCCATAGCTCAGAAGGGCTTTTGCCCTTCTGAGCATGAGCCAACTGGCCCAACCCCCTGGCCTGCCCCTAGCTAGCCAGTTTTCAGTTCTTCCGCCTTGCCAGCAAGACGGACCTCTCTCCTCTCCAACTGAAATCTACCTAATACTCCTTTTTACTTACTACCTATATGAATTAAATGTCTCTAATGATGTTTCTCTGATTCTTCCTTTACTCAGATTAGCTCCGGTGCTCTTACGATCTGGGTGGCTGGACTCAGAGCCCCTGTGCCTGCCAGCCATGTGCTCGCATGCCAGCTGATGTCCTCCCAGGTGATACTGCTGATCCTACATCAGATTCTACTATATTAAAGAATTTCCGGAGAATCGAGGACTATGACTGGCTGGCCTCCTCGCCTGTTCTCAGGCTGCATGGAGAAGAAGGGAGTTAACCCCATGGCATGGGGCGCGCCCCCTGGGCCCTGTTCCCGGCCGTGTGTGTGTGCCGCTCACAATATTAGCTGGCTGAGGGCCAGGGGAAGTGTGGTAGCGAGGCTGCTGAATGCAGTTGTCAGAAGCCGCAATCACAAGGGACCTGTCTGGTTGCTGGTACTTGTGCCAGGCGCTGTAGGACTTGCATGATGATGGTGCCAAGACACAAGTTTCATTCGTAGAAGACTACGGTCCGGTCTGAGTTGCCACTTAGCAACTGAGTCAGGCTCTCTGGTCCTATGGCCAGATGCTTAGGGAATCGCACTGGTGTCGGCCCAGGTATGCTGAAGATGGCCTGGGCTCTGTCCATTCTAAGCAGTTGCCTTTAGTGCTCTCCACATGGTGGGCAGGTCGATTAGTGGTCTGGCCGTCCACACTTCCCCTGGCCCTCAGCCAGCTAATATGGTGAGCACCTCGAGGAATATCCTTACGCTAATATGGTGAGCATCTCAAGGACTACCCTTACGACAGTCCCGCAGCCAAACCTCGGTAGACCTCCAGTAGGATTATTTGGCTAGCGCTCCTAAATGCTAATCCTGAGGGCTATGGATAGTGATCCAGACTGCTAGTCCTGATGACACGCCATGCTGACCCCTTCCCAGGAGAGGGCAGGTATGTGTGGCTGACTTATCCTGCTGTCCATGGAGAACCCCTGTTACAGGTAAGTCAGCCACACATACCCACCCTCCTGGGAAAGGGTCAGCCTCTGACTGGTGCCCGCCTCCTAGCGGCAAAGGCTCAGCTAGTGCCGAACTGGCTAGCTAGGGGTAGGCTGGGCCGAGGGGTTGGGCCAGTTGGCTCATGCTCAGAAGGGCAAAAGCCCTTCTGAGCTCTGGAGAGTACTTCTGTCTCGGCGCCGTCGGATGATGTCACCAAGTGTGGCTGACTTATCCTGCTGTCCACGGAGAACCCGTTACAGGTAAGTAACATCGCTTTCCATGAGTGCGCAGTGTAGTATGGTAGTTATAGTCCCTGATTTTACACATTGAAATCAGTGCTGCAAGTCCCATCATGTATCAGAATGAGACTGTCAAAAATCCAGGACAGGCTTAAAATCGAACTCTTGGAACGGAGTAATTTAGCAACTTTGTACCTAGGCTGTTATCTGCAGATGTGGGAACAGAGCGAAGAAAGGCGAACCCAATTCACACAGAAAACTAAGAGAAATCAGTGGTTGATTGTGTTTATTATATTTTTATCTTGTAGTTTTAAATAATGATCAAGGAGCATAAAATCAACCGTGCAGCTAGGGGACTACTAAGCTTCTGAAGTATCGCACCAGGACTACCAACCAAAAGGATCATATCCTAATTACGTTATTATAGCTCTAACTTAAGCTTAGCCAGCTTCTTTACTACTCAAGGAAAAAGCCCGGATGAAAAACTTTTCTAGCCCAACTAGATAAGAAACCCAAGGAACTGGCTATGCTGCTGGTTAAATTAACAATAACAAAAAAAATTGTGTGTCTCAATTAAAACCCTGCAATATTTCACTTTGTACGCAACATTAAAAAAAATCGGGGACTAATCCCCTTCAAACTTTAACAACTATAACTCCTAGCAAGCAATCACAATCAATACAACATTAAAAGGGAAGCGGAAGTAAGAAGTCCCAGTCCAAAGGCCTACCCTACACGCCTTTCGGGATTGCTCAAAGGAAGTAAGACGCACGCGTACGTTATTACCCGTCGGGGATCGTAGTTCCGAATTCGCACGTCCGACGGCAGTACTGGGAGACGGCGCATGCGTTGTGCCAGCCGGGAGTTGTAGTTCCAAGAACACACTTCCGGCGGCTGCAGTGACGGAGAGGCGAGTTGGGGCGGTACCAGTAGTACCACGGTTCCCAAGGTGCCGCGCGCGGGAGCGGGCGCGCAGGAGGTGGCGGCGGCCCGGGGAGGGGGAGAGGAACGACGGAGGAAACCGGGAGGGGCGGCGATGATGTTGGAGGCCATGGCAGAGGCCGGCCCCGAGGGTGAGAGACTGGCCGGAGAGGGGGCAACGGATTTGGGTGGGGGGATGGGAGAGACTCAGGAAGGTGGGGGAAGGGATCCCGGGGATTGAATTAGAAACAAGGTGAGTTAGGAAAGGGGAAGATGCGAGAAAGGTTACCGAGGAGGACCTTTTAAGAGGAAAGAAGGGAGGGATAATGGTGGGGTGTTGTCTGTGAGTTGTTGGATCCTTTCCCTCGCACCTCGGGGTTAGAGAGGCCCAGCTGTAGGGACTTACGAGTGGCGAGGTTTTCTTTTTCCCGTGCCTGCCCCTCCTGCTAGCGGCTGAGGTTTCTTTCTCTCCGTGCCTCAGATCTCTCTCTTTTTCTCTACTTAGCCTTTGGGGCCTTCTTTATCCTCCGCCCCACCGAGCCCTAGATTCCCTTTCATCCCGTCCTCACCTTGCCATGGGCTCCTCTTCTTATGGTTTATTAGGTATTTGCTATATCACCTTTTTGTAAGAAAATCAAATCTTCCCTCCTGCAGTCTTGGATACCCCTTTTCTACACCCTCCCCATTTTGAGCCCCTTTTTCCCTCCTCTTAGTTCATATCTGATTTTCCCCTCCCCCTTCCCCAACTCATATTGAAGTGTGTCTGGCCAAAGAATAAAGGGATAGTAGTGTGTAATATTATATTGTGGTAATGAAGGAGGGGGAGGGGATGTATGCATGCTCTGTGTGTCTTCCTCATTGGGCTCTAAAGTATGACTTCTCATTTTCCCTCCTCCAGATCTGCCACCAAATTTGAAAGTAGAATCGCAGGTGAGCAGTTGGGCTATAATTGTAAATATTGATGTTATTTTTCTCAGTCGTGTGTTGAGCTTTTATGTTTCTGTGGGAGTCTGCCCCTTTTTAAAATTGGATTACTGCTGTTTCTCTCCCTGTCCTGCTGAAAGCCAAGTCCATGGATAACCCTCATTCCAAGGATAAGCCACAGATTTCCTAAGGGAATAAATTAGAATCCTATCTTGTCTCTTCCTCCGCCCCCCCCCCCCCAAAAAAAAAAAAAATCATTGATTTTTAGAACAGCTGTAATATTCTGCTTGGTTTAAGAATCAAGTTGACCTGAATATTGACATCCTGAAAAAGACATATTTGTTCAAGCACCAGTTATTGAAATAACAGAAATACGCTGTCATAGTGGCAACCATAAATCAGAAAATTGTTGAGAAGAGATCCTCTTTTGATGATTCTTTGCCTTTATTTTCCTGTTTTACTCAAAGCCCCCAGAAAAACGACGACGGACGATTGAAGACTTCAATAAGTTCTGCAGTTTTGTCTTGGCATATGCTGGCTACATCCCCTCATCTGCGAAGGAGGTGAGTGCCAGCAGCTCCTTGGTTGCTAGATAGTCTTAGACTGTTGTGGTTCTCATGCTCTGGGGAGAGAGGAGCCTGAAATGGGTCTAACAACAACTGATAGTGTCTGACAAGGCAGGTTTCCCTTTCAGAAGGCCAAGAGGATGAAAATTATCCCCAGTCATGTCAGACATCTAGACACAGAAAGACCTCCAGGCCCATCCAGTTGCCTTATTGTGCCTTCTTGCTGCAGCAGTGCAGACCCCACGTAACCTGCGCCTTTATCCTTGACTTACCTACCATTTAGTATTCCTGTGTCTATCCAAGGCTATCTCCTTTCTTTCCCTTCTTACATCTGAGCCAGGATTTATTCTCACTCCCACACAGCTGAGGATACTGTGTCTATTCCACACCATCTCAAACTTTCAATAGGTTTGCTCTCAATGCAAATGCTCTTCTATTTACTTGCCTCTGTTTTGTACACCTTGCTGTGCTTATTTTTGGGTGGGCAGTTTTAAATTCTGGTCCCGGGTACCTGCTGTTGCTTTTCTCCTCCCCCAGCCTTGTAGCATGACTGCTGATGCTGGAATATTTTCCCTATGATGACAGTGAAGATCAGATTTTGAGAACCTTTACTAGCTTGTGGTGTCGCTGTTGGGATGGAAATGTTTTCTGAAAACTTGAGAGCTAGCCAAAATATTTTAGGAGCCAGGGAGACTTTATTTTTCCCGAGACGCTTGCTTATTTTTTGTTGGTTTTGTTTTAATTTTTATTTGTTTGCCTTTTTTTGGCTTATCCTACTAATCATTTCATTTTACACCTTTGTTGTCTCGCTTTTGGCCAATTCTGTTCCCCTATGTTTTTTCTACCCTTGCCATGACTTTACTCCTAGACTTGTGGTGGTAGTGTCTCCCACCCCCAGTTGAAAGCCAGCCTCAGCATACTCACTCACATGGGGCAGTGCCTTTCACTGGGCCCTGGAAGGTCATATTGTCTCTTGTCGGGCTTTGGGAGGCATTAAATACCAGGCCCAAAAAAGGTTTTGTCCTTAAGAGTCTAGGATTTTTCCTGCTCCGTTTGCTGTGGTGGGGTTTTAGTCATACGATTGGCAAAATGTGACCTGGCTCCAAGCGCATTTGTGGGCTGATTGGACTCAAAACCAGAACTCCGTGCACATACTAAGGGGCAGAAGTCTGAATTGGAATGGTGTTTGGGTTTTTTGCTTGGGTATTACAGAACTGAGGAGGTAGAAGAGAGAATGGAACCCAGCACACTCCCTCCTTAGTAGAAATGAAAAGATGGGGCTGGGAATGGATCCCAGATCTCCTGCTTGAGCAGAGCAGAGTTAGGAATTGGGGCTGGGACTAGACTCCACAGCTTCCTGCTTAGCACTGTAGAGCTTAGGCTGGAATTCAGATCCCCCTCCTTTGCAATATAGAATATACGTTAACTGTAACATAGATGGTAGCCTGCCCATCTGCTGCCTGTGCCAGTTGACTGTAACACCTACTTTATTTTCTCTCTCAGGAAAACAGCTGGATCCCATCAGGCTCCAACTCTCCTATCCAGACAGAGAGTGCTGCTGACAGTGATGGGTGGGAATCTGCCCACTCAGATTTGCGTACAATTGAGACTTTCATGAAGAAGGCTAAGTCCTCCAAGAAAAAGTCAGCCTTCCGGCGGCTGAAGTCAGATAGTGCTCTGCTGGAGAAGATGAAGCTGAAGGATTCTTTATTTGACCTCTCCGACAAAGCCCGTGTGGACCGGAAGAAGGAGCGGAAGAGCCGGAAGCTGAGCCTGGAGGGTGCCAGGAAGAGTCACGATGCCACGCCAGAGAAGCGTTCTCGCATCAAGAAGAGCAAAAAGAGGAAGTTGAAAAAGGCTGAGAGAGAAGCAAAGTCATCACTGAGTGAGACAGACTCTGAGGATGGGGAGGAAGAGGAAGAAAACAGGGAGGGGGTGCAAGGCCTGAGGCTACTGTCCTCTGGGGCTCAGGGTGGAGCCTTAGAACTGCAGGGCAGCCTCACACGGAACCTGCCTGGGGAGGAGGGGAAAGATTGTGTGAGCACAGAGACCAGTCAAGATGGGGACGGCAGCTCCAGTGAGGGGGAGATGAGGGTCATGGATGAGGACATCATGGTGGAATCAGGTTAGTAGATACAGGTGGACTAAGGAAAAGATGAATTGTTTCCTTCTAAGGGTCTCCATATGCCTATCTGCTTAACCCTTTCCCACCCCTCCCCCCAGCTTGTCTATTGGTTCTGTTACAAGCATTTCTTGCAGGGGGGTGAGGATAGATAGTATCATCACCCTACCCTTTTCTCTGCACCTGCCCCGTTATTCTGCTGGGTGGATGGTGGATCTTGCCTGACACCTGATTTTCCTTCCATGGTTGTAGTTAACTGGTTCAAGCCACCCAATAATAACACATCGTCCAGAGGCTCTAACCGCATGGGGGGACTCAGTTTGTGTATATGCTGCATCCTTCGCTTGCCTGCCTGGCAGGTGAGTGATACAGGAGTGGGATAAAATGCCTGATATGTCTTTGCAGTGTACTTATTTCCCCCAAACCTCTTACAGGTGATGACTCTTGGGACCTGATCACATGCTACTGCCAGAAACCGTTTGCAGGCCGGCCCATGATCGAGTGCAACCAATGCAGCACATGGATCCACCTCTCCTGCGCCAAGATCAAGAAGACGCATGTGCCAGACATCTTTTTCTGTCAGAAGTGTAAGGAGGGTGGCCGCCCGCACGTGGAGCCCCACAAGCCTGGTCTGAAAGGGGAGCCGTAAGCAGCAGCCGTGCCTCGGCCTCCATGGCCCTTGCCCTATCAAACTTGGATCTCACCCTGACACCCTCTGCTCCTGGAGGAAACGGAGTTGAGGGGAAATACGATTGGGCGCGAGGCCACGACACCTCCATCATCACCCGTCATGAGGGGGAAGAAACTGCTCCACTGGGACAGAATGGGGGATACTTGGGGAGATGGATGGACAGCAGAAATCGAGAAGGCTTGGTTTAACTGTCTTCTCTTTCTGGCCTCTGCCACTGTCTGGGCTTCTTTTCTCCCAGAAGAGTGGCGGGTGGTTACTGCTGGAGATCTCCTCTGATCATTGTTACTTTAATCTTGAAAGAAACAAGCAAAGTGGTTTTTTTTGTTTTGTTTTTTTTCCTTTTTGAAGAATTGCACTCGGGGATCTCCTCCCTTCCCTTTGCCATCGCCACTCACCCTCTGTGCTGATTGGCTTGCAAAGACACTGTGGCATATCCGTCCTCTTACTAAGGGGATGGGACGGAGGTCTCTCACCAGCCTGTGACTTGAGAGGATGCCAAGAGTTTTGTTTATAATTAGAGAGATTTTTGCATTTTTTTAAAAATTGTTTTTGGTGAGGAGGGAGAGGGGCGTGAAAAACAAGTTATGGTTAATGGAAAGAATTATATAAAAAAAAAAAAAATAGAAACAAAAGAGGTGACGAGATTTGTTTAATGTGTCATGGAGGCTAATGGGTCAGAGTTGACCCTGGAGTGATCTCTCCACAAGTTACTCAGCACTGTAAATAGATGCAAAGGTATGTCTTGATTTTCTTTAGTATGTTTTGATTTCTCGTTCAGTTACCACTCTACATTCTCTGAGAAAGCTAAAGAGGAAGGAAAATTAATGGGGGCAGCGGTGGCATTTGAGCTTTTCTGCTTCTCGGGTTGGCAAAGGCAGCATCGGGGTGCTGGAGGCTGGTAGTGTCGCAGTACTGGTGGGTGCTTCAGTGCCATGCATTAAAGAAAAGGAAGGTCCTGGAGACGGGTTGCACCAAGAGCGTGAGTCGAAAAGTGGCAGTGGCGGGTGCAGAGTTAGCGTAGGGCGTCTTTTGGGTCTAGACCAGATTGAGCAGACTGGAATGGGCGTGTAGGTGTGGGTCTTCTGTACGATGGCAGTAGAATGTGGGACAGTATCTGCCCATTTATAGAAAGCCGTCTGGGATTCCCCAATTACACAATGGCCAACACTAGTGATTTCCCTGGCTGGAACTGGGCTGAATGCTGGATACAGTGATCTCTGCTACAGTCAGCTGCATAAGAAATTAAATGACCCCCCGCCCCTCCCATGCCTGCTGTCATTTCTGTGTCTTTTCCATTGAAAGGAAGCAGTGAGTTGTGATAGCATGCCCTGGATTTGCCTTTACCTCCCTCCCCCACCCCAATACCTTTATCATTTAATCTGGCACTTTCCAATGCGCTCTTCAAGGCCGTCCAAGGGAGAAAAGAAAGTGAAGTTGTGATGGCTGAGAGAAGAGAGGAGTGATCCAAATTAACCACAAATTCTGTACCATTGACATTAAATCTTAATTTTCTTTTCTTGGTTAATGTTTGGTGTGTTTCGGGTTATTGTGTTTTATATTTCCTCTGACTCCAGCTCACCTGGTTTTAATCGTATAAACCGACAGCTGGCATCCATCACAAATTCTGAACGTGACTTTCTGTCCTAGAGATGGGGCAGGGGGGGAGGGGTTCCTGCTCCCTCTTTAACGTGCTTGTATATGTGGCTTTCTCTTCTTTGTATGGGGAAGGGGGGAAGATGCCTGAATGACTTCATGTCACATAGGAAAGGCTGAACCATTCCAGGTTTTAACCCCTTCGCATGCATGGAGAAGGTTTTGCTTTTCTTAGCTGCATTTCCCTGTTGAGCAGGAGTTGTGACAGCCAGTTAAATAAATGACGGTGTCAGAGGACAACAGCAGCTGCTTACCAGGAAAGAATCACCAGCTGCCACAGAAACTTGGCAGTCTCATGAGGAAAACATCAAACAGATAAAGCAAAAATGAAATGGGAGATACTGATGGATTTGTATAGAAAAGGAACAGATAGAGGAGGCTTATTCCTGAAAAGAATGGAACCTCTGTAATTCCATTGTTTGAAATAAAGTGTTTAGAACCCAATGTTCAGGGTATGATGCCAGATGGTGAAGTATGTGAAAGTATTTCTTTGTACAAAGGATGGCAGATTCAAGGAGTATCCTCCTCCGCTCGGACCCCAAATGGTTTCTGATTTGAGATGGCCTGGGAGAGAGATGGTATCCTTGGGTGTTGAGAGAGGTGAGGGTCCTTGTCATTGGGGAAGTAGAGAGGTGGACAGATGCTGGATGGACCTTGCATTCCTTATCTGTCAGCAATTACTAATGTCTGTCTTAAATGAGGGACTTTTAGGGTCTTGTTCAGGTTGGTGACAGCTTATTTTATCAGTTATGGTAGAGATTGCACTATGCAGGATATGTCTGGAGGGAATATTCTCAGCTCTAGTGGAAGTATGTCCCGTTGAACCTCAAAACGTTTTTTTTGAACTTTTTATTATATTTAGATCTTATTTAAGAAGTCTCACCTAAGTACATACACAACCTGTAAAAGTTCCTCATTTAAGACAGCAGTCATTGGAAGTTGACGACTGCGAGCCTACCCAGCTTCTGCCTGTTTGTTGACCTCTCTAGTACAGTAATGCATACCCTGCCTATCTTTGGCTTTACTTCCTCGCTTCCCATGGCTGAAGGCTCCTGTGTGTCCTGAGATATCCTTTAAACTGTGTTAGTTTTTGGCATTCTATATTTGTATTTCAGTGCAAAATGTTTTATAACAACTCGTTTACTGCTGCGTTCACATACAAATATTTTCCAAGACACAGTATTTTAAGTTATCTTCTTGTCAACCCCTTTTTGGGGGGGAGGGGACTACTGAGATAAAGGATTAGAAGGTGTAGTGGTTACTGGACCACAGGTATGGCATGCCAAAAAATCTATAATGCTTTACATCTTATCTCAGTCCTTTGTACTTGTTTGTTAAGGCATTTTTAAACTACATATTCTGTTTGAGTTCAGCAGTATTTGGTTAATTTGCTCATCTTTGGGAAGGCTGTGGAGATAGAAACAGTAGAAGGCAGCTGTCCTCATAGGTAGGGAGGGGATGAGCTAGCAATAAGGTCCTGTGCTGTATAAGACATGCTTCTGTGGGGGGAGGGGGAGGGGGTGGGGGCTGGCCTTGTAAAGAGCTTGCATGCACCCTGGGATGGTGCTGAATAGGAATGAGAGAGGGTTGAGGATAAAAGCTGTAGGCAATTGCAGAAACATTCTGATGATGGGCAGACCTGGGGGGGGGAGAGGGGGGCAGGCATTCTTTGAATGAGCACACATAAGCAACAGGTAACAACACAACACCAGCAAAGTGTCTATCTGGCTCTGGTGTGTTTTGGGTATCTATAGGACACTGATAGGGCCAGTGTTATATAAATAGCGTTTTCATATCATCCTACCAGAAGAGTGCAGACAAGTGAGTTGTTCCCTACCAGCAGATTGGTGAAGACAGCCAATGAAAAGCCCAGGTTACAATGGCATCGCTCCCATGCCTCTATTTGCCTCAGCCACCAAAGGTACCTTCAGTATTTCTTTGTCTCCAACAGATGGTGGATGGATTTTCTCCTCTCTGAAGAAAATCTGAGGATTGAGAGGAAAAGATTGATTAAACATTGGGAACGACCACCTTGAGGGTGATTCATTGAGCGTGACATGGGAGGCTCCACTAGACTGCAGGTTTCAGTAGCCATAGGAGGAGGGAAAATTGTCTCAGCTCCACGTTCTTAACATAAGAGTCCACTGAGTGGCCAGAAATTGGAAGGATGTGGAAGGATCTTGAGTGCAGTAGCCTTGCGCAACTTCAGTTACCCCCTCCCTCCTCTGTCCCCCCCCCCACCCCCTGCTCTCTCCTGAAGATCGCAGAAGGCTCTCGGAGGGATCTGCCTGCCAGCTACCTTAAACACAGTGCTTGAAAGCCAGTAAAACAGTTTCAGGGAAGTAGAACTGAGCCTGGCATGAATTCTCTGCTTGGGACTTGACCTTGTCATTGTCCTTGTTAAGGGCTCCTGATTCAGTCTTCCTGGGATGCAATTTGGGGTAGGCTGCTGGTGATAGTTGGCGAGGTGTGGGGTTTTCTGCACATGTTACTAGAGTTTACCTATTGTGCGCCTTGTGGTCCAATGCGCGTTCTTTTCCTAGTGCCTGTAACGTGCATTCCAATAAACATGCAATTATTGTTGTTTATAATCACTTGTTTATACCGCCCCCCATTACATTGAGGCAGTTTAATGCACTCTTATTGGGCTGCTGCATCCTTAGTGTGTGCTGTCTTCTTCCAGGAAAGGTTTGACCTGTGGCAAGTGAGGTGCTTCATCTCCAGATTCTGCTCTGCTTGCATGGCTGCTTTTGAGTCGTCCCTTGAGGGCCTGCTCCCCCTCTCTCAGCTAGGGGATGCAGTTAGTCTGGCCTTGCCTGCCTCCGGGCAGGAGGTGAAGGATAGTGCTATGGTTAAGGATATCCAGCAGGCCGGAGGCTCCAACAACCGTGCTGTGAGATGCCGCTCATCCACTAGGGGGTCTGTGGTGGCTGTGCCCCCTGGTGTTGAGGGGGGGGGGGGGTTATTTCTGAGAGGAGAGCTTTCGGACTCCAGATTGTCCTCCCCGGCATTCTTTTAGTTTTTTGCAGCAGGCCTGGTCTTTCTGGTGTGGAAATTTGGACCTTATGATCTCTAGATACCCCCGGGTGCAGTCTCCTGTGGGGCAGGTTGAGAATGGTTAGCCCTCTTCGATTGCCTTTGGCTAAGCACCCCCAGTGAGGGGCGCCCCCTGGAGATGGGGAACAGCTGGGAGCTGTCTGAGATTTTGATTATGGCTGTGATTCAGATGGCTCGGTACTGGGCTCTGATGTGGATGAAGAAGAACTTTCGCCTTCAGAAGATTGTGAAGAGGCCGGAGTGATCCGCCTATTGTACAAGGAGGAGGTACTTCTGGCATGGAGCAGGAGCTGACAATGCACCCGCTTCTTCAAGGGTGCAGAAATCCACTTCTGTCTTCCCATTTTCGGATATGATCCAGTTGGAGTGTGACTCTCCCGACTCCCTGCCTAAAGGGTTAAGGTTGTGTAAGAAGATCTATGCTCTCCTAGAGAAGGAGTGTATTGAGTAGTTTGGCATTCCCAAGGTGGATGCACAGGTCATGGCGGTTACCAGACGGACCACCATTGCTGTGGAAAGTAGATCAGCCTTAAAGGATTTTCTGGACCATATGGTGGATTTGTTGTTGAGCTGCCAGTTTGCTGTGGCAGCTGCTATTCTGCAGTTCGTGGTATGTACCAGCCTGATGTTTTGAGCCCTGCTCCAGTAGATTCAGTCTCTTCCACTGGATGATAGTACCTCTTTTGGAGTCTGGTACGGCCTCTTTTTCTGATGCCATGTATGACCTGGTACGTTTAGCGGCTGGGGATGGTGCCCTAATGACTGTGACATGACGTTGGATTTAGCTTTGACACTGAGTAGCAGATACATCCTCCAATACCTAGTTTGCCAACTGTCCTTTAAGGGAAAACTTCTCTTTGGAGCCAATTTGGAGAAGCTGGGGTAAGATCTGGGCGAGAAAAAATCTTTACTGCCTTCCAGAAGACAGGTCCAAAGGGCCTGTGAATCGGTCTGATGGCTCTTTCTCCTCAGCCTCTGCCGATCCTCCAAGAGCACACTGGCCGGATCCCCAGGGGTCTCGGGACTCTTATTACCAACCTGGAAAGCCTTTATTCTCTGCATTTGGGCTCATCCTCAGTCCTTTTGCGGAGTAGTGCAGGCCCAGGAATTCGGTCCCCTCTAGAGGAGAATCCTCCCAGGCTGCGCAATGGAGGTTTGGGGGCCCATTCCTTGGTCCTCCGGTTGGAGGCAGGTTTTCAGGAATGGGCCTGGGTGCTAGGCACCATTCAGTTTGGCTCTTTCAGATCTGTGATCAAAAGTTCCACTTTGCGGATTACCTTGGACAGGTGGCTGCGTCTAAAGGTGGTGGTGCCCGTCCCCCAGGACAAGTGGGGCAAGGGCAGATACTCTTATCTATTTTTTGGTGCCCAAAAAGGACGGTTCCTTCCGGCCTATTCTGGACCTCGGGTGTGGGGGGGGGGGGGGTCAACAAGCATGTGCGCTTCCAGATGGAAACCTTGGTGCTCCTTGATTCAAGCAGTCCGCTGAGGGGAGTTCTTGGCTTCTCTGGATCTGGCTGAGGCCTTTCTTCATATCCTGATCAGGGCGAATCAGCAAAAATATCTGCATTTTGCCATGCTTGGCTCTTACTATCAGTTCGCTGTCCTCCCTTTTGGGCTATCCACTGCCGACAGAACATTCTCCAAGGTCATGGTGGTGGCAGCTGCGGTGCTGTGGCATCTGTGTACATATCTAGATGATTAGCCCATCTGGGCCCACTCTCTTTCAGAGACATCTTGGGTGGTGTCTTTTATTTTTAAAACCTTGGCTGGGATCAATTGGGGGGAAAAGCTAGCTGTTGCCTTCCCAGTCCATTAAGAGTTCCTTGGAGCAAATTTGACACTCTAATGGGCAGAGTTTTCCTGACAGAGGAGAAGGTCAAAAGATTATTGGATTGCCTGGCGCTGTTCTGTGTGCAGCAGGCTTCCAGAGTCTGGGATCATCTTCAGCTGCCCAGATTGATGGCAACGACCATAGAGATGTTGCCGTGGGTGCGTGCTCACATGCGGCCTCTCCAGCGATCCCTGTGACTTGGTGGTCCCCGAGTTCTCAGGAGTTCAAGCGCAGACTCCTGCACCCAATGGAGACGACCAGCCTGCAGTGATGACAGCAGCCCTGTCATCTGAGGAAGAATGTGTTGCTGGACGATTTTTCCTAGATCCCACTGACAACAGATGCCATTCTCTTGGGCCGGGGAACCTATTGCCAAGATCATACGGCCCAGGGCAATTAGAACACCGGGGAAATGGTATGGTCCATCAATTGCCTTGAGGTGAGGGCTATCAGGTTGGCTTTTCTGCATTTCCAGCCCCTGTCAAGGGCTGGGCGGTTTGAGTGTTATGAGACAACACCATGGCGGTGGCTTATGTAAATAAGCGAGGCGGCACAAGGAGTGCCAGGGGTAGCTGTGGAGATGGCTCTTCTGTTTGCCTGGGTGGAGAAGAACCTAGTCGGTTCAACACATTGCCAGGGTGGACAATGTCGAAGTGGACTTCCTCAGCCGTCATGCTCTGGATTCTGGAGAGAGGAGTTGTCAGGAGGTGTTTCAGTTGATTCTGCATGTAGGGGTTGCTCCAAAATGGGTCCGATGGCAACTCACTCCAATGTCAAAGTTTGCTGCTTCTTCATTCACCACACGGAGATGGGGTCAGAGGGTGTCGATGCTGTGACCCAGCCTTAGCTTAAGTCAGCACTTGCTGTATGTGTTTATTTCATGGCCTCTTTTGGGCAGCGTATAGAACATCACTCGGTCAGGATTGTTCTAGTGACACTGGATTGGCCGAGGAGAGTGTGGTTTGAAGACCTGATGTGGCCTCTGCAAGCTGCCTCCTCTTTGATCGACTCTGTCTCCGGTCCTTCCCATAGTAGGTCCTGGAGGGCCCGGATCTCTTCTCTCTTACAGCTTGGCTATTGAAAGGAGGTGGCTAGCATGTTAGGGCTACTCTCCGGCGGTGGTGTCCATTCTGTTCAGACCCCGGAGAAGGTCTACCAAACTAGCATGTGTGCAGATCTGTTGCCTCTTTGAGCAATAGTGTGGTGCTCGGCAGTTGGTAATTGAGGTGGCCAAAGTGCCATTTCTGTTGACCTTTCTACAGTATGGCCTGGAGAAGGGCCTTTCTCTTAGCTCCCTGAAAGTTCAGGTAGCAGCTTTGGCCTGTTTCTGAGATCTGATGGCTGGTAAGTCTCTAGCCTTGCTCCTGGGCATTTTGCATTTTCTCCAGGGAGTTTGGTGTCTGTGTCCTCCCCTCGAGTCTATGATCCCGTCTGGCATCTGGGTCTGGTGATCAATGTCCTGATGGTGGTGCCCTTTGAGCTGCCATTGAACCATGCTGCTTTGAAGATTTTGATGCTCAAGACTTTCTTCTTGGTTGCAATTCGTTCAGCAGGGCAGATTTGTGAGCTGCAGGTTCTGTCTTGCCAAGAACCTTATCTGTCCTTTTTCAAAGGAGGCCATCTGCCTTCCTTCTTGCTTAAGGTGTTTTCTTCCTTTCATGTGACCCAGGTGATCTGCTTGCCCTCCTTCTCTAAGGAGCAGGGTCGGGGTAAGGATAGGAATCTTCGCCTTGTGGATGCCCGGAGGGTGATTCTCCGGAACTTGGAGGTTATGAATTCATTTTGTAAGTCCAACCATCTTTTTTTGTGCTATTTGCTGACCCGCGCAAGTGTGACGCGGCAGCCAAGTCACCCTTGAGGTGCTGGATTAAGGAGACCATTATCTTGGCGTATCATTTGCGGAACTGGCTGGTTTTGGAGGGTTTGCACACTCGGTCTACCTGAGCACAAGTGTTCTTGTGGGCGGCATGGAGCTCGGTAGCCCTTGTAAACATTTGTCGGGCATCAATGTGGGCATCACTTTCATTGAGTATTATCGTTTGGATGTCCACGCGTGGACAGGTACAGCCTTTGGCTCAAGGGTTTTGCAAGCTACTGTGTTGTCTTCCTGCCCAGTGGCGTTGTAGCTTTGGTACATCCCACTTGTCTGGATTGGTCTAGCAGGACCATATGGAAGGTGACATTTTACTTACCAGTTAATGTCCTTGAGTCCCGCTAGACCAATCCAGGGCCTGCCCTTGAATTTGCTCTGTTCTTCTGCTGTGGTACCTTTTGGGTCTTTATGATGTTTATACTCTATTCTGCAGGCTCATCTTGACAGCCTTCTGTTTATGCTTTCCTGTACATAGTTCTCAACTGTTGATTACTCCTTGTTGCCCACGATTGCTTTGGGATGAACGCTGACTTAGGCCAATAGTGTCATGGGAGTGATGTCATTGAAAACCTGTGCTTTTTATTGGTTCTTTATCTCCACCAATGTGCTGGTAGAGGGAACACAACCCACTTGTCTGGACTAGTCTAGCAGGACTTGAGGAAAGGACATTGAACTGGTAAGTAAAATGTCACCTTCCCTTTGAAAATAGGGACTGGAGAAGTCTATATATAGACATGTACCCATGTGCATATTAGCTGCAAGGAAGTCTTCTATCAGGGTTATTTACTACTTAATTGGACAAATTCCTTAGAAAACTGTCCTAATACTGTCTTCACCCTGTCTATATCCTCTGATACACCAGAGAAAGCTAAATTATAATTTTCTGTTTCTTCCATTTGTAAAACTCTTTTGAGACTTAACTCTTTTTAGATTTATGCCTTAGTCTATAAATTCCAATGTTTATTGAATTGTAATTGCACTACATTTCACAAGGGACCGAGCTTGTATACATATGAGTCCTCGTCTCCATAATGCTCTCCCCATAATCCCAACTTGCTGCTAGAATTTGATCCTTAGTATACATATACCAAATCTTCCCCTCTGCAAACCCAACTAGCCACATAATCTTGCAGAACGCTCAGCAGACAAGAGAATAATACTGAGCACTTCATACCCCTCATCAACAAACCAAGCAATATTCCATCAGGGGCTACCATCCATTTGCTACTTGTCATCCTCTACCTGTTTTCTCTGCTGCCACTTCCTCATTGGTATGGTAGACACACTGGCTGCTATTAAAAGCTCTTAGCTAGCCATCTGGATAAAGGTGTTGACCACAATATTCATCAACACTGGGTATTTTCACCAACTGTGCTGGCTTTAGCAGGTTAGTGCAAAGGTAGTGTGTGGGATAAATGCTGACTTTGTCAACATTTATCTGTGTGATTTAGGCCATGTGAAAAGCTGTCGCCCGGATAAGTGCCTGTGTAAAATGACAGCTATCTGGATCCAGTCGGCCGTTAACCAGATAGTGGCACTCAACCTGGATATTTGGCAGCAGCTAGAGTTCGGATACTGCTGCTCAATATCCCACTGGTATTTAAATGCTGCATCTGCCTGCTTATGCCATTTTGAAAATGAAGCCCATTGTGTTTCACTAAAATGTACTTGAGCATATTTGTGCCTTTCCATTTACTAAGTACCATTTGCAAGGCAGACGTCTACCTTCATGTAGGGCCATAATATTCAAGTTGGAAAGATTCCAGCATTCACAAATTTTGGACAAGTTGTAAAAGCATCTCACCAAAATTCATAAATTGGTGGACACTCAAAAGCATGAATGCCAGGGTACCTGTGGGTTTACAATGTCACGCCAGTTAGTAGCTGCCTGCCCTGCCCTACTGCTCCAGAATCCAAGGCATCTAGTGTGCCACAGGGAAAAAACCCCCCAATGGACTAACACCATTATCTGAGACTGTTGGGCAACATTTCTTATTCCAAAATCCCCACCAATTTAATGTTCTCTCCCTCCACCCCAGTTTCAGTTTTCCAGAGCTTCTGCAATTCAACACTTGTTCTATACTTTGAGTCCCTCAGCAATTTATAGTGCTCTGATGCCATGTTATCCTGCACCCATAGTTTAATGGCCCCTCCTTTGCTATCTGAGGTGTTCTGCTTTCCTGAAATAAGGCCAAACCTGTGGAGTCAATGATTTAATTTGGAGCCATTTAAATTCTTGTTCTTAGGATAATCCAAGTTTCTGTATTAACATAGGAAGTGTCACCACTTTACTGGATTCTGCAACTTGCACCAAATGCCAAATTCCCACTATAGTATCGATTTTCAAAGCTAAGCTTGAACCAAATGAGGATTTTATCACTGTCAGAGCAGGAGTAACATAAAACAAAAGGTTTTGGCCAATATTATTAATGCCTAGCAGGTGGCAACCTCTGTGAGGAAACTGTGCCTATGCCCTGCCCCCCATTATAAGCTCCAATGGGACTGGCTCAATCAAGTACCTCTTTAGAACGACCAACTGGCACTTGGGTTCTACTCCTCCATAGGAAGAAGCCACTGAATTCCAAATCTGGAAATATGAGCTGCTCTTAGAACTAAACTCTGGCAAATTGAGGTTCCCATTAATTCTTGATGATCTCAAAATTCTTGTTGCTGTTCTCAGAGTTGTTTTTTTCCTCCGCAAATACTGACCAGATCTTACAGAACTAGCCTGGGCACAGTTCAGGTAGCATAGCCAATATATCATTGGCTAAGCCAGGGCCATTTTTATTAAATCAAGCCTCCCCTACCATGATAAGCCTAATGGGCACCATTTCACTTTTTTACAGGTATTCCTAATTAAAGTATTGCTCCTATCCATGTTAATTTCTGTCATGGTTCCTATATCTTTATGGAACTTCACTTCCAAATGCCTGAAACCCAGTGGACTCCAGTCCATATCTTTCTGTGTCCTCAGGAAAGCAGAGGTCTTTTAATGGCACAACTTCAATCATCTGTACACTCAGCTTCTATCCTGAAAACATTGAAAATTCCCATACAGAGTTTCCCAACTCCAGTCCTCGGGGAACCCTCGGCCATTAGGGTTTTTAGGATTCCCACAATGAATATGCATAAGATAGATTTGCATACAATGAAGGCAGAACATGCAAATCTATCTTATGCATATTGTGGGAATCCTGAAACCCTGACTGGCCTGCGGTTCGCCAAGGACTGGGTTGAAAATCCTGATATCTCAATGAAGTGTGACATTGAGGTCTTGAGTCAAGACATGACCCACCAAAACACAATCTGCATATGCCGCAACTTTATGCTCCTCATCCTCTATCTTGACATCTTCCAAAACAGCTTTCTTCAGGACTGCTAGCAACAGAGGCTTGATGGTCAAATTAAACAATAAAGGGAGCAAAAAACATCCCTAGTACCCCCCCTGGTTAAAATGAAGGAATATGATAATGTGCTGTTCACCACTAACCAAGACTTAGAAGAGGTGTACAGAATGCGCACTGGCTTGATAAACCTTTTCCCGCAGCCAAACTAATCGAGCACCTTAAAGAGAGCTTCACACTCAACCCTTTTGAAGGCCACCTCCGCATCAAGATTGACGGCCACGACTCTGGTTTGGACCAAAGGTGTTAGAGCATGAAAAAAAATGACGTGCCCATCTTTCTTGGTTCTCGGTCCATTGCTCTAACGACTGGACCACTCCATTTGAAACATATGCTTGAATGGTCCTGCTGCTGCCCTGCACCCAGAGCTAGGTTCTCAGCTTTCCCTATGCTACTTATGAAGTGGTGAAGAGAGATCCTGGCAGGGAGGGGGCATGGGAAGAATGAAGGAGACTTAGTGGAGGCTTAAAAAAAAAAAGAAGTAAAAAGGGGGTCCATGGAGGGGCCCACAAATGTATGTTTGCCTAGAGTCCAATATAGTATTACTCTGGCCCTAGCTATGGGACAGCGGCACCCTGTGGTTAAACTATAAAATCCATTTAAAATCTGTTGGTAGTGACACCTAACGGTTTGATATATTTCTTGGTTAAATGTTATTCTTTCCAGATGAGCAGAATGGGTACTGAAGCATTCATGCCATGCCCTCCCCTCCCCCTCTCCTCCAAGTCAAAGGTATGCAGAGGGCTGGAAAGAATTCTATGAGCCATGCTCTGCATGTATTATGAGCCCTGTTCATCCACTTCTGGTCGCACCTTGCTGAGAGCATTGACTCAATGGCGCACAACAACAATACTCATCCGTAAGATTTCAAATAAGAAGATACATGCCCATTTATTGCTTATTGTTAGTAAAATATTGTTGTTTTGATTTCTTTGTCATTTCTCCTCAACCCATCGGATCAAACTGGGTTTTGCTGATGCTTTTTGATTGTAGGCCAGTTGTGTGCATGAGGTAACTTGGGATCCTGATTTTTCAACATGGTGACTGGAAATGAAGAGATGGGGCTCAATATTCAATGTGGTGGTACTAGCATTGAATATCGAGTCGGCCGGATAGCGGTGCGGCTAACCAGGTAGCAACAATATTCAGCCGCTGCGCGGTTAGCTTCAGTGGTGAAAGGCTACTCTTTAAGGTGTCTATCTTTTGCCGCTTAAGGATAACTGGACAGTGACTGAATATTGCTGGGTGCTGCCTCTGCTCCATTCGTTAGTGCCGTTGAATATCCCGGTTAGCATGATTAACACAGCAGGTCTGCTAACCGCGTTAATTGCTTTGAATATCTGCTTCATGGTTTTTATACTGCAATAAGGCTGTTGCGCCCACCAGGCCATATCTGCTTCTAGCTGTTTAGGGGTACTTGCATGGGGTGGACAATGGGTCAGCATCTCCAGGACAATGTTGCAGGTGATCCTGGAGAAAACATGGTGATTTCTAATGACAAACTGAGGGGTGAATTGGATCCTTCACTAACAATATCTCACTGGTTCTATATATTCTTGGAGACCATACTTCCCTCAATATTGCAATGTCCAAGTTTGAGCAGGACACTCAAGTACAGGAGATCCAACTTTTATAAAAGAACGACAATAACATTTGGAGTTTTGAATTATGTTTCATGAAGCAGAGCTTATAGTTTTGCTTTATCTGTCTATTGTGATGGGTTGGGGTAGGCAGGCCAATAGTGATATTATAAGTATTAGAGCTGTGGGGTCGCAAAGAGGAGTGGGCATTTGGAGCAGTATAGCTGGTTTACACCCATACCCCATCACTCCGAAAACTGGAGTAGCCAGCAACTCTGTATGTGTGATTCTTCTCCTGCTACTTGCTCCCATACCACTGTGGCTGCCAACTGTTTTGTCTGCTGTGCTGGTAGGGTTGAGAGCATGGAGGGATGATGGAGTGCCGAAGGTAGGGAAACAGAAAAGTGTGAAAGACTGTGTGGTGGAGGTGTATGAGCAAGGTGAGGGGGGGGGGGGGTAATTGTAGAACCACTTAAAACACACACAGGCACATTAATAACCGCAGGCCTTTCCCCACATACAGTCACCCGACTCCCAGACGCATCTACAAATCTCACTGTAGGGTTATAGAGCTAACAAATGTGCTCTTTTAAGATGTTACAAAATTCTAGACACGTTTGAGAAAGGTTTGGACAAGTTTCTGGAGAACTCCCTAAAATCTAGTCGCCAGATAGACTTGGGAGAGTCATCACTATCCTTTGAAAAGAGCTATGAGAAACAATTAACTTTTTGGGATCTACTGGATAATTGTGACCTGGACTGGGTCACTGTCAGAGACAGGATGTTGAGAAAAATGGATATCAGTATGACTTACTTTATCTTCTAATTCTGAACATATCCTTGTAACAGTGGTGCAAATTCTATCCATGCAGCCCCTGCAGTGCTTGGGGGCCCTAAGGAAGAAGGGGGCCCACGTGCAGCTGTTCCTGTATCTTCTGAAGTGGACTCCCCCCACTCTGGGAGTCCTTTCAAAATTGTTGCTTGGAGCCCATAATTTGCGCTTCTACCGTTGCCTTGTAACTTAATGAATGATGACAAATAAGACCCAACTAGCCTATGCAGTCTGCACACTTGATGCCTCCTCTGGTTTTCTATCACTTTGGGTTGATAAGCATATAAATTCCCATACTCAAACCAATGCCAGCTCCTTTCTACTTTCCCAATCCCACCCCTCCATGTCTTTTACTTGACCTCGACCTTTTTCCAAAAACTGTTCTTGATCTCTCTCCTAAGCATGTTGAAATTCTGTTATACCTCCTCTCTTTGTATATTTCTGTCCTTGTCGTTCTCTTTGATTTTTGCAAGACCAGTACTTAATATAATACCCAGGCCTCTTTCCATGGCTTATTACCAAGTTTTTTTAAACCATCTGTACAACCAACAAAATTAGTGAGGCGGTTGTCCAAGCCATTTGTTGATGTTAGCATTTTAACCATGGTTGCATCAGGCAGGTTGCCTAAGCCTTCTTGTAAACCTGATGAAGTCATACCATACATGTGCACATAATCCCAGTGCTGATGTAGGTCGGTAACTGTGACTGATCTGTGTAATTACCCAAATTGTGCTGGAAGTTTGATGCAATATGCCACCACTCTGCCCATTGGCTTGTAGTTTCCTCCTTTGGTCTCTCTAAAGTTTCATATAATTGAGCCCCCTCCTTCATGTTTTCTGTCTGTTACCCTCACACTTACCAGTGTGCTGGTTCTGCTTATTTTCTACTGGGAACAATGGTAATTAAGAGGCATTCTTTGGGATGCCAAAGCCACTAACCTCTTTTCTTTCCCCACTGAAAAAGGGCAATTTTCCCTATCCCAATTCTGCACAGGCCTCCCCCCCCCCCCGCCCCTTCTTCATCTGGAGAAGCCGTTAGGGCCAGTCCTGGGTAAAGCATTGGTGGCAGCAGCAGATAAGCAGTGAGTCTAGGTACTGATCCACGGTGCACCCATAGTTCCTGCAGTGGTCACATCTGAAAGTTTTCCTTTCCAAATGGGAAACCTCCCATTTGCAGGGGAAGCAGGACCACTGGGACAGACCTCGAGCGTGCAAAGACTTTGCTTCCTGGGCATCCAGTCAGGTTTCTGGTCTTTTCCATGAACAGCATGATGACAGTCCCCGATGTGGTTGATGTCATCTCATGGCGGCTTATTGGCTGGAATAACCTAGAATTTGTTGCATATGCGTAGTAGGTATTGCATCAGGCAGCCTTCACCTAGACCCGCTCAGTCAATAGCAAAGCTGATTGGTAGTGAAATGTAAGACAGTAAACAGCAAAGTAAATAATTAAACTCTGTGGAGAGGTGAGGGAACATGGGACGCTTCATCCTGCTGTCCATGGAGAACACCAGTTACAGATAAGAAACTTTGTTTTCACCATGGAGGAGCAGCATACATAGTCCCAGATAAGAGGACTCCCAAGCTAAGGGTTATCTTGGTGCCCCATATTCACCTTTACAATACAATCTAGCATTTGGGCACGGTTGTGGTAGGAGTTTTACCACAACCATGTTTTGAAGAGATTTTTTTGAAGACCATCTTTAATTACATCTTGTTAAATCATGGAGCACACATAAGTGATTTATTATTTTTAAGTATTTTTGATGGATGTTTAGTGCTGCAAAAAAGTGGCGTTTCTGAGCCTATCATCGGTTATGGTGGAGAGTGGTGATTTTTGATTTATTGTTGCACGGCCTTTTTCATGGTTCAGTAGTGCCATGGTTTTTATGGATAAAAAAAAGAAAAGAAAAAAAATTCAAAAATATGCCATTTAATAAAGGACTTTAATAAGGGGCTAAGGGACTGATGATTGAAAACAGAAGCCTTTTGAATGATGTGAGTCATATATATTTGACCTTTGGTGGCTTCATCTGATGGTCCCTCCCTCATTCCTATATTATTTTTTTTAAAAAATAAAAAGAATAAAAGTTTTTTTCTCTTTCACTGTGACCTGGGGTGAATGTGTGGGTAGAACTTAGAGGTGTATTTATTGATAGTCACTTTTTCCTGCAGTGTATTGAGGTGGGTTTGTTTTTTTTGTATAAGCTGTACTTGGCATCCACTTTTTTTCCCTACTGGCTGGGAATTAGGAGGGACTTTACATGTTTTAATTGCAGATCTTTAAATATCTGGTGGACTGCAACAGCTTGTATGCCCTTTGGTATGTTATAATACCAAAGGGCGCCTAGCATGGAAGCTTTGAGCTCTGCCTCTTTTTGAATATCACATGCAATTACTTGAGACATTTTCTTGATACATTTCTTAAAGGGAGGAACTTCTTGATGGAAGTGACAGTTTTGATGGCAATTTGACCAACATTTCCTGGAAGAATTCTTTGCCTGAAAAAGAATCATTACAATTACTATATAGCTCCCAAGGTGGTTTGGAGCCTAAACCAGAGACCCCTGACCAAGACTTTTCTGTTTTGTATAGATTTCCTGTTCAGCAGAGGACACCTTCCATCTGGTTACCAGTTATTGATTGAGAAATTACAGCCTGGTGAGGCAAATCAAATTGATCTACCAGGAATTCCTGGCTAACAAGGTCATCCTGGCTAAAAGACCCTGTACCTGGTTTGCTGCTTTTAGGGGCATGACCTAGCTGTTTCTTAGGCCTGAGCTATAGACGTTAGCCCAAGATGGATTCAACCTGTAACAAAAGTACCTGAAGGGGATTCATTTTTTCCCTACAACCTCCTGAGAGGTCATCAGGGGCAAGGAAGATCTTGCAGCTAAGAAAACCACAGACTCATACAGAATGGGCATGCAGGTTCTTGGATGCTTCTGGACTCTCTTAATATCAATGCATTCCTTGTCAATGGGATTTGCCTTGAAGACAGTGGAGTCTGAGATGGCAAGGGGAGACTTGGAGGAGAATGTGGAGGGCTTGATTTGCTCCTTCATGTCAATAATATTGATGCCAATGACTTAGAGGTGACTCTGGACTTGAGCATAGCAACTATGGCTGATTTGGTACAACTGCATCAATCTTCTCAATGCCATGGCACCATCCCTCAACATCTAAGTGAGTCCTGTTATATCTCTTGACATCGATATAATCACAGTTGTCCGCAGAGAGGGCTCTATGTGCCCTAGGCATGACACTTTTGGAGGCCAAATTTTCTGGATTTCATATGAACATCATGGAATTATCCCAATGGGCTTTTGAAGTGAGTAAGTTGAGCGTCTAGTGCTTAAGTCTTCATTATCTTCATTTTCCTTTTCAGGAAGGAAGCAGGCACAATAGGTGTCCTTGGGATTATGATTGGCAGTGATTGCAAGCATTGGGTGTGCACTTGAGTGTTTGCATTTATGTGAGGTCAGCATCATGGATTCTAAAATTCCACCAAATCCTGCAGCAAATGCCAGCTTTGCTTATTTAGTCTCAGCAGCATCCGTTAACAAATAACCCAATGTATCGCATTATGGCTCATTCGCAGGCATTTAATACACTGGTCACGATTATCCATTAGTGACATTTGGAATCACAAAGTGAGCACCTTATGAAAATAGTGGCCTTTTTTTTCAGCCATGACTGGAAAAGAGCCTGCTCTGAATAAGAAGAAAATAGCCCCCTTTTTTTTTTTAAATTGCAAAAAAAGACGAGCATTGGATTTGAAGAAAGACTGAATCAGACAGACTTGCTGCTTATCAGTGCCATCGTTCCCACAGATGAAAAACGGCTGCGTGAGCTTTGCTGAGGGTTGCATGGTTCAGCGCCACTGCATTTCTGCAGAACCTCCTAGGCAATGTTTCCACCAGGCTACGTGAGAATCTTCCACTCCTGCTGCTCAGGGGGAGGAGCTGTGATGTCACGTTCCTACTCGTGAGGAGCTTGCACTGTCTGTGCCTTGCGACTGAAAGCTCAGTATCACAGCATCGCCCCCTTCTGGCAGCAGCACAGCAAGGAACTCCTGTGCAGCAAGGTGGGAAGGTTTCTCCTAAGCTGGTCCAGCCAGTGAACTGACATTCTCTCTCTGTTGCCATGCCAGGGCATCCCCTACGTGTGGGACTAATCATCTTGCTGACCTTGGAAAATGGTAGTCTAACTTTTACAAAAATCTGCTCTCTTTTTGCAGGGGCCTTCCCCTACATGGACAGTCTTGAGCTAGGTGGGAAGTGGAGAGAAGTCTTATGCTAGGAAGGACGGTAGTGAGTAGATTGCCATCAATTATACTGCCGATTTAAAGATCCTGAATATCTTCTCTGATGAAGTTCAAATAAGCTTAGCGCATAAGGTTATTATGCTATATGATAAAATCCAGGATTGGGTTCACCAAGAGAGGACAACTGTAGGGAAGGAGCAGGTTAAAAATGTCAGAAAACATGAACATTTAAACCCAAAATGTCTTTGTTTTTATGCACACTGTAAAGTGGCTGTATGGGACATTTTGCATTGAATACTCATGTTTAAATGTGGATATCACTAGTACTACTTTCTGTTGCTGAAATGGTAGTGAATCACAGAAAATCCCACTAATGTCCTGCTGACATCTTGTAGCTTCTACTGATGTGAGCGGAAATCACTGCTGTAGTGGCACTCCAATATTTTGGCAAGAAAATTATTCATTCTCTCTCTCTCCTGTTGAGACTGAAGTGGAAATTAGGGAGCGATGGATTTACTCAAACAGCACGCGATGACCTGGCTGAGTAGCAGAGCCAGATGGATCATGTGGCCAATGACTTAGAGGTGACTCTGGACTTTGAGCATGGCAACTATGGCTGATTTGGTACAACTGCATCAAACTTCCCAATGCCATGGCACCATCCCTCAACATCTAAGTGAGTCCTTCTGGCCACAGACAATAATCGTAAAAGCGAAGAGAGACCAGGGCTGGCCTGCCTACAAGGGCTAGGGTGGTGCGACACAGCACGGCATCTCTGGCAGGCCATATATTTTGACACACTTGCCCTGCTGCTTCTGACCCCCCCTCTGACAGGATCACACCAAGCCGAGCCTTTCCCTCTCCACCAATCCTGCTGACAGAATTGGTGGCAACAGGGGGGGGAAGGGGAGGTTTTTGCTCAGGGCAGCAGAAACTCTTGGGAGAGACAAGGCAAGTGTGTGGTAACAGTCTAAAACAGTGATTCTTAACCCAGTCCTCGGGAGACACCTAGCCAGTTATACTTGCATGCACTTCCTACATTGTATGCAAATCTCTCGCCTGCATATTCATTGTGGTTATCTTGAAAACCCGACTGGCCAGGTGTATCCTGAGGACTGGGTTGAGAACCTCTGGTCTAGGGAGAAATAGCAGCTAGCAAGATGGTGGACAAGAAGGATGTAATGGAGATTTCTTTTTTTTAACTAAACGGAGATGATAAGAAAATGAAATGGGTGAGCTCTTTCCCTCATCTCTTCCCGTCATCGGTTAGAGAAAGTTCACTAAACATGAGTTGATAAGGTGTCCAACTGAATTGTGGGCAATTATGGATGTCTGAGAATTTGGGGGTGGGGAGTTTGTGGCATCCCATTTGAGGGAAGAAGGTGAGGAAGGGCTACACTGGAAGTTCAAAGAAGAAAGTATGTGGCTTCCTGGCTGAGAGGGCATCTTCTAGGGTGAACATGGTCTTGCTGCCTACCAAATGTGTGGGTCTGAGATTGCATGGAGGTGGATAAGAAGGTGTGTACTCCGAGGCATGCAAGCACACTTCTAAAGGTCTACCCATGCCCTTGCTGATCCTGCTTCTTCGAGAATGGGTTAGATTCCTAAAGTAAGTAGATACTAGAACATAAGTTCTTCCATTAATTGTCATAAGGTTGTTTTAATCATTTTACCACAGAAAAAGTAGGCAGCATGTGTTGCACCCAAGGTGGCCCATTGTTAAATGGTTGAATGAGCTCCAATTCTGCTAATTTATTCCCCTCTGTGCTTAATTTTGTTGCTACAAGTTGAACAGCAGCCAATGTTTCTCTTCCAGGTAGCATTAAGAGGTATTTTATGCACAAGTGAAAATCTTAATCACCTTCTCTTTTACATTTTCTGTAGGAAAACAGAACATTACTTAGTACCGGGGAAAGAGGTGGATACTAGAAGATTATTTTAACTAAGAATTGAATTACGATCTCTCCTTTTACTGCTTTGCATTTTAAATTTAATCATCCAGGGCAGTACTAGTATTTATTAATTTGGGAAAGCTTCTATTTATTGCTCCCACTTTTAAACATCAAAGTATAGACGGGGTGGGGTGTCTCTAATGGACTAATTGTCATCAGAGCCCATAGTAGGCATCACAATGTTACATCTAAAGCAGGAATATATCACTGACCACTGAAGAACAAATCTTTTCCCCATGCAGGAATCACATAGATACACATATAACATAAACACAGCATGGATAACCGAAGGGCGGATCTTCCTCAAACACTTATGTGCATGGAACAAATTGCTGTACGAATAGCTGAAGAAATTGTGTGGCCATAATTACATTTATTCCTGAATAACATGAACAAACTTTACAAAAATAAAGCATATTGGGCCAAAAAAAGGAAAGGAGACATCAGAATAAGACCAAAAGAAGATGTGACGGAAACTAGAAATTGTTAGGATGGTTGCTTTATTCATTTAAACAGCTTATATAAATGGGTAGGACTACCTAATCACACTTTATGCACATTTGGGAAGGCCTTGTGTTAGCTGGAATAAATTTCCTACCGTGATAGACTACTGGTTTCAGGTCTATTTACAAGGAAGATGGGAAATTAGAATAAAGGAACGGCAAAGAAGAACCTCCCTTATTAATGCACAGGCCGTACAAAACCACCAGAAATTTTCTGAAAGAAAAAGCGAAGAGAGCCCCAAAGCTTTCCTCATTGAACATTTGAAAGCTATTGATTGCCATTAGCCAGATGATTTTCTTCTGACCTCTGTTTAATCACTGGACCAGAACTCGGTTGACTGGACAATGGTCCAGGTATTAAGTAACTTCCCTAGGGAAAATGATCTACAGAACAGCTCTGAGGGTCTTGCCTCTGACCACCTCCTTTGATCCTAAGTTAGGAAGTGTGTGAGTATACAGTGGGTCTTTTGGGGAGGAAAGTCTGGTGACAGAGAGAAGGGAGTCCCTCAAAGACTGTTGGCACAGGACCAGAATGTACAAATATAGGTTCAAATAGAGAAATTAACACACAGTCAAGACCTTTGTAAATTAGACATCTTGAGTCTACAGGCTGCTTCTTTCTTACCGCATGTCCTCCGGGAGTCGTGCATTGCCCAGCTGCCGCCTAATTAATAATCTGTTAGCTGGCTAATTGTTCCTGAATGGCAGAGATGTGTAGGCCTATTTGAAGGGGGAGGGGAGGGATAGGAAAGGAGGAAGGGTGTGCGGATAATATACAGAGCACATATATGACCCTCATGCTCAGATAATATGCTGAACTGTATATGTGGGGAGCCAGGGGGAAAAAGACACAGCTTCTGTGGATGTTTCTAAGGCATCATGCACAGCCTGCTTGTTGTGGATATCACCTATGGTGAAAACTTGACTAGATTACAACCGAAGGAATATGACTCGACCATCACTTTTCTGTACATTAAGAGTTTAGCTACTATCTTCTCTGCTCTTGCAAACGTCTTTTTCTCTTTTGTGTTTAAGCGGTGCCCACAGAATCGAGGGAGGGTGCGTTTTATCCTGCTGGCATGCATCATGAGCAGCTAGACCTTCTGCTTCTTCACCCTCTTGATCATCTCAGCCTTTAGAGTATTTGGCTGGAGCATCTCCTACCCGGTCTTCTGCATCTTGCGTGTCTTTTCCAGCACTGCTAATAATTCTGAGCTCTGTGGTATGGCAGCCATGTGTCTTGATCGGTACCTGGCTGTTTTCCATCCTCTTCTCCATCATGCCTTCTGCTCCTCCCAGAATATATTAAGGACTGCGCTGATCATCTTCCTGGTCCCTTTCACTATCCTCTTTACCGTCTTTATCCTCCAGAACTCCCTGTTGGATTCTCAGACCATATTTGCTTTAGTGGCTACCTGCAGCTTCAATCACCTGGACATCTGTCTGTGGATGAAATCTGTCCGTTTAAATCTCTTTACCATTCAGTTCATGGCTTGTTTTCTAGTCAATTGTGCTACCTATATCTTGGCAGAGAAAGAGGGGATCCGTGCTGGAGTCATCAGCCCCATGAACCTTTGTGCCCGAGAGACCATTGTGCTCCGTCTCATACAGTTAACCTTGTACATCTCGCCAACTGCGATGTAGCTTTTTTATTACAACCTGCTGAGCAAGATTCCAACTTGAATCCCCATCCTGCCTCATCTCCAGATGGCCAATATAGCCATTTTCACCCTTGCCCAGATGATCAATCCAGTGGTCTTTGGCCTCCGTGCAGAGGAAGCCATTTATTCCAGCCGTGTTGAGGATGAACTGGTGGGTTGTTCCACACACCTGACCTTCGCTTTTGCCTCCCCCTTCATCTTTTCTTTCCCTCCCACTTGCTTTCTTTGGTTCTTTTCACACGCCTCAGTCCTTTCTTTTAAACTTCACTTCCTCTTATTCTCTCTCAACTCTTTTCTTCCCACTTCTGGCTCAAACCTCTGTTCGCTGCCTTTTTTAAAATTGCATCTCTTTTCACAAATATTGGCAAACATTTTCAAAATCTCACATGCAGTGCCTAATTCACACGGACTGGGGGAGAGGGGGAAGCATTTAATGAATCAGTCCCTTAATGCAAAATCATCCCGGGTCCGATATTCAGCGACAGCGGCTAGTGCTGCTAAAGGAGCATCGGATATCTTGGTTGCTTGGCTAGCAATGAAGAAAACTGGGCAGCTGCCTCGTAAGCTTCTGTCCACCCAATAACCCTCAAAACCCTCAAGTCATAAGCTTCTGTGGCAAAAGTTAAGTCAACCTTCACTGTGCCTGACTATCGCCACCATGCAATAACCAGGCAGCGTCTCTATATCAACACTACCTAGCTATCGCCGGGCGCTGTCCCCAGAATGCCTAGATGTGAACTGGTTAGCATTGGGGTGTGCAGCGGCAGCACCCACAGATATTCAGAGTCACTAATCATGTTAGTGCCGCTGAGGATTCCGGCCAAGGGGATTAATATGGCTAGCAGGTCTGCTGACTCTGTTAATCCCTTTGACTATCAAGCCCCCGGTTCTTAGGTGTTTCACAGACCTTCTAAAGTCTTAAAAATCTGGGCAGTACCTAGGGTAGAGGGAGTTCTTACTGTTTTTTACAGACAGACTCTGTGAGGTCTATATTTTCAACCTTGTGGTCATCATATAATTTAAACATCTAATTTAGACGGTTTCGAATCA
The DNA here is from genome assembly GCA_033557465.1 of Ichthyophis bannanicus. Classification (NCBI taxonomy): domain Eukaryota; kingdom Metazoa; phylum Chordata; class Amphibia; order Gymnophiona; family Ichthyophiidae; genus Ichthyophis; species Ichthyophis bannanicus. The sequence continues at coordinate 92,599,381 of CM066048.1, read as the reverse complement.
ATGTGAATATCTATTTAGGTAGCAATGCTGAATATCTGCGTATAGCTTGAAACCCTTCCGTTAGATCTTTCAAGCTGTTGTGTGAGTCGCTTGGATGCCTAACTTATACATTTAAGGCACGTTATAGGTAGCAAGTGGAGATCAGAATGAGATGTTGAGGTCACAACGTATATAATTCTGGTAGTACTTTAAAAAAGACTATGGCAAATGTGGAGCCTTTTCTAAAATATGGAGAAGGAGATGAAGGCGTGGAGCCGAAGGAATCATTTTACGAATCTACATGTGCAAAAAATCAACGGCGGGAATTCGGCAACTTACATGGGTCTGTGGGCCATTTGCAATCCTGCATGAAAATGCTGCCAATTAACTAAAGGGGCCGCTATCTTCTTTTAATTAGAGCTTATGGAGGGAAAGAAGCAATGGCCGATAACCCTCTTCTTCCCTCCTGTCAAGGGCTGGCCGAACTAAGCACTTTTTAGAAACCTATATGTGCCAGGGAGCAGCTGTAATTACTGACGCGGACAATTTGGGCCATACACGTGCATTCTCTATATGAAAAGGGGAACACGCGTGTGCATTTTGGACCTACCCTAACCATATCTCTGATGCTCCTTTGCAATTTCTACGTAGTAAAGACATCCAAGTGAAACTTTCACCTTTTCTAAAGTCGACATTTACATATGGATGATGGGTTTTCCACATGGAAATAGGGAAAAGGCTTCTAAAATAATGTCCTTAGCAACTGAACATCGCCACTTAAGTGTAACTGCTCCTAGAATGCTCCAAACCCCATCCCAATTTTGAATGGACAATTTGGTCATATAATGATTTATACATGCAAAATTCTCTTTTAAAGTGGCCTGGATTTTTTTTAAAATAAAGCTCTTTTGTGGTCAGCCACTGTTGCCTGCATAAGAGCTTTGGAAAATCGACGTCCATGGGTCTGATTGCAGACTCTGTTTTCCATCCCTCAAGTTGCATGCAGACTGACGCTAGAGACTGGGGTGCAACTTGCAAGGCTCAGCTGGCTGAACGAGGTGTCTAATCTTCCTTCATTCATGGCCTGCTCCAACCAATTAAAATCCTCCTCTGCAGAGACAGAGGACCTGCCGCAGAATCCAATTCCCAGAACTTGAACCGGATGCTGACAATAACCAGTTTATTCCTTGGATGACTCATGCTGTTTGGCTGACGTGAAGCTGGTGTTGTTTCTCCTGTTTTATTGCTCTTTTTCTTTTTTTTTTTTTTAAATTGCTTATGTACTTTGTGTACATATGATCTCCCAAACCATTCAACCTACAACAACCAAAATTGCAGGACAGGTTTATCTACATAAAAGCTAGAAACTGAAGAACTAGTTCTTCCCCCACCCTCCAAAAGAAAAATGTATGGATCTAGGACAAAACTGAAAAAAAACCCCTTCTTTTCCTATTAAATGTATGTTCTACATAAAAATTGGAAAATATAAAAATGCATGTACAAATTCTTTCCTTGTTGCTGTCTGCATTTTGTTGCTGTGTAAAGTCATATAAACAAAAACGACTTGGATTGTTTGCGAGTACTGTCTGCAGGAATACCTGGGGGCCTTTGAAATTAGCAGTGGTGGGTGAGGTGTAAAGGTTCTTTCTTCCCCCTTCCTCTGCAGTCAGACCTTCTCTCTTCCTGTCGGCTCCCCACATCTACATTTTCTTTCTTTTCTTAATATTTTTTAATTCAGGCTATGTCTGCAACAATACCGTTCCCCAGTCCTGCCTGATCCCTAGTCTTCCCTGTCCCTCTCTCCTCCCTGCTAAGTCCCCAGTCCCCTCCCTCTCTCCCTTTCCCTTGTCATCATCTTCTAGTGCGTGGTTCTCAACCCAGCCCTCGGGTACCCCCTGGCCAATCAGGTTTTCAGGATATCCACAATAAATATGCATGAGATAGATCTGCATGCACTGCTTCCATTGTATGCAAATCTATCTTTTGCATATTCATTGTGGATGTCCTGAAAACCTGACTGGCCTGGGGGTACCCGAGGACCGTGTTGGGAAGCACTGCTCTAGTGCCTCTCCTAAAGATTTTGATCTACTCATCCACTTTAGGCCCCCACATACTGCTGCTCCCTCTATCCCAAAGGTATTGATCTAGGCCCCCATCAGTATGCTACTTTTTATTTCTCCTGACTCACTGACTCCTCTCCGCACCCGGTTTTGGCACATTTTACAAAATGATATGGACCTGTGACTGCTCATCTCCACCTAGTGGAACCCACAGATGCCCAGCACGCGATAGAGAGTGTGGGTAGCATGCCTGTGCTATCTCTGTTATGCCGAAGGCACCTGGAAATTTAGGTTGTATCTCCAGAGACCTAGCAATCTGAATGAAATCTCTAGGTAAAACCCAGAGAGTTTTTCAGTAAAACTCCCATATATGCCTGTTGGGAATTCTCTTTTGAAACCAGACCTATTGTAGAAGAGGGACCTATGTGATCTAGAGGGTTCATGCACAATCAGCTGGAATTACTAACCTGTTTTGCTACATTAGCGTTCCCTAACTGCACTGATGCGTGTTACTGGTAACTGAGTCCTATTGCATACAATGGGACCTGGAGTAAAAGAACCCATGATAATGGCATTAGCACATACTAACCTGGAAGCACACGTTAGTTAGGAGGGAGGAGTGGCCTAGTGGTTAGGACAAGGTACCTCAGGCTGGAGGGCCAGGGGTTCAATTCCCACCTGGGGACAGCAATCTCAGGCTGGAGGGACTGGGGTTTCTAGTCCTATAGGCACTTCTTGTGGCCTTGGGCAAGTCACTTGACTCTCCATTGCCTCAGGTGCACATAGATTGTGAGCCCTTTGGGGACGAGGGAATGTATCCAGTTCCTGCTTATAGTGATTGTAAACCACTCTGATGCCCTTCAGCCTGAGTGGTATATCAGGAAATTGCATAAACATAACTTGTTGGGTTACTAAGAGATATAGCAGAGGTAGAGCAGCTTTTGAACTAGATAATAGGGGAAAGTCAACAGTCACCCAAGAGCGCATGGTTTGGAAAAATGTATCCTTGAATACTAGCAAAAGATTGAAGTTAGGAATAAATAAATAAAATATCGACATAGAGGTTCCAATAAAGACTAAAGTAACCCAAATGCCCTTAAGTACAGAGCAGATGGAACTTAAATATTCCAAATTACCCCTGCCTACTGATAATCAGATTAATATGAATAAAATATAGCCTGTAAAATGCTTGTATGCAAATGCTAGAAGTCTAAAAAATAACATGGGAGAGTTAGAATATATAGCACTAAATGAGAAGTTAGATATGATTGGTATCTCAGAGACATGGTGGAAGGAGGATAACCAGTGGGACACTTGGGTACAAATTATATCGCAATGATAGAGTAGATCAAATTGGCTGAGGGGTTGCGCTCTATGTTAGAGAGGGCATTGAGTCACATAGGATTAAAGTGTTGCAGGAAACAAAATACACTGTAGAATCTCTATGGATTGAAATTCCTTGTAAAAAGGGGAAGGCGATGGCAGTGGGGGGTGTACTATCTAAATCAGGGGTCTCAAACACGCGGCCCGCGGGCCGCATGCGGCCTGCGAGAGACCCTTGTGCGGCCCGCGAAGCATTGGGGGGAAAAAAAAAAAACCGGCTTCTGCTGCTGCTGCCGCCGCTGCCGTGGCCGGCAATAGCAGCAATATCGCAAGTCCCGCGGGCTCCCCCCCACCCGGCAGATCCCTTCCTGCTTGCCTGCCAATGCTGCCAGTTCTCCGCTTCGGCTTTCAGAGCCGCGAAGGGAGAACTTCTCCCTCGCGACTCTGTTAAGCTCACCGGGGCAGATGGGAAATTTCCCATCTGCCCCAGCGGGCTTAACAGAGTCACGAGGGAGAAGCTCTCCCTTCGCGGCTCTGAAAGCCGAAGCGGAGAACTGGCAGGCAAGCAGGAAGGGATCTGCCGGGTGGGGGGGAGCCCGCGGGACTTGCGATATTGCTGCTATTGCCGGCCACGGCAGCGGCGGCAGCAGCAGCAGAAGCCGGGTTTTTTTTTAAAGTTTAATTTTCCCAGGGGGGGGGAGGGAGCAGGACTTGATGGGGGGGGAGCAGGACTTGATGGGGGGGGGAGCAGGACTTGATGTGTGGCTGGGGGGGGAGCAGGACTTGATGTGGGGGGGGAGCAGGACTTGATGGGGGGGAGCAGGACTTGATGTGGGGGGGGAGCAGGACTTGATGTAGGGGGGGAGCAGGACTTGATGGGGGGGAGCAGGACTTGATGTAGGGGGGGAGCAGGACTTGATGTGGGCTGGGGGGGGGTAGTACTGAAAATGGGGTGATGGGGGTTAGGACTGGTAATGGACAGATGGGGGTTAGGACTGGAGGTGGTCTGACTGGGGGCCTAAGACTGAAAATGGGGTTATGGGGGGGCTAAGAATGAAGATGGGGTGATGGAAGGGTTAGGCCTGGAAGTGGGCTGTTGGGGGGCTTAGGACCGATAATGGGCTGGGGGGGGGGCTAGAACTGGTAATGGACTGGGGGGGGGGGGTGCTATGACTGGAAATGGGCCGAGTAGAAGGGGGAGCTTGAACTGCAAATAGCTGATGGGGACAGGGTCTTGGAATGGTAATGGGCTGATGGGGAGGGGGGCTTGGAAAGGAAATGGGCTGTGAGGGGAGGGAGCTAGGACTGGAAATGGGCTGATGATGCGGGGACTAGAAGGGAGCGGATGCTGGGTTGGGCAGGAGCTAGAAGGGAGTTGATGTTGGGGGACGATTAGAATGGGATGGGGCTGGGAGAGTGAAATGGAGAGGGGAAATATATTTTGTGTGGGAGGGAAGAAAAATCTACAATTGGCCGGGTATTGGGAGAGTAAGTGGGGATTGAGGATGGAGGGGTAAAATTTGAGTGGATGAAATAGGAATGAGGAAAGAGCAAAAGGAGAATGATTAGTATGTTAAAGCAGATGTAGAGAGAATGGAAAAAAACTAGGAAAGAAGAAAGGAGAAATGGACAGCAGACGATGGAGAGTTAGCAGAAGACACAAAGAAACCAGAAGAAAGTGACTGGAACAATTGCAACTGAAAAAAAAATGCACAAAAGGTAGAAAAATATCTCTTTATTTTGAATTTATTAACTGAAATATGTCAGCTCTTGGAAATGTGCATCTTTAACGTCTGCACTTTATTTAATACAAGAGGAAATCAATGTATAGTTTTATTTCTACAGTGTTGTACATTCTAAGTTTGGCTTTTGGGGTTCCCAGTTTAATTGTCTTCCTGTTTCTAAATTGTGATTCCTTGTTTGGTGATGGTGTATGTTCTGCATGTGTAACTGAGCTGAGGTATTCTGTTTATGTAATTCCTATTTGACATTGCCACTTGTTCTCTTTCCCGAGTAGGTCATGTATTGTTATTCTCTGAAATGTGTTGATTTAATATTTGCAGTGTTGCCTTTTGATAGTTAGGGTATGGTGCTTTGTGAGTCCTGGTAGTGCTGTTAGGACACGGCAGGTTTGCTATGGGTTCTAAATGGGCAGTGTTTCTAGTAGTTCCTAATGTGCCTGGCGGTTGGCACTGGTTTATAGTAATGTAGAAATCTTTTAGTCTTTCTTTATCCATACACTCATTAAGAGGCATGTTTACTAAAAGTTAGTGTATGGTAACATTATGCAAATATTTATGCAAATGATGCCCTTATGCAAATGAGGCCTGCGTCTTGTGCGGCCCCCGGGTTACTCTACAAGTCCTCATTTGGCCCTCAAAGCAATTTGAGTTTGAGACCCCTGATCTAAATCCTGACCAGAATGAACAAATGGATGATGAAATGCTCAAAGAAATCAGGGAAGCTAACAACATTTACAGCACAGTAATAATAATGGATGATTTCAATTACCCCGGAATAGACTGGGTCAGTGTCAAGGCAGGACATTTATTTATTTAGACAGATTTGTATACCACCTTATCCTTCAATCAAAGTAGTCACATCACAATTGGAGGGTTACATTTAACGTGAGGGAACCTAACAACATTATACAATGAACTTGTGTGTTTAGTTGGGATAAGTGGGTATCTAGTTGGCGGAGGCAGTTGCATTATCGTTCATGTATGGACATGCTAGGGAGATAAAGTTTCTAGATGAAATAAATGACTACTTCTTGGAGCAGCTGGTTCATGAACTGACAAGAGGGGAAGCCATTTTGGACCTAGTCCTTAGTGGAACACAAGATCTGGTGCAAGAGATAAGGGTGTTGGGGCCACTTGGCAATAATATCATAGCATGATCACGTTTGATTTAATAAATGGAGGAAGGATGACAAGGAATTCCACAGTACTACCTTTTAACTTTCAAAAGGGAGACTATGATATAATGAGGAAAACAGTTAAGACAAAACTAAAAGGAGCAGCTGCAAAAGTTAAAGATTTACATCAAGCTTCAGTGTTGTTTAAAAATACTGTCTTGGAAGTCCAGACCAGCTGTATTCCATGCTTTAAGAAAAGTGGAAGGAAGTCCAAAAATTTGCCATCATGGTTTATAGGTGAGGTCAGAGAGGTTGTTGCTGCCAAAAAAGCATCTTTCAAGAAATTCAAAAATGAGCCAAATGACAAAAACTGGAAACAACATAAGCACTGGCAAGTTAGATGCAAGGCATTGATAAGGCAGGCAAAGAAAGAATTTGAAAAAAAAAAGCTTGCTGTGGAAGCAAAAATGCATAATGCAAGAGATAAGGGTGTTGGGGCCAGTTGGCAATAGTGATCATAGCATGATCGCCTTTGATTTAATTAGTGGAGGAGGGATAGTAAGGAAATCCGCAGTACTACCTTTTAACTTTCAAAAGGGAGACTATGATAAAATGAGGAAAACAGTTAAGAAAAAAACTAAAAGGAGCAGTTGCGAAGGTTAAAGACGTACATCAAGCTTGGGTGTTGTTGAAAAATACTATCTTGGAAGCCCAGACCAGCTGTATTCGACGCTTTAAGAAAAGTGGAAGGAAGTCCAAAAAACTGCCAGCATGGTTTAAAGGTGAGGTCAGAGAGGCTGTTCTTGCCAAAAAAGCATCTTTCAGGAAATGGAAAAAAGAGCCAAACGACGAAACCTGGAAACAGCACAAGCACTGGCAAGTCAAATGCAAGGCATTGATAAGGCAGGCAAAGAGAGAATTTGAGAAGAAGCTTGCTGCGGAAGCAAAAACGCGAAATAAAGACCTTTTCAAGTACATTCGTAGCAAAAAACCTGTGAGAGAGTCAGTTGGTCCATTAGATGATAAAGGGGATAAAGGGGTTAAAGGAGCACTAAGAGGCGACAAGGCGATAGCGGAGAGACTGAATGAATTCTTTGCTTCGGTCTTTACTGAGGAAGATGTAGGGATGTTAGCCATGACTGAAATGGTATTTAAAGGTGCGGAAGAATTGAAGGAAATATCGATACATCGGGAAGATGTCTTACAACTATTAGATAAACTGAAGAGTAGCAAATCACCTGGGCCGGATGGTATACATCCAAGGGTGTTGAAAGAACTAAAATATGAGATTGCAGAACTGCTATCAGTAATCTGTGAACTATCATTAAAATCATCTCTAATACCTGAAGATTGGAGGATCGCCAATGTAACACCAATTTTTAAAAAGGGTTCCAGGGGTGATCCGGGAAACTACAGACCGGTGAGCCTGACGTCAGTACCGGGAAAAATGGTAGAAACCATCATAAAGAATAAAATTACTCAGCATGTAGATAGTCACAACCTAATGGGAGACAGCCAACATGGTTTTAGACAAGGAAGATCTTGTCTTACTAATCTGTTATGTTTTTTTGAAGGAGTGAATAAACAGGTGGACAAAGGTGAGTCGGTTGATATTGTGTATCTGGACTTTCAGAAAGCCTTTGACAAGGTCCCTCATCAGAGACTTTTGGCAAAACTAAAGAGTCATGGGATAGGAGGCAGTGTACTATTGTGGATCAGGAACTGGTTAAAAGATAGAAAGCAGAGGGTAGGGCTAAATGGCCAATTTTCCCAATGGAGAAAGGTGAATAGTGGTGTACCCCAGGGATCTGTGATGGGTCCGCTGCTTTTTGACATATTCATAAATGACCTGGAAAGTGGAATAACGAGTGAGGTTATCAAATTTGCAGATGACACAAAACTATTTAAAGTTGTTAAAACCCAAGAGGACTGTGAAAAATTGCAAGAGGATCTTGATAAATTGGAAGACTGGGCATCAAAATGGCTGATGAAATTTAATGTGGACAAGTGCAAGGTTATGCACCTAGGGAAGAACAACCCAAACTATGGTTACACGATGCAAGGTTCCAAATTAGGAACCACCACCCAGGAAAAAGATTTAGGCGTCATTGTGGATACCATGTTAAAACCCTCGGCCCAGTGTGCAGCGGCGGCCAAGAGAGCAAATAGAATGCTAGGTATGATAAGGAAAGGAATGGAAAATAAAACAAAAGATGATATAATGCCTCTATATCGTTCCATAGTGAGACCGCACCTTGAATACTGTGTGCAATTCTGGTCGCCGTATCTTAAAAAGGATATAGCGATTTTAGAAAAGGTACAGGGAAGAGCCACCAAAATGGTAAAGGGGATGGAAGGATACTCCTATGAAGAAAGGCTAAAAAGGTTAGGGCTCTTTAACCTGGAAAAGAGACGGCTGAGGGGAGATATGATAGAAGTCTATAAATTAATGAACGGAGTGGAACGGGTAAACGTAGATCGATTGTTTACCTTATCAGATTATAGAAAGACTAGGGGACATGCAATGAAGCTACAGGGTAAACTAATTAAGACTAATAAAAGAAAATATTTTTTCACTCAACGTGTAATCAAACTCTGGAATTTGTTACCGGAGGATGTAGTAAAGGCTGTTAGTGTAGCTGGGTTTAAAAAAGGTTTGGACAAGTTCCTGGAGGAAAGGTCCATAAACCATTATTAAGAAGTGACCGAAGATATCAATGCTTGACCCAGTACAAGCATTGTGAAACTTGTGTCTCTTGGGGAAACTGCTAGGTACATATGACCTAGATTGGCCACTGTTGGAAACAGGATACTGGGCTTGATGGACCTTGGTCTGACCCAGTATGGCATATCTTATGTTCTTATAATAAAAACGTTTTCAAGTACATTCGTAGCAAAAAACCTGTGAAAGAGTCAGTTGGGCCTTTAGATGATAGAGGGGTAAAAGGGCATTAAGAGGGGATAAGGCCATAGTGGAAAGACTGAATGAATTCTTTGCTTCAGTCTTTACTGAAGAAGATGTAGGGAAGTTATCCATGCCTGAAATGATATTTAAAGGTGATGCATCGGAAGAATTGAAAGAAATATCTATAAACTGGGAAGATGTATTACAGCTATTTGATAAATTGAAGACCAGGGCCATACCGAGGGAAGATCGTGACCTGTGTGACTTGCACATCGGGCGCATGCCCCCCCCCCACCCCGCGGTGGGAGAGAAGAGGCGCACCCGATGTGCAAGTCGCCAGCATGCTAAGCAGATCTTTCCCTCCCTGCAAGAGAAGGTTTAAGGGGCACATTTTAGCTGTTTTGCCATTGCCTGCCGCCGCTGAGAGAAGAAAAAGTGGTGGCGGCAGGCAACGGAAGACAGCTAAAATGCGCCCCTTAATCCTTTGCGCCCTGTGCGGCCGCAGTACTCACACAGGGATACGTACAAGCCTGATGAAGACCACCTGGACCAGATGGAATACATCTGAGGGTGTTGAAAGAACCGAAATATGAGACTGCAGACCTACTATTACTAATCTGTGAACTATCATTAAACTCACCTGTAATACCTGAAGATTGGCGAATGGCCAATGTAATGCCAATTTTTAAAAAGGGGTCCAGGGTTGATACGGGAAACTACAGACTGGTGAGCCTGATATCAGTACTGGGAAAAATGGTAGAAACCATTATTAAGAATAACATTTCTGAACATGTAGACAGTCATGGTTTGATAGGAGACAGTCAACATAGCTTTAGCCAAGGAAGGTCTTGTCTTACTAATCTGTTATGTTTTTTTGAAGGTGTGAATAAACAGGTAGACAAGGGTGACTCTGTTGATATAGTGTATTTGGACTTTCAGAAAGCCTTTGACAAGGTCCCTCATGAGAGACATTTGGCAAAACTAAAGAGTCATGGGATAGGAGGCAGTGTACTATTGTGGATCTGGATCAAGTTAAAAGATAGAAAGCAGAGCATAGGGCTAAATGGCCCATTTTCTCCATTGAGAAAGGTGAATAGTGGAGTTACCCTAGAGATCTTTCTGGGTCCGCTGTTTTTTTAACATATTCGTAAATGACCTGGAAATGGGAAGAACGAGTGAGGTAATCAAATTTGCAGATGACACAAACTTATTCAAAGTTATTAAAACCCATGAGGATTGTGAAAAATTGCAAGAGGACCTTAATAAATTGGAAAACTGGACTTTCAAATTGCAGATGAAATTTAATGTGGACAAGTGCAAAGTTATTCACCTAAGAAAGAACAATCCAAACTATGGTTACATAATGCAAGGCTCCACATTAGGAACCACCACCCAGGAAAAAGATTTAGGCGTCATCGTGGATAACACATTGAAACCCTCCGCCCAGTGTGCAGCGGCGGCCAAGAGAGCAAATAGAATGCTAAGTATCATAAGGAAAGGAATGGAGAATAAAACAAAGGATATTGTAATGCCTCTGTATCATTCCATAGTGTGACTGCACCTCGAATATTGTGTGCGATTCTGGTCACTGTATCTTAAAAATGATATAGCGTTAATGTTTTGTGTTGGTTTATCCTATAACCCTAATAAAAATGATTTGAAATAAAAAGGATATAGCAGAATTAGAAAAGGTACAGAGAAGAGCCACCAAAATGCTAAAGGGGATGGAAGGATAACCCCAAGGAGGAGAGGCTAAAAAGGTTAGTTGTCTTCAACCTGGAAAAGAGACAGCTGAGGGGAGATATGATAGAGGTCTATAAATTAATGAACGGAGTGGAATGGGTAAACGTAGATCGATTGTTTACGCATCAAATATAGAAAGACTAGGGGATATGCAATGAAGCTTCAGTGTAACCCATATAAGACTAATAAGAGAAACTATTTTTTCACTCTACTCATAATCAAGCTCTGGAATTTGTTAGCAGAGGATGTAGTAAAAGCTGTTAGTGTAGCTGGGTTTAAAAAAGATTGGGACAAGTTCCTGGAGGAGAGGTCTATAAACCATTGTTAAAGGGGACCTGGGAAATCCACTGCTTGCCCCAATACAAGCATTATGGAACCTGTGTCTTTTGGAGAAACTGCTAGGTACGTATGACCTAGATTGGCCACTGTTGGAAACAGGATACTGGGCTTGATGGACCTTGGTCTGACCCAGTATGGCATATCTTATGTTCTTATTTATCACAACCAAGGCTATCGGAAGGGGTGGGTAAGAAAGACACCAACCCTGGTACCAAACTAGGGGTTGCCATGCTGCTTTCATGAGTTAGTTTGTTAGTTTGTGTGCATGTGAGCATGGAAGGGGAGGGGGCTATCAAAAGGCAACCCATGCCCAGGAGTGCTATTTTATCCAGGAACCCCCCCCCCCCCCATCACAACCTATGTAGAAACGTATGGTAAACCAGAGACCACATTCTAGCATCTGAAGTGCTCCTCATGCGATCAGTTATTTCATAACCAAAAGTAATGAATACATTTCTTTTGTCTTACGCATGTCTGTTTTGGACAGTTTTCTAGGGACATGCTTCTCTCTGTTGTGTTTCATTTTCATGCGTTGCAACATTTGCTGTACACTAAATGGTTTTAATGTGCTCTAAATCCATGTTACACATGCTAAATGAAACAATTTGAGAAAATCAAAAATAAAATACTAAAATTAATTTTTCCCCGCTCGCCTCTATAATTTTCATCTCCTAGCAGTCTGAAATCTTGGCTTGGCAAATGGTGCTTTCAGCTAATTGACTGCTGATCCATCATTTGCGTCTTATCGGTAATCAACATATGAAACAATTAGCTGTCACTACCTCCCAAATCTGACTCAAAAAATTCATTTCAAGTTGGTATTTTCATCATATCAAGACAAGCCAGAAGTAAGAATACACAAAATTCGAAAAGGAAAGTAGGTGTGTGTATATTGGACACGTGGTAAAGACTTACAGAGGGCTCGAATTAGCATACGTGTGGAACTTGTGACCAGTAATGTCAATCGTCAAGACTTCAATCATGACCAATGCAAAGAAACTCCACTTACACCTACAGAAGGTGCTTATTTATAAAGTCAAGCCTGTGCGTCTGTGCCATGTGCATGCATAAATGATCTCTTATTAAGTACCAGCTGGGGAAAAAGTACACGCTTTGGCATCAAGGCACACACTTTACCAGTAGGTAGGCATATAGGTGGATTAAAGGGCACATCACAGGTGGAGCACTCAAGTACACACATAGGGGGGCATTTTCAGTTGGGGTGGCCAGTGCTGTTAAAGCGGCTGGCCATCGTCACTTCGAATTAAACCTGGATTTCCGATGAGTGGTGCTGCCTCTCCGGCGTCACCAGATTTTTGCTCTTTTGCAATCTGGTTTGTGCCAATATTCAGCCATTAACCAGATTTCAAAACCGCCTATAAGACAGGACGACCTTTCACCTGTCATAACTTTAGAGGGTTTAGCTAACCAGTTAGCAGCGGAATATCACCGCTAACCAGCTAATTAATGAGGTCACCCCTGTTCTCCCCCCAGAACACCCCATTGCTAACCAGATAGCGGCAGGGCACTTATTCACTTAGGGGGATATTCAGTGGCAGACAGCGGGTTAATGTTGACACTGAAGACGTATGAGAAGAGACTTGAAGATCTACTGTAAATATGGAGGAGAGGAGGGACAGAGGCGATATGATATAGGCATTTAAATACTTAATGGGTAATAATGAACAAACAAACATTTTTCAAAGAAGGGGAAGCTGTAAAACTAGAAGGCATACGATGAAGCTGCAAGGCAGTAAACCTAAAAAAACCCATCAGGAAATACTTTTCACTGAAAGGGTGGTGGATGCTTGGAAAGTCCTCCCGATGGAGGTGGTGGGGGCAAATACAGTGATGGAATTCAAGATGGCATGGGACAGACACAGTGGATCTCTTTATAGCAAGAGGATGACATTAAAGCAAATGTAAGTATGTTTTATACCTCAATAAACAGAGGGGAGCTGGCCTGCACGGAGCTGTAGTTACAACCACTCTGGCCTCCTTACTTGGCAGACTAGATGGACCATACTGATCTTTATCTGCCGTTATATACTATGTTACTATGAATATCTCAGTCAGCAGGATTTCTGCAATTTGCAGGTCTGCAAACTGCATAAATCTCTTTGAATATGCCCCCATACATTATAAAATGCGATAATTGATGCGTGTACTTGAAAAATAAAGGCACGCTGTCGTAAATGCCCATGCTTGCAATGTAGGCTTGTGTTAGGCTACTTAGACTGATGTTTTATAAAGGCGAATTGACACCTCATTTTCTTTATAAAATAGGCTTAACATAGGTGCCTTAAAATATGCTTCAAATAGGCATTCCCTTATATTTCTAAAGCTCTACAAGACATACACTGAGCCATATAGACATGTTACACAGTCTGTTCCCCACATAGCTTACAGGCTAGTCAAGACTGACTAGAAGAAGGTAGCAGATAGTAATGGCTAGCCTAAAATCAAGTCTATCACTTCTGGTATAATGTTCAATCCGGAGTGATTTACTACTGACTCAGCAGTTTCTTTCATTGGCTTTGGACTTCCAGCTCATTCGGAACCAGGGGTGGCATCTGGCGTTATGACCCTTCATTGTAACTACCTGGAGATGTTTCCTCCTATTTTATATCTCCTCCCAAGTTACTAAACCCAGTTATTACTGTCACACTCTTTGGCCAGGGACCACATGCTAACAACATCCCCTCTAGGTGTGCAGACGTCTGTCACCCACGTTCCTTCCAGCGGGGTTGTGCGGCAATATTGCGCTTTTAATCACATGGGGCAGGAAGTCCCCTGCAAGGCCTGTACAACTTACCTGCCCCACCTGATTGAAACCATGACATTGCTGCACTACCGCTAAAAGTAGGAATACAGGTGCTGGTGTGCATGTACCTTAGAGCCTCTCTTGGCGACACACCTAGCCAGGTGAGTTTTCAGGGTAGCCACAATGAACATACAAGTGACACATTTTCCTATGCTGGAGATCTATTGTATGCAGCTCTACATTTTGGATATTTATGGTTGCAATCCTGAAAACTCAACTGGCTAGGTGTGCTTCCAAAAGAGGGCTCCTTGGGGGAAATATTGCACAGCAGGGCTGCTTCCAGAATCCTGTGATCTGGGGTTCTAAACCCAGCCATTAGTGGCCACTGTTTCATGATGACTACATATCCCTCACCCAGGGATTCTAGAGACACAATGATCATTGTCCCTAGCCCCAGCCAGGATATGAACCCATGAACCACTGAGCCAGCCCTACAGGCTCATCTTCATTATAACCAGGAGCACTGGAAATCTACAGATAACTGCTTTTAAGTTTGTGATTTTTCACTGATTTTCTCTTATCCATGACAATTTTTTCCACAGCCCAAATACCGACAGTAAATAAATTTCCAACCTCCCATACCTTATCATTATCCATTTCTGCTTTATTTAAATGCCAGCGGAGGTTTCTAGTTCCGTGCTTAATGAGCAAAGATCATTCAGGGACCCCCCTGACCTTTCTGGATGTCAAAGTCTGAAGAAAGGAACATGGAAAAGATTTCCTCAAAATATTTGCCAGGTTCACTACAACCACACATCTGTAAAATCACACGTCAACATATGTTTGTTAAAATGAAGCTAGAATCTTTAAAATTAGAAATCCATTTGAAATGGCTTTTTTAAATCTCTTTAAATAGTATAGTGGATTTACATGGTGACTCTGTGTCAATGTGATATGCTAGCTTCTCTCAATAAGTGTGCTTTAAAGAAAATGGAAGGTTATGAAGACCACTCTTATGCAGGGATTTTCTAGTGTCTTTCAAGTTTGATCCCATTGAAAACTACTGTATTTTGACCTTATTAGACAGAGGTCATTTTTAATAGCATAGCTGCCAGACCTGTGCTCTGGATCCGATCAGTTACCTTTATTGAATATCTTTTGCCAACAGAGAGAGAAAAGGGCGAATTCAATCACTTCTGTAGTGCTTTTAAGCCCTGGTTAAATGGTTGCTGTTGGCAATCCAAGGGCCCTGATACCTTTGGCAGCATGTAAAAGCTAGGTATATATGTTCAGGGACAAATAAAAAAGTTCTTAGAACAGTTTTACAAAAATAAAATTAAGATTGATGGAGATCTTGTTACCTGGAATCTATCAGAGAGAGATGTTTCCCAGGTTTTTTATATTGCTTTATCATTTCAGTCAAAGCGGTTTACATTGTAACTTAAACTTGGTAATCTACATTGATAACTTGGATTTTTCTGAGGCAATAGAGGGTTAAGTGACTTCCCCAAGGTGTGCGAGTGGGAATTAAACCCTGATCTCTTGGTTCCTAAGCTAGTGCTCTAACGATTAGGCTACTCCTCCACTCCAGGTTGCCGTCTAATGGACTGCCTTCCATTCTGGATTTGCTGACCTAAGTCTAGACTGTAGCAGACAGGGCTGGCCCAACCATTAGGAAAGCTAGGTGATCGCCTAGGGTGGCAGCTTCTGGGGGATGGGATTTGACAACAAGCTGGGCATTCCAAGCTAAACAATAGATTCTAACAGCCAGGGGGCGATGAAAGACATAAGGTGTGCCTAGGTTACCTATACCTTGCACTAACTTAGGGGTCGACCCTGGTACTAACTTAGGGGTCGACCCTGGTAACTTAGGGGTCGACCCTTAGGGGTCGACCTTGCACTAACTTAGGGGTCGACCCTGGTAACAGCAGTAGGGGACACTCTATGTTCACATAGCAGGTCTAAAACAAATTAGAGGAAGCAATTTTCACCCTCTGAACCATCAAGCTGCAGAGTTTGTTTTCAGAGGATGTGGTAAAGGCATCTAACATGGCTGCTTAAACAGGGCTTGGAAACATTCCTAAAGGAGAAATCCATAAACAGTTATTTCATTCTCTGTCTCAGTTTCTTGGTTTTATTGTTCTTGCCCCCAGGACCAGACCAACCATTAGGCAATCTAGGTGGTTGCCTAGGGCAGCAACTTTGGGGCAAAAGTAGGACATTCAAAGCTAAACAATACATTTTGACAGCTGGGGAGGGGGAGAGTTGTGTGTAAAACTTAAAGTTTGCCTAGGGCACTAACACCTTGAACCAACACTTGTCCCTTGCCTTGGATTTGTTCACAGTGACTGGTCTCTATATGTGCTGTGTTAATGATGCCCTGCTTAGCCACAGATAACAAAACATAGCCATAGGCCACAACTGTGATATTATCTGTTTTAGCTCCTGGTTTTATGTTTTTGTTTTCTGTTTTATTTATTATATGACCTATGGTATTGACTATTTTATTTTGCCGGTTTTTATTTATGCTGTTAGGTATTTTAATTTGATTCCAGGGCAGTTTCACCAAATGGGTTAGTTTTGCTCATACCATGACAGTCATGAACCTCACTCCAAAGCCAGGGTATGTGGAGTGTGATCTCAGTCTCTCAAATTTACTGCTAATGCTCGGTGTGGTACTTGCATCATGCCAAAGAGAGCTTCCTTCTGGAGTGTGTAACATGTATGGGTAGTTTGTCAAGATGTGCTTGAAAATTCTTCTTTATCAAGCCTGTGACTCCCAATATGCTGGGAAATATTTCTATATCTTTCTGGCACATTTTCTTGGTTTCTGACTGCATTTCTTGGTACTTCAGGATCTTCTCTCTCTCCACACGATTCACAAAATAATCACTTGGAACTGACACCTCTATTATCAGTGATGTTCTGGTGTTTTGTTTTCCTTTACCACTATGTTTCCTCATGTCCAACTTCTTATCTATAGGAATGGAAATGTCCCAGGTGATCATAACCTCTTCATTCTCTGTAATTCTTTTAGGATCATAATTCCAGTGCTTTTCAGGGACACTGATGTTGTAGTGTTTACAGAGTTTCCAATGTATGGGGCGTGCTACTCTATTGTGCCTTTTTGTATAATGCTATGTTTTGAACCTTTGCTCTGTTTTTGCGTATGTTCTGTTTTTGTCAGACGTTCTATGTTGTATTTTATTGCAAACCACTTTGGTACTTCACTAAAGTCAATCAAATAAACAAACTGAACCATGGCTGATCCATTCTCCAAACCTCAGGGCCAGGGTCCATCTGCCTGCACTGTGAGGGGACAACCATAGACAGGGAAACAGAGCCTTTGCTGATTCCACTATCCTTGACCCAGTATCTGCTGGGGAGTCTGTTTGCATTCTGAAGCTCCTGGGGATTAATTGTCTTAAATGGGGCCTGCAGGAACTTCCTCTGCAAGTTTCCTTCCTCCCCCTGAAGAGAACCTGAGTATACTATTTCTGAAACAAGGCATATACATGTATCTTTTTGGTACAGCTCTGGACATGCCTTTGCCACACCCCCATGCAACATAGATGTGATTGTGCTGGACACATGCAAATCTGGAGCTTTCTAAAATGACTCCTGGGACATTTTTGTGATTCCAGCTGCTGTTTGACCAATTTCAGGTGTGGAAATCATGAATACAGCTTTAAAAATGTACGTTATCCTATAAATTAATGCACGCGGGGAGGAAAATGTTAGAGAGTACGTGAGACTGGAATTGAAATGTACAATTCTGATGGCATTTTAGAAAAGCCCCTCCCAAATGTGCAGCTTTTTCTAAACTATGTATAAGTGAGGCAGCCATGAGGTAGCTATAGGTAGCCCTTCCCCCAAGCCATGCTGCGAACTGTAGATAGCCCTTCCCCCAAGCCATGCTGCAAGCCATGAGGCTCTGATCAGCCTGACCCTTCCCCCGCAAGCCATGAGGTAATCAGCCTACTAAGAGAGACATTGAGATTCCAGTAGGCACCCTTCCCCCACTCCAGGTCTGAGCACAGTATTTCCCTAGCCCTGAAACCAACAGACCAGAGCATACCGGTTTGGACAGGTCACCCAGGTACCTCCCCAGGGGCTGCTGATTGGTGGGCAGGAAATACCTGTGGCAAATGGGATTGTAGAATGAGTTTAAAACTGTACTGTATATAAGGCATTGTAGGCCGTCCCTCGGGGTTCAGACCCTTGTGGAGGTTGCTGGTATCTCTGTCTGATCCTGTGCACATTAAAGATCCTGTTTGCATTCCAGCCTGCCTGTGAGTTTTCCTTCTGTGGGTGAGTGATTGAATAAGAGCTTTTCACAGCGATTGCTGCAACATTTTGGTGCATTGGCCGGGAAATATTAAAAGAAAAGCCTCTCTCATCACACCCACGGTGGGAAGACTTCTGCTTTTGCAGCATCTGGGCCTCCACCAGTCAGGGACCAGCCCCTCCAGGTGATTAACGGTCCTTGGCGCCCCCCGGGCCACTTTGTGCTCGGAAGGACACCTTGATTTGTCTGGACAGCTGGTCCCTGTGGTTGAATCCCCGATTGAAAAACCAGCTGGATAGACTGGCATCCAAACTTCCTGTCTGATCAGAGTTCTGGTGAGTACTGCTACCTTGTCTGGGGCTAGTTCTGTACTCTATCTGTGAGTCCTGGTAATTTCTGGGAACCTGTAGCAGCCTGATCAACTGCACGAGCAGTCCTAGTATGGGCCTTAGTGGCCCTGAAGCCATTGCTCGTCCTGTATCTGAATCTGAATACCGGTAAAATCTGAATATCTGAAACTGCAGTAATCTGAGATCCTTTAAAAGCGCTGCCGAAAGAAAAAAATGTAACTAAATATAGCACTTGATAAGTTAAACATACCTGAGATAAAGAATAGATCGCTGCTTCTCTTCTTTCCTTTCTGCTTGTGGAGAGTTTTCTGAAGCGTGACTGCAAGGAGAGGGCTCTGATATGCTTCCGTTGTGTTCCGTTTCTAGTTTGTGTTAATTTCTGCTCCGATGTTGAATTCTGCCCTCCATGTGCTCCGGTGTGGTTGTACTGCCTTTCCCTGAACCCCCGATGTAATTTCTGTGCTCCGATGTAAATTTCTGTTCCCCCATGCTGCCGCTGTGTTAATTTCTGCTCCGATGTGAATTTCTCTCTCAGTTGTGCTCCGATGTTAATTCTGCCTCCCCCCATGCTGTCCGATGTGAATCCATGCTCCCCATGTGAATTACTGCCTTCCCTTGGGCCTCCGCTGAGGTTTTGTGCCTCTCGGTGCTGTCCCGGTGCACAGCTGACCCCCGCTAAATTTTCCGGTGTTCCCTTGAGCCCCCGCTAAGGTTCCGGCCTTCCATTGGGCCCCCGCCGAATTTATCTGCCTTCCCTGGGCCCCCCGCCGAGTTTCTCTGCCTTCCCTGGGCCCCCGCCGACGTTCTCTGCCTTCCCTGAGCCCCGTTGGGTTTCCTGCCTTTAAAACCAAAAATAAATAAATAAAATGCTAACCTTTTGTTTTTTGGTTGATTAAAAGAGAGGTGATGCTTGGAAGTCCACCATTTCCCCTTTTTTTCCATCTGTGGAGAGCCGGTGTGGAGGAGCACGAGGAGGTAGCAGCCATCTTGTGGACACCACGTGCGTTTCTCTGCAGAGGTATTGGGCTGCCCTGGAGTGATCCTGGAGCTCCATCTAGTGGTCATTTAAAAACTAGCTGTATTTTTATCCTTATGGTTAAAGTGATCCTGGAGCTCCATCTAGTGGACATTAGAAAATAGCTAGCTATATTTCTCATACTGTACTGTATTTCTAATATCCTCATGGTGAAAGTTAAATCCTATGATACAGCTAGAGAGAGTGTCTGTGATGTATTTGTAACAAGCTGCTACTGAGGAAAGAGAGTGTATGAGTATTCGCTGCTGAGACGTCTCTGTTTTCTGTTTTCCCTCTTTCTTTTTCCCTTTGTGGTCCTGTGTGTTTTGTGCAACCAAACTCTGCCTGTTACCAGGATTATATTGTATATTGTATTCCCAGAAGTGAGATTAGAAAATTTACACTGAACATTGTGATTTGTGAATTGTGATTAGAGCATGGGGTCCGGAGGCTAAATTATAGTGAAGGAGTATCCGGACCAGCTTCCCTATATAGATTCATGGCTGGCCCATATAGTTAATGTACTGTTATGTAAAAATTGCTAGTGGCTCTGTGTTTGTTAGTGGCTCTGTGTTTAGTTGTGACATTAGGGAAAGAAAGTTTTTGTCCAGACATTAGGTCTTTATATTTCAGGATTGATTTTGATACTCTATCAGTAAAAGGTGAAGTTATTGACGAGTCGCCCCTGTGTCCCCAAACAGTGAAAAACACCAGGTCTACTGATTGTAGGGAAGGGGACAGTTTGGAAAAGGGGGGGGTGGGGTTTGCTGTGTGTGGACTGTGGTACTGGTATATCAGTAAAGAAAGACAATTGCATTGTTTGATGCATATCCAATTTCATTGCTATGTTTCATGCATGATCAGTGGTCAGGGAACCAGGTGTTTTGGTCACACCTCTCAGCGGTGACTGGGGGATAGTTGGAACTGCTGAAATAGTTTGCATAGCTATAGAAAGATACTGGGAGGAGCTCCTTCTTCTAGCAGATGAATGGAGGCCCATTAGAGAGGACAAAAGAAAAAAAAAATCATCTAGGAGTCTTTCTCCTAGAGGACAAAGAACCCCAATTCACCTAGCCACACCTAGCCTGCAAACAATCCTCTTGTCATCAATTTTAATTGTAGAGTTTGAGCTTCTAGAACCATGAGGTGCCTCCTTTGAGCATCCTCAAATGTCTGCTGGAAGCAAACAAAGGCTGGAGAAAAAAAAAATCCTTATAAGATCATGAAGAAATGAAGATTTTTTTTACTTGTCCTTTAAAGCCTGGATTTTCTCTGGTACATATATTTGGTTTTGACTGCACATACAAACTTAAGCAAGTAATACTTCTGCATGATATGCCATCTTTGGCAGTTTATTCTGCAGACAGTAAATGCTGTGCTGATGATTGCGTTCTTTCCTGCTTGATACATTAAACTGCCTTGATCAACTGTATTCATTTTTCTGATACTACAATGATATTGCATTCCAGATATCCACCAACCTTCTTATAAAGTATCAGTTTCATGCCTGTTTTGAACTATAAGATACAAGGTAATCACTTTGCCTTGTTAAGCTCTGTGCTCATGAATGATGAACAGGACAGTAACATCATAGGTGCTATTTAGAATAAATTCACCTGTCCTGCTGTATTTGAATTTTACATGTTGGTGTCCAGAGTTCAGGAGCACAATATATTATAGCACTGTGAGATACAAATCTTTTTAGTTTATACATTTGTACTTTGTTACCAAATATACTGGTAGGAGTACATTATGTAGAGGTCCAGTATACACAGCAATAAGATGAGTAAATATTAAATTTTGGAAAGGGGCTGATCTGAAATCGCTTGGTTCCCAAGTATATAAAGCAAATTTAGTGGAAAGATGGAACTGTGATTCCCAGAAATATGGAAATATTTGTAAAAATATTATTTACAAATATAATGATAACATTAACTCGAGTTGATTGGATAAAACTAAATCTTACTTGTCAGCAATGATCCAGGAGAGCTTTGAGAAAATGAATGAGAGAGAGGGGCAGAAGGTGAGACGACAGCCTAGGAAAAAGGCAATAAAACGTGCTACTCCAAGTGTGATGATCTGGGCCACTGGAATTCTGACTGCTCTAAGACTCCTCGAGGACCCACAAGGCCTGAGAAAACACGAACCTTGTACATTTATGCCTCTGAAGAGACATGAATAGGCAGGGGGGAATAGGCCAAGAAGAACCCGAGGAAGTATTGCCATGAGGCCTATTCACAAATGCCTTGCAGACCAAGAAGAACCAGAAGGAGTATCGCTATGAGGCCCAACCACCAATGCCTTGTACCCTCTTAGTCTCTCACCTCAAGAGGATCTCTTTTGACACCATAATTAATGGATAGCTTACATAAATCCTTGTGGACCACTGCATTTTCAAGATCAGTCCAAGTATTTTTTTAAGTTTCCTACAGTACTCTCACTGGGAACCAGGTGTACAATAGACTCTAGTCATACATGAGAGATATGTGGCTGTCATGTTAGGAGCCATATTTCTTTCTATTGGAATTGATGTATCGTTTTATATTGAAGATTGTTTAGACAGTCGCTATTTAGAATGAGCACCCATGCCAATCTAGAACTGCACCAATTAAGTTAGTGGGAAATGGACACTGTTTACAACAATACTATGTCTCTAACAATTGTTTTAGCAGCCTTGCCAGATAAGGATACATTAGTATGGTATAGAAAAAAGAAAAAAATTGAAGGACCTATGTATGTAGTTGGTGGAAAGTGTTGTGAGGGGTAAAGTGATATATTAAGAGGAAGGACTCTGATGGACAGTAAACTGATGAAGGTAATTAATGATGTGGAAGGACTCTGATGGACAGTAAACTGGTGAAGGCAATTTAATGATGTGAAGTGATGTATCTGGCTAATGAATATAAAAAATGATGAGGGATAAATTGATGACAAATTCTCACAGGCAAAAAAAAAAAAAAAAAAAAAAATTGGTGTGATTCTAAAACTTGTCAGAATTACAGAACACGCGCGTGCACTTGTCTGATCTGTAAACATGTGGAGATCAGTCAAGGGCATAATGGAATATTTCCTACCAGCAAAGGAACCTCCAGTGATAATGGATCCAGGAGTGGAAGCAGGATCTGCTGACTCCCCAGTGGCGAGACCCGTATACTGTTCTGCGGACCACCCCCACGGCTGTCAAGGTGGCTGAAGTTGCTCCGAGGATCCATCACTCTCGTGTCAAGGCCGCTGCACCAGAAATTGTTCCAGCCTGGACTTCTGTCACAGTTCCAAACCAGCCCCTACGCTTTGACACTTCTGCCCAGTACGGGGTTCTAACAGACTGCCGACGAACTCTGGACCACCGGAGAGACTGATTTACAGACACCTTTCCTGGAACCGGGATCAGACTGAGAAAAGGTTGTTTCCACCCTTGGCACCCTGGTAGAACGCAAGGCGGCTGCCACGGTCATGGCCCTGACCCAATATACTCCTCTGCGGCTTGCCTCCAGTAATAAAGCCCTCAACCACCTCTAGCGGTTGAGGTCTTACTTAAAAAGGGGGGAATGAGGCAGCCATGAGGTAGCTATAGGTAGCCCTTCCCCCAAGCCATGCTGCGAACTGTAGATAGCCCTTCCCCCAAGCCATGCTGCAAGCCATGAGGCTCTGATCAGCCTGACCCTTCCCCCGCAAGCCATGAGGTAATCAGCCTACTAAGAGAGACATTGAGATTCCAGTAGGCACCCTTCCCCCACTCCAGGTCTGAGCACAGTATTTCCCTAGCCCTGAAACCAACAGACCAGAGCATACCGGTTTGGACAGGTCACCCAGGTACCTCCCCAGGGGCTGCTGATTGGTGGGCAGGAAATACCTGTGGCAAATGGGATTGTAGAATGAGTTTAAAACTGTACTGTATATAAGGCATTGTAGGCCGTCCCTCGGGGTTCAGACCCTTGTGGAGGTTGCTGGTATCTCTGTCTGATCCTGTGCACATTAAAGATCCTGTTTGCATTCCAGCCTGCCTGTGAGTTTTCCTTCTGTGGGTGAGTGATTGAATAAGAGCTTTTCACAGCGATTGCTGCAACATAAGGATGTGCTGAAATGCACAGGGCTGGTGCAAGGAAATGTGGAGCTGTAGGCAGGCCCTCAATCCCTCCTCCCCGCCTGCTTCCAGCACCACCACTCTCCACTGCCACTGTGGCCGCCCCTCTGTGGAACCTGCAGCAGCAGCAGCATCAATGCCATTTAAACCACAATGCAGTGCTTTGCTGAACTCTCCGATGCTGCACTGCTGATCTGGTATAGAACCTGCAGAAACTATTGCACCCATCTCTGGAATGAAGAGATTCTCGGACTGGTGCTTGAGAGCGAATAGTCTGTCCAAGAGAAAGCATCTCGGACAATACAGTTTACTCATGTGAGCACAAATACGAATCAGGCAGGTTGGAGAACTACGTTCAAAGGATGATTTCTGATCACAGGGGTAGTAAGACTACTTATGAATGCCTTAGGGATAAGAGCTGTCTGCCCCCTGTGTTTTCCCGTGATCTGCTTGTGAACAAGGTTATCATGATCAGATCAGACACTTTGTGTCTATCATGTATATCAACAAGCAGAGGGGCATGAAGAGTTGAAATCTGCTGAATCGCATAAACTCCTTTTTCTGGGTGGAAACCTTCCTCATAAGCATATGAGTGGTAGCAGCACATACCAGTACAGGTGACAAGAATCCTGGAGTTTTTACTAAAGGGGTTAATGGTGTGCCTGAATATATCAAGTATGCAAAGGATGGACTGTAGTTTGAAGAACTTGGTAACCTTGCAGCCCTATGGAATGAGTAAACAAACAAGGCATTGTCTACTCATCAAATGTCTTGAGATTCCATAAGGCTGCAAGGTTACGTTCTTATGTTCCTAAGTCTGTTCTCATGTGCTTTATAATAAAGACCAATAAACATTTTCGTAGCCACTCTCTGCACCAACTCCATCCTGTTTATATCCTTTTGAAGGTGTGGTCTCCAGAATTGCACACAATACTCAAAATGAGATCGTACCAGAGACTTATACAGAGGCATTATTGCATTCTTTTTTCTGCTGGCCATTCCTC
Organism: Ichthyophis bannanicus; assembly: GCA_033557465.1. Taxonomy (NCBI): domain Eukaryota; kingdom Metazoa; phylum Chordata; class Amphibia; order Gymnophiona; family Ichthyophiidae; genus Ichthyophis; species Ichthyophis bannanicus. Next base: position 92,574,670 of record CM066048.1, on the reverse strand, counting down.
TCCCTATGCACCCAAACATCCTTCTGGCTTTTGCAGTTGCCTTTTCTACCTATTTAGCCACTTTAAGATCATCGGAAACAATCACGCCCAGGTCCCGCTCTTCTTTCATGGACAGAACTACTTTGCCCCCTACACTGTACCACTCCCTTGGATTCTTGCAGCCCAAGTGCACGACCCTGCATTTTTTTAGCATTAAATTTAGCTAGATCCCTTCTCATGTTATCTCTCCTTCTTGGGTGTCTATTTTATTGCAGATTTTGGTATCATCTGCAAACCGGTAAACCTTACCCGGTAGCCCTTCCGCAATATCACTAACAAAGATGTTAAAAAGAGCCAGACCAGGACAGATCCCTGCGGCACACCACTAGTAACTTCCTTCTCCTCATCTTTATCTTTATTTGCATTATTTGATATACCGCCTTAACCAAGGTATCATGGCGGTGTACAATAAGAAAAAATCAAAACTGCTATAATAAAAGATGAAAAGGAACACCAGTAAATCGATAGGAAAGCGAACAGAAAAGGCAGAGAGAAGGATAGCAAAGGACAGCAATGGACAAGAAACACCATGAATATTAGACACAACAAGGGACCAATGGTGGGAGGGGGGAGGGGAGCTGTGATGATTGTGAACTACGTTGGGTCATGAAATCTCCGCAGGTGGGGGATCTACCTGGGGGTGTGTGTGTGGAGGAGTCGGGGGGAGTAGGGAGATCATAAGCCTGACAGTAAAGGTGGGTCTTGAGGAGAGACTTGAACCGAGGAAAGGACAGTTCGGTGTGGAGGGAAAGCGGGAGGGAATTCCAAAAGGCGGGACTCAAAAAGAAGAAAGCAGCATGACGAGTTAGTTCAAGGCGAGCTTGGGCAGGAGAAGGGAGAAAGAGATGGTTGCCGTGAGCAGAACGAAGTAGACGGGGAGTGGGCTGAAGAGAGATGGTGTCGACCAGATGTCAGAGTGAGCTCCATTTACCAGTACTGTTTGTTGCCTCTCATTCAACCAATTTCTAACCCATTCAGTCACTTTAGGGTCTATCCCTAGAGTGGCTCAGTTTATTAATAAGTCGCCTGTGAGGAACGGTGTCAAAGGCATTACTGAAATCTAAATACACCACATCTAGGGCTCTCCCTCTGTCCAACTCCCTGGTCACCCAGTCAAAGAAATCTATCCGATTTGTCTGACAAGACCTGCCTCTGGTGAATTCATGCTGCCTCGGATCCTGTAATCCATTGGACACCAGAACCTCACTATTCTCTCTTTTTAGTAGCGTTTCCAATAATTTACTCACCACAGAGGTTAGACTTTGCATGGAATGACCTTCTCTAGAATTCTGTTTATTATTATTATTATTATTATTAATAACTCAGGATGTCATTAGGGAATCTAATTGTGTCTCTGCTTGATATTTTTTTTTCAGTGTAAAGGCTGTAAAGTACTATCTGGAAGGAAATAAAGATGCATGTCTAGGCCAGTAGAGGGAGCCTCGTTACAGAGCTTTGGAGCATCTCAGCCAAGGCTGAGGCAAGAGACCAGATGCCCTAGACAAACCTTCAGCTTTGCACCTCTTCTTCATTCATTTTTCAGGCCCCTCCTCTCCCACTCCCAAGATTTTGATAATGAACTGAATAATTATGTTCACTCAACACTACTCTTCACAGGACAGTTCAGTAAAAATGTATAAGCAGACATCACGCTTTTAAATATTTATTTATTTACATTCTCTTATATACTGTGCTATTCTGCATCAGTGTGGTTTACATTGAACAAACTGAAATTACATTGAACAGGGCATTATAACTTGGAGATATAACTATTATTACAGGGAACATGGGCTATGGAGGGTTAAGTGGCTTGCCCAAGGCCACAAGGGACACCTGTGGGACTAGAAACCCCAGTCCCTCTGGCCCAAGGTTGCTGTCCTCTAGTGCGATTTGAACCCCTGACCTTCTGGCCTGAAGTACCTTGCCCCAACCACTAGGCCACTCCTCCACTCCACTATTAAACTTTGTTTTACATAGATAAATAGGTATAGGTAGATAGTGGGGCTAGTTTTATATAGAATATTTTTGCACATAAAGCCAAAAATGTTTTTTATAAAATTATCTCACTGGTTGCATGTGCAAAAGATAGGAGCGGTGTAAACAGGTTTTACTTTTATGTGACCCACATGTAGGAATATTCAGGAGCAAAGCAAAAATAGAAACATAGAAACATAATGGCAGAAAGAGACCACATGACTTTCTACTCTGCCCTTCCATATCAACTACCATTGTCCCTTTGTTTCCTTTAGAGATCTTCTGTGTTTGTCCCATGTTTTCTTGAAGTCAGATACTGTCCTCATCTCTAATTCCTCCACTGCGAGACTATTTCACACATGAGCTAATATCTAATTCCCTTCCTCCCACTCCCCAATTTCCAAAAAAACAGTAACCCTGGTAAATGGGCTCTTTAAAAGTTGTTCACCCTCCTTGTGGGTAAAAGTATGCCCGGATGGTTTTTGAGTTTGTGTGGCTTTCGGGACTTATGATTTTGCTTTGACCACAGCTTCTCTTTGCTGCCGCCCAGAAACTGCCATCTTAGGTGACTGTCTGGTCTGTCTAGTGGGTAAGCCAGCCCTAGTCTCAGCCCTATAGAAGGAAGCAACTTCATCTTCGTATGCAGACTGCTGTGGGAAATTATGGACCCTTTTACTAAACTCCGTTAACTGGCTAACACACATTTTACAGTGGCCGCAGTGAGAGCTAATGAATGCCAGTTACTGGCCACTAAAGTACACAGTAATCAGCCATTGTGTGTCAGAGTGGCAAATGGGTAGGTTAGGGGCAAAATGTGCACAGGAAGAGCACACTGCCACTACTAGAGTGAGGGTAATTGCCCTGTGCTCAGTGACAATTAACGAGAGTGCACCTGATATCTATACAGGTACCATTAGGTGCACCCACATTAATTGTGCTGTGTGTTAATGCACACATTCGCGAGTTAAGTGCTGGGAACATGCTGGTCACACCCCCCAATGGTTATCATGGAGATTTTGCACTCACCATGCATTACACACATGCGTTAATTGCAAAATCTTAGCAGGATTTAGTAAAAGGGCCCCATAGTTAAGGCAAATTCCCTTTTGTAGATCATTGCATAAACTTACCTTCCTGGCCAGGGACTAACTAATACTGTCAAACATTCATCCTAAAACTGTGTAGAAATGATTCTCCTTAATTTCTCGGAATGTAAAAATATTTTTCCCAGCTAGTGACAGGTCAGAAATGGACAGGAGTCCGAGCAACATCTTTGCTATAAAATCACATCTCTTTTTGATTTAGCTGTTTCTTTTCTGTTGGCTATACCTTGATTGGAGTTCTTTTCTAGCTATTGTATTTTATATTGTAAATCACTCTAATACTTGTTTTAAGGGTGGCGTAATAAGGAAAATAACTCATAAATGGCTTAAGTTCACTAGACCACTATTGTTTCAAGGGAGGATTTTTATTTTTCCACTTAGACGGGATGCATTTTATAAGAACGGGTGAATGGAGTCAAACCTAACATTTTGACAAAGCCAGGGATGAAAATCTCAACACCAAACCACTGCACAGAGATAGTCCCCTCTGCGATACAGAACATTATTGGGTCTTCATGTCCAGGACACATGGAACCAGTGTTCCTGCCCTTATCTCTAGAATGGGCTAGATGTGGTGGGAAACATTTTAGCTAAATATAATCATAGGTACATCAAGGTTCCTTGTCTCCTTTGACAGCTCGGGGGGTATTTTCTGTGGCAAGGGCTGGAAAACTGTGTGGCATGTTTGTACATTTTATACTGCATATATACAGAGTGCAATTTTATAAAAACCCATTTAATTTATGCTCCTTTTGAAAATAAAGTAAGCACATACAGCGCTTTACTGTAGAAAATAGTGGCGTGTTTGAAAACATGAGTTAACTCTAGGCGCAATCACTTAAACCAGCCCTATGGCTAATGCAAATACCTGCACCTACTCTCTAGAATGTGGGTAAATTATAGGAGCGCATAATTTGCACATGTACTTGTGTGCTTCACCCATGTGTGCGCCCACAGTGAAAGCACGTGCTATTGGTCTTAGGTGTGTACTTCTAGAAAAGTAAAAATCTATTGTTTGTGCGTAGATAGCACAGAGCTTTCTGTACTCCCTTATAAAATGACCCCCTAGATGCATGAGTGAATCTGCCATAGACACAGAAACTCCAAAAAAGGCTGGTGCCAGCTGATCGTCTGGTAAACCTGTAACGCGCCTTTTAGCGTGAACACTGAAAGACTTGCATATTAACCTTAAGGTAGAAACATGATGGCAGATAAAGAGCCTACGGCCTCTCCAGTCTGCCCTTCCATTCCCACTGCTAAGCTCTACGGTCCCTTTTTTTTCCTTTAGAGACCTTCTGTGTTTGTTCCATGCTTTCTTGAATTCAGATACAATCTGTCTCTACTGCCTCTACTGGGAGACTATTCATCCATCTGCCACTCTTTCCATAAAGAAATATTTCTGCAAATTACTCCTGAGTCATCTCCTTTCATCTTTCTCCTATGCTCCCTCTTTGCCGAACATTGTTTCAGCTGAAAGAGGCTTTCCTCCTGTGAATTTAGGACACTTCAATTTTTGCCTTCTAGGTCAAATATATTTCTTTGGTACCAAGTACTATGGTGATTTTTATTGATTTGGACAACTGATGAATTTGTGATGGGAGCAACCCTGTGGTGACTGGGCTGCTCCTTCATGGTTTAAAACAGGGGCCTTAAACTCCGCTCCTCGAGGGTCTCAAACCAGTTGGGTTTACAGATATCCTTAAGGAAGATGAAAGAGATGTTTGCATACCATGGAGGCCGTGGGTATGCTAATCTATCCATACATATTCATTAGGGATATGCTGAAAACCTGGCTGATTTGTGGCCCGAAAGGACCAGTTGAAAGTCAGCACCGTGTGAACCCTGCTTGGGTGAATTTGATCTTCCTTTTCTTTATCAAACTGGGGCTCCGGTAGCAGTATGCACCACTCAACAAGTCGCTTTAACAGTGACCTAAATCTTCAAGAGTCACGCAGAAGCGTCCTCCTATTTTCCATCCTTTATGTTCAATATTGCCATTGTTTGGCTTTGCACCATGGGGAAATGTATGTAGTGTGAAAGAGCTGCTGGGAGCTTTCAAGCCATAGATTGAGCATCACCAATAACGGCACTTTTTTCTCATATTTTATTTGTCATTTTATGTCGTAAGCCATTCTCAGACCAATAAGTGACATTTGCTCATTATTCTTGCTCTCAGACTTCCATACACCTGTCTTATTCCTGAGAATAATCAATGACACTAGAGTGCAAATTGTCCCCCTTTTCCTCTTCCCTCTGCTGCCCCTTTGACCTCTGTCAGCAAAACAGGTCTGTCATTTTCCTAATGATTTCCAGAGCTCACTGGAGTCCAGTCCCAGCGGCCTCGTTACTAAAATACTCTGTAGCCCAGCCAGCAGGCAGATCATCCCAGTGCATCAGGTCTGAAAAGGTCTCTGGGTCCCCAGGATCAGAAAACAAAAAGACCTTTAAGTGAAATGTCAAATGGATGAAGCGCTTGGTGAAAATCTTGGAGATCGGGGACTAAAATAATCTTAGATGCCGAGATGAGTGTCTCTTTGATGAGTGTACAAAGCAAAATGAAACATCAGTGCATGCAAAAGCAGTAATCGTCACTAATTTTTTTATTTTAAAAACAAACAAACAAAAAAACCCCTTCAATTTGACAGTTGAAGCAGTTGCTGGACAAAGTGGCTGGCACGTTAGGAAAGGAGGGCGTCCTTCAATGAAGCAGCCGGCTTGTATGATGATACAATTGATCTGGTTGCTCAAGGCCATTTAGAGCGACTCATGTAACTAAAACAAAGTCTATACCCTATTCTCTCTCCTTAAACACATCTTCCCCCACCACAGTTCTCTATCTCTGCCCCCAGACCTTCTCCCTCATACAAACTCCCCCTCCCCAACACTCTCTCTTCCCAGCTCCTCTCCCCCACTCTTTCCCCATCCCAGTCTCAATCCTACCCACCATTCCCATAAATCTGCCTCCACTATCCTGTCTCCACATCCAGCTCCCTTCAAGCTGGCTCTGCCCCCTAGAGTTTCAATCTCCCCTATGCTTTCTCCAGAGACTTGCTGGCAGCATCACCTCAGGAAGAACCATTTCTGTTGTCTTCTGGGATCATGTGGTTCTCAATGAGTTTGAATAGCGCAATGCTCCAGCTCCTTCACTGTTCCCTTAGTCTCAAAGTCACGGAGAGCTGTGCGGGGTTATGGAGGTTGAGCAAGCAGCAAGTCTGCAGAAAAGATGGGGGAAGAGTCTGCACTGGAGGAAGAGTCGGGGGGCCTCAATTAGGGTCAATGGGGACCACCACTGGCCTTATAATGAAGCACACTGAGTATGACTCTACCGATTATCACCTTATTATGATGTCATCCTTCTTCGATCTTATACCTACTAGTCAATTTTTGTTTAACCTGATGTGTTTAGCTTCCATAGTTCTATGGCTGAGATTCTTAACTTTCTAGTCCTCAGCAGTACAAACACCATGAAGACTACTGGGGTTTTTTATTTATGCCTTAGTGTTGTGTCACCCCAATATCAGAACTTGGGGTTTTTTATTAGACATTCATTGGGCATACAGCAAACACAGGAGTCAATGGGCCTTTGACATAGAGCTATTTAGACACTTTGCATACCCCAGACTTGAAAGACTGAAACTGGCCATCTCCAGTTAATAATTTCAAAATGTATGGTATTAAGCTCAACGGTGTGAAAGCTGCAAAAAGCACCTAGTTTTGTTCTGGATTTTGGAAGTTTTCTTTATGATCGGAGAGTCTGGCATTTTGTTACAACTTGGAAGCAAAAACTGTATATGAAATGATGGGAACTTTCTTTTTGAAAATTATACACCATTGCACCAGCAAACTTGGTTGTTCAAAACTCTTTGCTTCAGTTTAAAATGCAACGGTTGCCTTTGAGTCAATACTAATTCCTGGTGATCCAGCAGCTCCTCAGTTTTCTTGGCAGTACTACCAGAGGTAGATTGCTGGGCCTTTCTTCTGAGGCAATGGGGGGTTAAGTGATTTGCCCAAGGTCAAAAGAAGTGCTACTGGGAATCAAACCCTGATTTCTTGGTTCTCAAGCCAGTGCTGTGTAGGCAGGGACAAAGCAAGGGAAAGAAAAAGGAAATCAGGTGAGTCAAGATCCAAAAGCAGCAGCGAAGAGGTGAGTTTCAGCCTGGATTTGAAGAGGGTTAGAGAAGGTGCCTGGCGTACAGTCACAGGTAGTTTGTTCCAGGTGTAAGGCGCCACAAGGTGAAAGGAGCAAAGTCTGGAGTTAGCAGTAGAAGAGAAGGGCACAGAAAGAAGCAGTTTGCTAGAAGAGCGAAGTTCCCGAGGGGGGTTGTAAGGAGTGATAAGGGAGGAAAGGTACTGAGGAGCTGCAGAGTGAATGCATTTATAGGTCAGCAGGAGAAGTTTGAACTGGATGCAGAAACGGATAGGGAGCCAATGAAGTGACTTGAGAAGAGGAATAATATGGGCATGATGAGGCTGGCGGAAGATTAGCCACGCAGCAGAGTGTTGAACAGATTGAAGGGGAGAGAGATGATTCAAAGGGAGACCAGCAAGGAGTAGGTTACAGTAGTCAAGACGGGAGGTGATTAAGGAGTGGATAAGCATTTTAGTAGTGTGTTCAGAAAGGAAATTGCGGATTTTGCTGATGTTATGGAGAAAGAAACGGCAGGTCTTAGCTATCAGATGGATATGTGTGGAGAAAGAGAGAGAGGAGTTAAAGACAACCCCTAGATCAGGGGTCTCAAACACGCGGCCCGCGAGACAACTTTGTGTGGCCCGCGACGGAGGAAAACAAAAAAACCCCAAAACCCTGGCTTCTGCCATTGCCGCCGTGGCAGCGGCAGAATCAATTGTCAAATTTTTAAAAAAACTTACTTCTGCTGCTCAAGCAGCAAAATCAGCTGTCCTGCGGCCCCTTCCCCTGTGCCCGGAGATCCGAGTCTGCTCTATCAGCGGCGTGCTTTTCAAGCCGCGAAGAGAGTATTCCCCTCTCGCGCGGTTTCAAGCCGCGCGAGAGGGGAATACTCTCCTCGCGGCTTGAAAAGCACGCCGCTGATAGAGCAGACTCGGATCTCCGGGCACAGGGGAAGGGGCCGCAGGACAGCTGATTTTGCTGCTTGAGCAGCAGAAGCCAGGTTTTTTTTAAATTTACCTGGGGGGGGGGTGTAGGACTGGAAATGGGCAATTGGCAGGGGGGGGGTATGACTGGAAATGGGCTAGTGGCAGGGGGGGGTATGACGGGAAATGGGCTATTGGCAGGGGGGGGTATGACTGGAGATGGGCTATTGGCAGGGGGGGGTATGACTGGAAATGGGCTATTGGCAGGGGGGGGGGTATGACTGGAAATGGGCTATTGGCAGGGGGGGGTATGACTGGAGATGGGCTATTGGCGGGGGGGGGGGTATGACTGGAGATGGGATATTGGCAGGGGGGGGTTATGACTGGAGATGGGCTATTGGCAGGGGGGTTATGACTGGTAATGGGCTATGGTGGGGGCTAGGTCTGGAAATGGGCAGGTGGGGGTTAGGAAGGACTGGAGGTGGGCTGATGGGGGGAGTTAGGACTGGTAATGAGCTATGGAAGGGCTGACTGAAATGGGGTAATGGGGGTTAGGGCTGGAAGTGGGCTATTGGCAGGGGGGTTATGACTGGTAATGGGCTATGGGGGGGGGTAAGACTGAAAATGGGGTGATGGGGGGTAAAACTGGAAGTGCGCTATGGGGAGGTTAGGACTGGTAATGGGCTGGGGGGGGGTTGCTAGGACTGGAAATGGGCTGAGTGGAAGGGGGGCTTGAACTGCAAATGGCTGATGGGGAGGGGGGCTTGGAATGGAAATGGGCTGTGAGGGGAGGGAGCTAGGATTGGAAATGGGCTGATGGGGGGCTAGGATTGGAAATGGGCTGATGGTGAGGCTAGGATAGGACTGGAAATGGACTAATGGGGGGACTAGAAGGGAGCGGATGCTGGGTGGGGCTGGAACTAGAAGGGAGCTGATGTTGGGGGAGGATTAGAATGGGATGGAGCTGGGAAAGTGAAATGGAGAGGGGAAAAATATTTTGTCTGGGAGAGAAGACAAATCTACAATTGGCCAGGTATTGGGAGAGTAAGTGGGGATTGAGGATGGAGGGGTAAAATTTGAGTGGATGAAATAGGAATGAGGAAAGAGAAAAAGGAGAAAGATTAGTATGTTAAAGCAGATGTAGAGAGAGAATGGAAAAAAAACTAGGAGAGAAGAAAGGGCAAATGGACAGCAGACGATGGAGAGTTAGCAGAAGACATGAAGAAACCAGAAGAAAGTGGCTGGAACAATTGCAACTGAAAAAAATGCACAAAAGGTAGAAAAATATCTCTTTATTTTGAATTTATTAACTGGAATATGTCAGCTCTGGGAAATGTGCATCATTAATGTTTGCGCTTTGTTTAGTACAAAGGAAATTAATTTATAGTTTTATTTCTACAGTGTTGTTGTACATTCCAAGTTTGGCTTTTGGGGTTCCCAGTTTAATTATTGTCTTCTTGTTTCTAAATCTTTTAGTCTTTCTTTATCCATACTCATTAAAGAGGCATGTTTACTAAAAGTTAGTGTATGGTAACATTATGCAAATATTTATGCAAATGAGGCCCCTTATGCAAATGAGGCCCCGCGTCTTATGCGGCCCCCGGGTTACTTTACAAGTCCTCATTTGGCCCTCAAAGCAATTTGAGTTTGAGACCCCTGCCCTAGATTGTGGGCTGAGGAAACAGGAAGGAGTACAGAGTTATCCACAGAGACTGAGAAAGGAGGAAGAGGAAGGGAGGTTTTAGGGGGAAAGATAAGAAGTTCAGTCTTGGCCATGTTCAGTTTCAAGCGGCAGTGAGACATCCAGGCAACAATATCGGAAAGGCAGGCAGAGATCCGGGTCTGGATTGCTGGAGAGATTTCAGGCATAGAGAGGTAGATCTGGGAGTCATCAGCATACAGATGGTACTGAAAGCCATGGGAAGAGATAAGCGCACCAAGGGACTGGGTGTAGAGAGAGAAAAGGAGCGGACCCAAGACAGATCCTTGGGGTACACCAACAGGGAGCGGGGTAGGAGAGGAGGAGGAGCCACCAGAACACACACTGAAAGGGCGATGGGAGAGATAGGAGGAGAACCAGGATAGTACAGAGCCCCTAAAACCAAGTGAGGACAGGGTATCGAGGAGAAGGTTGTGGTCAACAGTGTCAAAAGCAGCAGAGAGGTCAAGAAGGATGAGGACAGAGTAAAGGCCCTTGGATTTTGCCAGGAACAAGTCACTGGAGACTTTGGCAAGAACCATTTCAGTAGAGTGTAAAGGTCGAAAGCCAGACTGTAAGGGATCCAGGAGGGCATGAGAGGAGAGGAAGTTGAGACACCTGAACCGCACGTTCAAGTAGTTTAGAAACGAAGGGAAGGAGAGAGATGGGTCGATAATTAGAAGGACAGGTGGAATCAAGTGAGGGTTTCTTGAGGAGAGGTGTGAGCACAGCATGCTTGAAGTCTGCAGGGACTGTTGCAGTGGAGAGCGATAGGTTGAGAATGTGAGAGATGGAAGGGACAACAGTGGAGGAGGAGGGGCTTAGGAGACGGGTGGGGATATGATCAGAGGAGCAGGTGGTGAGTTTGGAGGAAGAAAGAAGGTGTGCAGTTTCCTCTTCAGAGATCACAGGAAAGGAAGAGAGGGTAGCAGAGGTGGGGGGGGGGGGGGGAGAGATGGGAGTGAAGAGGGGGTGGTGGGGAAGTGGCTGACTTTGTGGGGAATTGGAGGGTGATTTTGTGAATTTTGTCGTGGAAATAGTCAGCCAGGGTTTGGGCAGAAAGGGAGGGAGGGATCAGGGATGGAGGCACTTTGAGAAGAGAGCTGAGAGTAGTAAAGAGACGGCGAGGATCAGAGACAAGAGAGTTAGTCAGATGGACATAATAGTCTTGTCTGGCAAGAGCTATGACTGACTGGAAGGAGACAAGCATGAATTTGAAGTGTAGAAAGTCTGCAGGGGAGCGGAATTTGAGCCACACACGCTCAGCAGAACAGAACACACTGAACAGAAGGCGGCATTTCATCTGACGTGGCTGTGGTCTTGCTACCATCAGTAGCGCTGGCAGTACTCCAGCTGATGTAGACCAGTAGTGGGCCTTCCCTTCGGGTAGCTTTACTATATAGTCACAGCCACATCCAGATGTAGTTCACTTCCGCTTCTTGGCTCATAGTGCCTTACTGCGAGAGAAGTTGACATCATATGAGCATAGATCGCAGTGCAAGGACATCGTGGAATAGAGAGAGAGGACCGTGGTCCTGAGTGACATCCACCCTACTAGCTGCTGCTGAAGGGTAAAGAGGGAGGACTTTTTTATCCCCTCCCCCCATCTTATTGTGAGTGACATACTGCTGGCAGGGGACCCAGGGATTGCTTAGGACATGAGGAAGAGGGACAGCAGGGTGTGGAGGAGAAAGAAAGGTCTGATGAGGATTTAGGTTGGAAGGTAAGCAAATACAGGGAGAAATTAAATAAATAAATAAAACAAATAAAGGGCTCCATTGGAATCTACTACTGCGAGGGAGAGGGGCAGCGCAGTAATCACTTGCACAGGGCAGCAAAAAAATAGGTAACAAAAAAAATCCAAAGAAATTAAATTAAAAGTAAATGAAAACCTAGAAAATAATAAGTCCCAAAATTTACACACATCGAAACAACCAAGCCTTACTCTTTTTGTGGAGGGTCAAGTGATTTAATTCTGATTTTTCAGGCTCCAGCAGACCATTCCACAAAATTGGGGCACATTTCCTTGATAAAAATCCGCTCATGTATTCAATCCATTTTCTCAATATAGGAAGGTGAATAACGGAGTCCTCCAGAGATCTGTACTAGGACTGGTGCTTTTGAACACAGTTAAAAATGATCTGGAATTGGTAACAAGTGAGGTGATTAAATATGCAGATGACACCATGTGGACTGTAAGAAACTGCAGGAGGACCTTGGGAGACTGGGCATCCAAATGGCTGATGAAATTTAATATGGACAAGTACAACCGATGCACATAGGGAAGAATAACCCAAACTATAGATGCACAATGCTAGGTTCCCTATTTGGAGTCTCCACCCAAGAAAGATCTGGGTGTGATCATAGACAGTATATTGAAATCTTCAGTTCACTGTGAGACAGTGGCCCAAAGAGCAAGCAGAATGTTAGGAATAATTAGGAAAGGAATATTTTTGCTCTTGTATAATGAAGCTTTGGCCTCATTGCTGCAAGATGTGGTAAAAGCAGGCCACATTGGATAAATTCTTGGAGGAAAACCCTGGGAATAAATAGAATGAAACTGGCTCTATTTGGTGTATGTCAGGTATTTGTGACCTAGATTGGCCACTGTTAGAAACAGGACACTGGGCTTGATGGTCCTTTGCTCTGAAGCAGTATAGCACTTACGTTCTTATATTTAGTGAGCTTGCCTCAAGTAGATTGCTTGACTGGGAGGCAACTCTCTGTCAGGGCAATCTCAACATAGTTTGTCCCTCAGATAAGACAGATCCCTGTCTTTTAACATGCTAAAACCAGTGACAAGATCTTAAATCATGGGGAAAGCCGCCTGCACTGCATGGCAGTTACAGCCCCCAAATAAAACACACTATGTGGTGCAGCTAGGATAGCTGTACCTGTTGATGGTCCCTTGCTGTATGGTGGGAGGCCCTGGGCTGGTTGCAAAAAGAATGACAGTCTGGCCGGACCTGTGATGGACTGGAGATTTAATCAAGTTCAGTATGATGAGGGACTGTTGAAAACCATAGGCATGGAGAAAATAACCTGTATTGCACAGTACATACAATCCCCCCCTAAAAAAAAAGAGAAACATAGGGAAAGTAACCTGCACTGCAGGTCCTGCCTTAGCATCCCTATGTGAAAAACCTGGGAATCAGTATTATGAACCAAACGAGTATGGCAAAAAACAAAATATTATTTTAACAAACATACATTTTTTTGTCGGGATCCGCCGACCGGAGATGGAGAGAGGAAAAACTCCCCACTCGTTGTCGGCAGAGGCCTTTTGTTCGTATTTTCAAAAACAATAACACAAATAGTGAAAATCACTTATCTGAGAGTGAACAGAAAGGGCAGCAGAGTAGTAAAGCCCATTTAATGCTGCTTTACTACTCTGCTGCCCTTTCTGTTCACTCTCAGATAAGTGATTTTCACTATTTGTGTGAAAGTGGAGGAGTGGCCTAGTGGAGGAGTGGTCTAGTGGTTGGGGCAAGGTACTTCAGGCCAGAAGGTCAGGGGTTCAAATCCCACTAGAGGACAGCAACCTTGGGCCGGAAGGACTGGGGTTTCTAGTCCCACAGGTGCTCCTTGTGGTCTTGGGCAAGCCACTTAACCCTCCATAGCCCATGTTCCCTGTAAAATAGTTATCTCCAAGTTATAATGCCCTGTTCAATGTAATTTCAGTTTGTTCAATGTAAACCACACTGATGCAGAATAGCACAGTATATAAGAGAATGTAAATAAATAAATATTTTGTTTTTTGCCATACTCGTTTGGTTCATAATACTGATTCCCAGGTTTTTCACATGTTTTGACTCTTGGTTATGATATTTTGGAGTGTCATCACATTTTTGAAGGTTTTTTCCTTATATTAGAATCCCTATGGGCAGACTGGATGGACGGTTTTTATCTGTTGTAACTATATTAGGAAACCATGCCATTGGACTATGTTTTGAAGAGTTCAGAAGTAGGCTAGCTGCTCTATTCTAAGCTACTTGTAACCTGGGCATGAGTCTGACTGGAAGACCCGGGCAGAGAATATAGCAATAATGCATCTGCAAAACTATTAGAGCCTATATTAAGGTTCTCATCAATCTTAACCCTTTCAAGGCCTACTTTAAAATTTTAATCCACATTCTGCAGCCTGGTTAATTCTTGCATATTTCAGGAAAATTGTATCCGTCTTATTCAATATGTTCTAATAGTGATTTTCCTTCTGCTATGGTCATGTATTATATACCATTTGATAGGAATATTTAGTCAGAATTTTGGATCCCAAGAGTTTTGGGCTCAGCCTGGAAAGGGTTAAGTCTACGAATGGATGCGGCCATGTTACTAATAGCATCTTCACAAAGACATTACACAAAAACTGCCCTACTTGCTTTTGCAAACAAAAAAGACATTCTCCTGTGTTCCACCCAAAACTACCCTTGACCATGCCGACTACAGAGTCACATACAAGTGCCTGTGTTGTTGTCATCACGAGTGCTCACAGGCAGTGGGCAATTGTATAAGTGGCAATTTACAGAAGTATACTGTCATATATGTCCACACCAAATTTTCAGGTCATGGCAGGGGGACACATGAGGCCTCTGACGAGGTTGTTTTGTTTATGATCTATGGACCAAAGATGTGTGAATGGAGTGACCTGCAAAGTAAGCACCTCTAGTGGCTGGTGGAACTTCTGTTTGTAAGCTCTAATGCCTCTTAAAGGGGGGATACAAGAATTATCCAAAGATGGTATCATAGATGAATTTTGGAGACCGCATAGGCACATTCTTGTGACTTCATTTTATGGACCTCCAGCATCCTCCTTGGGGGCTTCTAGCTCACTCTTGGCTGGGTTACAGCAACTTGAGCCTTCAGTCACTACTACCCTGGGGGAAACGCTCCTTCTAAGCTCTATGGAAATCGTCCACTTGCATTCCTACTGGCAATGGTGATACATTTTCAATCACATGGTGAAGGTAGGTGCTGCAGGACTCCCGGGGGACCTGACTGTCCCTCAAGAATGAAAACTCAATATTGCCTCACTACCCTAGTGGGAGCACTGATGGGGGACTTCTGCAAAGTTTAGAGGGGGCGTTGTCTGTGAGTGGGGATGTTTTTCTATTTTATAGCCTTTTCCAACTCAGCTCATCGATGGACGCCAAGGATTCTCAGCTGAAGTCTATAAATTGCAGCTCGCTTAGGATCACAAAAATGTAGCCTTTGAGTCTGGCCAGTAGTTGTCACACTCCAGTGATGGCTGGATTTCTTTTGCTCTGGGGCAAGGGTTACTGTTTCTGTAACATCTCCAGATCTAGAAAGCAGAGCCCCAGACAATGAATCAAGCTCACGGTCTCCACAGTCTGCCATCAGGCCAGCCCCTTGTTGAGGCCTTTAGCTGAAGAACATACATTGCTGTTTTGTTTGCAAGGATTTTTCATTCCTCGAGATCACTACAAAGAATGCCCCGGTGCATACCTAACCCAAAGAAAGTTCTCAGTGGTGGCTTTATCAGCCAAATTCAGTTAGTTGTGACTTTCCAAATACATGCAAAACAGGCTCATGCAAAACTAGACGACAACAATTAATTAGCAACTGACCAAGGGAATTTACTGAAGAAATAGTATGGGAGAACCCTGAGAATTATGCACATGGCTGGATAAAAGGGCAATTAATTGAGTTAGTGGTCATGCCTGCAAATATTAAGGAGTTTTGCTTGGGAGAAGGGGGTAAAGGGGATATTATTCGTAAAGTGTCTTTGAAGCTCTGAACCTTGAAAAGGGTAACCATCTCTACATTTCCCAAAGCAAGTGAAGTTGGGAGTGTATCTAACTATCCAACCCTAACCCCAAAACTGATTTTTTTTTTCAAAAGACAACAGAGCTATTGAGCTGCTGGGGGCACCCTTTAAATCCTCATGGTTTTCCCTCCTTCATTCTCAAGAGCAAAAGCAAGAAACAATTTAGAGTAGACCTGAGGAAATGAGGTCTTCCCATGGTTCTTGGCTCCTTTGATGTTATATTTCCAAAAGACTGGATGTAGTATGTGTACAAACGTTTCTAGGACAGATTAGAAGGGATCTATAGAGCTATGTCTGAGTATCATGTTTGACCCAGAACACACTAGGCAGAGTGCAAGCTTGAGTAAACTGCAAGGACAGTATCTCCGTCAGAATAAGGCAATCCATCTCTCTCTCCACCAAGGCTTCTGTCTTCTCTGCCCCATGAGCTTTATATTTGGTTTTAAGCAGTGACTCTAAATGTGCAAGATATGTTTCATCTATCATTCTTGCCCGCTCTCCTGTCTTCTGAGGTGGGTCTCTTGCTTTGGAAGCCCTTTCTGATATTTTCCTTGAACTGTAAAGCAAAACAAACAAACAGGAAGTGACATAAAATGAAAGATTTTTTAATGCACACATCAGCGATATAACAGCTGTAATAAACAGGGCCCTTAACGTGAACTTCTGTGGCTGGATGAATCCTTTTCTTCTGGTCCTGCTCCGGAGGAACCAAGACAATGCACTTCTGATGTCCTCCTTTCTCTTCCATTTATTTCCTTGTCCTTTCCTCTCTCTCTCATGCGCTTTTTCAAGTCTTTTTATAGACATTCCGTCTCACTTCTTTGTCTCTTTCTTACTTTCCCTCTGAGATTCCTCTCTGCTTATTCAGTTCTCTAGTGGGATACAAGGAGAATGGGGCAGCTTGAAAGTATCAGCTTTGAACAAACTTTAACCAAGAAATAGTAAAGACGTCCTGAGGTATTTTGAATATTTAATTGGCAGCAACGCTCTCGTTCCGCAACTTTGAAAAATGGAGAGCCTGGTCCCGCGCCGGGCATCCTGCAATGCACTGGGTGGATCAGATTGCCATATAAGGCATTTTCTACCTTATACGGCAGTCTGACCCCGCCCGGTGCATCCCAGGATGCACTGCGCGGGGCCATTTTCCAAGATAGCGCCGCGGGAACGAGAGCGCGTGCGCAATGCTTTCTCTCTTTTGGGAAGGTACCGAAAGGGGGTTTGGGGGCGCTGGGCTACCAGGGTTAATTTTAGTTAGTTAAGTGAGTGGGGGATCGGGGCCACTGGGGATTGGGTTTCTGTCGGGACACCGATCCTCCTCCGACGGTACTTTGATAGCATCGGGGACTTTCTCAGATGCCTGGATCACCTGAGGGGAAGCCCCTGATGCTCTCAAAATACCGTCGGGGCGCATATGTAAATTAGCCACGCGGTGCTCATGTCAAACTTCTGCCAACTTCTGCGCGCATGTGTTTGGCTTGCGCTCCCAGTTTAACGCGTGGCTAATTTGCTTATGTGTCCCTTTCTGCATGTTGGCGCTAAAGTCGTGCGCTATCGGTGCGCCGTATAGAGCTGATAGCGCGCAACTTGTTCAGTGCCGGCTTTCTGCATCGGCCCCTTTGTGAGCTGCTTACTGGAAAGTGCTTGAATAGGGATTAACTTTGACGGGAAGTGGTGGTACTGGAGTTACCTTTTGACTCCGAGGTGGCGGATTGCTCTTCGTAGTGGCGTTAGTGTTGGGGATCTTTTTGTCTAGCTATCGATAGCAATTTGGGGACTCCCTTTTGTCCAGGTGGAAGTGGTAGCATGAGGGAGCCCCTTTGTTGAAGAGGGTGGGGTTGTGCTAACATAAATAATGACAAGAAAGAATATTTGATATTGGAGTGGATCCTTTTATTCGGACGCTAGGGGTTAACACAAGTCAGGATTTTTCCCACCTCCAATCTCTCTTTGAGAAGGTGGGGGATGGAGGGGGTGGCTGAGTTCACGTGCTGCGTGCGTGTGACGTCAGAGGGGTAGGAGAGTGAGGCGGGGGGTGGGCAGCAGCAGCAGCGGTGGACGAGCGATCGGGCCGTAAAGCTCAGCCCAGCCCCGGCCCGGGATATCATCCGCAGCAGCATGGCGGGGGCCGGGGAAACCAAGGTGATCTACCACCTGGACGAGGAGGAGACGCCCTACCTGGTGAAAATTCCGGTGCCCGCCGAGCGCATCACGCTGCTGGACTTCAAACAGGTCCTGAACCGGCCCAACTGCAAGTACTTCTTCAAGTCTATGGATCAGGATTTCGGGTAAGAGCTACGGGAAGAGGGGCTGGGGTTGAGGTTAACGTTCTGTAGCTATAGCATCCCGTCCCCAAACACTCTAATTTCATCTGATCAGCTGCTACTTAGTCTCCAGAGGGGGAGGGGATTGCCGATCGCCTTTCTCCCGTTCAGCCCAGGCCTGGGGATCCAGCGGCGAAAATACCCCAGAGCCAGACAAAGGGAAAACTTTCCCTTTCTCCGAACGTTCTGTAGTAGAACTTTTACGATTGTTTTGGGTGCGCGAGCGTTTGTGCACTGTTACATTGTTGCAAAAGATCAGTAGGTGCAGCTGTGAAATTTTGGAAACAAACAACAAAAAAAATCCCTGCAGTCCTTCATCCCTCCCTCCCTCCAACTCAGCAGAACTTGCAGTCAAAGCGCAGCTCGGCCTCAGGCTTCCCTCTCCTCCCCCTCCTTTCAGACATTCTACTCCTTATTCGCCTGCACTTTCTGCAAACAAATGGATGGAGACGCTACTCCCCCATGCCCCGCCTTTACACTTTTATCCTTCAGATCTCATGATCCAAATTTGCAGCAACTCCGATTCAAGCTTTATATTGGATGGCTCTCTTCTCCCACCTCCCTTTTTTGGTTTCTCTCTTCCTGTGCATGACTTATTTTCACTTCTTGGAGTTTCTCCAGATCTCCGGGCACCCTGCAAGAAGTTCTCCCCTTTCACTTCTGGCTCTGGTCTGCCAAGGACCTGGCTTTTTTTTTTTTTTTTTGCTTCCTTGACGGGATTTCCTGTCGTGTGTCTCTTTGAAAGATTCTTATGATGCATTTAATAGCTTGTCTGAGTTTTGTTTTTCCTTCTGATTAAGGCCATTAAATCTTACTGTTGTGGGTCCTAGCGTATTGTGGATGAAGGCTGAAGCAATCAAAAATGCAGACAAAACTCGGATGTTTGGTGTTTTTCTAAATGTAAATGTTTCATATTTTGGTTATGTTTGTTAAATAATATGATTCTTAAGGAAAATGTGGCAAAAGAAAAACCCAGCCAAACTCTCTTGTTTTTACAATTTCTTTTAATAGTTTGACTTTTTGGGCAGATATCTAATTTCCATTTTCTGTTTTTGATTAATTTGACATCTTCCACTTCTTTTGTCTGAAAGCTTTAATGGATAAGCTCTTCTGCAGTCATTGTTATTACTTTTCTTCTGGAAAGTAAAAAGTACTTTTCCTGGCGTAATTAAGAACAGAAAAGGAATTATAATGTAGAAATTGAGTTGCTTTTTAAAAATCTGCTTGTAGAGTGTTTTCTCTGCTGGGTGGGGAGGACAAGAGGGCTTGAGAGTTGAGAGAAATTTTAACTAAAATCTCTTCTGCATCTCCCCCTCTCCCCAAATACTTGTTTTCTTCACTCTGCTCTCACCCCCCCCCCCCCAGATACACAAAGCTAGACACTTCCCTCCCATTATCCCCCCCCCAGAAGGCATTTCTCTTTATCTCACACATAATCCCTTAAGGCAAACACATCTCTCTCCTCTTCACCACCCAATTCATGGACACACACCTGCCCTACCCAATTCCTAAATATATGCTTGCATATCCCACCTTCCCTAAAAGAACAAGCACATCTTCATGAATGCACATCTTGCTACTGCTCCTATATATGCCCCCTCCCCAAAGAAACCTACTCCATGGCAGCTGTGTTACAGGATGCCATGCTAAATGTGTGTTTCTTCCCGCCCATGTAAACACAGATGCACTGCTTTCTCCTTCCTAAACATGCTGATCCCTCCACCAAATACAGCTCTAAACAAAGGCACAGAAGGGGATAACCTGTACCAAACGGTGGTCAAAGTTCTAGCCACCGGTACGGGCAGACTAGATGAATCATGCTGGTCTTTAACTGCCGTCATTTATAATATTAGTATGTTCCACCCCTTTGGAACCCCCCCCCCAAAAAAAAAACCCCACCTGGACTGTTTCCTAAACATCTTTGCTTGTCCACTGTCTCCCTAAACAAACGCGTCCCCCTTATGCCAAGCCGTTCCTCTCCCACTGAATACACACAGGAGCCTTGACCTTCTTTCCACCTTGGCCCTTGTGAGTCTAATCCCTTCCTGTTTCATATTGCTGTCCCTTTTTTCTAGAATCTCATTTCTCATTGCATTTGTCTCTCTCGGATTCCCCTTGCTTGCCCTCTCCAAAGTGCATATTTAGGCCTTTAAGTCTCATATTACATGACTGTTGATGCTGACTGAATCTTTGGTTAGCCCTCCTCCAAATGGCCTTTGGCTATATTCTTTTGGAGGTATTGCCTCCAGAGCTTCACACAGTCTTCACTAATGAGCCATACAGAGACAACATTTATTTATGAGATTGGCTGGTATTCTGCCAATCAGTTAAATTTTGTTCCTCTGCTCCAACTTACCCCTCCCCCCTTTTTTCCCCTGCTGTGCAAAGTAACATTCCCCTAGCTTTGATCACTGCTTTTTTTTTTTGCATTCATTAGATATGATCACCCCCAAATCCCTCCCCTGTTTGACTGTCAGTCCCTCAGCCTGTGCCATATGTGATGTATATGGCAGGGGGGGGGACGACTCCATCTGTTGCCATTGTCATGACATCGTTATGTGTCCTATTCATAGCTTGGTGGGGTGATAACTGCTTTAGGAGCCCAATTTTATTTGGATTTGAACATTGGTCTACTGTCCAAGCTGAACCCATTTATCTGTGTGAAAGTTGGTGGTATTGTGGAATCATTGCTACATATTCAAAATCAGATTGTTTTGATAAAGTCCATTCTAAGCTGTCCCAGGACCATGGACTTGCTCTTCGTTTATCTGTTGGTAAAATTGCTGGGAGGAATTTTGTACATTGATTAAGTCTGGGCACCTGATTGTACATTTTGTATAAAATTCAATTTGAATATCTGCCTAGATCCCTTTGTTGGATATCAAGGAATCTATAATATATATTTAACATTTATAATATAACAGTCTCTTACATACCAAATCTACCTACTCTCATATCGCAGACCTCCAGAATGTAACATTTATTGACAGTATCCAACAGTTTCTCAGACATCCCTCAATTTGTTTTTTTTCTAAAAATAAGATGTTTTCTCCCGGTCTTCAGTAGGTGGACTCTTCCATAATGGAGGTACAGCTTCTGGACTTGTGCATGCTGTAGCTAAAACCAACCTCAATTTCTCCCCCCCCCCTTGTTTTTTTTTTTTTGTTGTTTTTTTGTTGAAGGAATTACCATCTGAAAGTCATAATGTGAATGGCATGTTCTGGTTAGAACATATTGTACCACAAATGGGTGGTGTTACTTTGATCCCATGTCCTGTAAAACTTTAACTACTAAACGTTTAACAATTTCTTTTTAAACCAATTGGCAACCAGTGGTGCTTAATTAAAAAAAAACAAACAAACAAAAAACCCCAATACAAAACAACTTAGCTCTTTCCCACCATTTTTCCTCCAACAACTACCTTCACCACAGTATTTCAGCAACTGGCGCTTTCTATTAATTTTTTTGGGAGACTTAAAGAAGTGGAAGATAGACAACTTGTCTATTTACATAAGTGGGTATACAAACGTATTCTGAATGTCAGGCAGATTGTTGTTGATATCTACTGCAAGCCAGTAGGGTTGACAGGTCTACAGAAGGAACAGGGTATAGAACTCTGTATTTATGCCCTGGTGTAAAGACAGTAAGTTTGGGGGGAGAGCGGAAGAAGCGGGCTTGTGGCAGGGTGTCCAGAAGAAAAATATTTCCCTTTCATAAGCTCCATCTTCAGATTTCTCATCTCTTTTCCGCAGGGTTGTGAAGGAAGAGATTTCGGATGACAGTGCCAAGTTGCCATGTTTCAATGGAAGAGTTGTCTCTTGGGTGAGGGCCTGCATATTCTGGTTCTCTTTTCATTCACAGCTGTTGCCCTAAGGGTGGTATGTGTGGGGAGGCAGGAGCATGGGATGTGGTGGGCAGACCTCTAGGTCTCCATGTTAATGCCAGACTGTTTCCTGGCTGGTCCTCTTTGGGGAGGGGGGGAGGAGTAGTTGCCTCAGCCTTATTGTGTTGAGGGGTTCTGATTGGTTGATGCTTTCACCGTGGGTGATACTTGGTGCTGAAGAAATTGCCAGAGGTCAGTTGGAGATAGCGGTATTACACTAGAAAGTAAATTGTGAAAATCTGGTGTTCTTTTGATTCCTATAAGGCTGGTCAGCAAGATTTTGAACTGCAGTCGGTTTTTCAGTAATCTAGCAGGGCGTATTCCAAAGCAGACCTGCTAACTGCGCCAGTTACACTGAGCGGGATATTCAGAGGCACACAGTTGGATTTGTGCTGCTGAATATCCCCCTCTAATGCTGCTAGATGCCCCCAATGCTAACCATTTAACATCGGGGTGTTCTGAAGTTAACTGGTCAGCGGTAATATTAAGCCACTCTCTAGTTAGCTTAAAGCGGCTAAAGTTAAGCAGAGTAAAGGCTGTCCTGGTGTTAGGCACTTTAGCTGACCAGGCAATAGCTGAATATCGCTGCTACCCAGTTCGTTTTGATGCTATCAGGCCAACCTGGATACTTGATGCCGGTGGCTGGCATTAAAGCAGCTGGCTATCGCCGCTTTAACTTAGCAGCATCAGCTAGTGCTGTTGAATAGCCAGAGCTGATATCAGCCCCCCAATCTGTATGTACAAGCATGCTCAATCCTAATTGGCAACTATTGGCATGAAGGAAATGATGGCTAAAGATCTAGGAATAAGAAAGAGTTTGCATGGCTTATGGCATGAGGACCTTAGAATATGGTTTAAAGCTCATTCCTAATCTGGAAGGCTCTCATGCCATGATCCTTTGCATTCTTTATAATGGCCATTAACCCTCTGTCATTTCTGTTTCTGCGTATTAAACATTTCCCCCTGCTGGATTCAGGGCTCTGGGCTTTTCGACAGGATATTTGCTCTTGTGTTTTTCTATGAAGAGCTTGGCCTCTTTCTCTTCTTTCTAGTTGGTGTCTTCGGAGACCCCCCAGCCAGAAACGGTACCACCTGCACCAGTGGAGGTCAGACCTGAGCCTTCCCCTCCCCCGCCGCCTCCTGCAGAGCGCAGCAGTGGCATCGGTGACTCCCGACCTCCGTCTTTCCAGTGAGTTTTGGAGGGGAGTGGGGCACAGTTCAGCTAGGCTTTTCAACTGAGGGCAAAAGGGTATGATTTTTGGATGGAATCAGCCTATTGAAATATGCGTCCGTGACACAGGGGAAGTAGTATGGGGTGAGCAGCCCCTGTTTTTGGAAAGGGATACTTTGTAAGTGGAGAGGAAGGAGGAGCAATGGACTGAGAATGAGGGTAGCCAGGGTTCGAATATTGCTTCTGCTACTGGGGTTCCTTGTGACCTTGGGCAGGCCCTTTATCTCCCGGTGCCTTAGCTATCCATTTAGACTGTAAGCTCCTCAAGGAAGGGACATGTGGAATGCTGATGTATATTTAGAGTGCTATAATGCCGCTTGCCCCCAGTAGTGTTAGATAAGTGTTTTATAAAGGTTTATTCCAACTGCTAGAAAACAGAGAGCCCTAACACTATACCAAGGTGGTAGCCTTTCTTGTGGGTGGGATACAATGCAGGGAGAAGGTGGGTTATCCTGAATTGTAAATTCCATATTTCCCCTTTGCCTTCTACAGTCCAAACATTTCTGGAAGTCGAGAGAACCTGGAACAGGACACGGAGACGGAGTCCATGGTGTCGGTGCGGCGCGAGAGGCCGCGGCGCAGAGAAGGCAGTGAGCATGGTAAAGAGCCCCACCGTTCTCTGCTGGTCGTCCTCCTCATTCTCTTTCCAGGGTCAGCTCTGTTCATTTTCTTCCTTTTGAAGGTGGACATCGGCTGAATGGACAGACACGTCTGGAGCGCCACATGGCTGGCTACGAGAGCGCTTCCACGCTGCTCACCAGTGAAATTGAGACCACCAGCATGTGCGACTCAGAAGATGACGACACCATGAGCAGGTGAGGGTCCAGGAGCTGCATGCCCCCATCACTCGCACTCCCTTTTTCTATGGATAAGTTATTAGTTTAATGGGCCTGCCTGCTCTGTGGCATTAAAGATCCCAGGGTGATCGCCACAGGGTTAGGGATGCTGGTTTCTGCTATAGACTATAGAATCTGACATTGTCAAAATTGCCCCCCCCCCCCCATATTCTATAAAGAATTGAATAATGTATAGAAAAATCTGTTCTGTGCACCTCCTGTTAGTTCAAGCATGCTGTGCTTTGGATAATTGGTGCATCACAGAAGAGGCATGGCCCACAGATGGAAACGAGAGGGCTTTAAATGAGATTCATTGGGGATAGGTGAAGAAAGCCCTGGGGTAAGTAAAACATGAAATGCCTCTGTACAGATGGGAAAAAGGGACAGCATCTGGAAAGCAATGTGTATTAATGTCATTGTACAGTAAATATGATTCTGGCTCTTGAGATGTTAATGGAAGAGGCCGACTTGGATTTAGCGGTGGTCACAGGGATATGGCTCATGGATGTAATTATACCAAGCTATAATTTATTCAGGGAGGACAGGGTAGGAAGAAAGGGAGGAGTGGCACTCTATATAAAAGATGATGATAAAGCAACAGAAGGGGAAGGCAATGGCAGTGGGGAGAATGAAAAAAATGGATGATGAAATACTCAAAAAAATCAGGGGAGCTAACAAAAGTTACAACACAGTAATAATAATGGGTAATTTCAATTACCCCGGTATCGACTGGGTCAGTGACACGGCAGGACATGCTAGAGAGAGAAAGTTTCTAGATGAAATAAATAACTGGTCAGTTCATGAACCAGCTGCTCCAAGAAGCAGAGGGGAAGCCATTTTGGATCTAGTCCTTAATGGAACATAAGATCTGATGCAAGAGATAAGGGTGTTGGGGCCACTTGGCAATAGTGATCTACGCACTACGCACACCAACCAACAAGCCTCCAGGGAAGAGAGCGAGTGCCCCATGGTACTCAGCTGATCTCAGAGCATCGCTTAACCAACTTCGGAAACTAGAGAAACGCTGGCGCCGATCTCATTCTTTAAGTGACCAGACAACATACAACCTTCATCTTGCTGCACACCGCAACGCAATCACCGATACGATGAAACAGTACTACGCTGATACCTTAAAGAGATCGCTTAATAAACCACACGACCTTTTCAACCTAGTAAAGACTTTATCGAAGGAACCATCCTCTGGACCCCCATTCGAGATACACCCACAAGATTATGCAACCTACATCCAATCCAAGATATGCCAGACCAACAAAACCCATATTACAACTAACACCACAGAGCAAGTCTACCAAACAGCCCTAACCATGTTCTCTACCCCCACCAAGAGAGGGATTGAAGACACTATTGCGGCCCTTAATATCACCACTGCCCAGTCGGATCCATGCCCTGCCTTCTGGATCAAGGAGCTTCGCAGTCACTTCAGCCCAGTACTATCCAAAATAATGAATCTCTCCTTCTCAACTGGCTCTTTCCCTTCAGCCCTTAAACATACTTCTATCAGACCTCTGCTAAAGAACTGCAAGCTCAATCCCCAACAGGTGGAATCCTACAGACCTATATCCAGCATCCCACTACTCACGAAGATCATAGAAAAGGAGGCTCAACGTCAATGGCAAGATCATATCGACTCCACCGCACCGTTAGATCCTTGCCAACATGGTTTTAGGGAATTCCATGGAGTGGAGACCCTACTTACCACTCTATTCTGCAAGATAATCACCGGCATTGACGACATTCGTCAAGGATTTGCCCTCATCTTTCTAGACATCGCTGCAGCGTTTGATTCTGTAAACCACGAGCTTCTATTAAGACGACTGACTGACAAAGGCATAAATGGAAGAGCGCTTGAATGGTGCAGATCCTACCTGACCGAAAGATGGCAACATGTTCGTTCCGGAGGGAAAAATTCTGAACCATTCCACCAAAGCCAGGGAGTCCCACAGGGTTCTTCCCTTTCTGCGCTCTTGTTCAATATTTACATGCAACCAATTTGTAATATCATCCGGTCTTTCAATGTCGATTGCATGTTATACGCAGACGACGTCCTGCTTTACATTCCCTTCTCTACTGAGCATATGGACCTATCTCCACTGACGAACTGTTTCAATGCAATATCCGAATGGCTTCTTTCTCAAAACCTTAGAATACAACATAAGAAAACGGAAGTACTCTTCATTACGAGGAACCCCAACTTTACCCCACCACAATATCTTAAGGTAAAAGAAGCTGAGCTGCAATCTAAATCCTCAATACGTTACCTGGGAGTCACTTTAGATCAGCATTTGGATTTGAAGGCCCATATAGGAAACATAGTCAAATCAGTATACCACAAGATCCGCACACTTAGGCATCTACGTTCCATGCTTGAACCAACTGATTTCCGGACAATTTTCCAGGCGTTGATCATACCCCATTTTGACTATGCCAATGCCATCCTACAAGGTCTTCCCCAATCTACATTGAACCCGCTGCAGCTAGCCATGAATGCTGCAGCAAGAGTACTCCATGGAGCCTCCAGGAGCGACCACATAACGCCTCTGCTGATACAGTTGCATTGGCTACCCATCCAGGCCAGAATAGTTTTCAAGACCTTGATAACCACTTTTAAAGCTATTAACAATCTCTCACCTGCATCCTTAACCTCACTCATCCATATCACTTCCCCAAATAGAGCAAGAACATCCACGGCTATTAACTCCCTAAATGTCCCGAAGGCAGTAACTGTTTGCTTCAACTCGACAGCCAACAGAGCCTTTAGTCTCAGTGCCCCAAGATTCTGGAATGCATTACCTCCTGAGATCCGGGCTATTAAGAACCTACCACAGTTTAGAAAAGCCCTCAAATGCTACCTCTTCAACAAATACCTTATAGAGCCTAACGACAACCCCTAGAGCCCAAAGTCTCCTGGTGATACCTTTTCCATACAAAGTATGGTATCTCAACAACACACCAAGTATGATACTCAAACCCTTAGTGGTGGTTATATTTCTGCGAAACTACTGTTATTATGACTCCATATAATACATTTTGTAAATAGTTTTCCCCTGTTATCCAAGTTTTTGTGCCCTGTTACCTGTAAAACTCATACGCTTTCAACTGTACTGAGCATTTTTGTTACATGTAAACCGTGCTGATGCTGAATAGTGCGGTATATAAGAGACTATAAATAAATAAATAAATAGCATGATCACGTTTGATTTAATAAGTGAAGGACGGTATGGAAATCCACAGTATTACCTTTTAACTTTCAAAAGGGAGACTATGATAAAATGAGGAAACTAATTAAGAAAAAACTAAAAGGAGCAGTTGCAAAGGTTAAAGATGTACATAAAACTTGTTTAAAATTACTATCTTGGAAACCCAGACCAGCTGTATTCCACGCTTTAAGAAAAGTGGAAGAAGTCCAAAAAACTGCCAGCATGGTTTAAAGGTGAGGTCAGAGAGGCGGCTTTTGCCAAAAAAACATCTTTGAGGAAATGGAAAAATGAGCCAAATGACGAAAACTGGAAACAACACAAGCACTGACAAGTTAGATGCAAGGCATTGATAAGGCAGGCAAAGAGAGAATTTGAGAAAAAGCTTGCTGCGGAAGCAAAAATGCATAATAAAGACTTTCTCACAGGTTTTTTGCTACGAATGTACTTGAAAGAGCCAGTTGGACCATTAGATGATAGAGGGGTAAAAGGGGCACTAAGAGGGGACAAGGCCATAGCGGAGAGACTGAATGAATTCTTTGCTTCGGTCTTTACTGAGGAAGATGTAGGAATGTTACCCATGACTGAAATGGTATTTAAAAGAGATGCTGCGAAAAAATTGAAAGAAATATCGATACACCGGGAAGATGTGTTACAACTGTTTGATAAATTGAAGAGTAGCAAATCACCTGGACCAGATGGTATACATCCAAGGGTGTTGAAAGAATTGAAATATGAGATTGCAGACCTGCTATTAGTAATCTGTGAACTATCATTAAAATCATCTGTAATTCCTGAAAATTGGAGGATGGCCAATGTAAGGTCAATTTTTAAGAAGGGTTCCAGGGTGATCCGGGAATCTACAGACCGGTGAGCCTGACATCAGTACCGGGAAAAATGGTAGAAACCATCATAAAGAACAAAATTACTGAACATGTAGATAGTCATGGCTTAATGGGAGACAGCCAACATGGCTTTAGCCAAGGAAGGTCTTGTCTTACTAATCTGTTATGTTCTTTGGAAGGTGTGAATAAACAGGTAGACAAAGGTGAGTCAGTTGATATAATGTATCTGGACTTTCAGAAAGCCTTTGACAAGGTCCCTCATGAGAGACGTTCGGCAAATTTAAAAGTCATGGGATATGAGGCAGTGTACTATTGTGGATCGGGAACTGGTTAAAAGATAGAAAACAGAGGTTAGGGCTAAATGGTCAATTTTCTCAATGGAGAAAGGTGGATAGTGGAGTTCCCCAGGGATCTGTGCTGGGTCTGCTGCTTTTTAATATATTCATAAATTACCTGGAAATGAGAATGAGTGAGGTTATCAAATTTGCAGATGACACAAAACTATTCAAAGTTGTTAAAACCCATGAGGATTGTGGAAAATTGTAAGAGAATCTTGATAGATTGGAAGACTGGGCATCCAAATGGCAGATGCAATTTAATGTGGACAAGTGCAGTGTTATGCACCTAGGAAAGAAAAACCCAAACTATAGTTACACTAGGCAAGGTTCCACATTAGGAACCACCACCCAGGAAAAAGATTTAGGCGTCGTCATGGATAACATGTTAAAATCCTCTTCCCAGTGTGCAGCGGCGGCCAAGAGAGCAAATAGAATGCTAGGTGTCATAAGGAAAGGAATGGAGAATAAAACAAAGGATATTATAATGCCTCTGTTTCGTTTCATGGTGCGTCCGCACCTTGAATATTGTGTGCAGTTCTGGTCACTGTATCTTAAAAATGATATAGCGTTATTAGAAAAGGTACAGAGAAGAGCCACCAAAATGGTAAAGGGGATGGAAGGATACCCCTATGAAGAGAGGTTAAAAAAGTTAGGGCTCTTCAACCTTGAAAAGAGATGGCTGAAGGGAGATATGATAGAAGTCTATAAATTAATGAATGGAGTGGAACAGATAAACGTAGATCGATTTGTTTACGTCATCAAAATATAGAAAGACTAGGGGGCATGCAATGAGGCTACAGGGTAAACTATTTAAAACTAATGAGTGAAAAAATATTTTCTCTTTAACGTGTAATCAAACTCTGGAATTTGCTACCGGAAGATGTAATAAAAGCTGTTAGTGTAGCTGGGTTTAAAAAAGGTTTGGACAAGTTCCTGGAGGAAAGGTCCATAAACCATTATTAAGAAGGGACCCAGGATATCAATGCTTGAACCAATACACAAGCATTGTGGAACCTGTGTCCCTTGGGGAAACTGCTAGGTACATATGACCTAGATTGGCCACTGTTGGAAACAGGATACTGGGCTTGATGGACCTTGGTCTGACCCAGTATGGCATATCTTATGTTCTTATGACTTACAATGGTGTGAAAAAATCTTGCTTAGTTAGTGCCGAATTGGCGGTTTTTAGTTGTTTGGATCACAGGGACAAAATGTGTTACAATTTGCAATCCCTTCTGCATGCCTTTTTTTCCCTTTTGTCTTTTGTTCAAATATGGAAAATTTGCTGTGACTCTAGCATTCCTTTATGATTGTTTAATACCCATGTTCGTTTGGTTGTGAACCTGTGTACAAAGATGCAATCTGTGCCCAAAATGTCCTTGTGTTTTCTGTTCCGTGTATGTTGGCAGTGTGCATGTTTTCTTCTTAATTTCATTAGGTAGCCCTAAAAAGGGCTGTTGGTGGCCATTAGTATTTGATGGGCCGGTCCTTGCTCTTTCTCACCCGACGACATCTGTCTGGAATGGAGTGGACTGGTTTGAGGTGTTCTCGCATTATGATGCGATTCCAGGCTGCAATCAGTGACTCGGTCAGCTCTCGCTTGGTCCACAGCTGCTTGGTGATCTCAACTGATACCTTGTACCAAAGATTCTCAATCGGGTTGAGATCAGGTGATTGAGCTGGCCAATGTTCTGTTTGTTTGTTTTCTTCCAGTTGGCGACAGTTCTCACTCAGTGGCAAGGTGTATTGTCATTCTGGAAGAAATATCTGCCAGGAAACAGTTGCTCAGTTGATGGCATCATGCACTTCTTCAGAATTCCTATGTATTTAGCTGCATTCACCATCCCATCAACGATATGGAGTCTTCTGACACCTGGCTGCCATGCATCCCCAGATCATGACCTTGGTTGGATGCTTCATGGAGATATTCAAGCACTCTGGTTTGTACTCTTCATGAGGAAACCCTCTCACACACAGGTTTTTGCCCTGGTCACCCAGAATGCAGAACGTGCTTTCGTCACTCAACAGAATTTTCTCCCAGTCAGACTTGCTCCATTTTGAGTACTTGGATGCCCACTCAATGCATCTCTTCGTCTATTCCACCATTAGTAGCGTCTTCCTCTGCGCCTTACAGCCCCTCAACCCATACTCCAAGCATTGTCTCCTCCCAGTGGAAGTGCAAACTGCAACTGAACACTTTTCCTTCCATTCTCGCAGGAGCTCAGAAGAGGTTAGCTTGTGGCTGCCAAGAGATGTCCTTACCAAGACTCTGTTGTTGAGATCAGGTGACTTTTTTGGCCGACCACTGTGATGTCAGTCCTGCGTATTTCCAATCTCCTCATGCTTCGGCAGAATGTGAACAACCAAGCTTTGATTACAGCCAACCTTTGCTGCAGGCT
This sequence comes from Ichthyophis bannanicus, assembly GCA_033557465.1. NCBI lineage: Eukaryota > Metazoa > Chordata > Amphibia > Gymnophiona > Ichthyophiidae > Ichthyophis > Ichthyophis bannanicus. The sequence continues at coordinate 92,543,950 of CM066048.1, read as the reverse complement.
GGAATACCCCTCCTCATGAAAAACCACCATCCAGACCCTGTCCTCCATTGATAGAAACTGCAACCTCTTCACCATGCCAGGACATAGAGCATCAGATGCGATGCATACCAGTTGATCCACATTAAATTAAAATCCCGTATGCTGCCAAAATACCATGCACTGATTGGCTATCAAATATGTCTTCCTATTGGCTGAGGAAGTGCAGTATTCTATTGGTTCATTTCAATTCCACTTTGAAACAGAATCCAGTTGATCACATTGGGACATCGTTTCCTCATCACAGACAAATACTTTTGCATGCAGAAATGGCTGCCAAATTCAATTTTCAACAAAACAGTATATAATAAGTCAGGATTCTGCCACAGTATTTGGAAAGATTGTCAAAATAAAGCTGAGAATAACCTGATCATGCAGCCTATGCAAGAATTTTTTGCACACCACTGAACCAAGGGAAGCACTGTGGGTTAAACTGGAAAGAGGGAATGGAGTATCCATACAGAAGTGGACAGATTTAATTGAAGATATTCAAAGTATTGCTATGAAAGGAGAAGTGCTACTGATATTTTCAGTATGCTGAATGTTGATTGGGACATCCCTGCAGTAGTATTGTCTAGAAATAAGGAGATCCTGGTTTCTCTACAGGAAGAACTATTCCAACAACTGGTAATAAATAGATCCTTTACAGGAGTCGTCATACTGCACCCGGTGCTTACAAATGGGGAGTGTTTTCTGATGTTATAATGGGTGACAGTCTCTCATTCAGTGAACACTGAAGGAAGTAATTAAATATTAGGATAAGGGCTGAGAGAGTTTTCCTAAGTCTAGGACCCTCGCTTTTGAATGAACTAACTGTCAAGATGGGACAGTACCTCAAGGGGTTGTTAACTGGATGGGAATAGCTGGGAGAAGGTAGAAAAGCAGTGGGCAAAACTGAAGGGATATTTTAAGGGCAATAAACCTTTTTGTTAGGAAAGTAAATAGGAAAAGGAGGCCACTGTGGTTCTTGAAAGAAGTTGAGTGGCCTTCAAAACATAGCAGAGATCATAGAAAGAGGAAGACTAACATCTTTTTTAGTGATATAGCAGAAGGGCTGTCTGGTAAGGTTTGCCTCTTTGCGGATGATAGCAAAATCTGCAATAGAGTAGATACCCAGGAAGGTGTAGATAACATGAGGAGGGAACTAGCTAAGCTTGAAGAATGGTCTAGAATTTGGCAGCTGGGATTTAATGTAAAGAAAATGTAAGGTCATGCATTTGGGCTGCAGCAATGCAAGGGATCAATATAGTATAGGGGTGAAGTACTTTTGTCCACTAAAGAGTGGGACCTAGGCATGGTTGTGTCTGATGATCTTAAAGTAGCTAAACAGGTAGAAAAGGCGACGGCTAAAGCTAGAAGGATGCTTGGGTGCATACGGAGAGGAATGGCTAGCAGAAAAAAGAAGGTGATAGTGCCTCTGTATGTCTTTGGTGCGACCTCATTTGGAGTATAGTGTGCAATTCTGGAGACCGCACCTTTAAAAGGATATAAACAGGATGGAGTCAGTACAGAGGGTGACTACTAAAATGGTTAGTGGTCTTCATTATAAAGCATATGAGGACAGACTTAAGTATCTTAATACGTACACCTTAGAGGAAAGACGGGATAGAGATATGATGATTGAGATGTTTAAATACCTCCATGGCAAAAATGTCCAGGAGGAGAGCCTCTTTCAGTTGAAAGCAAGTTCTGCTACAGGGGGACATGGGATGAGGGTGAAGGGGGGCAGATTCAGGAGTGATATGTGGAAATATTTCTTTACAGAAAGAGTGGTTGATCCATGGAATAGTCTCCCAGTGGAGGTGGTAGAGATGAGGACAGTATCTGAATTCAAAAAAAGCATGGGATAAACACAGAGGATCTCTAGGGAAAAAGGGGGGACTGTTGTAATTTTTGATATGGAAGGACAGACTGGATAGGCGATGTGGTCTTTTTCTGTCGTCATATTTCTATGTTTCTATGATATTTGCAAAAGCTAACAGAAGCTAGGAAAGTAGTCAGGAAAGCAAAGATGTAAATGTAATAAATAGCCAGAACAATAAAATGAGGGGACAAAGCATATTTTTTTTTCAGTTAGTGAGAGGAAGAAGTGCAAAAGTGGTATTGTCAGATTCAAGGGTGAACAGGAGGAATATGAAAAGCTGATGAGAAGGAAGTGGAATTGCTTATCAAATATTTCTGTTCTATGTTCACAGATGAAGGGCCGGGAGTAGGACCCCAGAAAATAAACACAAATAGGAACAGAAGTGAGGTAGATTTTGAATGATTTTCAGAAGACTGTTCGTGAGGAGCTAGCTAAACTAAAAGTAGACAAAGCGATGGGGCCTGAAGGGATATATCAGAGTATTGAAGGAACTTAGGGAAGTTCTAGCTACTCCATTGTCTGATCTTTTAATGATTCTGTAGAATCGAGAGTGATCCTAGAGGATTGGAGAAGGGCACATATGGTCCCTCAACACAAAAGCGGAAGTAAGGACGCGGTCATCTGCAGACTCCCGAGAGGGGCGACAACATCAGCCTGCCTCCAGCCTAATCGGGGCTGTGGGAGGAGGAGCGGCAGCTCCTTTAAGAGGGACCGCGGCCGGCGGGAAAAGCAGCCATCTGCAGACTCCCGAGAGGGGCGACAACATCAGCCTGCCTCCAGCCCAATCGGGGCTGTGGGAGGAGGAGCGGCAGCTCCTTTAAGAGAGACCGCCGCTAGGCGGGCCCGCGCCAGAGGGCCCTTTGGCGGAGGCCCCTCACCGATCCATCGATCTCCGGAGAACAACCCACTAATAAGCCTAGCCCTCTCACCACAACATCCTGGAAGAATTCTCCACCTTATCTTCAGCCGTTCATCTCTACTAACCTGAAAAATCTACCGACCACAAGGTAAACCCTATAAAAGAGGACATTTATCAGAGACCCTGTGACCTCATCGCTATTTTCTACCTTGAGCTATATTGTCTTTAAGCCTGCTACGCTGTTCAAATAATGTTAATAATCTACCACAACCTTTGCTGATACTTTGTTATATTTCTTTACAACTGTTGCCACACAACTGTTTTATACCAAAATCTGCAGTACTCTGTTGATCCTTGCTAATCCTGTACTTAGTCTTATCAGCCTACACTTTATCACCCGACTTAATTCTTGCCAGCTTATAGTTTGCCCCACTTAGAACACCCAATATGCATCCGTTCCTATCCTTTACCCTCATCATCCTCACCTCATGGACCCCCGACATATCTCATGCCTTTAATCATGGTATCAACCCCATCCCAATCCTCTACAATCATGGCAGGAGAGGGTTTGAAAACCCCCGCCACACCTCAACAACACTCCACTCACACCTCCTACACATCCCTCTACAGAACCTTAAGAGCATCCAAGCTGAGAAATACAAATACCAACGTTTACTCAACTGTGCACTTATAAATGCTAGATCAATACGCTCGAAATGGACTATAGCCATGGACCTGATAACCCGCCATGACCTCGATATCCTAATGATAACTGAACTTGGCTATCTGACTGTGATAATGTTCTAATCAACCAGATGTCACCACCTGGTTACTCGACCTACGCCTGCCATAGGACCCACCAGAGGGGAGGAGGCACGCTCATCCTTGCCAAATCCAATCTTCAATTCGCCCTAAACAACTCCAATAGCTCAACCTATCTGGACATAATATCCATATCGAACGAACACTGCTCAATTAACCTACTATACCGAGCACCAACATCATCACCAGATGACCTTTCATCAATAATTGATCTAGCCTGTAACTCCAGTAATCCATGCTCCCTAAACTGGCTGATGGGAGATTTCAATCTACCCTCCTTACCAGATACACATTCATCAGCCTTCCTTGATGCAATGAATGAGCTGGGCTACACGCAACTCATCGACTTACCCACGCATAACAAGGGTGGGAAACTGGACCTGATCTTCGGACCTCAGGCGTCTGTCAACTCATCCCAGAGCCTACTGCTCTCCATAATGCCTGTACCCTGGTCTGACCATAACCTACTCCTATTCCACATACCCACCAACCACCCCAGCAACGTCAACAATAAAGCAAGTTCCCCCTCCAGAACTATGACAACAACGCTTCCGGCCCCTTGTTAAGAAGAAGGCTCTCGAAGATCCTACCTCTCCTCTCCAATGAATCCCTCGACCCAGACGAATTGGGATAATGCCATCAGAGCTGCTGCCTTCCTCCCAGCTTCCAACAAGAACTCAGCGAAATGTGAACACGCACCATGGTACTCCCAGGACCTGCAAGCCTCGCTCCTCCATCTACGCAAGCTTGAGAGACATTGGTGACACACCCGGACCTCTGAGGCACTTGAGGCATACTCTGCTCAACTAAAGTTACACCGGGAGAAAACCATGGAAAAAAGAAAACAGTACCATTCTGAATTACTAAAGCGATCTTTGAACAAACCACATGACCTATTCACTATTGTCAAGACTTTGACAGGCGACCCAGCTCTAGCCCAATCGCCCATGCCCCAGCCACAAGACTATGCCAATTACCTACAATCAAAGTTGATCCAGACCAATACAGTTGCAACCATCACATCCTCCTTCACCCCGCATTTGTCCTCACAACCATCCTCCCTGCTGAAATTCTCCGAGGTATCCTGTGAAGAGATTTGTAGATATTATTTCCACTATTAACCTCACTACTGCTCCTAATGATCCCTGCCCTGCAAGCTGGATTAGAGAGCTGCGCCATGACCTCAGTCCAACAATATGCAGAATCCTGAACCAATCCCTACCAACAGGGTCCTTCCCCCAAAGCCTAAAATATACGTCCATCCGCCCTCTGTTAAAAAATAGTAAACTTGATCCATCTAAAGTTGAGTCTTTCAGACCAATTTCGAGCATCCCTCTACTTGCCAAAATCTTTGAGAAGGTAGTCCAGCGACAAATTCAACACCATGTCGACATTGAAGCACCCCTGGACCCATCCCAGCATGGCTTTAGAGAAGCACACGGTGTTGATACCATCCTTACAACCCTCTTTAACAATCTAGTCATTGGTCTTGATAACATCCACCAAGGATATGCCCTCATCTTCTTGGGCATAGCAGCCGCTTTCGATTCGGTGAACCACCAAACACTCTTACTTCGCCTCGAAGAAAAAGGAATACTAGGCTCAGCGCTAGCCTGGTGTAAATCTTATTTGTGCAATAGATGGCAACAAGTCAGAGCTGGATCCACGACCTCAGAGCCATTCCCACTGAAACAAGGCATACCTCAAGGTTCATCCCTATCTGCATTGATGTTTAACATCTACATGCAGCCCATCTGCACATTAATTCGATCATTCAATGTCCAATGCCTAGCCTATGCAGACGACATCCTCATTTACACACCCTTCAAGATTGAACAACCTGACTTCTCCCCATTATTAAGATGCTTTGAAGCAGTGGCAGACTGGCTCCTCTCTCAAAACCTACGAATTAACCACAGTAAAACAGATGTTCTCTTCGTCACGAGAAACCAGAAGTTCACGCCTCCTCCCTCACTACAAGTCAACAACACAGAACTTAAGGCAAAACCCACAATTCGCTACCTAGGTATTACCCTCGACCAGAGGCTAGACATGTCAGCACATATCAAAAACACCACAAAAGCGATTTATCACAAAATCAGATCACTACGTCATCTCCGACCACTACTGGACTTCCCTGATTACAGATCAATCTTCCAAGCTCTAGTTATTCCTCACCTCGACTTTGCTAACATCATCCTTCAGGGACTTCCACAGTTGACTCTAAGCCCACTCCGACTTGCCATGAACTCTGCTGCGAGGGTTCTGGTAGGTCTATCAAGGTCAGACCATATAACACCAGTCCTGAAGAACCTACACTGGCTACTTCTGCAGGCTAGAATCAACTACAAGACTCTAGTCTTGACATTCAAAGCCCTCAAGAACCAGCCACCCACGCCCATCAGTAAACTTCTCCACATCACTCCAGCCAATAGATTAAGGAGATCTACATTGATGAATACCCTTGAAGTCCCTAAGTCAGTGACAAAATGTACAAAGACAACAGCCAGTAGAGCCTTCTCCATTTTCGCACCTATGGCCTGGAACGCCCTCCCAGCAGAAATCCGAGCTATCTCCAATCTACCGTTATTCAGAAAAGCTCTCAAACACCATCTGTTCCTGCTATATTACCCGGATAATAATTCTGGAAAGCACACAGCCATCACCTTACCCTCCTACCTAGCCTTCCCCATTGATCAGCCTCCCTTAGAAAATGGTTAATCTCCTTTCACCTCCCTTCTCTCCCTTACCCTGGAGCTTATGCATCTGTCTACTGTCCAGTAAGAATGTTCTTAATTTGTATATAGTTTTCCTGGTTCTTCCAAGTTTACTACCCCTGTTCAATGTAAACTCAATGTGACCTGCTGCATTGTTGTATGTTTTGTTCAATTGTAAACTGCACTGATTATAATAGCGCGGTATATAAGAGATATAAATAATTAATAATAATAAATAAATAATAAAGAGGTTGGGAACTCCAGACCGGTTAGTCTGACCTTTATGTGGTGAGTTAATGAATGGAAATGCTGCTAAAACTGAGGACAGTGAGGTTTCTCAAATCCAGTGGATTGCAGGTTCTGAGGCAGCATGATTTTATTAGAAATAGGTCTTGTCAGACAAATCTGATTTCTTTGGGTGATTAGAGAGTTTCACAGAGGAAGAGCGCTACATGTGGTGTACTTAGATTTCAGTAAAGCCTTTGACATTGTTTCACACAGGTGACTTATAAATAAATTGAGCAACTAGGGATGGGCCCTAAAGTGGCTGGCTGGGTTAGAAACTTGTTGAATGGGAGGTGACAAAGGGGTACAAGTAAATGGAGCTCACTAGAGGAGAAGGACTTTACCAGTGGTGCATCAAAGGGATCTGTCCTTGGGTCCAATTCTTTCTTTATCTTTTTTTTTAAAGTGTTATTGCAGGAATAAGATTTGCTCTTTGCAGATGATACCTAAATCAGCAATAGGGTAGACACCCAGAAAGATTTAGGCGTCATTGTGGATACCATGTTAAAACCCTCGGCCCAGTGTGCAGCAGCGGCCAAGAGAGCAAATAGAATGCTAGGTATGATAAGGAAAGGATTGGAAAATAAAACAAAAGATATTATAATGCCTCTATATCGTTCCATGGTGAGACCGCACCTTGAATATTGTGTGCAATTCTGGTCGCCGTATCTTAAAAAGGATATAGGGATTTTAGAAAAGGTTCAGAGAAGAGCCACCAAAATGGTAAAGGGGATGGAAGGATACTCCTATGAAGAAAGGCTAAAAAGGTTAGGGCTCTTTAACCTGGAAAAGAGACGGCTGAGGGGAGATATGATAGAAGTCTATACATTAATGGACGGAGTGGAACGGGTAAACGTAGATCGATTGTTTACCTTATCAGAATATAGAAAGACTAGGGGACATGCAATGAAGCTACAGGGTAAACTATTTAAGACTAATAAAAGAAAATATTTTTTCACTCAACGTGTAATCAAACTCTGGAATTTGTTACCGGAGGATGTAGTAAAGGCTGTTAGTGTAGCTGGGTTTAAAAAAGGTTTGGGCAAGTTCCTGGAGGAAAGGTCCATAAACCATTATTAAGAAGGGACCCAGGATATCAATGCTTGAACCAATACAAGCATTGTGGAACCTGTGTCCCTTGGGGAAACTGCTAGGTACTTATGACCTGGATTGGCCACTGTTGGAAACAGAATACTGGGCTTGATGGACCTTGGTCTGACCCAGTATGGCATATCTTATGTTCTTATGTAAGGTGTAGATAACATGAGGTATCTAGTGAAGCTTGAAGAATGGTTGAAAAATTGGCAGCTGAGTTTTAATGCTAAAAAATGCAGGGTCATGCAAAAATCCAAGGGATCGGTACAGTATAGGGCAGTGATGGCTAACCTTTTTGAGCCCGAGTGCCCAAACTGCCGCACAAAACCAAAGAATTTCCTCAAAGTGCCAGCACGTCCATTAAAGCCTCATTTGCATAAGGTGCCTCATTTGCATAAATATTTGCATAATGTTACCATACACTAACTTTTAGTAAACATGCCTCTTAATGAGTATATGGATAAAGAAAGACTAAAAGGTTTCTACATTACTATAATCCAGTACCAACCGCCAGGCACATTAGGAACTACTACAAACGCTGCCCATTTAGAACCCATAGCAAACCCGCCGTATCCTAACAGTACTACCAGGACTCACAAAGCACCATACCCTAACTATCAAAAGGCAACACTGCAAATATTAAACCAATACATTTCAGAGAACAACAATACATGACCTACTGGGGAAAGAACAAGTGGCAATGTCAAATAGGAATTATATAAACAGAATACCTCAGCTCAGTTACACATGCAGAACAGACCATCACCAAACAAGGAATCACAATTTAAAAACAGGAAGACAATAATTAAACTGGGAACCCCAAAAGCCAAACTTGGAATATACAACAACACTGTAGAAATAAAACTATAAATTAATTTCCTCTTGTACTAAACAAAGCGCAAAAATTAATGATGCACATTTCCCAGAGCTGACATATTCCAGTTAATAAATTCAAAATAAAGAGATATTTTTCTACCTTTTGTGCATTTTTTTTCAGTTGCAATTGCTCCAGCCACTTTCTTCTGGTTTCTTCGTGTCTTCTCCTAACTCTCTATCTGCTGTCCATTTGTCCTTTCTTCTGTCTTCTTGGTTTTTTTTTTCCATTCTCTCTCTACATCTGCTTTAACATACTAATCTTTCTCCTTTTGCTCTTTCCTCATTCCTATTTCATCTACTCAAAATTTACCCCTCCATCCTCAATCCCCACTTATTCTCCCAATACCCGGCCAATTGTAGATTTTTTATCCCTCCCACACAAAATATTTTTCCCCTCTCCATTTTACTCTCCCAGCCCCATCCCATTCTAATCCTCCCCAACACCAGCTCCCTTCTAGTTCCAGCCTCACCCAGCATCCATTCCCTTCTAGTCCCTGCATCAGCCCATTTCCAGTCCTAGCAGCCCCCCAACCCATTTCCAGTCCTAGCAACCTCCCAACCCAATACCAGTCCTAGCCCCCCCTCATCAACCCACTTCCAGTCCTAACCCCCCATAAGCCCATTTCCAGTCCTAGCTCCCCCATCTATTTGCAGTCCCATCCGAGTCCCACCAACAGCACCTGTCCAAACCCAGCCCCCATGAGCCCATTTCAAGTCCTTTCCTAGCCCCACCATCAGCCCATGTCAAATCCTAGCTCCCCTCCACTCAGCCCATTTCCAATCCAAGCCCCCCATGAGCCTACTTCCAGTTCTAGCCCCTTCATGAGTCCATTTCAATCCAAACCCCCACCACAGCCCATTTCCAATCTTAGCACCCCCCCAACAGCCAATTTCCAGTCCTATTCTAGCCCCTCCATCAGCCCATTTCCTGTCCTAGCCCCCCTCACCCATTTCCAGTCCTAGCTCCCTCCCCCTCACAACCCATTTCCATTCCAAGCCCCAATCCCATCAGCTATTTGCAGTTCAAGCCCTCCTTCCACTCAGCCCATTTCCAGTCTTAGCCCCCCCATAGCCCATTACCAGTCCTAACCCCCCCATCAGCCCATTACCAGTCCTAACCCCCCCATCAGCCCATTTCCAGTCTTAGCCCCCCCCCATAGCCCATTACTAGTCCTACCCCCCCCCCCCCCAAATCACCATCACCATCACCAGCCCACTTCCAGCCTTAGCACCCCCCATGGCCCATTACTATTCCTAACCCCCCCCCCCCCATCAGCCCATTTCCAGTCTTAGCCCCCCCCATGGCCAATTACCAGTCCTAACCCCGGCCAATTACCAGTCCTAACCCCCCCCCCTGGCCAATTACCAGTCATAACCCCCCCACGGCCATTTACCCGTCCTACCCCCCCCCCCTGGCCAATTACCAGTCCTACCCCCCCCCCTGGCCAATTACCAGTCCTACCCCCCCCCTGGCCAATTACCAGTCCTAACCCCCCCCCCATCAGCCCCTTTCCAGTCTTAGCCCCCCCCCATGGCCAATTACCAGTCCTACCCCCCCCCTGGCCAATTACCAGTCCTACCCCCCCCCCCCCCCCGGCCAATTACCAGTCCTACCCCCCCCCCCCCGGCCAATTAGCAGTCCTACCCCCCCCCCGGCCAATTACCAGTCCTAACCCCCCCATCAGCCCCTTTCCAGTCTTAGCCCCCCCCCCATGGCCAATTACCAGTCCTAACCCCCCCCCACCTGCCCCTTACCATTATTACCCCCCCCCCCCGTCCAATTACCATTCCCACCCCCCCCCCCCATCAGCCCATTTCCAGTCTTAGCCTCCCCACCATAGCCCATTACCAGTCCTAAACCCCCTTCCCCCCTATCCTCCCAAATTAAAAAAAAAAAACCCAAACAAAGCGGCTGCTTCTGCCGCGGCAGCCTCAAGAGCTCTGCCGCGGCAGCCTCAAGAGCTCTGCCGCGGGGCCCCCCCCCTGCCCGGCAGAGCCTCCCTGCATCATCTACCTTCAAGTCGCAAAACGCGGGCTGCTTTCAGGGCCGCGAGAGTTTCCTTTCTCGCGGGAGAGCCGCGAGAAAGGAAACTCTCGCGGCTCTGAAAGAAGCCCGCGTTTTGCGACTTGAAGGTAGATGATGCAGGGAGGCTCTGCCGGGCAGGGGGGGGGGGGGCCCGCGGCAGAGCTCTTGAGGCTGCCGCGGCAGAAGCAGCCGGTTTGTTTGGTTTTTTTTTTTTTTAAATTTGGGACCTTTTAAATGCGGACCTTCCCGCGTGCCAGCTGCAAGGCCTTCGCGTGCCACAGCTGGCACGCGTGCCATAGGTTCGCCATCGCTGGTATAGGGGGTGAAGTACTTCTCTCCACAAAAGAAGAGCGAGATCTGGGCATGACTCTTTCTGATCTTGATGAGGGTCATCCTGAACCATGTTTAGCAGGTCTGGACGTCCATTCCAGATATCCAGCACCGCTAAACGCTTGGCCTGCACCCTGGAAACAGAGCTCCCCATACATAGATCTGAGCTGTTTTGGAGCAGGCTGTAGGCAGCGCCATGACCCCGGACAAACAGGGCCAATTCAGAGGTTGGCCCTGTATGTCTGGTGCCTGCCATTTGTACAGAGTACTTATTCCACCTGAAGAGGTGGAATAAGTCCCCCTAGTCGGATCCTGACTGGGGAGCCAGATAGCGGACCAGAGGTGAGGGGGGGGGAGCAGGGTGGTCCCTGCAGCTCAGTCCTGGCCACGGCAGGGCTGATCGGGGGTCGGGCTGTGGGGAAAATCATAATGCTGGGTCTACCGTGGATCGCGGCTCCTGCATGGGCCACAGTACCATGGCAACATGACTCCATGACGCCACAGCTCCATGCAGGGTCCAGGCGGCCAGAATCGGCGCATGACCTGCATGTCCTGGCCGGTAGACTTGATTCTGAACCTGTGGGCATGTCTAGCCCCCATGGGAGCAGAATCGGGTGCAACTGGAGCATGTCCCGATTCTGACCGACCGGCCGCGCAGAACAGAATTGGTCTCAATATGTATACTTTGGAAGAAAGGCGGGAGATATGATAGAGATGTTCAAGTACCTCCATGGGCCTCTGTCAATTGAAAGAAAGCTCTTCAACGAGGAGACATAGGATGAAGGTGAAAGGGGATAGACTCCGGAGCAATATGTGGAAATTTCTTTATGGAAACAGTGGTAGATGCATGGAATGGCCTCCCAATGGAGATGGGAGAGACAAGGACTATATCGAAATTCAAGAAGACATAGGACAAACACAGAATCTTTAAGGGCAAAAGGGAACTGTAAAGCTTAGTAGTTGGCATGGAAGGGCCATATGATCTTTATCTGCTGACATTTTGTTCTGTTTCTATAAATAGTGAAAGTATTTATTTTGAATAATTTGGCTAATGGTGTCCAGACAGAGGATCCCCTGGCTGTAGGCTCACTTTCTGATCCTTGATGGTCCTGCTAGCTCAGGAGCAGAAGAAAGATGGCGTAGACTGGGCCATCGGTTGACTTGATCACACTATGTGGCCCAAGTTAGTCTCAGTCCTCTGGATTCTTTTCTTTGCCTATTTTCCTAACTTTCTTGATTTGTTTCTCTGATCATCCTCATCTACCCCCACCCCCACCCCACTGCTCTCTTTTTCCGCTTCCTCCTCGCTTTCCTCTGGTTCTGTTCCTCGTGTTTGTTGGAGAGAAGAGGACAGTGCTGCTGAGCCATGCTTTAGAGAGGCGCTTACATATTTCTGTCGCTGTCGTCCCCCCCCCCACCGAGCTTGTTGGTCCAAAGGAAGCCGGTGATAGGGTGTTTGTAAGGGGGTGTTCTGCCGCAGCAGAGTAATGGATGCTTTTTCCAAAGGTAAGATGCAAACCGTGGTGAGGAGTAACGACTGTATGGGAGGGAGAGCGATGAGGTAACACAGTAAAGGTGATAGAAGGGGGAAGGGCTGTGAATTAGGTTGCCTAAGGGGATAATCAGAAGGGGAAGGCAGATTTGGCCATGGAATGTGAGGAAGGAAGCGATGCCATTGGTCAGTTTAGCATGGTAACCACCGTTTAAGGAAAGGCTAATTTTGCCCAAAGCACTATTTTTTTGGCAAAGGCTTGGTACTGTATTCTTTTTAAGGACCCCCCCCAACCACCAACCTAGGGCATTTTATTTATTTCTTTATTCGATATTCCTAATTTATTTCTTTATTCCTGTCCTTTCAAATTTCCCAGTTCAGGTTACTTTTTATTATTATGTATGTGATTTGTAACATAACACAGACTGACAATACCTCACATAACACATAATATCTGATCTTCATAAAAATAATAGTACAGGACATTACTTAATTTACAAGATCTTACAGGATCTTACAATGCCCATCATATCTCAGGAAAAAGTTACGTTTTTATCGCCTTCCGAAACATAACAGATTGTCCATAGAACGGTACGTTTTTGGTATTCCATTCCATAGTAGAGGCATTTTCCTTCCTAAGTGCTGCCCTTTATACAAAACCACTTCTACGTTTTTCTGTCTTGTAAATACTGCCTCGCTTCCTGCAGGTTCAGCAGCTCGACGGAGCAGAGCAGCGCCTCGCGCCTGCTGAAACGTCACAGACGCAGACGGAAGCAACGGCCACCGCGCTTGGAAAGGGTGAGCTGGGATGTTGGGGAGTGAGAGCAGCATTTCTGATTTCACACCCCCTTCTTCAGGGTGTGGATATTGCCGATCTGTGCATAGGGAGTGCTGGGGGGAGTCTCTGGCTAGAAATGGGAATGGTGCCCTGATGGTTAGAGGAGGGGTGGGAGGGGAAAGACATTTTGTACTGTGGCTCATGAGAGAGATTTGCATGCATTGGTTCCATTGCATGCAAAACTTTTATCTCTTGCAGATTTCAATTTTGAAAACCTGACTGGCTGAGGTCCCCCAGGACAGGTTTGGGAACCAGACTATGCTGCACTGTCTATTGCTGCAGTTGGATGGCAGTCTGATGCCACCTTGTGGCTGTATCAAGCCAAGCAGCACTTGGATATCCAACCCAAGTGATATCCTGGAATGTTTTATTACTTTTTTAGTGAGAGAGGGAATAGGGGTGGGAGATGGAGGAAATTGACTACCACAGTGGCAGAGGGAGAGTAACAGTTTTTTAAAGGAGTCCAAATCTTGCACATGTTTGCTTCACAGCTAGTTATCCCATGCAAGATACATCCTGAAAGCCTGCATAGTATTGGGTCAATAGGATTGTTTTGTGTTTTTTTTTTTTAAATTAAAAACAACCACCCTCTAAGTATTTAATAAAAATCTCTGTCCTCCTATTTCCTCCCTCTAAATCGTGTGTCCTTCTTGTGTATATTTACAATGACTTTCCAGCCCCAGAATTTCACACTATCCTCCGAGTGACCTCCCACGCTCTCGCTGTGCTTGGACTCCCTTGGATTGCTTCTTGTCTGTGTTACTAACCCAACCTACCTCACCCTCTCTTTCTTATTTTTCAGACCTCTTCCTTCAGCAGTGTAACAGATTCCACCATGTCACTTAATATTATCACAGTGACTCTCAACATGGGTAAGAAATGGGGCAGGGAGGCATCTTTCTCAATGTTTGAAGGCATCAGCTGTGGGATTTCTCTAGAGCACTTGGGGTGGGGTGGAATTTACATGAGCTGCAGTGGATAATGCCTTGATCTGACTGCATTTCCATGGACTGGTTCCATTTCCAGGTCACCAATTCTAACCATGGCTCAGATCACTGCTGAAATAGAAACATGGCAGTGTCCTGTTGACTAGCTGAGTTTCTCTAAGAAGACCACTGAGCCTAACCCCTTCCCTTTTTTATGTCTTGTTTATTTCAAAAATATAAAACACTGGAGCAAGAAAAGCATGGTAAATCATGATACAGAATGTATAAAAAAAAAGGAGTGAAGAAAAGATTTTGTCACTTTCTAATGTATGAAAAGAAACAAAAATTAATATTTTTTCATGTGTAAGTTGTTTAAATCTCATTTTACTCCTAACTAAACTAAGACTATTCTAAACAGTGTGGCTGAAAACTCGACAACCCTCTGAATGGTTTGCTTTTAGAGGGTGATTCAGGGGGAGATGAAACACTGCCTTTGCATGCTGTAGTCCATTCCACGCTGGAGGCGCAGTAGGCCTTAGATCAGCATTTTCTCATGTAGTCCTAACACTTTTTTTTTTTTTTTTAATTTTATATTTATTGAATTTTTACAATAAACCAAGGAAAACCTTGGAATAGGAAACACACATTCCATTATATCACTTAATAATAAAAGGAAACAAAAAAAATATAAACCAAGACCAAAATATTAACAGAATGAATCGTAGTCCACAACAGGAAGAGACGATCCGAGAATTACTACAAACCGTGGGAAGACACTATAGAAGGAAAAAAATGAACACTAATTAAATAGGATACATAAACAAAGCATAAACTATTAGCCCAAATACCACAGATTAGCCCTGCAGTCGTTTAGCATCCAAAAAGAAACTAAGTTGAGAGGGCTGATAGGAGAGCGCACATCTACATGTAAATCTCAATTCGAAGCCCGTGCCCAAAGCCAAGGCCTCTGCATGGAACTACAAAAACGTCTTCCTTCTAACCTGCATCCATTTGGAGACATCTGGGAAAATATGTACCCTACCCCCCCCCATGATCTGAAACATTTGCTTCTCACAGTCAAAGAACATAGTCTCAAAATGGGCCTGCACCTTAATGTAAAGAAGACAAAGATCATGACAGCTGGCATAATCAACAGGTTCATCGTTGAAGGAGAAGAAATTGAAATCGTGAACTTTAACCTACTTGGATCAACTATCAATAAAGAAGCAACAAGCAGTCAAGAAATCAGACGACGCATTGCTCTTGGCAGAATGGCTATGAAAGACCTAGATAAGATTCTCAAGAGCAGAGATGTCTCTCTCCATACAAAGATTCGACTTGTTCAAGCCATGGTCTTTTCAATAACATCATATGAATGTGAAAGCTGGACAGTGAAATAGATAGACAGGAAGAAAATTGATGCCTTTGAATTATGGTGCTGGTGGCGAATACTGTGTATACCATGGACTGCCCGAAGAACAAACCAGTCTGTACTAGAGGAAATCAAACCTAAGCTTTCTTTAGAAGCTCAGATGACAAGACTTCGACTTTCATACTTTGGACACATCATGCGAAGAGAGAGATCATTAGAGAAAGACATCATGCTTGGCAAGATAGGTCAACGCAAAAGAGGAAGGCCAGCAATGAGATGGATTGATACAATAATAGCAGCTGTGGGTACCAGTCTGTCAACAATGAGCTGCCTGACTCAAGACCGAACACAATTTAGGATGGCTATCCAGAGGGTCGCCATGAGTCGACTCCTACTCGACGGCACTTAACAACAACAACAACCCCCCCAAAAAGAAAATGTCAGATATATATATATTTTTTAAATAAATACGCAATAACATTGTCTTTATTCTGAAGAAATACAAAAGAAACCAAAAGTGTGGCTCTAGCCTCAACCACATCTGTGACTGCTTCAACAACTCGGACAGGTTCCCCAAGTCCAAGGAGTCAGACAACACATCCACCAACGAGGCGTATGCTGTCTGCGAAGTGTCCTTGGAAGATACAGGGGGAGGTAATAGATTTTCTGAAGAGGGGGAAATTCAGACTCTGGATAACGGAGTTTCCTTCAGGAACCTATTAAACAGCTCCCTAGGTGGAGTCACAGATAGCCGTAGAAAGTTTAAAACCCGAAGGTTCAGATTCCTCTACTGATTCTCCAAATTTTCAATTTTGCATTGGTAAAGAAGCCTATCCATGCTGCTCCTGAGACCATTGCAACTTAACCTCGAGCCCATGTAGTCCTAACTTCGTCATCATCATGCATATCCCACCCTATCTTCGTTTCCTCCCAAATCCCACGTGCTTTTGGGTAAAACTATCACCTATAGTGGTTTCTCCATTACGTGGAGGGCTTCTTCCCAAGTCTTTCAGGAGCGGGCGGCTTTCTTTTGGGAGTGGGGAAGGTTCTCTTGTAACTCCTTTCTCTCTCTTTTTCAGAAAAGTACAACTTCCTGGGCATCTCCATCGTGGGGCAGAGCAATGAGCGTGGGGACGGCGGGATCTACATCGGATCCATCATGAAGGGCGGCGCTGTGGCTGCAGATGGCAGGATCGAGCCTGGGGATATGTTGCTGCAGGTGGGCCTGGGATACCGCTACACAAGTAGCCAGACTTGAAGGTTTTTTAGTGCAAGGAAGAAAGAGAAAATAAATCTCTCTGTCCTCCAGTCTTTTAGCTTTCTTCATCTGCAAGTGGGTGACATCACCTGATGGTGCCGAGGCTTTCGGTTTTGAATTCCTCAACTGCTGCATATACTCATCAGTGTTTTGGGGGGGTTTCTGCATGTGGGCTCACTTGCACTCTCTTCTTTGTCTAGTGCTCCTGCTTATATTTGTGTGTTTTTTGTTTGGTTGGGAGGGGGGTGGTTAAGATGCTTCATTCTGCCACAGTCCTTAGCTATTCCACTTAATTTGTTTACTGGTTAGGTCTCTCTTCAGCCCACTCTCTCCCTGGTATTACTGTCAGCAAGCTTTTGAGAGGAAGCTGAACTGGAGGATCTGCAGCACCCTCTATCAGCATCTCAGCCAAGTCGAGATGTTGATACTCAACGCTGTGCTCGTGTTGTTCCTCTATCCATGCTCTAACCATAGTGAAGTTAGCACGGAGTGTTGTTTTGTTCTTCAGTACTGGTGTGGTCCATGCTGTATATAAGTCACTGAGTGTCTGAGGGGGAACTCTCATGCATTTTACTAGGCTTTGAGGCCATAGCAATCTCAGAAATTGAGTCCCTCCGTGGTGAAACTGTCAGGGCAGTGCTCCTCCAAAGTCTCAATTTCGTCCACCCTCTCCTGCATGAGCTTGCCAAAGAGATTTATGCTGGTGCATCTGCCAGCTTGTCCTGGACCCACTCCTCCAGGTCAAAGAAGCGGAGCCAGGCCAGCCGGCATGCACCAATGCCCACTGCTGCTACCCTGCCCACTGGCTGAAATGCATCATAGGTGGCATGTACTATGTACTTGAACATGTTCTTACCATGGCCGACCAGAGTATGGAAGTCCTCCAAGCGCTCTGAAGGGATGAGAGGCCCGAGCTCGCTCAGGCCCCCCATGATGTCCTTCAAGAATATCCCCATATAGAGTTGATAAGAGAGGACCCGGGTGACTAGCATGGAGCCCTGAAAACAGCGCCTTCCAAACCTGTCAAGCGTCCGCTGCTCCCTACTGAGGTGCACTGACGAGTGGGATTTGGAACTCTTGGCGCTCTGCATGGCGGACTCCACGACCAGTGAGTGGTGTGGCAGTTGGGGCTTTTCAAACCCGGGGGCCTTCTGTACCAGGTACATAAAGTTCAGTCAGTGGTTGATGGCTGGAACCAACATCAGGTTCTCCCACATCTGGAGCTGCTGAAGGATCCGGTGCCCGGGCACCGTGATGGCTTCCTTTGGAGCCAAGGGATATCGGAGGATCCCCAGTTCCTCCGCTCATCTTCTGCTTTCAGAGATAAAGGAATTGCCTCGGCCATGTTCCGGACGAAGTCCTGGAAGGATACATCCTCCGGGGGGGAGGGGGGGGGGGGACACTTCTGCTGCTTATGTGGTGGAGATGGCTCTGAGAGGATGTCTGCCAAATCTGAGTGGTATGATCAATATCTGGAAATATTATCAATGGCTGACCACAAAAAGGAGCAGCCTTCTTTAGAAAATAGAATTTCATAATACTACTCTTAACCCGCTCTGAGTAAAAAGAAACAAATAAAGTACCTCTTTGGAGGAGTGGCCTAGTGGTTAGGACAAGGTACTTCGGGCCGGAGGGCCGGGGGTTCAAGTCCCACCTGGGGACAGCAATCTCAGGCCGGAGGGACTGGGATTTCTAGTCCTATAGGCACTCCTTGTGGTCTTGGGCAAGCCACTTAACCCTCCATTGCCCATGTTCCCTGTAAGTATTAGCGTATGTGTGTCATATCCCCTCGTGTTAAATGTATCTCCCAATTGACCGCTTTGACCCGGTGAAAAGCGGGATATAAATACAGCTAAAATAAATAAATAAAATTGGGATACGTTGCTCAAAGAAGTCTCCAGTAAAATTGAGTTAATCCTAAATCATCAGGATTAACCAGCTCACCTTCATCTCCCACAGATGCTACTTGAGCAACCCTCTGAGGTATATAATAAATAGAGGAGACACAGACTCTGAAAAATCAGTGTACAACAAAGTATCCTTTAAATACGTTTTAAGTAGCTCCAAGGGAGAAAGCAGACGAACCACAGGAAAATTTAAGAACCCCCAAGGTTCTTGGCTCTTGCAGCATTTTCCAGCATTTCCAATTTATTACACAGCTACATGTTATCTTTGGATAGAGAATTACCCAACTGTTATAAGCTGACATTAGCCTCCAACTGAGAGACCTTCAAGCACAATCGGCAAGCAAAGTGGCGCAAAGTGTCAGTGTCCTGAGAAAAAATTACATAACTCTCCCAGCATGCCCTGCAGCATCCCCTCCACCTTGTTGATTGCAGACCAAACATCACAGAGTGATAGTTCCCCGGACCCAGTGTCCTCAAGTGGTAACTTTGAAGAATTAACAGTAAAAGAAACCGGCACCAGGAACTTAGGTCCTGAGTCTACAACTGTCTCCGTTACAGCAGTCACAACTAACGGTAACAGAGCTGTAACTTTTGTTAGCTTCCCTGATTTATTTTAGCATTTCATCATCCATCTGTTTATTCTGGCCAGGCAGATGGTAGTACACCCCCACTGCCATAACCTTCTCCTTTTTACATGGAATCTCTATCCATAGAGATTCCTGTGTGGTACAACGCACTCTCTAACATAGCTCGCAATCCCTCCACCAGTTTGATCTACTCTTATCATTGCAATATAGTTTATATTCAGGTATCACAGTGTCCTATTGGTTGTCGTCCTTCCACCAGGTCTTTGAGTTGCCAGTTATCCTAATCTTTCATTTAATGCTATATATTCTAGCTCTTCCATCCTTATTTTTTTAGACTTCTAGCATTTGCATACAGAAATTTTGGAGGTTGTATTTTATTCATATTAACAATCTGGTTATCGGTTGACAAGGGTAATTTTGGAATCTTTCAGCTTTATCTGCTCTGAACTTAAAGGTATCTGGGCTACTTTTATCTTTATTGGAACCTCCCTAGCTTCCCTCTTGCTAGTATCCTTCAAGGAACACCCTTCCAAACCGTGTGCTCTTGGATGACTGTCGGCTTTCCCCTATTATCTAGTTTAGTTTAAAAATTGCTCTGTCTCCTTTTTAAGGGTTAATGCCAGCAGCCTGGTTGCACCCTGGTTAAGGCAGAGCTTATCCTTTCAGAAAGCCCCTCCCTTTCCCCAGAATGTTGCCCAGTTCTTTACAGATCCAAAACACTCTTCCTTGCACCATCGTCTCAGTCATGCATTGAGGCTTCGGAGCTATGCCTGCCTTTGGGGTCCTGTGTGTGGAACGGAAAGCGTTTCCCCGGGTACCATGATTCCCTTCTTTGAGCAAAGGAGACTATGCTGTCTGGATCACAAGGATGCCCACATTCACACTGCGGTACTTTGTGGCATGGATGCATCTCGGATCTCTTGAGGGAACACGTCATCTCCAGTACTGTGCACCGCTGTTTATCCTTTTGGCAGCCTCTCGTGTCTTCATGAACTGCAGATGGAGATCTTTGTGGAGGAATAGTCCAATAGTAATAGCAATGGGCTAAGAACCAGAGTAAGCCTGATTCACATCCTGCTGCCATTGGTTATGACCTTGGGCAAACCTCTTAACCCTCCATTGCCTCAGGTACTAGCTTAGATTGTGAGCCCTCTGGGGACAGAAGAATACTTACTGCACCTGAATATGGTTTGCCCTGAAGTCTGAGAAAGGAGTGAGCTAATTTCATTTCTCCCTTTCAACTAGATGACTGCTTGGTCAGCATTCCTCTTACGCATGATTCAACTGCCGAACGCCATTCTGTTAAGAGTTGCTAGGGGTCATCTTTACATTATCCCAATTCAAACCTGATCTTGTCAGTTCGATTGGAATTCATAGGGGCACTTGGAGGTACAGCCCAAGGAAAGCCTTCCCTCTGTCCAGCACGTTATCAGGTTGACATCCAAGGTGAAGAGAGTCTTGCGGAGTCGTCAGATATTAGCCTGGGGCATATCTAGGATACTGGGTTGCTGAGTAGAGGATTTCAACGTATTGTCCACAATGACTCCATGATATTTTTCTTGGGTGGTGACACCCAAATCCACACTTGGCTTTTTTCCCTAAGTGCACCACTTGTTTGTATTAAGTTCCATCTGCTATTTCCATCTTTTTGTTGGAAGATAAGTGTTCGTGGGATTCGCATTTGTCCTGCTTGTTGATAGAGCTGCTTACCTGTAGTAGGTGTTCTCCTTTAAACAGCAGGAGAATCGGCCACCTGTAACTCTCTCCCTGTTTGTGGAGTTGCTTCTTCACCCTGTACGTAAGACAGCGGAGACTCGTGGAACAGTTACTATGTGGGAGTGTTCATGCATGCTGAGAAAAGTCTTCAAAACCTTTTTTGGGCTCTGTTAGCATGGTTACATGTCCCTCAACCTCACGTTTTGATTTATTATCCTACCGTCTAGGGAAAGTACCTGTTACAGGTAATCAACTTAGTTTTCACGTTTAAGTTGGGGCACAGGGGAGGGCAAGTAGCCTGCTCTAGGTTGGTTAATGAGTGGCAGCTGAGAAGACTGTTGCTATGTAAGGCAGGCGATGCGGGTTGAAAGCCCCCTTGCTGGCACAGGAAGAATAACTGGTAGGTTGCAGGGTCCAGCAAAGAAAGGATAGTACCTGTTCTTCCCAAGTCCCAGGAGCAGTGGTGTGTTTTTGGTCAAGCGGGTGACCCAGAACCTTTTGAACTGCAGCAAATTCACTTTTCTTGGACTGCTGCGGAGAGGAGTTGGGGAAAGGGGAAAGGAGCCATTCAGATTCACTTCCCTGCCTGTTGGTTTGGTAAGATCCGTAGTTGTGAAGTGGTGGCCCCCGTTTTGAAAATGTTCATGAAAAAGGGGGTTGTGAAAGATGGTGAAGCTTATTATGTCAGCAGGGGACATGGCTGACCTACCCAACCTATGCTGTGGGGACTTCTGCAGCTCATACTGCCGGTCACTGAAGAGACCTGTGCTACTGATAGTGGGGGAGGGGAGGGGAGGAGAACCAAGAACTCCTGTCTACCCCCCCCCCCCACCTCTTGTCCTGGTGCCTTTTTATTTATGGAATCACTCTTTAAGTGGATGGCCGGTCATATCTCTCCCACTAGCTTTATTTTCCTTTTCCAGGTGAATGATATCAACTTTGAAAACATGAGTAATGACGATGCAGTGAGGGTTCTGCGAGAGATTGTCCACAAGCCAGGGTGAGTGAGCGTCGCCCCTTTCCTCCCGCAGGTTTCTAGTTCGTCCAGAAGCACTAACTCCATCTGTAAGGCCTCAAAGGCTTGGTGTTCAAGCCCTGTATTTTGCATAGTAGCTCTGTGATCTAGGCCAGCGCGACCCGGTTTTTCCCCTTTTGATGTAAAGGCTTCACGGATGTTTTGTATCTTGTGCAAGATGCATATTGAGGTATAGCATTGACTGCCAAGACATAGGGGGCGGGTGTGGGGGGGGAATGGATTTCTGATCAGTACCAAGGTGTATTGGAGATTGTTCTGGTTGTCCAAAATCTTACATGGTTTGTCGCTTAACAGCCCCATCGTTCTGACAGTGGCCAAGTGCTGGGATCCATCGCCTCAAGGATATTTCACGCTACCTCGCAGTAAGTAAAGAGTTGGAAGAAGTGGGGGTGAGGGGTGACTACTGGGCAAAGGACATCATGCACCCAAAGATACGGTAGAGACCAATGGGCTTGTCAGATGTCCATTGTGTTTTAGGAATACTCGGTGATCTTTGTCTTTCTGCAGATGAGCCCATTCAGCCCATTGATCCCGCAGCCTGGGTCTCCCATTCTGCTGCACTGACTGGTGCCTTTCCAGTGTACCCTGGCAGCTCTTCACTCAGCACTATTACCTCCAGTGGCTCCGTCACCGAGACCGAGCGTAAGTGATATTGTATGAGATCCTGGTTCCATTTCCACCAAAGCCCACTGTGTGATCTACAAATCCTTTATGCTCAGATTTACTGTGCAAACTCACAGGCTAGGGACAACTTTTTTTAAAGTTGTGTTTTTTGTTTTTTTTTAATTTGGCTGAGGAAAGTGAAAACTGCCTTAGAAAACACTTGTACTAGATAGTGCTATATTTGAATGCTTTATTAATTGTTTTTTTTTTTTTTTAAATTAAATTTCATTGAAAAAAATGTTAATTGTATAAACTTGTCACTCCTATTGCTTTCTACGATTTTGCATCTCTCTATATTCCTTTCCTCACCTGTTTTCCTTCCGTAGGCTTTGATGATTTTAACCTGTCCATCCACACGGACATGGTATCTGTGGCAAAGGCCATGGCCTCACCAGAGTCTGGCCTGGAGGTGCGGGACAGGATGTGGTTGAAGATCACCATCCCCAATGCTTTCCTAGGTGTGTAGTCGGGCATGAAGTGTAGGGGCAAAGGAAGGGAGAAGGCAGAGGAGCGGGTCAAAGAAGTAAAGTAAGAAAATGTTTAAAAACAAAATTGGGCAATTCTGTGGGTTGTGTCTGGTTTTTTTTGTTGGGGTGTTGGGGGTGTGGTGGTTTTTCTTTCCAGTAATGTGTGTATGAGGTCCCCTTGGAGAAGTAAGATGGCCATTTGGTAACCCTTTTTTGCTTTTTAATCGTGTCTGATTTTCCTTTTATTCCTTTTGATTTTTCCTCTCCCTCTTGTACATTATCCCCTGCAGGCTCGGATGTGGTGGACTGGCTTTACCACCATGTGGAGGGCTTCCAGGATCGCCGGGAGGCCCGTAAATATGCCAGCAACCTCCTGAAGGCTGGCTTCATCCGGCACACGGTGAACAAGATCACCTTCTCGGAACAGTGTTACTACATATTTGGGGACTTCAGCGACTGTGAGAATTGTAAGTTCTGCCCTTTCTCCACTTCTACTCACCCTGTGTAACTGAACATGCCCAATGGGATCCTGCCACACCATCTTCTGGGCTAGAGACTAGCCTCCGGGTGTCCCATTTCTGGAGACGAAGGCTGCTCCTTTGGGAAGTCTCCCCATATATTGCTGGGGACTTACAATCCTCCGTACGTGTGAGATGCTTTCTGGGGTAGGGACTTTGTGAACCCCCCCCCCACACCCTGTGTGCTTCATCTCGTGCTACATAACTTTTACACAGTTGTGGATTTTTATTGTTTAGGGAAAGAGTACACATAAAAGCATCTTAACACTTTTTCCACCCCTTGTAGACATGGCCAACCTCTCCTTGAATGACAATGATGGATCTAGCGGTGCCTCGGACCAAGACACGCTGGCCCCTCTTCCTCTGCCTGGGGCAACACCTTGGCCACTGCTGCCCACCTTCTCCTACCAGTACCCAGCTCCGCACCCCTACAGCACCCAGCCTCCTGCCTACCATGAGCTGTCCTCCTACAGCTATGGCGTGGGCAGTGCAGGCAGCCAGCACAGTGAGGGTGAGTCCATTGGAGGGTTGAGGGGGCAATGTAATAGGATGGGAAGCTCAGCCAGTAGAGGAAGAAGAGTTGGAGTGAGGAGATGTGTAGCCAGCTCTCTACAAGGGTAGGTCCCTGAGATGTGTGGATGGTGATGATGATGGCTAGTAATGTAGGGGAGCAAGAGGTCATAGGGTGAAGCTCCGGGTGGGGGAGGAGAGAGACTAAGATGCAACATCGGGAAATCTTTATAGCAAAGGTGGTGAATGCTCAGAATATTAAGTTTGGGATAAGCATGAATGACTGTTTTGGGAAGGAGAATGGCAAAGAAGCTATGGGGTAATTTACACAGAGCAGAGGTTACAGCACTGGGCCACCAAAAAGGCTGGGCTAGACTGCAGAGGGGGACCACAGGTAAAGCCCAAACTTAATGAGCATAGGAAGGTTAGTTATTTTCTTTGGAGAACTTCCTCAATGATTTTTGTGTTGAGGGATTATTATGAAACTTGGGCATAAGACAAGGCTGGTGGCCTGGATGTTGGGTTAAGAATTGGTCTTGTAAGACTTAAAGGGCAAGATGACAAGGCCATCAATCCTAATAGATATTGGGCATACTCGGGGCAGCTATGGAGGACAGTGGGCAGGAAAAGACTGAGAGGAATCAGGTAAAGACAAATTAGGGTGGGAGGAGTTGATGTTGGGATGTTTATGGTTAATTTTATACACTCGTCTACCCAAAGTGGAAGAATCTTCATTGGGCAGACTGGGTGGGCTGTTTTTGGTCTGTCTTTGCCATCTACTGTGTAAGGGGAGGACCAGCTCAGCAAGAGAGAGTCAGGGAGGGCAGCTGGATGATGGGGAGAGTATCACTTTTGTGTCAGGAGAGAGGGGGGAGAACTTGTGTGACTTTTTCTTTTCACTTATCTCCTTTTCCGTATCTTGTCTTGTCTTGCTACTTTTTTCATCTCTCCATTTTCTCTTGCCTTTTTGCCTGTGTTCTCTACTCCCCTTTCTGTTTTTCTCTTTGGACCTCTTCCTTTCGTCAACCCCTCTCAGGGAGCAGAAGCAGTGGCTCAAACCGCAGTGACAGTGGCCGAGGTGGAAAGCACAAGGATGACAAGACGGCTGACTCCAAGTCTGGCAGTGGTAGTGAGTCGGAGTATTCCACCCGCAGCAGCCTGAGGCGGGAGCAGGTGGGCAGTGAGCGCTCGGCCCCAGCCAGCGAGGGTCCTGCTCGTAGCCATCACAGCCTGGCAAGTAGCCTCCGCTCACACCATCCTCACCACCCACTGCATGCCTACGGCCCTCCAGGGATGCCTCTGCCCTACAATCCCATGATGGTCATGGTGATGCCTCCACCACCTACTGCCTCCACTGTCCCCAACCCTGCTGCCTCGGTGCCGCCTGGTGCACCCCCGGTCCGTGACTTAGCATCTGTGCCCCCGGAGCTAACTGCCAGCCGTCAGTCCTTCCACATGGCCATGGGAAACCCCAGTGAGTTCTTCGTGGATGTCATGTGAGCACAAAAGATATTAATGACACATGGGACAATTGTATCTTTATCTTATTACGTTTTGAAATTATTATTATTTTTTTTTATAATGTGGTACGTGCTATCTGGTACCAGCCCATTTTAATTTCACGTGCACGAAAAGCAGAACCAACAGAGGACGTTTTGTTTTGTTTTATTTTTAACAGTTTTATAGCTCCCCTTTTTTTTTTTTTTTAATTATAGTATCATTTTGAATATGAGACTTTTTTCAGTACAAGACCTCTCCATTTGGGTGCTAAGCAGTTAACACTTTACTGTCCAGGCCTCCATTTACCTGATGAAGGGGAGGCAGTGTCAGGGAGTGTCTGGTTCCCTGGACCACTATGCTCATGTATTTTGTAATGATGTTTTCAGACAGCAACTCATGGAGCTCCCGCTATGTGGGAGTAGGTCCATTTCATTTTTGAAGGGCTAGCAAGTCTGTGCCAGAATTGGCCCTTCCTGTTGATGTTGAGAGACTGCTCATTTCCTGTGGTGCTCGAGGACCAGCAGAGGGTGACGTGCATCTTGTCCAGGTAGAAGCCAAAGGATGCGGGCAAGGCTTGTTTGCAAAGATGCATGAGAGATTTGCATACAATGGAGACAGTGGGCATGAAAATCTCTCTCAATCATATCTATTGTAGATATCCAAAAAATCAGTCTGGCTAGGGCCTTGGCCTTCACTCTGTCTTCAACGGCTGCCAACGGGCCAAGTTTTCAGGAGATCCCTAATGAATATGTAGGAGATAAATTTACATGCATGCTATTGCATTGCATGAAGGCCAGTTTGATTTTTAGGATATCCACAATAGATATGCATATGAGAGGTTTTCATGCCCAGTCTCCATGGTTTGCAAATCTCTCATGCATATTCATTGTGGACATCCTGAAAACTAGACTGGCAAGGCACTCCTGCAGGCCCAGCTTGAGAAACATTGGCATGTAAGTGACTGCTGGTTGGAGTAGACCGGCAATGCTGTATTTTATTGTTGCTTAGCTCATTAATTCTACTTTTTGTTAACTGAGGGGGCATCGCTTCTGGGAAAGTGCTGGGAGGAAGTGTGTGTGTAGGTTTTTAACCTTGTGTCTGATTTAAATTAACCCATGTCCCAAACCACCTTCCTCCATGCTCGCTCTCACCTCTCCTGTCCTTGTTACTTTACATCTCTTGCTCACTGCTACAAACAGTTTGTTTTATTAAACCTCTCCCCCCCCCCTTAGCAGGGAACCTGTCTGCATTACTTGTGTTTCCCCATTGCCCTTTAAACGTGGTTTATTTCTCCTACTTTTTGGAGTCACAAATAGACCAGATAGAGCCCGCCCCTTCCCCAGTGCTCACTGCTCACCTTTTGCTCCCAGAGGCTACCCTGTTCTCATTGGCCTTCCTAGGGGAAGGTTTCTTGCATTTGTAGCGTTTGTGTTCTGCTTGCTTGTTTTTTTCCTGGGGGAAGGGGTTAGCCTTACCTTGGTCTCTGTTACCTGGTGGTTGGAGGAGTGACCTGTCCTCAGTACGCCATGTTCCCTGGCATGGATAGGGCATCATGTGGCAAGCCTGTACCGCAGTGGCCTGCATCTCCATGCAGGCAGAGCTATTGGCTTGTGCTAGCTTAATGAAATGGGTTGTGCAGGGGTACATCAGAATTCACAATCCTCATGAACCAGTAACAACTCTGAACTGACCTTCCGCTCCACTGTCACTCAGCCTCCTCGTCCACCTGCACAGTTAAGGGCTGGTTGCAAAGTTATTTTTAATATTGTATTTATTTTAGCTCATTTGTGTACAAAAATAAACCTTAAATAAAGATGAATAGCTTTTTAAGAACTGACACGCTGTCTACAGCAGTGGCTCTGTGGATTCTTTCATGGCCCCCTTGACCCGTGGCTGCAGGAAAGACTGCATCCTTGCCGTGGGTTCATGGTGACCATGGCCACATTTATCACTGGAGGGGGCTCGTTGGGAGCTACCCTCTTGCATCCTTGAGATTTTTGGTTGTAGGCTTTGGCGTGGGGTGGTGGGGCATGTGATCCTCTGGTTGGTGCTAGGGATGGAATGGTAGTCCAATGGGAGCGTCCATATGTACACCTAGTTCCCACCCCTTATCACCCTCCGGTCAGCCAGTCCCACTTGCCAGTAGTCTCCACAGTTCAGCAGAGGGGCCATTTTCCTCCCATATCTGAATAGCCTTTGACCTTCAAGATACAGCATCAGGATTTTTAGCAGGAACAATAGACCCTCTCGTGCACTGCTCTGTTAATGGGACACAGTAATTTGGGTTGTGGACTGTTATTAAGGGAACCACTATTAAGCAAATGTAGAACATGATAACCACAGTGAAATCAGTTACGAAATGTTTGAGTGGAAGTGTCTCTGCTCTGAGAGTCTTCAATAAAATGTTTAAAGTTATAGTATTTTTTTGATAGGGCAGAAAAAAGTAAACTTGACATGAGAACTGTTCTGTGGTATTTAAAATAGATTCTCATTTTATTTGTTGACTTTTCTGAACCTGAAAAGTGAAATCCTCTGGTGATAGCATGCCCTCTTTTCAGCTTTCCAAAAGTAGAGCAATCTTGTGTCTGCAGGGGAGGGAGAAATATTTTGAAGCTTCAGTTGTGGCGCAGATTGATTGAAGATGCTTCTGGTGCCCACACCTCAGACTGCTTTTCTGGTTTCTTGAATTCAACTGTGGTTTTCTTATTGGTGCTGGAGGTTTTTCAGTTTCTCCCCAGCCCCTTACCAAGTGTAGAGCAGGAAGCAGTGCCAGAAAGCTGCTCTCAGAGCCCTCTGTTTTTGTGACTGGCTAGTTCTCTAGCTTCTCAAAGCTCCTGCTGGATTTGGAAGAGAAATCTCAAAATGTGGTTGGGAAGAGGGGATATGGGAGCTGCTATAAACGCCTCTGAGAACGCTACAACAGATGGGTAACATAGGGCTTCGCCTGCACGCCTCCTTGTTCTCCTTCCTACTGTTGGTCGTCTTCAACCTAGTGATCAACTTCGCGGTTTTGAGCGAAGAATGACTAAGGTTTCAAGCATCGTTCCTACTTCTCTTCTACCTTTTGCCTTAAGCAGCATCTTCGATCTTTTGCCCTTCATGCTGCTTGCCTGGCAACCCTCATGATGAGCGCTTACAATATTTTCCTCATCTTGACCTTGATGGCGATTGATCGCTTCTTGGCCATTTGCCACCCTCTCAAGCTTGCTAGTCTCCACAACCCCCTCCGTGTTTGGTTCTTGGGCACTGCTATGTGGGTTATGGCCTCGCATCCCGTTGGGGTTAGTAACATGAGTGCTGAAAGCAGAGTGCTACCTAAACCATTTGCCTTCTCCTTCCAAAGGGATGCTACTGTGAAGCAGATCTTGCTGGCCCTTAAAATAGTTCTCATCTCCTGCTTCACCTCGATTATCGCCTTTTAGCTATTGCAGGATCCTGCTGAAGATGCATTGGTTTGCTCAACCATTTGCAGCCGCCTTGCGTGGAAAATCCTTGTTCTTCATGGGTTCCAGTTGGGGGTCTATATCATCCCCGCTTTTGTTAACTATCTCCTGTAGTAGTTGGTGTGCCAAGACCAGCACCAGGGACCTGTGTAGCATCATCGACTTTGATGCCTTCAGTCTGGTGTTCTCTATTTTTTTCAGCTTTATAATAGAGGATGCGGAATTGCTCTACTTCTATGTGTTTGCAGGGAGGGGGTGTGGGCGGGAGAAGTATTTTGAAGCTTCAGTTGGGGTGCAGCTTGGTTGAGGATGTTTCTGATGTCTACGCCTCAGGCTGCTCTTATGACTTCTTGAATTCAGTAGTAGTTTTCTTACTGGTGCCGAAATATTTTCAAGCTCTCCCTGTCCTCTCTCCAGCTCTCTGCTGAGGAGAGCAAGTGAGAAGCATTCCACAGCCTGTTGTGGATCTTCTGTTTGCTGAAGGCTTTGAGGACCTGCCTCTTACTGTTCTCTGTCTTTTGTAAACCAGCCAGGGACATGCACAAGAACTTGGAGACATATTTAATACTGATTTTGAATCTGTGACGTCTTTTTGGCTTCTCCAAGCATGTTTCAGAGTTTCTCTCACTGGCAAAAGCTGCCTCCGTGCAGGTGAGATATAGAGTAGTTACTCACCTGTAACAGGTGTTCTCCAGGAGCAGCAGGAATCAGTCCTCACATATGGGTGACGTCGGCGCCGATGGAGCCCTCGTGCGGAGCATTTCCCCAGCTTTCAAAGAAAGCCTTTGGGAATTGCAGCGCGCATGCGCGGTCCCCTTCCCGCCCTAGGGTGCCATCTTGCTCAGTCTGATGACATAGCGAAAAGACAGCAAAAAATTAGCAAAAATAAACCATATGACTGCAACTCCAAGGGGAGGAGGGAGGGTTGTGAGGACTGATTCCTGCTGCTTCTGGAGAACACCTGTTACAGGTGAGTAACTACTCTTTCTCCAGGACCAAGCAGGAAGTCAGTCCTCACATATGGGACTCCCCAGCTTAAGGCTACCGGAGACCCCAAGCAGAAAAATGAGCTCCCTCTAGCTCGTCAGTACGTAAGGAAGGAATCTTCTCTGAGAACGCCCCCGACCGGTAGCCCAACACCAGGGCCGGAGGGTAGGAGTTGCCTAAACCCCAAAGAGATTATGGAGTACTGCCTGTCCAAAAGCACTGTCCCTGCGGGACTCCCTCTCAAGGCAGTAATGGGCCACAAAAGTCTGGCTTGAAGACCAAGTAGCGGCCCGGCCGATGTCTGCCAACGGAACAGAGCGGAGATGAACCACTGACGCAGCCTTCGCCCTGACACGATGAGCCGTGACTCGACCCTCCAACGAGAGGCCGGCTGCCCCATAAGCCCAGGCGATACAGTCAGCGACCCATATGGACAAAGTACGCTTGGAGACAGGTAACCCCAACTTATTGGGGTCAAAAGAAACGAAGAGCTGAACAGCCCTTCGATGCTCCCGTGTACGGTCAAGGAGTGGAGGAGTGGCCTAGTGGTTGGGGCAAGGTACTTCAGGCCGGAAGGTCGGGAGTTCAAATCCCACTAGAGGACAGCAACCTTGGGCCGGAAGGACTGGGGTTTCTAGTCCCACAGGTGCTCCTTGTGGTCTTGGGCAAGCCACTTAACCCTCCATAGCCCATGTTCCCTGTAAAATAGTTATCTCCAAGTTATAATGCCCTGTTCAATGTAATTTCAGTTTGTTCAATGTAAACCGCACTGATGCAGAATAGCGCGGTATATAAGAGAATGTAAATAAAATAAAATAAATAAATAAATAAATAGAAGGACAACGCCCTCCTACAGTCCAGGGTATGCAGGACCATCTCAGCCCGGCTGGCATGCGGCCTGGGAAAGAAGGTCGGAAGAACCACCTCCTGATTGAGGTGAAAAGGGGAGACAACTTTAGGAAGAAATTTTGGGTGAGTCCGTAAGACTACCCTATTCCTGTAGAACCTAGTGTAAGGGGGATCAGACACTAGTGCCTGAAGTTCACTCACTCGCCTAGCAGAGGTAAGAGCCACCAGAAACAAGGTTTTCCAGGAGAGAAAACGGAGAGGGCAGGTAGCCATAGGTTCAAACGGTGGACAAGTAATCCGCTGTAAGACCATATTCAGATCCCACTCAGGGGCTGGTGGACGCAAAGGAGGCTTAAGTAGAAGGAGGCCACTGAGAAAACGAGCCACCAAAGGGTGGTTGGAAAGAGGCCTCCCGTCCACCGGTGAGTGGTGTGCTGAGAGAGCACTGAGGTGAACCCTGACAGAGTTGGACTTAAGGCCTAGATTGGAGAGGTAAAGCAAATATTGCAATACTACCGCTACCAAGCACGAGAAGGGATTCTCGCTGTGCTGAGCACACCATGCGGAGAATCTACGCCACTTAAGAGCGTAGGATTTCCTGGTGGATTGCCGCCTAGAGGCTAAGACGACGTCTTCCACCTCTCTAGGCAGGAGTAGGGGAGCCAGGACTACCCTTTCAGCAGCCAGGCCATCAGATGAAGGGACTGGAGGTTGGGGTGCAAGAGAGACCCCTGTTCCTGAGACAGGAGATCGTGTTGAATCTCCAGAGGAAGAGGAATGTCCACCGCCAGTTGCAGCAGTAGTGGGAACCACGGCTGCCTCGGCCACCTGGGGGCTATCAGAATCATTGAGGCCCTGTCCTTGAGGACCTTGAACAGTGTTCGAGACACTAGTGGCGTGGGAGGAAACGCATATAGTAGGCCTTGGGACCACGGAATCAGAAAGGCATCCACTGCTACTCTGAGAGGATGCAGTTGTCTGGAACAGAATCTCGGGAGTTGCAGATTCAGAGGGCTGGCGAAGAGATCCATCGTGGGGAGGCCCCACCTGAGAAAAATCTGCTGAACCACCAATGGATTCAATCTCCATTTGTGTGGTTGCAGGATCCTGCTCAGTCTGTCTGCAAGGTAATTCTCTTGACCGGGGAGGTAGACAGCCTT
The DNA here is from genome assembly GCA_033557465.1 of Ichthyophis bannanicus. Classification (NCBI taxonomy): domain Eukaryota; kingdom Metazoa; phylum Chordata; class Amphibia; order Gymnophiona; family Ichthyophiidae; genus Ichthyophis; species Ichthyophis bannanicus. Next base: position 92,511,811 of record CM066048.1, on the reverse strand, counting down.
GAGGAGGATGCCGTGATTGATGGCCCAAGAGCACAGCCGTTGTGCCTCCTGACAGAAAAGGAAGGAGCCTGTGCCTCCTTGTTTGTTCATGTAGAACATGGCCACTTGATTGTCCGTCTGGACCAGTACAGACTGGTGAGATGTGAGGTGGGAGAAGGCTCTCAGAGCTAGGCGTATTGCCCACAGCTCCAGGAAGTTTATCTGCTGAGCAGCCTCCCAAGGGGTCCAGAGACACTGAGTACATGCCCCTTGGCAATGTGCTCCCCAACCTTGAAGAGAAGCATCTGTCGTCAGCACTTGAGAATGCGGAGGGGATTGAAACCCCACTCCGAGTACCAGATTCGGAAGATGAAGCCACCATTGCAGAGAGGAGATGAGCAGGGTGGATATTCTTACTGAGGCTGCAAGGCTCCCTGTGGCTTGATGCCACTGAATTTGAAGGCTCCACTGAGCAGGCCGCATGTGCAGGCGGGCATTGGGGGTTACATGAAACGTGGAAGCCATATGGCCGAGAAGTCTCAGGAATTGCCTGGCGGAGACCGGGGAATTGCTGTGAAACTGCCTGGCTAGATCCATCAACCTGTGGGCTCTGTCCACTGGCAGAAAAGCCTTCGCCTGAAGAGTGTCCAGCCTCGCTCCTATGAATTCTAAGTTCTGGGACGGGAGCAAAGTGGACTTTGCGAAGTTTATGACAAACCCCAAGTGCTGAAGCAGAGCCACAGTGCGAAGGGTGGCTTGACTGGCCTGGGAAGACTGGCCCCTTATGAGCCAGTCGTCCAGGTATGGAAACACAAAAAGACCTTGAAGCCTCAGGTAGGCCGCCACCACTGCCAGGCACTTGGTGAACACCCTGGGAGCGGAGGTTAGGCCAAAGGGAAGTACTCTGTACTGGTAGTGGGTTTCCCCCCCAACAAATCTGAGATATTGTCTGTGGTCTGGATGAATAAGGATGTGAGTATAAGCATCCTTTAGATCTAAGGAGCATAGCCAATCTCCCTGCTGGAGGTAGGGCAGCAGGATTCCAATGGTAAGCATCTTGAACTTTTCCCTCTCCAGAAACTTGTTGAGGTTGCATAAGTCTAGGATGGGTCTGAGGTCTCCTGTTCTTTTTGGTACCAGAAAGTACCTGGAATAAAAGCCGTGACCTCTCAGGTGGTGGGGCACCGGTTCCACAGCCTGTACCTTTAGCAGACTTGCTAACTCCTGAAGGAGTAGGTCCCTGTGCAGAGGGGGTCTTGGAGGCTCCTCTGGAAAATAGGAGGGAGGTACCTGGTGAAAATGGAGAGATAGCCCTTTTGGACTATATGAAGAACCCAGGTATCTGATGTGACGGCTGACCACCTGTGGGCAAAGTGGGCCAGCCGGCCGCCTGTGCTGATGTGAGCTAGCTGAGGAGAAGAGGCTATGCTTTCTGAGTCAAAAACTCCCACCCTGCTGAGCAGGGGCTGGTGTTGGTGACTTGGGGGCCTTCTGCCTACGGGGCCCATGACCCTGCCCCTTGGCCTGCTGACCCTGTTGGGGAGCTGCAGAGGCCTGATAATGAGGGTATTGTTTATAGGCAGATGACTTCCTCGGGTAAAAGGTCTTTTTTCCCGAGCCCTTCTTCTGAGAAGGGGCAGAGGTTTTTCTGGACAGCCTAGTCCTGGTCAGAGTCTCGGTCTCGCGTTCTGCAGCCTTTTCAGCCATGGGCTTGCCAAAGAGGTTTTCACCCCGGCAGGGAACATCGACCAACTTGTCCTGCACCCATGGCTCGAGGTCGGTTGACTGTAGCCAAGCCTGTCGGCGGGCACCGATGCCGGCCCCAGCTACTTGGGCCGAAGCCTCAAAGCCATCGTAGGCTGCTCGAGAGATAAACTTCAAGAACTCTCGAATACCAGTGGACAAGGCTTGGAACCGCTGCAAAGGCCTCGGAGAGACCAGCAGAGAACCCGGCAATCTCCTTTGCCAGGTCTTGGAGATACATGCCCATGTAGAGCTGGTAAGTCTGGACACGGCAAGCAAGCATAGAGCCCTGGAAGCACTTCTTACCGAGGGCATCCAGGTTCCGGGCCTCCCGGTTGGGAGGCACCGAGGAGTGCATCTTCTGACTTTTCAGTCAATGCATGGCCGATTCCACAACCATGGAGTGGTGCGGTAATTGTGCCTTTTGGAACCAGGGGCTCTTGCGGACTCGATAGATGGAATCGACCCGCTTGCTTAACACCGGCGTCGAGGCCGGGGTCTCCCACATGCGGAAGAGCAGCCGCTTCAGCATCGGAGGAACCGGTACAGTAAAGGCCTCCTTTGGGGGAGAGTCATACTGGAGGGCCTCGAGCTCCTTGGCTCGAGGCTCCTCCTCGGGATCCGCGGGGAAGGCCAAGGCCTTGGCCACATCCCGCACGAAGTCCGAAAACCGGGTATCCTCCGGTGGGGATCGTCTCCGAGGTACGGACTCCGGCGAGTCCGATGGGACACACCGAGTCCAATAAGTGTCGGGTGACTCTTCGTCCTCTGTCTCCCAGCCCGACTCCTCGGAGGAGGAATCGAGCGGCTCCGGTCGGGCGGGCACCGATGCCATCCGCCCCGACACCGAGGGTTCCGGTGTCAACGACCTCTGTCCCGAACGGGAGGCCGAGGGAGACCGTGGCCGAGGATCAACTCAAGCCCGCATGGACTCGAGGATCGGCTCGGCCTCCGGGATCGACTTGGACGTCGAGGTCCCGGTGGTCAGGGCAGATGCACCGGTGAGACCGGCGATCAATGCCCGCTGCTGTTCCATGAAGGCAGCGAGGCTGCTCTCCAAGGCCGTCAACCTGAGTCCGAGCTCAGGAGACCCAGCAGCCCCCGACTCGGGCCCCGACGGCGTCGGGCCCGACATCGGCTCCCCTGGAGGAGAGTCCACGAGGACTACAGCACTCACGTGTCCAGGAGACTCCATCTCGATACGAGAATGCTTGGCAGGCCTCTCCGACTCCGAAGACCCGGGATGGCTATCGGGGCTATGCGACCTGGCCCTCGAGGAACCAGGAGCGTCCACCGACGCCGCCCTCGCGGGTTTCTTCTTCCTGCCATGTTCCCGCGAAGGAGACCCCCGCTCAGAGGAACCCTGATGCTGCTCGGGGCCGGAGTCCCGAGACGTCGAGGCCTTTGACGAGGTCCGGGCCTGTCCAGACGCGGAGTCAGAGAAGATCCTATCCTTCTGGTGCTGCCAACTCCTCAATGCCTTCGAGGGCATTTTGCCATCGGGTCATGATCGGGTCCGAGGCAGCAGACATGCGTGTCGGTAAGAGACATAAGTTTCTTACACCGATCACACTTCTTAAACCCGCTGGTAGCCATCGGGGGAAAAAGGGCCCCTGCGAGGTCAAAAGACCGGGCTGCCAGTGAAAAAAAGAAAAATGGCGCGAACGCTAGCCACAAAGGACCAAAAAACGAAAAGAGAAAGTGGACTCGATACCGGCGTATCGGGCCAAGGCGGGAAAAGGATCCGGCGTCGAACCGAAGGTAGAAAAAGAAAAAACAGGGAAATCAACTTTTTCCTCGGCGAAAAACGAACTACGTCCGTCGGGCTCCGCGGAAAAAAAGAAGACTGAGCAAGATGGCACCCTTGGGCGGGAAGGGGACTGCGCATGCGCGCTGCAATTCCCAAAGGCTTTCTTTGAAAGCTGGGGAAATGCTCCGCACGAGGGCTCCGTCGGCGCCGACGTCACCCATATGTGAGGACTGACTTCCTGCTTGGTCCTGGAGAAAATTGAGTTCTTTGTGCTTGTGTGACTTCAGATCAGCTGTGATTTCTTCCCTTTTTATTTTTCTAAACAAAATAGATCTTTCTTACACCTTAGCCACTGCTTGAGCTACAGTGGATTGTGAAGTCCAGGCTGTGTTTTTTGTTCTATCATCTGTTCACCTCCTTATATGCAAAACTCATCCTTTGGTTTCTTCTACTGGTGAATACCTCAGGTGGGCCTCGGCTTTTGGTACTTATCGAATGCTCCTGGCTTCAGCTGGTCCTGTTCATTTTTGAGACAAACATGGCCACTGGTTCCTGAGCCTCTATCCAAGCACCTGGGATTTTCTTTTATATTGTATATAATTTTTGTTTGGGAGAACTTAAGCCCAGATTATTATTTTTTTTAACATACAAGACTTTATACATACAGATGTAGGCTGTAAAGGATTGAAGAGGAGTCGCATGCTTTATTTGGATTGTGCTGAGATGGGGGTATGGGCTGTGTATGCTGAATGCTATGTTGCGTATCTCGGTAGGCGCCTGCTGTTCCCTCGGTCTTGTAATGGGAAGCCACCTTCACCTTATGTTACAGCTTAATGTGGATGAAGGGCAGCAGCTGCCTCCAGATAGGCTGAACCTGGCTAGACTTCTATTCTTGCTGCTTACATGCAATGGGGGTAAAGTTGAGACCAGATCAGCCTGGGCTCTGTGGCACAGCTTGTTCCTGCGCCCCTTACTGGACGTTGCAACCACTGCTGCTTTGATCTGGCTTGGGGCTGGTTTTTGAGACTCTGCTTTCTCTTTGCTCCTTTTTGGGTTTTCATTTTAATCAGAACCAAGGCCTGGAATCTGGCCCTTTTGAGTCTTCACAGTTGCAGATTTGGGCCTTTTTACTTATTTTACGTCACCACCACCATTCATAGGAGCCAGCAGCTGTGGCCTCCTCTCACCTACTCTACCCCACCAAAATTGAGGGGTTGGAGAGAGCTTCTCCAAGGTCTGCTGTAGTTTCATTTTCATTTTGTTTCCTTTTTAGGGCCTGATTTTTACCAAGGTTGTTTTCAGATTCTGTATTGAAGAGGCTGAATCAGACCCTTAATAGACCACGCACAGTACTGGCCAAAAACACATCACCATCTATCTACCCATTTCCATTATGTGTTTCTCTTTTTCCAAGCCTCCATCTTATTTATAGCACTCAAACTCCCTGAGTCCTTAGCAGTACCTGTTCTTCCTCTTCTTCTCCCCCTCCCCCCCCATCTCAAGTTCTCAAGTTTGTCATCTCCCCATGTCCCCCTTCAGTTTCTCTCTCTCTCTCTCCTATCCCCCTTCATCTCTATTCACCCACCCCACTGTTCACCCGCCTTCCCTATCACCCCTTCTATCTAGCTAGGCATCTTCCAGGTCCCCAGCCCTTCTCCTAGTACCTCCTCCCTCCAATTCCTTCTCTCGCCTTTCATTCTGGTAAAGACTGCCCCTGCTGAACCAGATATTCACAAGATGCCTAGCTGGGCTAGCGGCACACCAAGCAAACTAGGGGACGCGTGCCTTTCCTTAGCTGAAAGGAGTCATACTCCCAGTCCCACTTGAGCATCATGGATATCCGTATGGGAACTTTCAATAGTGCATGTAGCTCTTTTGGCATGAGGTGAGATCAAGGGATTCCCAAGCTATTAGTGGAATCGAACCATTCAGAGCTTGCAAGACCCTAGCTAGTCACCCAACAGCTTAGAGGGACATAGTGCTGCTAGTTGATCCGCTCAAGCTGGGTCACGGCCATTTCCTTCCCAGGATCTGCTGAAGTAAAACTTTATCAACTCAACATTGGAGCAGTATTCAGGGTCAGCGCCCAACATTTCTTTTAAGCACAGGTTTTGGCGCTTAAAAATATATGCCTGTTTAGAGCTGCTACACAGCAAGTCAGCAGTGTTAAATTGATGTAGAGAACACTTACTACCAGTAATGATGAGCCTGATCTAGATAGATAGCAGCAGCAATATGTGGATATTTCCACAGAATATTCCCTATGACTACCTCAACTCTCTAGATAGTGTTGGGGCGCTCTGGACGTGAGATTGATCCAGATAGCAATGATTTTTCACTACCGCTATGGGGATAAACTGTCCTGAGCGGTATGCAGATAGCTGATGGGGATTGTGGCTTAATATTATAGCTATCTAGATAGTGCTGCCATGGACCATGATGGTAAGTGCCATTGAGTCGGTGTCGACTCATAGTGACCCTCTGGTAGCTGTTCTAAACTATGTTTGGTCTTCAGTCAGGCGGCTCATTGTTGATAGTGGTATCCATAGCTGCTGTTATTTTAACAATCCATCTCATTGCTGGCCTTACTCTTTGGTGATGACCTTCAACCTTGCCAAGCATAATGTCTTTCTCTAATAATCTCTCCAAAGTAAGAAAGCTGAAGTCTTGTCATCTGAGCTTCTAAAGAAAGCTTAGGTTTGATCTTCTCTAGTAATGACTGTTTTTTTTTCGGGCAGTCCATGGTATACACAGTATTCATCGCCAGCACCGTAATTCAAAGGCTTGGATTTTCTTCATGTCTGTCTTTTTTCATATGATGTTCATGTCTATCTTTTATCCATATGACGTTACTGAAAATACCATAGCTTGGACAAGTCTAATCTTTGTATGGAGGGAAACATCTCTGCTCTTAAGAATGTTGTCCAGGTCCTTCATAGCCATTCTGCCAAGAGCAATGCATCGTCTGATTTCTTGGACCACTTGTCATTTCTTTGATTAGTGATCCAGGTAGGTTAAAGTTGTCCGCTATGTATTTCAGTTTCCTTATCGTCCCTCCAGTCCAATACATGTGTGTCATTAGCCTCCACCAGCAGCTGGGAACTGAGCATGTCAGATTTCTGATGTCACAGTACACGAGTTCCCTCCATTGGCTCCAGAGATCAGTATCTCAGTTCCCAGCAGCTGGGGAGAGTTTCCCTGTGGCAGAACTCCACTGGAAGGTTTTTTTTCTTTGGATTATTCCTGAAAGGGCTGGCAGCTGCAGGATCTGCCTGGTAAGTATCAGGACCCTTAGACGGGGCTTAAATACCTAGTGGTCCAGATCCCTCCCCCCTCCCCACCTACTTGCTTCTCTTTGGGCTTTTCAGGTGGAGGCACTACTAAGAGGTATGCAAGCAGTGATTTGAAAAAAAACATAGAGGAATACTGAAGGGACATAACTTGTTAAATCAACATAGTTACCTCTATTTCCTGGCTGCTGTCTCTTTAAGTAGATAGGAAGCCGGAAGGTAAACGTCTGTAGGCCGCGCTGTCTCATGTGAGGAGAACAGGCTAGTGAAGATGTGAAATGTTATGAGCTGTTGCTCCTGTTGATGCACAGGCAGTGGGGCTTCATTTCATGAAGTGACTTGACCTACAGAGAGGCTGGCAGGTTTCCGTGGGATGCCTAGACACATTTTATGGTTTTGGTAACGTTTGAGTGGTCCATATATATATATAATATATATTTTTTTACTTTTTTGTCGGCTCTCCTCTAGAGCAGGTGGTCTGGTGCTGGCAGCTCTGTTTCGGTGGGGGCAGAGACCTTGGTGCCAATGGTTCCAATTTGTCGAAATATGTTATTTCAGCGTCTTTATTTTGATTACCTGGCTAGACAAGGTTCATCATACCTTCTGCAGGGCAGGGCTTTTCATGTGTTTACACTGCGTTTTGTTTTTTTTTCTTTTCTTTTCGTTGTGGTTTTTAGCATGCAGAGCAGCCATTTTCGGTTCCGTTTTCCTCTAGGTAACTTCTTATGGGTAATTTTACTGCGTTTCAGTCCAGCTGTTTATCGTTTTGTTATTGCTGAAAGATTTCATTAGAGGGCACGCTATGTTGCCTCTTTCGTAGTGGATGGGCATCTAGTTGGTCTTTTTCTTTTCCTGTAGGGGGGTTGGAGACTTCCAGAGTTTCTCTGTCCTGTTGGGTCATGTTTGTTTTCCTGGCATTGTGGATTCTAAGGAGGTTATGGAGTAACTACTAAAAAAGTAGGAGACTCTTACATCAAAGCTGGTGGAGTTTGAAAATATTGGATTTTCCAAAATTTGTCAATATTACGCTGTTGAATAATTTAAAGTATTTGCTTGTTCCCCCGTTGAACAGCATGTATTTTTTACTTGTTGCAAATAGACAACTGCTTCTGTGGAACTGTAAGCTCTGATGGGCAGGGACCAGCTTTTACATATGTCTGTGCAGCATGGCATATGCCTTTTGTAGCGCTATACGAATGATCAGTATTAGCAGTAGTTAGCACCGTTTACAAAAATGAGTTTCCATCAAGCAGTTTTTTAAGTGTTTGTGTTTTTTGTTTTGGCACATAGGGTCACGTTCACTGATATTGGCTCTATTCAAATAAGGATCACTCAAGTTATTAAAAAAAAAAAAAAAAAAGCCTAGGTCTGGGGGCTGTGATACTTAAAAGGAGCGCCATCGGCGCTAGGCCGCAGCCACCACCGCTGCAGCTTGAGCTCTTCCTGATCGGGGCAGAGCTCGCCGCATGCCAGCCGCAGCCAGTTCCAGCCAGCCTGCCATCCAGCATCCACCCGCCCAATCGGGGCCGCCTTCGGGGAACTTAAAAGGGGTGCCAGAGGGCCCTTAGGCGGAGGCTCTCCAGTGAGCCCAGCAGACCAGACAGCAAGCCGGACAACTATGACCACCACAAGATCACAACCAAAGTGAGTAGAAACCACTACCTCATACAGGGCTATCCACAAACAGCAAAATCTGTCCCCCGGACGAGGAAGCACTTATAAAGTGCCAGTTAATGTAACCCACCAATGTAACTATTAGAACAGTAGTCAGAGAGGAACCGACGCTATCAGACATCGATCTCCCCCCAGAATCTGCCCTAGAACTATTTGCTAGGATTGACGACTTGAATCTGCTTGTTGAACTCTTGAGAAAAATATTATCCTTGAATCTGCCTGCAGAAGTGCTAGATATACTAGTTAAATGTGTTAGCCTTGAATCTGCCTGAGAATTACAGTACTGTCAGGAGTGCTCTGCATGTTATTCTTGAACCGCCATAGAATTACTGTTAGAAGTGCTACACGTGTAAACCTTTCAAGCGGAGGTGTTGACAGCCGCATATGTACACCCTACTTGTCACACAGAGTGGCCGCTAGATAGCTCCGCCTATCCTACCACCTGAACCATACCCACTCCACATCACACAGCTGCTGCATAAGATTCAAATCACCGGGCGCCTCAAAGTAGCTCACTTAAAATGGCACCCTCCCTCATAGCTTTATCCAGCTGTTACCTCCTTGTCAGTCTACTCCACAGCGCCCTCACCCTCACTGCCTCCAGCAACCCCATACCAATTCTGCGGGATCCTGGGAGGAGATGGTCGGAAACGTCCCGCCAACCAGAAGCAGAACCCAAACAAACCCTGCGCTCACACCTACTCTACATCTCACTCCAGCACACCAAAAAATCTCAGCTAGAGAAGGGCCCTCAACCCAGCTACCTGAATTGTGCCCTCATAAACGCTCGCTCAGTCCGGAAGAAATGGCCAGCCATCTCCGACCTGATAACCTACCACAAGCTAGACATCCTGTTGGTCACTGAGACATGGCTGACTGACTCCGATACGGTCATCCTTAACCAACTCACCCCACCCAACTTCTCAATCCACAGAGCCAACTGCAGGGGTGGAGGAGCCCTTGCCCTCACAAAAACCGAGCTCCAATTCCAGCAGACCGCTGCTAGCAGCACCACACACCTGGACTCTATACCCTTATCCAACAAGCACAACTCCATCAACCTAATATACAGATCCCTATTGCCCTCTCCAGATGACCTCTCAACGATAATCGACCTTGCCTGCAATACCAAGAACCCACACACACCAAACTGGATCATGGGAGATTTCAACCTGCCTGCCCTCCCAGAAGCGCACTCTGGTGCCTTCCTCAACGCGCTCAACGAGCTGGGCTACGATCAAGTAATCAACGAGCCCACTCACACTAAAAGAAACAAGCTGGACCTGATCTTCGCCCCGCAATCAGTCACATACCAGAACCATACGCTTGCACTATCCATCACGTTGGTCCCATGGTCTGACCATAGCCTACTAAGATTACAAATGCCCACACAGCAGGTTCATACAAGCAGCCATTCCACAACCGATGCCTGCCCAAAAGCAAAATTCCGGCCCTTCGACAAGGAAGAGATACTCAGCAAAACCCTACCTCTCTTCGGCCTCACAGAGCCTAGCCTTGAGGAAATGCTCTCCGCTTGGAACAATAGTCTCAGCTCCATTGCCAACCGACTAACTGTGGGCGCATCACCAAGAAGAAGAAGACCGCCCCGTGGTACTCTCCTGAGTTACGAACATCACTCCGCCACCTAAGGAAGCTTGAAAGAAGATGGTGACTCACACTCCCCTGATGATCTGGGCACTTACACCTCCCACCAGAGGAAACGCCGCGAGGCAGTCTCGGAGAGAATGAAAAGATACCACGCAGAAATCCTGCAGCGCTCCCTGAACAAACCGCAGGATTTATTTAACCTGGTGAGGACCCTCACAAAGGCAACTTCCCCCACCCAACTAAGCATGCCAGAGCCACAAGACTTTGCGGACTACCTACAGTCAAAAACAATCCAGACCGACAAAGCTGCACCACCCACCCCTGTGTACGGACCACGCCACCCAATGCCACTATCCACCTTCTCAACACCATCAGAGAAAAACATCGAAGACACTATCACTGCGATTAACACCACCACAGCGTCAAACAATCCCTGCCCAGCGTTCTGGAAAAAACACTGCGCAAGGAATTTAGCTCTTTCCTAGCCAAACTCATCGATCTCTCCTTCTCAACGGGCTCATTCCCATGAAGCCTGAAGCAAACATCCATTAGACCACTCCTAAAAAAAACTGCAAACTTGACCCCCAGAAGGTGGATTCTTACAGGCCAATCTCAAGCATCCCACTAATGGCCAAAATAATTGAAAAGCTCGTCCAACAACAAATCCAACACCATATTGAGACCACCGCACCCTTAGATCCATGTCAACACGGGTTCAGGGAATTGCATGGAGTTGAGATGCTCCTGACCACTCTCTTCAACACACTAATCACCGGATTGGACAACAGCAGACGAGGATACGCCCTAATCTTCCTGGACATTGCTGCAGTATTCAACTCCGTCGACCATGATCTGCTCGTAGGGCGCCTTGCAGAGAAAGGGATCCAGGACACGGCCTTAAGCTGGTGCAAATCATACCTGTTGGACAGATGGCAGCATGTACGGACCGGCCCCATGACCTCCAAACCGTTCCAGCAAAAACAGGGGGTTCCACAGGGCTCCTCCCTCTCGGCGCTGTTTTTCAACATATATATGCAGCCCATCTGTGCACTCACCCACTCCTTCAGCATCCCATGCCTCGTGTACGCTGACGACGTGTTACTCTACATGCCATTCTCAACCGACCAGCCGGATTTCTCACCACTAACTACCTGCTTTTATGCTATCACCGACTGGCTCCACACTCAGAACCACAGAATAAACTTCAAGAAAACGGAGGCGCTATTCATCACCAGGAATCAAGCTTTCGCTCCTCCAGCAGCACTAAAAGTAAGATGCGTCGAGCTCCAAAGCAAGCCCATAATCTGCTACTTAGGGGGTCACACTAGACCAACAGTTGGATATGAAAGTCCACATAAACAACATTGTCAAGGCAGTATACCACAAAATACGGACAATCCGGCACCTACGACCTCTACTGGAACCAGACGACTTCAGGACAATCTACCAAGCATTGGTGATCCTCCACTTTGACTATGCCAACGCCATCCTACAG